>OZ014479.1:41831060-42431060 GCA_963965965.1 Trididemnum nubilum
CTTGGCGTAGCTTTGGTTTTGCTTTTCGGATCGAAATAAAATTGGTACCAATAAATCCGTTTAAGCTCGGGCTTTGATTCGCTCCATTTGTTACGTCACTTGTGCATGACGTCACAAAGTCAGAAGCGTAAATAGAACCCGAAATTGGAACTTTTCGTTCTTTTGGTAACTTTAGTTATGGGGGGTTTTGCTCGCGTTTGACACCCAACAGTTTTGTTTAGCCCGAAATTTGCTCTGTATCGTCGACTAGCTTTTCTGCAATTTTCGTTTTAATTGCTGAAGGATTTACGAAAATATCGTTGGTTGTTTGCATTACATGCTCAAGGTATAACAATAAACGTAGCATTTAATAGCCGTTGTGCTTTACTTGATACAACTTAATTGTTACGTCATTGTCATTAGTCAGCGACTTGACTGATAATGTCTTTTGGTTCGAAACAGCATTTTTGGTTCGAAACAGCACTTTAGCTGCATATAAATAACTCTATAATTTTAATTACTTTATTTCTCAAACTTGAAGATTTCAACGCTTGTACTGTAACGTTGTAACGTGTAACGTGTACACGTTGTTGATGTTCTGTTAAATAGAAAGAATATTACTAAAACCAACTTTGGAGTGGCAAATGCATCTCTTTCTCGAAGAGTGTAATTTCAACCTGGCTGTACGAAAATTCACAAAACCTGTTCACACGCCCTGTTGCGATATAGCCGCAGTGCTCCGTAATAATCTAATTTAATTCTTTTACTTGACTTCCGACATTTGGCAATTTAGTTCTTGCAAATGGCTATAAAACCGTGCGAAAGTAGTTCAGGTGGTGAAACGAAGCTCATTTTTGCCACAGGAAGCTCATTTTTGCTCAAAATTTACCAAAAAAGTACGAACATTCCAGCTTTGGCATAAAAAAATAATAATAAAGAACACAAGCTAGTACACCGAATTTGTATACTATAAGCAGACTTTTTTTTAACAACTTTTTTTTATATCTATATTGCTATTGTTGGTTTGTCTAAAATGCAGTCGCTGACTTTCAATACCAAAAAATAATTAACTTTGACCTAAGCAAGAATATATTTATGTCACTTTATTCTCCAATAAAATTGAGAACAAATGAGGCTCAAAATTGGTAAAAATTTAGGAACAGCCAGCTTCAACTTAAAAGCAATGACGTAACAATTAAGTTGTATCAAGTAAAGCACAACGGCTATTAAATGCTACGTTTATTGTTATAACTTGAGCATGTAATGCAAACAACCAACGATATTTTCGTAAATCCTTCAGCAATTAAAACGAAAATTGCAGAAAAGCTAGTCGACGATACAGAGCAAATTTCGGGCTAAACAAAACTGTTGGGTGTCAAACGCGAGCAAAACCCCCCATAACTAAAGTTACCAAAAGAACGAAAAGTTCCAATTTCGGGTTCTATTTACGCTTCTGACTTTGTGACGTCATGCACAAGTGACGTAACAAATGGAGCGAATCAAAGCCCGAGCTTAAACGGATTTATTGGTACCAATTTTATTTCGATCCGAAAAGCAAAACCAAAGCTACGCCAAGTTACGTCAGGAGTATGACAGTGGTGAAAAATGCTGCTCTTCACTATTTAGGGCCGTAAAAAAAGGGGAAGGACTTAATTCCGGCAGGTGGGGACAAAATTCATAAAATTTCAGAACAATTGCTATCATGTGGCATAATTCGTATCCGCTCACGATGTCACTATTATGACGTCAAATTGACTCCAAAGTTTTGCTTGGCTCTCAAAAAATGCGGACACACGTCACAATGGTTTTTGCTTGGAGTGAACCTACTGTATGATATTTATACTGTGCCGGTACTGTCCAACGTCACTAAAAAACACTTTTTTAGTGACGTTGGTACTGTCTACCTAGTATAGCCTACTGCATGGGCGAGTCGTATCACTTTCAGTAAAATAGGTTAGGTATGCGAGGCAGAAAATAAGACGCTTAAAAGGAAGAATCTGCAATTTGAAATAACATAAGCAGACTTAGTGCAAGTTTATAGGCTTTTGGACTCAGACCGAGATTCCTATGTTACCTGTCTCTACATTTGAAGTAGGCCTAGAAACGTCGGCCCAAAACTTACTGTTAGGCCTAAATAACTAACCAAATCTGAATTGTTCGTTTTGTTGCTACCATTGCCAGCTTTTTTCTCCTAAAATATGCTGAAGTAAAGTGTATTTCTTATTGCATTATTTGTAGAAATCAATCGCACTCCTACCCACAGATGAAGTATAATATTTTTTGAAATGGTACCTCCCTCTCTTACAAACGATAGGTCTACTGGCAACCAGTTGCAAAAATAGTTTTGACAAGAACTAGGCCTACCCAAGTTTCACGACACACTGCTCTACAATTAGTTATTACTGTGTAGGCTAAGTGAATTGCGGTAGGTTTGCAGGCCTTAATCATTCATAGATTTATTGCGACACTAATGTCTATAACCAACTAATATTTCAAATTTATCTTAGTCTGTAGCAAGTTGCTGTGAGCAAACTTTCACTTACTGGTCTATTTTAAAATTCTGATTGTTTAAAAAAACAAAATGATAAAAAAAGTGACTCCAACTTGGGCCCCCTGCCCAACATAAATCATGAAAAGGTGCCCAACATCGCTACATGACGCCATTTTGCTTAAAGTTAGACTAGGTCTTTAACTTGAAGGAATACCTTAAAGAAACTCTCTTGACTTTTATTAGATAGCTACAGCCTACACAATCACTCTTGCAGAGGAATAAAACTGTGCTCCAAATTTGTGCTAACAGCTTACGAGTTTCCAACAAAAAAGTTGAAAAAAGTAAGAAAATTTAAACTTTTTAAGTCTGCTGCTTAACTGCTGTTTGCCTGCCAGACGCCATTTTCTGAGTGATTGCATTGTTAAATCGTTAACATGTGACGCTTGGTCACGTGATTTAAATGTCAACCAGTAAGGCTGTAGATGGGGTCCAACCAAGGAAAGGGCCCAACCCAGAGCACTCTCCCCTAGTTTGCAAGTTGCTACGTACACATCGAATCAGAGCACTTGAAGATTTCATTTAAAGGAAAGTTTGGCCGCTATTATACTGACGAATTTGTGGGCGGAAGGTACCATACAACTTTTATGTATCGCTTTAGTCATCTCACTATCAAGGTCGTGTTAAGAAAGCGTTGGAGGCATTTTCTTCACCCCCTGCAAAGGGGCCCCGTCAAAGGGTTCGTAATCGTAAAAGCAATGCCGGTAAAGAAAATATTCATTAGTACTTACAAATTTTTTACAACTATACTTCACCGCCCACACGCTTTCAGTACATGCGGTAATAGCAAAGTAACCCTTTAAAGCAACTGTACGACATGTTAAGAAAGATATATGTTTTGTTTTGTTACGTTGTGTATTATTTATCTTTCTGTCACCGGACATCGCTATACTATTGAATAATCCGCACGCTTTTCATTGCAAGAACTACTTCGTGTTAGGAGGAACCTGCACCTGCTTAGAAGTTTCTAGTGATCCAATATTTTGTAGAATTCTTTGAATTCTTGTCTTATTATTATTTCAACCATTGCTTTTCAAATTAGATTTTATTTCACCAATGTTCGCTCTTATTTTTTGTAATCTGTGTGCGCAGAAATTATGGTGTGTGCGCACTTTTTGGATACGAGTAATATTCGTGCAACAACCAATGAAGAAATTTTAGCCCTTCTAACCTGATAATAAGTAGGTCTAATAAGAAAATTTAGTTATACAATAAGTTGTTTTATAGATTGTATTGGATATGTTACTGGCAGGCGCGTAGCCAGAATCAAATCAAATCAAATCAACTTTTATTCGGAATGATTCAAAGCTTACACTTCAACACATTTTGAATAGCATTATGCATGCACAAAAAGGATGAAAACTGTGAAAGCAAAAAAAACAAACCAGGAGACAGCGAAAATGACCATACGGTCTTCGAGTCAGTTGCCCCCTCGAAGCTGATATCAAATGAAAACAAACAGTAAAAACAAGAAACCTGCAATGGGTGGGATGTCTAGGGGGGTTGGGGGCGGAGCCACCAGCACTTGAAATTTTTGTATTTTTTTGGCAAAAATAACTCAATTTTAGGACTATTGTGATAAAAATTAATACTATGGAAACGTGGCGTAGTATTAGTCGTGCAAAAATATGATTATACTGCTTGCACGAATGGGCTTTGTGGAAGTTAGTTATGGATAGAATTTTAGTTCTCTTATTTACAAGCTAGCAAATCATAAAATTCCACACCGGTAGTTCAATAAAACTCTCAAGAAGTAATCTATTTCGTCAATAGTTTATAGAGAAAGATATAATTCCGGGGGGTAATGGAAGAAAGTTTGACAGAAGCGATTGTTAATTAACTAATACTGAATTGCCCCCTTTATTATTGAGCTTACATATTTTTTGATGAAACTTACGTTAAGCCTTTTTCAATGACTGATCAAATTTGATTACCAATTTTCGGCCTTTTTTCAAACTTTTTTTTCTTATTAATGAGCTTTATTTTTGACAAACTAACTCCCCATCCTAAATAAACGTTTCAAAATATGCTTTAAATCATTTTTTAGTCGATTCCAGTGCAAAAGACAGTCACAGAAGAGCTAAAAACGGGGTATTTTCCTTATTCTGCATTTTGGTCGGCAGGCCAATGGGCCCCCCCTGGCTACGCTACTGGTTACTGCTGGTATTTTTTTTGTACACGGTGCCGTCTTAACCTACAAAAAAATTCATCCTTTTAGCAAGTCCAAGAATAAACTTTCTCAACCTGCCAACCAAAAACACAGTTACATTACATCATAATATGTTTGTGCGCAGCAAATTTACGCGTGTGCGCAATTCTGAAGCTGTGTGTACGCGCACACGCGCACAGCTTACAGGAAACACTGTATTTCACACTTCACCGCCAACAATTTTGTATTTTTTTCAAAATTACTCGAAAGTGTTGATATTGATTTGGGGGCTTTAATAAGAAGTAGCCATGTTAACATGTTAACCCGTATCTTACCGCTATATCTTGGGATTGTCAAATTGCGACAAAACTTCATGAAAATGCGTGAATTTAGTCAGGTAAGAGATGAAAAAAAATTATGGAAAAATAATTATTGTCTACGAGACATGACTAACATAGGCGGTTTTCAGCCCAAATTGTTGAAACCAATTCAAAGTTGTTCATTACCATACAAAACAATCAGAGCAGCCAACTTTCGCAGGTTCATGGTACATTTTTCAGCACACGGCAGCGTTTGATCTGTGCAAACGTACGTTGCATTTTATGCGCATAATACGAGTGTTTTCCTGGCACATCTTGCATCTTCCTTGGGTGGTAGATTCGAAAAAATGTCCCACCCCATCATGCCTTACATCTGCTGGTGCTTGAGGTACTCTAATTTGAAGTGGACCTGCTGTGGCTAACTCCATCAAGCCAGTCGCATACCCAGAAATCTGCAATGGGGAGGGCTGTTAAGGGGCAGGGCCACAAAAGTTTTATAATCAGTACATTGATTGTGATGGCACTCGGTATGCATATTGCATAATCGCTATCCTTGCTTCATTTAGCTGACAAGCTACGAAGTGTTTAGTAAGCAAAATCTTTGAAGAATATTGCAATATTTTATTATGTTGCATAAGCAACTATTTTGCAATCGAAAATTTGATCTTAGGTGCGGTTGCGGTAGCACGCTGGCATTAGCAATGAGTGCACGTGGTCGCTTTCGCCTTGGCCAAAAAGTTGTTTAGTAACAGTTGTACACTGCGTTTAGTTGAGTCATATTTGGCAGTAATGGATAGACTTGTCATCAAAAGTAGTAGTGACCCTCATCTCTATTTGAATCCTGCTTCTTTTAAAGCTACCGATACTCCTTCCACTTCCTTATCAGCAAATGGTTCTGGTGCCCCTGGTTATCTAATCCTTCTGGCTCCTTCACGTCCAAACTTGAATTTATTCCCGAAAAACAAAAATAATTGCTGCTTTCGCGCCGAATAGTTTGGAACCCATATCCGCACCAACCGATGAATTATACTCAGCTTCAGAGATTGCTGAAAGCTTTATCATTTCTGAAACAAAACTGCTCACCACATAGGCGTAGCCAGGGGAGGCAAAGGGCCCGCCCCTCTCCCGAATTAAAATGTTACCAATGCCAAAAAAGCTTATTGTTTCTTCAGTTTTAGTTTCTAGCATTTTTTACTTACAATAATATTTACAACCAAGCCCCCCCTCAATTCAGTTTTAGCCAAATAATTTAAATGTAAATACAACCCAGGAGAAATTGAGAGTTTTGTTCTAAGTTAAAGTTCCTATCTTAGGCTGTCATCTAACCTTTCTATGAACGTAAAGCGATATCTAGGGCTGGTCTTGCCATAATATGTCACTGTACCAGCTATGGGCCCGGCGATCAAATGGTAAGGCTTTTTTTTGGTATTTGCCTATTTCTGGCAGAAAAAGGTTGTAAAAATCACAAAGTTACCGAGGACCTCGCGCAATGTAAATCTGGCCCGGGGAATAACATGGTTAGTGGGCGTAACCATCTTTTGTATCATTTAAAAATGACAATCCAGCTACATCCCGCCAGTTTTTATGCGACAAAATATTTTTGAAAATAAACTAGCTAGGGGAAATGTTTATTGAACAAATTATCAAATTTATATTGAGAGGGCTTGGGCCCCCTGCTGGTCGTATATGTACTCCTGCAACTACAGTAGTTATTCTTATGACAAAACAAAAATCTTTAAGGAGAATCTTGGAGTGGATAATTGTTTATTTCTAAAATATTGCAGAAGGCGATTGTTTTGCTTTCCCCTACCTGGGTACTTTGCTTTGCGCTACCTGGCAGAGGTGGAATCGAGGACACAAGGCTCGAGGCCAAGGCCAAGGACACAAAAAAAATCCGAGGCCAAGGCCAAGGACAGCCTTTCCGAAGACAGACACTCTCGAGGCCAAGGACAAGAATGCTCGAGGCCGAGGCCAAGGACCAAGGACACAAGCGCAAGTGCTCTCCAAAAAAAAAGGTCTTCACAAAAATTTTTCAAGCGATCTCCAAAAAAAAAAAAAAAGGTCTTCACAAAAATTTTTTAAACGATCTCCACTAAAAAACGTTTTCCAAAAAATTTTTCAAGCGCTCCACAAAATTTTAACATTCCAAAAAGTAGTGCTGTCCTCGAGCGGAGGACAGGCCAATTTTCGAGGACTTGAGGCCTCGAGGCCAAGGCTAAGGACTTGACCTTCGAGGCCAAGGCCAAGGACTTCAAAATCTGTCCTCGAGGACTCCACCTCTGCTACCTGGGCCAAATCATTTACAAAATTTAACCTCAAAATGCAAGATTTTAAACTTAACTTTGAACTGAACTTGACAGATGCTTTGAACTTGACTTTTAAGTTAAAGTAAGATTGAACAATTTAATTTTTTCAATTGGCTTGCGAATGTTAAAAATCTAGCTGTTTCAAATGGCTCTATACACGTGCGAATTGTGATTCAAACGTCCAACAGCATTAAAACAAATAGTTTTCCTCAAAGATTACAAAAAACTGCCCTGCGGCTGTTGGCTTTGCCCTCAGACCTTCTAGCTACCGGCGGCGGGGGGCTCTGCCCCCAGACCCCATCTGTGATGTTTAGTTACACTAGTTTACTCAACATGTCTCCCACTTTACACATTTACACTTTTTGGGGGGGTTTAAGCCCCTCCTTTTAGCAAAATCCTGGTTATGCGCCAAACTCAGGAAAAGGCTTTTGATCTTCCAATCTACAATATCTTTGTCCCACAAAAAGTTCATTTTTCGAAAATTTATGATGACGTCGTTGTATGTGGTTTGGGCCCAACCCCAATCAAAAATCCTGGCTATACTTATGGCCCAGCATGCTTGTATTGTAGAAAAAGGCAGCAATTTTTTCGCCCCCCCCCTGAAAGAAGTTTTGCCTCCCTAGAACAACGTTTTAGTCTGGCGGCGGAGCCTCCAGAGCTCGAAAATTTTGTATTTTTTGGCGAAATTAACTTAATTTCAGGTCTATTTTGATAAAAGCTAATGCTATAAAAACGTGGCATAGAATTTAGCAGTGCAAAAACATAATTACACTAGTTGCGTTAATGGACAATGTGGAGGTAGCTATTGCCAGAATTTCAGTTGTCGTATTTACAAGCTGATAAATCATTAAATTCTATGCCTGATTTCTTTAAAACTCTCAAAAAGCATTCTATTTTGTCTATATTTTATAGAGAAAAATATAATTAAGAGGGCTAGTGGAAGGAAGTTTGAGAGAAGAGATTGGTAATTAAATAATAATGAATCGCCTCCCCTCCCCCTATTTCTGAGCTTGTAAGTTATAATTTTTATGAGTTTTATTTTCGACAAATTAGCCCTCAGCCCCTAAATGATCGTTTTAAAATAATCTTTAAATCATTTTCGAGTCTATTCCAGTGCAAAACACAGTCTTAAAAGTGCTAAAAACGTGGTATATTTTTCCTATTCTCCATTTTGGTGGGCTGACCTATAGAGGGAGCTGTAGCCCCAACCCTCTGGCTACGCTACTGCATCAAGCACAGAGTGATTTCTCGGCGGATGTTAAAGAGAGACATTGACGCTTGATAAAGCTCGGAATGTATCCGCCAGCCTACGATCACACTCGTGTTCAACAGATACAGTAAACGGATTAGGGAAAATACCACTTTTTTCCCTGATTCTTGGACGGTAAGGTGAAAGAAGCCTGTTAAAGGCATCTACTCTACTCGTTCTTAAAACCAACAAATAAAAAGTAAGTAACTATGTCTTTCCTTTTAGTCTATTTAGTTGTATCCGCCCTTTTCTGTTGTTTCTTTGATGTTGTTTTTCTTCTTTTACGAGCTGGTTTAATGTTGGACAAATCATCATTAGACTCGAAAATGTCGTCAACAGCTGCATCAGAAGTAGAAGCAGATGCGTCCGAAATGTCATCCACGAGTACATCTTCCTCCATCTCAAATGTTCCAACTGGTTCAAATGCAGACTCCGTATCTTGTGCGAATTTTTCATTGTCACTAACTCGATCATTTTGATCCCCAGCTTTTGGTGGAAGGAGAACAATGTTTCTGGGATTTTCAATTTTCAGAGCCAAATCGGTTGCTTCTGACAATGTTGTAACTCTAGTTACCCGTCTAGCTGATGAATGAAATGTTGTTGTGTTGATATTCCATTTATCAATTGCTGGTTATTCAATAAAAATTACTAATGCTATTTACCACAGTAGGTTGGTACGATTCTTAAAATTTTGTCTTTTTTCATTGGCTACGTACAATTGGGAATTGCAGTTTGCAAACAAAAAGTAAGATAAATAAAATTAGACTCTTGTTAGCTCAAGAGCAGTACGTTACTTCACATAATACTGTAAACTATAAACAGCAGGTCTTTTACAGTACAGTTTTGCAAACTTTTGCGCCGTACTTTGTATGGCCTTGGCCTGCTGTCAAACTATATTTTGTTTATAAAATTAAGCTAAAGGTCTGCTGTTGCGAAAAATGTAAGCTAGCTTTAGCACAGTATATTCGGAATTTATAATGAATAATGAGCTTTCTAGTACAATAAAATAATTAATTATTCTAGTTTGTTCTTATCTGAACAATACGTACAGTAGCGTGACCAAACTACCCCAAGTCATAGAACTGAAAATCTATTAAAAACATTCTATTCTGGATTTTTATTTCCTCTTTTCGTAAAATTATCTGCTGTATAACCTGCGTGCTGTAAAACCGCCTATGTTCTCAAATGGGAACAATTAAGTTTGAAGCTAAATTCCTAACAGAAACATGAAAATAATTACAAAGAAAAGGGTTTAGTGAAGTCATGTCTTTATCAAAGGGTACAAAACATAATTTTAGCATTTAATACATTTCTCGCCCGTAGTTCTATACCTCAAAAAATCGTGCAACCTTAGACCTCCTGTTTTTATCACGTTTCAAAGTTTAGTATTTTTGTAAAATTTGATCAGAATTGCCAAGCAAAGTTTCAAAAAGTAATTTCCTAAATCCACAAAACTATCCAACTTATTTTTAAACCCAAGTATAACTTAGGAGTCACAGAAAACAAAAATTAAAGCTACGGTATGTTCCCACATGGGAACATAGGTAAGAAACGGGTTAATGCTGATAAGGATGAGTCATGGACTTCTATGAGTTCTGAGAGTTGAGTGTATTTGTTCTGATGAGCTCTGAGAGTTGTTGATATAGACCATTCGTGCTCTCTGAGCGTTAAAAGTAGCCATTTTTCAGTATATTTTAGACCAATCTGCAACTGTTTATTACATGTAAACTTTCTATACCATCTATATGTAGCTTTAAAATGCTACATTAACCCAAGGTAGTTCAAAGGAGGCTTCGCACTGTACCCTTCCTTTGTTAGCAGCCTTAACAATATATATATGTTTTTTAATATTGTATAGATGTTTACAAGGCGTTATGGTAAAACACTGCTCTGTAAAATGCCGGGTTTTAGTTTTTTTTATTGGTGCTTATGAAGTTAAATAGAAAAGAAGAAATAGAAAAGCGTAATATGACACCACTTTGATCTAAAACTAAAAGTGCAGATCGGTAACGCATATTATTTGCTATAAGCATGAAAAAAACAGCTATAACTCTCTCTAGCTCCGGTATCAACAATTGCACTAAAGTACACCCATAACTGTTGTTTTTTGTTGTTGTTTTTCTTTCAGTGCATTTGGAAAGTTTACCGAAAAATTATATTTTTGGTATGTTCATGAACGAGATTTGATCAACACTAACAGTGAAGCCCCTCCCGGTAATTGGTTTAAAAATTATTGTCTTTATGGACGAACCGATTCATCAGCCAATGCAATTCAGTTAAATAATTATGGCAGCAACGATGGTGGAGGATGGAAAAGCTACGTGTTTCTGGCGGGAAAACTGGATCCGCTAACATTTCAACCGGCTGACAACCTCAACAAATTCAACTTTTTTATTCCAGGTTTGTTTGTTTCTTTCTTTGTAGCTCTTTTTTGCGTGAGAGTCAGCGCGAGATTAAATTGTCACGGTCTTCAATTACTTTGTTCTTTCCAGTTTGTAAAAATCGAAGGAATATTTTTTTGTGAAGCGATATCTTATCAGGGTGATGAATTTCGAAACTGTTTCCATATTTTGTAAACTTTACATTAAATATAAAACATTATCATTCGTTACTAGCCGATGCGCACTACTTTAGTATATGATGTATACAAGCTAATTTCATGTAATTACCTCTGGGCATATATTAATCTTTAGCAAGGAAGGCAATACTATACGGTACGTTCAGAATTTGCGTGCTTACGTATTACGTACCTCGCACCTACGTAGCGTACTATACGTACCTCGCATCGCGTACTATGTACCGCGTGCCGTACTTCAGTTCAATTTTTGAAACGTACCGTACTTACGTATCGTACCTTGGTACGGTGCGTTTTTTTGCGTACCGTACCTTAATCAATCTGGCTAAGCAACGATCCATTAATGATATTTGCGACCTATGTTGGCGTGTCATTTGTTTGTATCTGATTCGTATTATGCCGAAAGATAAGCTTAAGGCATTGTTTCTTAAAAGGGTGAATGGTTCAACCCAGGGTGAATTGAATTTTTGTGAGTGTGAACCATTAAAAACGGGTGAACCAAACATGGAGACTGGTAAGTTAATGTAACAGTGGTAACACGCTTTTTGCTGATAGGTAATGTTTCGAAGCAGCAATTTTTACAAAAATAGTCTAAAAATTGAGCTATTTTTATTGAAAGTTCATTCAAAATCTCCGAGCCTTGATAGCTCGCCCTCATACCCTCAACTTTTTGAAATTATTTGGAATAATCAATAAACGTATTTTCATGAGGAAAGGATGAAACGAGAAACTCTTTGACAAGGGGAACGAAACCGAAGAAGTTTATAAGCATTGTCTTAAGGAGTACTTGAACTTAATAACATGTTGATCTTAAAAACTGTTGAGCTTTAGATACAATATTTCATTCAAGGCCGTAAAAATAATGCAACATCTAGAGATGATTCTTGATACTTTAGAAATAGGTTAGTGATAAAAAAATGACTATTTGCATGCAAAAATTAAGGTTTATTAAAAGCAAAAACACCGAAAAGGCTACTACCACATTGGTATTTGTATTTTCTTGTATTTTTGTACAGCAAAGATATCTGCATTTGTTTGCTGAAGTTGGTCAAATTGATTTTAATGTATCGGAAACCTAGCTCTTTACGTGTCGCCATTCACGAAGCGTTATTGCAATGCAATTTTTTAGTAGGTCTACTTTTCTCCTCAAAATTGTTCGATAGGCCGCGGAAAGCATGAGTTATAGCAGTGCCGCGACTTGACATAGTCAAGTTGACAGTTTTCAGAAAAAGGTGCAATGCACCACTAGCAATACCGCTAAACAAATGAATAATTAGAAAAAACTATAGTACATTGACGTACTGATACCGGATAATTCTTTTTAACATCGATCTCGGAAAAATCATGAATGAGGATGCAATTGTAGATATCTGCCTGTTTCAGCTTTCAATACACGCAAGAGTCTTTAGTATTTTGTCCCGGCGAGCGATGAAAATAAGTTTAGTAGCATTACGTCCACTTGAGTGCGCGTGCTATTTTGTCATTTATTACTAAAATTAACAAATGAGATAAAAGATTGTCAAGCTAAAAAACGCTCATATGTCATTAGGACAGACACTTTCAGGGTCATTTTGTATTTTCAACTTTCCTGGGAGTTACATTTTTGCATTCGGCCAAAAAAAATGGGAAATCTAACTTTTTTTTGAAATCGGACCCCAATTTCCCTACTGCTTCCTGGGCTTTTATTGAATCGCAACCCCAAAAATAGACCAATGTCGACAGAAATAGAACCATTAGTGCTAGATAATTGTACAATGTTGGCACTCATTTTTAATGCTTTTAGAGACGAAGACATCTATGACTTTGAAAGTTGCATTAGGGCTATTTTAAAATTTTTTAATTTTTTGGAAATTTCTTGTTTAAAAGAAAAATTATAACATTTTAGCATGTATTGTAAACGATGTACTGCAGTAATATTCACAATTACTCAAATGTACATTGCAATTCTATGGGTCTTAAGTACTTGGGGGAAAGCGGGCACTTACAATAAGAAGATGAAGATGCTGTGTTATTAGATAATGACAAATAAAAACTTGGCCAGAAAATTATTTTTCTTTATTTTTGTTCGTTTTATTGGTGGAATGGTTTTAGGTGTTTAATTGAAGTAGTGTTTGACTTATGGCTTTTGCATCGGCAATATAAAAGAATGCCTGGAATGCATCTTTTGTGTAATATCTGACATGATAGTAATCGTATTTAGATGAACAAAGTTATAATCCAAGAAGTTTTTGCAATTTTAAATTTATCTTTCAAAAATGTTAATTTCTACCAGTATCCCTAGCTAAGTTTGAACCAACTTCATATTAACTCTTTTCTTTCACCATAATTTATGTGTTAACTTTTCAAGAATGCACTTGGCCTATTAATTCCAGCACAGAAATTGGCATGATCAATATAGCCAACCTTGTGTTGATTTACTCTGAAATCCTTTTCTGATAATTCTAACACGAAAAAAATAAAACAGATAATAATTCACATAAAAGCCGTCTCCCATATCACCCTAATCAACTGCTTTTTGGTGCTTTACAGATGCAATTTTGCTCTAACATTCTATGCTTGCTTGATTCATTTTCCAGATCTTCAATTACTTTTTTTCCAAACTCTTGATATAAGCTTAGCCCGCAGAATTGAACATCTATATCTAGTTGCAATTCTGTAGATGGAAAAGGGGGCACTGCATGAGATGCTAGGTGGTATAAGGTTCCAGACCACAGTCGCAATTACTTATTTTTCTCATCTGTCAATTATTGTTGTGTACTGTGGTCTAGTTTTTGTTTTCCTTGTATAAAGTATTTGATAGAATGTAATATCTCTTTAAATCTCGAAATTTACAAATTTAATTGGCATTACCATTGTTTTTGTTTAATCATGAACCGTAAGGAGGGTCGAAACTGACTTTTACCATATGGTCTTTTTGTTGTCTCCCAACCGTTTGTATTAACATATGGTGTGTTTAAAAATCTGCTGTAAATAAATAAATAAATCTGATTATGGAATTGTTCGGTTGACCCATTTTGCCATGTTTTTCTACAATACTCAAACAGGTAATCTCTGGACTTCGCGAATGCTGGAAACTAGAGCTATGCCACTGCCTCTTGGGGTCCCACAAAAGAATCTCTCTACCTACTCTACAAAGCCTTTGTCCGTCCGGTGCTCACATATGCCTCTCCTGGATGGTTCCCATTCCTTTGCAACACTGCAACCAATCACCTGGAAGTTCTACTCAGAGCTGCATGCAGGGTCATTACTGGATGCCTCTCTTCCACCTCCTCCTCTTTACTCCTTCTCGAGGCCCAACTCCCTCCTCTAAAGCTGACTTTAGAGCATCAGACCCTCTACTCCTTTGAACGTGCTCTGCGCCTTCCCCCCGACTTCTCCAGCCTTTATGCCCTGGCAATTAGAAACGTTCCCTGTCGGCTAAAGAAGGAACCCTCCTGGAGATCATTCTGTTCTTCAGGAACACAACCACTCCCATCCCCACGTGAGACTCTGATGACGTGCCCCCCTTTTCCCCCTTGGTCCACAACCCCCTTCACTGTTTCCCCCTTCATTCCCGACTGCACAGGCAACAGTACAGACCGACTCCAAACTGCTTTAAGCAGACTATCCTCCCTCTCCTCGTCTGATATCCACGTATGGACTGACAGATCTGTCC
Organism: Trididemnum nubilum; assembly: GCA_963965965.1. Lineage (NCBI taxonomy): Eukaryota > Metazoa > Chordata > Ascidiacea > Aplousobranchia > Didemnidae > Trididemnum > Trididemnum nubilum. The sequence continues at coordinate 41,845,842 of OZ014479.1, forward strand.
CCTCCCTTTTTGGTCCCGGTGGTGCTGGAGTGTATGTAACATGCTCCAAATGCAACACATCCAGTTCCTTATCCTTTTCCTCTGGTCCAATTGCCCCCAGCTTCACAGCTGAAACCTTTGCCCTCAAGCAAGGTCTCGCTTGGTGTACTAGCCATTTGATGACCTGCAAATTCTAGTCAGTCCTTTTCCTAACCGACTCCCAATCAGCCCTCTCTATCCTTTCTTCAGCCCCCTCTTATCTCCTGCCTGAGTCCCTCTGGAATGTTTAGTCCCTCGCCTCCTCCCTCTCCAACAATATCACTTTGAGCTTCCAATGTGTCCCCGAACACGCAGGTCTCCCCGGAAATGAAAAAGCGGGTTTACTTGCCAAAACTGGTGCCTCTCTGCCCACTGATGCGATCCCAAGCTCTCTCCCCCCAGTTATTGCCAAAGTCCGTTATTCCCAATACCGCAATTGGAGACGTCACATCTCACACTCCCATCTGAACTTCCAAGTCCCCGAAGTCTCTTCAGAGGAACTCCTTCTTTCTCACTCCATTCGCAGTGAGCTCTCCCGTCTTCGCTGCCATGGCCACAGTCTTCTTTTATCTTCATATCTTCACAGGATCAGTCGGAAGGAGAATTCTGCTTGTAGTGCCTGTGGACACCCTCTACAGGACCTCAATCATCTCCTCCTGGACTGTCCTGCTTCTGAACCCCTTCGCAAATCTATCTTTGGCTCCTCTCTCTCTATTCTCGATCTATGGTCCAGACCTTGGAGTGTGGCCCGACTGTTGGGTCTCCGTGGAGTTCCTCTGCGCCCCCATCCCTTGGAAGGGGTCGCGTAGTACCACCACCTCCACCACTGCTGGAAATTCATAGTTTTCCACATTAACAATGCTGCTTTCCAAGTGATTGGGATGGTGATAGTATCCTCAATTTGTGAAGGGGAGCAGCAGGCGGTTGAGTTTGTTAACTTATATTGTAGCTTTGTCACTATCCGCTCAAATTGCATGATGAGAAGGCTGGTTCTGCTCACTACCATATTTGTACTTCCTCCATACTACTAAAAAAAATCTGATATAACATAAGCTTCCAGTAAACAATAGTGCAATAAGCAAAAAATAAACAAATTCTGCAAATGAGGAATGAAATGTGAAGTTCCAAACAAGAAGTTGTTGAATAGCTGGTCAATAATGACAGGTTTAAAAACATCACAACTTTTGGCAGGAAATAAGCTATGGTTTAATTACTTCTGAAAAATCGCAAAAGGACTGCTCAAACGCCCATTTCGTTGCCAATTTCAGAATCGAACAAATATAGTGGTGTGCATTTGAGAAAGTGTGATTATTGCTGCAGTACATCGCTTTCTTAAACTGACCGACCTTTGATTTGGCAATGCATGCTAAAATGTTAGTTGTTTTTTTAAATTAATTAGATATTACTAAAAAATTTAAAAAGTTTAAAGTGAACCTGATGCAACTTCAAAGGTCATAAATGTCTTCCTCTAAAAAAGCATTAAATATGAGTACCAACATTGTATATCTAGCACTAGTGGTTCTATTTCTGTCGACATTGGTCTATTTTTGGGGGTGCGATTCAACAAAAGCCCAGGGAGCCGTAGGAAATGGGGTCCGATTTCAAAAAAAAGTTGGATTTCCCATTTTTTTGGCCGAATGCAAAAATGTAACTCCCAGGAAAGTCGAAAATACAAAATGACCCTGAAAGGATCTGCGCTAATGTCATATCCCCTTTTTCCATGGCTACCAGTGCCCCTGTTGGAATTAATACCAATAAACTACTGGTTTAATCTTAACAATTGTTTGCATTAAGAAGTACTGTATAAGAACTACTGAAAATTATTAAGAACAATGCACGGAGGAGAATATAACGATAAGCTTTAGACAGTACGCAAAATCTTTCAGGTATTGGTACAGCAAAAATTATGGTTAGCACCCACAGTCTAATACATACTTTGTAGGCCTGAACTGTCTACTCTACAGCTTATCATTGAACTGCAAAAGGAATTTGCAACAAAGAAACGTTCAAATACCGCATGAATTTTTTCAAATAATTTAGCATCCCTCCTTCTTCTAAAGGTACTATGAAGTTTCCAGCTCACCGCCTTTCCGTTTGTGACGTTGACGTTGGTTGTGCCCTTCCAAAATTTGAAGTTGTGACATCCTAACACAATTGCAACGACAAATTAAGAGACTCTAATAATTACTTGAGAATACACAATGCAGTCAACGTAGACTAAATTAGATAAAGTCTCTCCACAAAAACGGGTCTAACAACTGGTGCTATATTGTGCATTTTAAATTGTATGTGCACGGTCGCACAAATCTTCATTGACGGCCGCAGGTTGCACGTAACACGTATCGTAACAATAGATACGGTACTTTTGGTACGATTAGTACGCTAATTCAAACAGTGCATCAACATCCCGCACCATTGCCAAAAACGCGTACCGAACAAGCGTACCTTACTTTTTAGCAAAAATTCAGGCGTACCGTACTGCCATTCTTGCTCTTTAGACCGATAGTGGTTTTTGAAAAATTTTATAAAACCGGCCAAATTTGAAATTTGGTTTGGTAATGGCCTAGACAACTTTTGTATACCAGTATTTGGTTGACAAACTTGCTGTTAGGGTTATGATTATTTTTGTTTGCAAATGCCTGATGTTGGAAGTGATGAACTTTTTCATTTTAAAGATCAAAATTACTTTTTTTGCTGAACTTTACAAAAACTTGGCGTACTCATGCCCCGCAAAATCTGATGATTCACTGAAAAATCACATTTAAGCTACTCATTTAAACAGAACGAAAATAGCTACGGACAGAAGTATAAACTGAATCAATATGGACACACCCAATCCAACGAATTAAGTTTGTTAGATACGAGAAATCACACGTGTAAGGTAACTTTTTAAAAACTATACCCCCATTTATTTGTGATGTTTGACGAACTTTATAAAAAATTTTTTCATGATACTGTTTTCTCTTTGGCTACCACTTTTGATCGCGCTATCTCAACTGCTGATGGAACATCAGCTTTATGAGTCTGAATGCCAGAGTCTTTGGGCATGCTATGAAGCAAAGATGGAAACCGGTCGGGTCGATCGGCACTGGTCGGGTTGCCGGTCGGGTCAAGCCGGTTGAAAAACCGGTCAAATTCTCCTTTCTGGAAACTAAAAGACATCTAAGCACCAACCAAAATATACTTATGTATTTTATCATAAATAAAACTTTTTATAAAAAATCACTATTGACAAACCACATCTTTCGAAAACACTTGTTGAATGGTTTGAAGCTGTGACTAATATGTTATGACCATTAAGACATGCACATCCAGGGACGTATTTAGGATAGGAGTATTGTGCCATGCCCCCCCCCCACTTTGGGTCACGGCACAAAGCAAAAAAGTGCAAAATATACGTTAAAATCGTGTAATCATATTCTAATAAAGCATGCATGTGGAAGAGGCTTGGGCTACCTAGCATTTTAGCATCAGTTTAATCAGCTTAAGAGTAGAAGTGGAGGGGATTTCAGATTTTTTAGTACATGCTAAAATCTTGCCGCTTGGAAAAGCTTTTTTTAACTTAAATTTACCACACTCTACACTGGGCAAGAAAGACATAGCTCTTATTTTTTTACATGTAACTAGCCATGGCTTGTTCTGAAGTAGCAGCATTTCTACAAGCTGCTGGGGCACATTATACATGTATTTCGAATTATATATACATATTATGTATATGTATAATTACATATTATGTATTTCGAATGTTTTCTAGCCAATGTCATAACAGTTTAGTGTTTTCAATAAAAATAACGGACGCGTTTCGTTCATCGCCATAGTTATTCATAATTACTTCGTACTATCAATGAGTTAGTTTATTTATTGGTTTGACGTTTCGCTTCCCAAACCGGGAAGCTTCTTCGGAACAATTTTTGGCAGTGCTGCCTTTGCACTCACAAAAAGATAAATGAGAAAAAAAAAAACAGCAGAAGATAGGTAACAGTAAAAACATACGAACATCTCAATACTTGTACTATTATACCCAAAAACATTAAAATGATGGAGCAATAACATTATATAACATTGAAAATTATGTCACTAACAGCGTGAAAAAAATTAAAAATATTCATAACAACTAAGCTGCTTCACTAACAGTTTGAGAAAGTATGCAAAGGATCTATTGCAAAACATTATGTACTGGAAAAGGTTTTTAGCTCCACAGAGATTTATATACGGACGGAACAATTAATATAAATCTCTGTGGAGCTAAAAACCTTTTCCAATACATAATGTTTTGCGATAGATCCTTTTCGTACTTTCTCAAACTGTTAGTGAAGTAGCCTAGTTGTTATGAATATTATTTTTGTAGTTGTTAATTTTTTTCACGCTGTTACTGACATGATTTTTCAGTATTCCTTTTTTACGCTTTTACTGACATAATTTTTCAATGTTCCTTTTTTTCACGCTGTTAGTGACATAATTTTCAATATTATATAATACTATTTCCCCATCATTTTAATGTTTTTGGGTATAATAGTACAAGTATTGTGATGTTCATATGTTCTTACTGTTACCTATCTTCTGCTGTTATTTTTTTCTCATTTATCTTTTTGTAACTGCAAAGGCAGCACTGCTGAAAAAAAGTTTAGTGTTTGCTGCTCGGCAAATAATCTGTCACCAATAGCTAAAAAAAGTTGTAACCTTATTTTTTGGCCTTTCGCAATATATCATTAGAAAGAACGTTTAATAATTTAGCTTGTGCCCTCCAGTGCTTTTTATATTTATTTTGTGCACGTTTTGCGCTACTCAAAATAGGTCTTTCAAACCGAAACTTAACCAAAAATAGTCATAAAATTGAGTCATTTTTTTTTCTGAAACCCTTGTCTAAAGTCACAAATTTTAACACCTCACCTATGCCTCCCCACCTTTTGAAAAGTTTTCATTAAATATATTGAATAGTGAAGAAAAACCTTCTGTAAAAGAACCGGTCGACCGGGCCGGTCAGAAACCGGTCGACCGGCCGGTCAACCGGCGATGATTTTGAAATTTACCGGTAGGGTCGGGTCGAGAAAATCCTGATCGGTTCCATCTCTGCTATGAAGACTTATGGCTAGTAAAAAGAGGTCTTGGGTTAGTATTATGATTTTACTCTTTTTTGTAATATTCGCAACTAAATCAGACTTCTGCTCACACAGTTATGATTCACAGTCGATAGTTTTGTACTGACTTCTTGTTTGAAATAACTGCAAAATTTTTCTTATGATGCTGCTGCTGTCCAACTGACAGCAATTCAGATCTGAAAACACCTGACTAGTTTCGAAAAAATTAAAACATTTGCAATTAAAAATTTGTCAGGGGATACCCACCATATCATATAAATTAGCCACAAAAAAATTTTTAACGACTACAGCTTTGAGCTAATTTAACTGCTTCGAGCTTTGTTGGAGGTTTAATCATTATAAATGCCACTAGTAATTTTCCGAATTTGCTTTTCTTTTAGCCTTGTTATTTTGCAACGTTAAAAATCCGCATTCAGCTCGCTTGTTGTTTTCAGTCATTTAACAATCATTCACCTAAATTTTTTAGTGAATGACCGAAAAAACAACCAATTTAGCCACTATGACAACAAAAAAAATTTATAAGTTCTGCTTATTTTTGAATACAATCCCGAATATTGCCCCTTTGCAATCGCGAAAATGACCTAAGATTTTTGCTTTCGGAATAACTTTTATCAAGGAAATTTTTTCTGTTTACCCTATTTCATCTTTCAAAGTCTGTGCCTTTCAATTGGTACTTTATTCTACCACGGCATTTTTATGCAGAAGTTACGTAATTTTTTTTAGCGCTTATGCAAAGAACAAATTTGATATGCAAATTATGCTTTATGAATAAATAATATTTATCCAGAGAATTGAACAAAAAAGATTTTAAAGTTAACATACAGCCGTATTTTGTGGATCTTGGTCGCAACTACAGCTTTACTTTATCGTTATATCACTTTCTACTAAATTTAATGCTAAAAGAACAATCTCACTATGAAACATTAAAGTTGTTTCGGCTCTTAAATGCGTAAACTGTAGGCCCAACAAGCCTACCTAAATGTTGGCTTTTTTGGTAATCCTTTGAGCGATTTCAGGATCTGGAAAAAATTTTTATCATAAAAAAATTGGTCTAGCAAAATTGAGCAAATTAAATAGCAAAAAATATAAATTGAAAAACAAAATCTTTTAACTTTATGTAATTTTAAAAAAAGAAAGAAAATATCTGCTGGATGACGTATTCGGTGGAATACATACACCAAATGTTTGGGAATTTCGACGTTTTCCGTCGGAAATTTCTTTTGGTTTTTTGTTGTGTCTATTGTTTTTTTTTTTTGTTCTTTTTAGGCTACATTAGGTTTGCTTTTTTTTCGTTACCAGAACTTGAAATTGCCATAAATTTAAAACAGCTGAAGATAGAAACTTGAAATTCAGAACTTAGATGAGAAAAATAAGAAAAAAATTTGTGCAAATTGTGGAGGCAATTGGTTATATTATAAAAGTTTCCAAGCCAAAAAACTGAAAAATAATTTGGAAGTTCAAACCACTCTAGCTTAAAAACTAACTGCAGGAGGGTGTAAATTGTTCAAATTTAGAACCATGTAGAGGTTTAGTTTCATCTCCCGCGTTTAAAATGTGGAATTCTATCATTTTTTTCTTTTTTCTTTTTTTTTAAATGTTTTAATTGCAGCTAAAATTTGAAAAACTACTCTAAAACTATAGAACCTTGAAATTTGGAGATGTGAAACATTTAGAGGTGAAGTTGTGCCGTTTCGTGTTTTGACGTGGTAAAACACGTGATTGGAAAAATGGTCTTAAAAACTGAAATTTTGGTTGGTTCTTTCAACTTCAAACGGTCTCGAACTTATTAGTCGAAACTTCGCAAATTTATTGGGCATAATTGCCATAATAAAAACTACTATTTGGTAAAATGCTATGGTGCTAGAATTTTGGGGTAAACATATAGTGCCGCAAAGTTATTCTTTTATTCTCAAACAAAATTTGATACTGCATTTGATTTGAGTCATTCGCAGTAAAATGGTGGTATGTTCTTATGGTCAAAACGCTATAGGTTTTGAAACATTAGTGATTAGAGAGTGTTGGGTTGAAGTGGGTTCAATAACTCAGTCGGACTTTAGTTTTTCCCAGACCACAGGTTTTTCTCAAATTGACATTTTCACTCAAATTCACGTAATTCTAGTATTTTTAAATTGATATTTTACGTAATCAGAGGATTTCAGATTTCATTCTCCGTTAAGAATATCGCAGTTGAATTTGAATTTACTTTCTTTATTCAAAATTATCTTTAAAGATGCTGAATTCAGAACTAGTCCAAGACTGCTGGGTAAGGTGGCCTGAGTTTAATTAACTACTTGGGTACTTGTTGTCTTATTTTTTTTTGAAAACTATTCCAAAGACTGTAATACCGTTGTATGCTGTGCTGGTAATAGATATGAGCGATATCAGGGTGAACAACAACAAACACTAAAAAATTTTCAAAAACTACTGAGATGTGGAATAGGAGGCATGCTGCCAGTATGACTGCAGATTGTGCACCGTTTCTTTAAAGCATGCAATTTTAACATTTACTGCATAGCCTTAAAGCGTTGTGTGTGCCTTTTCAACTCTGTACATTACCAATAACTTTACTTCCTCTTTTTGGGTAGGAGGAGATGGAGAATGCATTGTTATTATGTATTGTGCTGTATTTCATTTTGATGTAACGACAGTGTAAATTGCAAAATTCTATTGAATTTGTAATGCTTGCAGATTTCAGCGTATTTCTCGGAACTCGATCAAACGTCAATCACACAAATTGGTTTTGGGAAAATGGAACAATGGTAAATGATTCAAGATATCCACCATCTGACCATACTGTTTGCCAGCAAATGTCTCTGCCTTTAACTTACGATGATGGAATCAATTTGCTGCCGAAACGTTGTGACCAAGATGAAGCCTATTTTGCTTGCGATATACCACGTACCGGTAAGATGCGGTGCGAGTTATTGGTATTTAAAAAGATGCTAATCGATATTAGTTTTATTGAAGGATGAGGGCTACTTGAGGTGATAATAAAGAGGTATCCCAAACCTTGTTTCAATGTTCCCCTTACCCACAAAAGTAGATTTAATCAGTTTCACTCCGTACCGTTGGCAATACCTCGTTTCAAACCTTCGTGCCATCAGGATAGGATGAATAGGCAAAATTTCTTGCTGATAATGCAACACGATGTTCGATATTCTGTAAGAAATTTTACAAAGCCATCCTTTCTGACTAATTCACAAAAATTCCAAACACAAGTGTAGACAATGGTACAAAGCGAAACGGATCAAACCTATTTTCGCGAAAAATGAGAATAGTGGAATTAGGTTTAGGATACTTTTTTTTTACCTCAAGTAGGTTTCATTTTTTCAATAAAACAAATCTCAAGCAGTATCTCTTTACAAGTTTTTGGTTATTATTTAGGTAGTGCGTATTAGGAAATTTTATCCTCTTGCCACCGCAAAGCGTCAGACACAACGTGCAAAACGATCTTTTAGTAGTGACAAGAACTTTGTGCTCAAAGGAAACCGCACTGCTTAAGATTTTCCAGTGGTCGAATACTCCTGTGTATTTTTTTTTTGAATTCTTACCCACTGAATTTATTGCTTGTTCAACGCCACCAAGATCGAGTGATAAATATCGTAAAGGTTGTTATCCACAACCGCAGCAACGTGACCCGCGTGCGGGTTGAGCTCATATTATGCCATCAGGATCATTGTACTACGCGTTTACCCTTTTGGCCATGTTGCCAACTATTTCTTTAACGGCAATCTAAAGGCAAAGACAATAGGGCTAATTAAAGTTTGGCGAATCGTTTTAGACAACATTGACATTGACTTCATCCTTTTTGACCGAGCCGTTCCAGAGATATTCTACTTCAAGCACGAAGTCGGGGCCTCCAACATTACAATTTTTAACGGCAACCCAGACGTTAATAGCCTTAGCATCGTTAGCGACGACATCCCAGTACTGATCTAAAGCAACGACGATGTTAGGCTACTGCATTAAGTAGTTTCGCTGTGCACTAATCAGTTTGATCTTGTCAGCAGAACTGATCCGAGCAGGCCAGAAGAGTAGACTGTTTGGTTGTCTAGCGATTTCAATAAAAATCAAGCTGTCAGATACAGTTCAGTCTAAATCATCCCAGTGGGCACAAAACGTCTTAAAGACATCTAGAACGAAAATTGGTCTAAATGTTGTCTATTTTGCAAAATGCACAAAGTTGAATAGACGTCTTTACAAAGACGTCGAATATACGCAAAATTAAACAACGCGTAAAGATCTAAGCGTTAAGCCGCATTTACACGGGCGACTTTTTTGCTTGCGATTTTTTGATAAAAATGGATGTAGCAAAGTTGCATCTATTCAATAATGGTTCTCATTGTGATGAAAGTTATCTTACTGCTAAAAATGGCTGTCTCAAGTTGTTTCCATTCCGATAGTGATATTCTAAACCTTTTTAAAACAAAATCGGAACTGATCTCACTGCGATTTTTTATCGCAGCACCGATTCTCTTCTAAAGTTTTCAATTACAACAATATTGGTATGAAACCAACTTAAGACGATTACTTCCATCAGTAAGGTCCCTATTATCATGATCAAAACCGCCGTTGAGTAAATGCAACTTTGCCAGATCCATTTTTACCAAAAAATCGCACGATAAAAAGTCGCCCGTGTAAATGCGGCTTTACGTCTATTCGACTTCTTTGTAAAGACGTCTTTTCAACTATAAGCATTTTTGCAAATAGGCAACGTTTAATCAAAAATTAAACCATCTAAATTACGTCTTCTGCATAAATCTAGATCATGTTTAAACGTCTATTTGACTAACTTTGTGCCCACGGGGATAGCTAGCCAAGCCTTGCAATAAAGCTTTTATTACTTGGCTACGAAGTACAAACTCATACCTGATAATAAGACAACCAAAACTTGATATATTGTGTAGTATATTAATATAGAGCCATCTAGCGCACTCCCACAATGCTGTATAAGAAACTTCCATAATGCATACTAGAATTGCGTGATGTTAACATGTGCTTTTTGAACCGTTGTTGTCTTATTCTGGATAAAACGTTCAAGATCATTACATGGTGTCGGAAGTACAATGGCAGATTTTAGACCACCAAAAGAAAACATGCCTCTCAACAGACAATACAGCTGAAGCTTGGCGCAAAAGGGAACTGGCGTTTATACGACCTACTGCACTGCAACAGAGTTGAGTAAGAAAGAAAGAAAGACGCAGGTGGCAATTCCGTTACATTCTGCCGGTATGGAGGCTCAAGAAATTTTTTCGAATTTTGTATTTGGCACTGAGGAAGACAAAGACAAGGTTGATGACGTACTTGCAAAAGTTTAGGTCCTACAGTGAGGTATACAAATTCTGGAGCAGAAATGGAGCTGTAGCGAAAGCGTATAGAAATTGTTCAACAACCTAAAGACTTCAGCGGCAGACTGTAATTTTCAAGATCAGAAGGATCGGCACATTTGGAACAAAATTGTGCTACGCCTAGAAGATCACCCTCTGCGATAACGATGATCCAACAAGATACATCACTTGCGCTGGACAAATGTGTTGAACAACGTTTCCTCTAAGAGCTTGCTTAGTGCGCGCGGAATAAAAGGCCGTGCGAACTCCAAAGAAAAAGTTTGCGCTTTCAAAAAGTCAAAAAAAAAATTAAAATTAACTAAGAAACTGAAAAAAAACAACGTTTAGTTTGTAAAATCAATGCCTGAATAACAAATGTAGCGATGTATGCTACTACTTGATAAATTTATGTAACAGCATCTTTTGCGTGTGGCTGAATGTTAATGACAAATTTAACCCCTCGCAGCCTGGTTTCACTCTGTTAAGGATCTTCAGGCAGAGTTCTAGAATATAAATTATTTAAAAGCAATTAATGTACAAAAGTTTTCCCGCAATATATGTCATCACCAAACGATGTAGGTTTTGAACCCTTGAAATCGTGACCTTGGTAAGTGGAGCTACGCACCTTATCACTAGGCCACCAGAGCAGTTGAAATTCAAATCTGATTTCAGGTACTTATTCCGTAAGCTACTGTGTGTCCAAGCAGGCTAGGAACTGTATCTCAGCAATTTAGCCTGCAATTTTAATTTCCAGCCTACAGTGTGAATACTCGGTAGCTTACGGCATAAGTACCTAAAATCAGATGTGAATTTCAACTGCTTTCGTGCACTAGCGTAGCCAGAAGGAAAGCGGAGGGGGGAGGCGGGCAATAGCTCCCCTTAGCATGCAGAATATAGAAAATACCACGTTTTTAGCATTTTTGAGCCTGATTTTTACACTGAAATGGAAAATACCCCCCATTAACATTCCCAAGTTCAGGAAACGACCTTTTTGTTCTTTCTATTTGGTCTACCACTGAATTTGGACAGAAAAACCATGACAATTTTAGGTGAAGATCTTTTTTTTTTCGTCTTCAACTGAATTTGGATAAAAAGCGTTTCAACTCCAGATGTAGATCTTTTTTGTTCTTTTTCGGCATTGACTGCCGGAACAGCCCTACCATTGCAAATTTTTGGCTATACGCCTACTCTTGTGGCCTAGTGATAAGGTGCGTAGCTCCACTTATCAAGGGCGCGGTTTCATTAACCTCTCATCAACCACTTTTTGATTCCTGCTTTGAACCTTATATTTTAACTACTTTTCATTGAAACACACGACTAACTGTCACATGTCTTGTGCTTAGTGATTTAACCCTCAGCAGAAAATTACTTCCAAGTAACTTAATAAAAACATCTGTAAACTAAGTTAACATTTTGTCAACACCATGCCGTTTTTACGTGCTTTTCAATGGCAATGCCCTGTATTGAGATTGTCAAATAATTATGACATCACCTTAGTTAGTATGCTTGATTGATTACTGGCACTGTAGAAGTCATGATATCATTCCAAAATTAACTGATTACACCTCGATTTTGTAAAATAATTTTATCAAATCTCAATTATTGGGCTTGCTTTTATCAACACTTATGCTGTGCGCGGCAGAACTAGAGTACAACGCTGGGTCCTAGACTATCTGCGCGGCCGCGCAGTCCCACAGCTCAGAGGGAACATAGGTGTTGAAGTCTGTCGCACTGATGAAACAAGCAAAGCGCGATCGCAAACAACGAATACTAGTTCCAAGTCAGCTACGATTAAAGCAGTCAAAGCCCACAGCATCCCACAGCGACGTTCTACGCAATCAAGTGAGAAGCAAAAGCCGAGTACTGCTTCATCAGAAACTCTGCGTAACTGTAAGTACTGAGGTAAACAGCATGAGTCTCGCAAATACCCAGCATATGGCAAAGAGTGTAATTTTTGTCACCAACTTAATCATTTTGAGACGGTATACCTGGGTCAACTCTGGTCGAAACAGTCTAGTACTCTTACAACGCAAGTACGAGACATCCAAGCTGATTTTGAAGATGACGAAGAAATTTTGAACATTGCCATAATTCAAAATCATAAACAATCCACTAGTACGAAAGCAACTATAATGATGCTAAATGGCTGTGAATAACAACAACCGATAATGTGCAAGTGAGACACTGGGGCTGAAGCGAATGTGATGTCATGTGTTGTGTTTGATTCGTTGTGCTTTAAAAGCTCGCCTCGCTTTATGCAAAACAAAACTTCATGGTTTCGGTAACAGTGTTGTACACCATGTGGCGTGGCAACTGCTAATTTTTTAGGCAATCGCAACAATTTGTTTGCTTTGTAATTTTTCATCACAAATGTTTTTAAATCCGTTATTTTGGATGAAGCGGTGTGTTTTGCGTTGAACTTGCTGAAGCGTGTAAGTTGCAAATGTTCTGAAGCCTAGTGTGCTTTTGTCTTTGTCGCAAATACCAAGCGAATATGCTGACATTTTTGCTGGCATTGGCACGTATGACAAAGAATACGACATACGCATTCTGGAGCCTGTTAAGGGTGTTATTCAGCCATCCCGCAAAATTCCTTGTGCAAATCGCCCTAAGTAGAAAGCCTGCCTAGACAAATTGACTGAGCTACGCATTGTTGCAGATATCGATATTCCGACAAATTGGGTCAACAATCTTGTTATAGTCGAGAAGCAAAAATAATACTTGACGTTTGTGTCTTGACCCAAAGGCACTAAATGTTGAAATTAAAAGTGAACTGCAAGTCATTCCGACTCCAGCAGATGTGCAAGCCCAACTTAATGGGAATACCATTTTTTCAGTCATTGACATGAAAGATGCTTACTGGCATGTCAAACTCAGTGACTCCTCGTCATATTTGACCACATTACATAATCGGTGGGATTGTAAGCGCTTTCTTCGCATGCCGTTTGGGCTGTCTTCGGCAAGCGAGGAAATTTTTGGTGAAATACCCGGAGTGCATGTCATTGCTGACTTTATTATTATTGCAGCACTCACGGAACAGCAACATAATGTCATTTTTTAAATTGTATAGGATAGAGCTCGGCAAAAACGTGTTCGATACAATAAGGAAAAAATCAAATTCAAAGTCAGCACTTTCGAGTACATGGGCAACTTAGTCTCTAGTGAAGGGTTGAAACTTAATGACAAAGACTTGACGCAACTTTGAATATGCCAAAGCCCAATGATGTGTCTGCGCTCGAGAAACTGCTGGACATTACCAAATTTCTGTCCCAGTACATACCAAACGAATCGACAATAACAGCCCCATTGCAATTATAAATCGAAAAAGGGGTTTTGTGGAAGTGGAATGGAGATCAAGATCAAGCTCTTGCTAAATTGAAAGCTACGGCGATCATTCTGCCAATCCTTGGTTTTCATAATGTCGCCATACCCGTGACCAACAATCTCACGCGTACTAATGTGAACTTATAGCATGTTTAACGCAACATGGCAGATCCATTGTCTGTGCTTCAAGGTCCATGACACTGGCTGAAAAGAACTATGCTCAAATAAAAAAAGAGATGTGTTCCATAGTTTTCGCTGTACAAAAAATTTCATCAATACGTGTTTGGGCAACAAGCAGTCCTTGTTGAGAGTAACCACAAACCCATGAAATCTATACTGGAAAAACCCCTGGAAAAAGCCCAACCCCGTCTGCAACGCCTGATGTTAAAATTCCAGCCTTATGATCTGCGCATCAGATTTATTTTTGGCAAGTACATGTACATGGCTGACGCACTATCTCGAGCTTACTTGGAAGTAAAACCAGATGATTCATTTGATGAGGAGCTCTCTTGTGTAATTCACTCGCTTTTCATCAGTCTGCGCATTACCCCTACTAATTTAAATGAATTTCGAGTTGCGACTAGTAACGATTCTGCTCTTATGATTATCAAAACTTTGTGTCAATCAGGCTGGCCTAAAAACACTAGAAAGGTACCTATTAATACTCGTATATACTGGAATATTTGTGATGAATCGCATGCTTTGATAAAATTGTGTTTAAAAACGAGAGTATTGTTGTGCCTGTTTCTTTGCAAAACTCCATGCTTGATCTGATTCATAAGAGTCACTTAGGCACGGAAAAGTGTAGATCGAGAGCCCAACTACTGTTATGTTGGCCTCGAATGACCCTTGGCATTGAAGATATTGTAAGCAACTGTGTTGTGTGTTGCAAATATACAAAAGCCCAGTCAAAAGCACCCACAATTCCCCATGCTATCCCGCCTTAACGTTTTTTAAATGTCGGCTTTGATGATGACTTTTCGAAAAACTGATTACTCAGTGATTGTTGACTATTTTCGAAGTATCCTGAGGATGTTTTGTTGCCTGACAAAACTGCTCAGTTTGTGGTTGTGCAATGCAAAAGTGTTTTTGCGTGTCATGGCATACCTATGGAGATAATTTCCGACAACATGCCATACCGTTGAAAGAAATTTGCTAAATTTCTCAACATCTGGGAAATTAAGTCCACCACGTCAAGCCCTGAGTATAGCCAAAGCAATGGCCAGCTGAACGTACCACTCAGACACGAAAAGTTAGTTTAAGAAAGCCCATGACAATGGAACTGACCCTTAGTTGTCATTGTCAGAATTTAGAAACTCACGAATCACAGGTCTCAAATATTCCCCTGCACAAGTGTTAAAGATTAGGCGACTTCGTGCAAAACTGCCAATGTCTTATCAATCACTGAAACAGTGAAACCTGCTGTTGTAAACGCTTATGGTGATTTGTATTCGAGTAAAGCAATGCAAAAGTTTTTTTTTTTTATCGCTCTACTACACCTTTGCTTGTTTTAAAGAAAGGAGATAAAGTGCGATATAAAGTACAAAATTGGTGGAATGATGGTGTTATTTGTGATATGGTCGATGAACCTTGTTCTTATTTGGTTAAAAGTGCTAATGGTTGTATTCGTCCTAATCGCCGTCATTTGCATAAATTGCCACAATCCTATTCTACTGTTGCTCGCTATGATCATATGTTTGAAAGTGATTTTGAACCATCTCCATCTGAAAATGCTAGAGACATTTCCCAGCAACATTGCAGCGGAAAAGATGTTCCTCAACATATTTCTCAACGTGTATCTTCCTTTGGTAGAACGATTTGGCCGCCACAGCAATTTAACGATTATGAATGATTGAATAATGACTGTGTAATGTAACGAATTCATTTGTGTCATCAACTTTTCAATTTAGTCGAGTGCTTTCTAAAAGAAGAGAGGGGTATAGTATTTTCATGTAACGTAATCTAGAGCACTCACACAATGCTGTATGAGAAACTCCCACAATGCTGTATAACAAACTCCCATACTGCTATACTAAAATTCCTTAATGTTAACATGTGCTTTTTGAATTGTTGCTGTCTGTTATTCTGGATTAAAAGGTCAAGAACATTGCATTTTGTATTGGCTTACAGTCTTTTGTGACCACAGACTAAACTTTTCCTAATATAAGTTGCAAACAATGTCGTACAACTCCATTATTTCTTGCTTCTTCTAAAACGTTTGTTAACTAAGCTACCGTACAGTCTACTCTTTTTTACAGCTCGAATCTGTAGTGCTGCCAAGATCAAACTGGTCAGAGCGCAGCGAAACGACTCAATGCAGAAGCCTAATAGTGTCGTTGCTTTAGATTAGAACTGGTATGGCGCGCAACGATGCTAAGGCTATCAACGTCAGGATTGCAAATAAAATTATCAAATTAGAGTATCTACGTCGTGTTTGAAGCAGAATATCTCTGGAATGGCTGAGACAAGGAGGATTAAGTCAACGCCAGTCATCCGCCCATGCGATTGGTCTAACTTTAGATATCCCCATTGAGTTTGCCTTTTGTTCTCGTTTAAGTCGTTTCTATCAATGAAGAGGTTTTCACAGAGAAGACGCTAACGTCGCCGAAGTGGTAATAACGCCTGAATTACAAAACCTCAAAAACGGTTATATGGAATGTCACGCACAAAACTTCAAAATTTAGACAAAATATTTTTTACAGGCTGCACTATGCAAATAGTATATATTCCGATTATGCTGCTAACTGCCTATTTAGGATCTATAGGCTGATATTTTGTAACTTATCAGGAGAAGCCCATATCAGAAGAAAAACCAACGTGTTATTGAAAACTTCTCTGTCAGTTCAAGTGCCGCATGAATCAAAGGAGATGGTATAGCGAACATTTAATTTCGAAAAAATGACCGAACTAAAATTTGGAGTTGACAGATTTACTTTATTTCTTCAGAAATTAATCTCCATGATTGCTAATTTTCATTTGCGAAAGCAATTTTAAGTTTAATTGGAAACAAAATTTGATAACTATAATAGTAGGGGGGGGGCTTAAGACCTACTTTTGAACGAGTCCCCCTCAAAAGTATGCTACATACTACAGCAAACCCTCTTGACATCATCTAAGGTGTTTCCAACAAAAAAACCCTTGTTCAAATCCACATCAAAAGTACCACGACAACTCTTAAAATTGCAAAATTTTGAAAACATTGAGCTGTTATAGAGAAGCCATTTGAGCATTGTAAAACTATTATGACGTCATATTACACTGTGTGTATGCGTGAAAATGTCATAAAACTGTTTCCTCAGTTGTAAAATGGTATTTTTGAACTGAAGACAGCAGCGTAGATCGTAGGCCTAAAGTTAGCTGTAAAAGCAGCGGTGCCATAAAGACTGCATTAAGTAGTCAGTAGCGTAATGAATTAAAAAGCTAGCTCGGTCAAATTCGGAATTAAGGACAGGTGAGATACTGGGTTGAGCTGAAAGTGGGTTTTCTCAAGGGCAATATGTATTGTAGGTTCCAAAAATCTTAAGGAAAAGGTTTTTAGGCCCGCTTTCCTCCTTGGCCAGAATCACTTTATGGTTGAGCGTAGCCTGTGTTTTGCTTTGCAGTTTAATTATTGTTAATATACGGTAAATAATAATGAGTACCGGATTTTATGTAACTAGGTTGAAAACAACCAGAGTCCTTGCAAATGTCACTTACACCGAGACAGAAAGTTTTTCTGCTGGTGTATTGCCTACCAAGAAAAGCGTTGTCGAAGTAATGATGTACTTGCTACGACGAGATCGAGCAGGAAAATCTCAGCTTACTGTAGAAGAAGCAAGTCGTATGGTAGCTTGCACTTTGATTGAACATTGGCAGTATTGCAACATCTACACGGTCACCGAAAAATATGTTAAACGCAAAGTATTGGCACTTCACAAACAATTTAAAGACAAGATTAAAAAATCCAGCATGAAATTTTACCAAAAACCAGAAAAGATGCAAGAATTTGACAATTTTAATGCTGAAATGAACATTCTTTTTGACATATTTTGCGAAGATCAACAAAGGCGAACATCATTAGAAAAGCTGTTTTGTATTAAAATGACGCCAATGGAATGGAGTTTTCTGCAAGACATGCGAACAAGCAGAAAACAATACTGTGAATCTGCAGTAGATCGAAGATGGAGAAAAACAATGGAAAGGAAAATAAAGCAAGAAAAGTCATTGGAAGAACGTCAAAAACAGAGTTTAACTCAAACTGTCATGTCAGATGTTGGCATGCAAACAGAAAGTGAGACTAACAATGAAAGCACTGACAATGACGATGCCACTTTTGTCCAGAGTGCTCCAAGAGGACAAAAACGACCTTTTATTGATACATCAATATCATCCATTAATGATGCACTTCCTGATGAGTATTGGCATATCAGAGTAAGTGCTCACATCATCAAACCAGAATTTTACAAAGCAGTGGACTTATTGATCAGCAAATATCATTGTTCCAAAACTCAAGCTATAGCAGCAGTGATTGAAACTGGTAGAGTAATGTTTGGAAGAAGCAACTGGAAGTTTCATACCGAGAATCAAAAACTGATTGATTTGGATACAGCCCCTGACAAAAAAAGTATTAGAAGAGCTGAAGGGGCTATTCAAGCACTGTCGTTAAGCTGTCTTGTTGAAGAAATAATGGACAGTGATGAATCAGTGATAACATATCATACAGACAGCTCCAAAGTACAAGGCACTGGTGCATATTCTGTGCAGGGAATTACAATTAATGGAAAGTATAGAAGCCTTCCAGCTCTGCCAATTAGCAATGAATGCAGAGAAAATCTTTCGCTTTTGAAGCAAACAATACTTTCCATATTGTCTGCTGTGAGTGGAGTCGCTGCTTGTGACTTGTTTTCAAAAATAAATTATCAAATGACAGATGCTGCAGCACACAACTTGCATGTAGATGAAATGGTTGCAATGGATTTAGGTGTAGATCATGTTCCACTACATCTTTTTTGCCAAACTCATCCCTGTCTAATGTTTAATAGAAAACTTGTTGAAGTTGTAAGGGATGTGGAAAATCATCTGGGAACTGATAAAATCTATTCAAGTTTTTTGGTGAATGCTACTACCCAACATGCTACAGTTTTTGAGCAATACTTGGACTGTGTGGTTCGACTTGTTTCTCCTGATTTTGACCACAAGCCTTGGAACTATTCAAAAATGTTTCATTTGTTTGTTGCACCAAAAAAGAACTTGGCTGTAGCATTGAAAATGGAGCGATTCAATCGATTTGTCTATCTCTGTGCTGTGGTGCTTTACATGCAAGATGATGTCCATGCTTTTCTTCAAAAGCACGACCACATTAGTAATACACTGGCATGCATTGTGAGATCTTTTGCGAGTTTGGATTTTCTTTCTATTTTTTGTGGTGTTGGAGCAGCCATTGGAATACATCTCATTCAACCTTATTTAAACATTACTTACTTTCATCCAATGACCTACAGCGAGTTGATTCCTGCGATGCATTTGCTTTATAATGATTTGCTTAAATGTAATCCAGTTAATTTGCTTGATCTAACTCAACCTGCTTTCAATTTTGTTAGCCATGACAGATTTCAACAAAGCAATACTTGGCCTAAAGAGATTGTAACTGATGTTCAAACATTTATTCAACTTCACCAAAGCAGAGTTGTTCCCATCTTGCAAGCTGTTCTTCATCGAATGGCAGATGGCTTTTTAAAGCAAAGAGGCCATGTGTTTGGATTCGCAAGTGGAAGTAATGAAGAGCTTTGCCTTGATTCTTCAGACCCCAATTTGGATATGGCTCCTATAAATAATTTGGACAGTGAAAGAGATGTTGGCACAATCAACTACGAGTTAAAGATCCGTGGTGCTAAGCAGCTGGCTTGCAGCAGTAAATCTCATGTGAAAGCTAAACTTGTTGATTTAGTAGAACTCAAACCAAAAGAAGAATTTCGAAAGCATTACAAAAATGCTACAGCAGTTTCAGAAATTATGCAAGTGTGGAACGACACACAACTCAGTTTGATGAAGCAAGGCTTATCCTCAAAAGAAGCCCAGCTATTAGTAAGTGATCAACGAAAAGTGAGAGACTTGCAGTTTCTTGAAGAGTTTGGGGGACCTTTTTCTAATGTGGATGATGTAGACCGTTTTCTTGCCAATGATAACATCACGGCTGAAATCAAGAAAAAAGTCATGTACCACCAAGTTCGGTTTGCTCGAGACACTTGTTTATCGTTGCCAAAATCGAGTGATATTTTTCGCTTGATGAAAAACCACCAACGCTTGGAAACCGCAATCTATGCAAAAAACTTAAAAACATACCTTAGCAAAGTCCAAAGCAAAGCCACAGCAACATGGGAAGACTTTGATAGAGCTGTTGGTCAATTGGATTACAGTCAAACCTCATAAAGTACCGTATCGTTCCAGGTTCCAGCTGAGTAGATTAAGCTATGGCATCTTGCCGTTTGAGCTTTTCGGTTACAGTTAAATATTATATTTTATAACAGTAATATACAGTAACGTGTATCCTAGCAGCTATTAGCAAAATTTCAATGGTCGTGATAATGACGTTTGACTGTAGCATGGAAATGTATGTAGCTGGCGCTGCGTAACTGAACTAATTTTAGTGCATAAAGGCTTGTGTTTAACGTTGGTCATTATTACAATAATCGAAGGCATGTATGCTTTCAAACCACAGGAATTAACGAAAGCACTGTTACATGTTAAGAAAATGCACAATTTTCACAATCTAAAAGTAACAAAAATTCTGAAAAAAACAATAAACACAACCTCATGACTCTAACATAGCATAAAATGACACTGCAGTTGAATGTAAATAGAAAACTGAGTAACTGTGGGTCATTTACTGTTATTGATATTCAAATTTTTTTCTTAAATTCAAGGCGTATTACACAAAATTACGCCAATTTTGCTTCAAAACGTGAGAAAATTTTCATCGTTCGTTTGAACAAGTCTTTTTGCATTGTACTGTCTCAATTTTTGTGTTTTTTAGTTAGTACCTAGCTACTACATAAATCTAAGGGGGATTCACTGTTCTCCAGAAAAAATTTTGATTTTAAGCCTCTCCCTAATAATAGTTCAATTCAAAATCATTTCCAATAGCATGCCTTGTTATTCATTAATTGATAAATTGGTAAAGATGCATGTTTTGAATAATTTTATCACTGGTGATATTTGTCCTTTTGGCCTTGCTAGCCTGACTGATGAGCCCTGAGATTGGACGAAACAGCTGTCTAAAACATGCTATTGAAAATTATTTTGAATTGAACTATTATAGTTATCTCTTATAACATTGTGATTAATTTGATAAAAATCTAAAACGGTTACACTTTTTGGGAAAACACACAAATTTTATTTTTTGTATCAATAATGTATTTTTGCTTAATCCCAACTTTGGAAAAAAGTCGCTTTTTATTTACTCTAATCCAAATCAAAGCTCACAATTTTATCTTTACTTTCTATATTCCTAACTCCAGGCTAACTTCAATCTAAAAGTGGTGGTATACTGTTATTGTAGCGTCACCCTCCAACCTAACCACAACTAAGAGGAAAAAAGTATAGACAGGTTTCTAGAGTAAGCTGGAAAGCAACTCGTAGGTTGTTCGACCGAGCCGGTCGACCGCATTACGACGCGTCCTTTTGACTCCGATGTTACAATGGCCAGCACACCAGGACGTTGGAATGGTGGATGCTTTCTCTTGCGCTTGTTGGAGACGTTGAAGTGCCGTCGCCAGCGCAAAGAGAGAGGGATAAATATATCGTCACACTCCAACAGCATAGGTAAAAGTGAAATCGGATACATTGGTTCTTAAAAGGGCATATAAGTCGAGTTTTTCACTATTGACCAAAGCGATGGGATGAGCCGAAAATAATTTTTTTTCAAATTTGAAATTTCTGCGCCTTCCCGTTTTCAAGATATTGCATTCCAAAATCAATAAATTTCGTATGATTTCAGTGTTGCCATTTCGTCAGTATTGTGACAAAAGATTACTTTTTGAAAGCTGGCTTTCATTTATTGAAAAGCGGCTAATTTTACGATTCTAAACCTTTATTTTGTTTTGACAACAACTCTGCCGCAAAATGTTTATTGAGAATCAGAGCATATAGTAACTTTTTGAAATTTTGTTTCAAATTGGCAACCCTAGCAAAATTTCTAACTGAAAATAGCCTTTTTAAGAACAAATCTAAGCCATTATATTTCGAGAACGGAAGGTCGTAAAAAGCTCAAATTTCGTAAAGTTTGTCCTTTTAGATCTGTCAAAATTTTTGAGAGAAAACCTAGCAAAAAATGTCCTACTCTAATGACCTTATAAGTCAGCTGGAGAGTTCAACTGAGCCGCCCACCGCATTGAACGCGTCCTTCTAACACACTTATTGTTCGAGTATATTCAGTTTATTTATTTTTTAGTTAAAATCTGTGATTGAGATTGGCCATCTTCAACCGAATTAAACAGAAATGAAATAAAATCGCAAAATAAAGCAGAGTAGAACGAACATTTATTACTGGACGTTTCAAGACATTACCAGTCTTATCATTAGCAGATAAATGATTAAGGCAACAGCAACTTGTCACGAGCAAAAGAAAAGGAAAAAAGACAAAGCAACGACGCAAAAAAATCGAGCGTAAAATTAAAAGTAATTATTATTTTCACACGTTGAAACTTCTTCTAAATGCCACTGGATACTTACGTCACTCGACATTTGATCGATAACCCTAATCACAAAGTTTGTTTCAACAACTCCATCATCTTGGCTAGATCTGACCATTAGCGAAAATTATTAATAAAAACAAAAAAGACATTCTGTAATAATTCCTTAAAAAAATCCAAATCTAAATTCCGATAAAGCTTCAATTCCATTGTATTTCATTCAACGTGTGATTACAATAATTGCGTTTATTTTCACACTAGCCTTTCTAGCCTATTTTGCGTTGTTGCTTTGCCTTTTTCTCCGAGTTTTTGTTCGTGACAAGTTGCTGTTGCATGAATCATTTATCTGCTGATGATAAGACTAGTAATGTCTTGAAACGCCCAGCAAAAAATGTTCGCTCGCGTTTGGGCTACTTGTTATATTTTTAGATTACTTAAACGTTCAAGTCAATATGCTCCGAGCTAAAATCTATTTTGTTTTTTTTTGGCAGTTAACGTTTCACTTTCGCAAATTCCTTGCAGTAGCCAACTTAACATAACTTGGACTCTTGGATTTCGTATGTTGGTTGATTCCGACAGTGTATCTGCTAGCATTGAGGTATCAGCAACTTTTACGTTACTTTGCTCTGTATGTCCTTTTAACGTACTTCTAGTGTACTTATTATAAAATAATGAGTTCACCTAAACACCAGGTACAGTATTTAAAATGACTAATCAGCTTATAACTAATGCAATAACTAATCAGCTCAAATTAAACTTTAAACATTGATTCTATTCGGAGTGGTTGAAAGCCCCTGCTTTAATTAGCTTAAAAATGGCCATTTTTTATACGTAGTCCTATTTAACAAGTACTTAGAGGCATTATTTGGGTAATGTTTTGTTGTTGCAGCTGGCTTATAACAAGGTTAATTCCAAGCTAATAAAAATATATACATTGTTTGTTGGTGCGTATAAACCAGATACTCTGAGCCTGTGACATTTACGCACAACATTGCAGAGCTCATTTTTTGACCTCTATTTGCAAGTTTTTTATTAGGATGGGCTACCACGACGGTTGGACCGTTTGGCCCCCAATGGCAAGTCAGCGTAAAGTGTTTCTCTTTCCCAATAGCACAACTACGCTTTGCCAGTTCGGGTATCGAACCGGTAGTCAGCAATTTTTGAATCAATAACATGACCCTTTATCAACTGAGTTATCACCATAGCTAAAAATATTAAATCAGCTTTTTTGCTTCTTTTTCATTGTCTATTGCATGTCATAACTCTTATGAGTTTTATATACTGTGGTGCTTTATTCATTCAATTTTTGTTATTGTTTATTTTATTTTTGTTGTTAATTCATATCCTCCTTTAACCGGACAACGTCAGACGCTAACCATTTGGATAATTCGCACAATTTTCATTGCAATAGATACTTCGTGTTTAGAGGAATTCGCACCTGCTTTAGAGTTTTCAGAGATCCAATGTTGCTGTGGGTTTCTTTGAATTCTTGTCCACTGAATTTACTGCTTGTTTGGAAGCCATCATCGTAAAGCGTCTTATCCAACAAGGTAACTATATGTCCAGGTTGCGGTTTGAACCCAGATCATGAGATCAGGTTGTTGTAAAAACAATGCTTTTACCCTCTCAGTCACGCTGATAACCAATGACAAATAAAATAAAAACAAATTGCAATCTAGTGTAATATAAAACGAAA
Source organism: Trididemnum nubilum (assembly GCA_963965965.1). NCBI lineage: Eukaryota > Metazoa > Chordata > Ascidiacea > Aplousobranchia > Didemnidae > Trididemnum > Trididemnum nubilum. Next base: position 41,869,975 of record OZ014479.1, read on the forward strand.
TATTTTAGTTGTACTCGACACTAATGTTTGCTAATACAGTGACATAAAGAAGACTTTTCAAAATGATCAGTACGGAAAACTAAGCATACCAAGCAAAACCATTTTTTAATATTTTCCAACAACTGGAATGCAGATATTCTCCGTTGTGGAAAACAGATGGTAAATTGTTGTCAGATAAAATGGGGTATCATTCATTCAATGGTTTATTTACAATTCACCAAATGCCCAAAAACACAGTAAATTTCAACAGCACAAACAAAGGAAGCAATTGGTCAATTGAAACAGGAAGCTGCGAAGGGACCTCTGGGTCATCGAGTCAAGCAGCCTCCTTTTTTATTCGAAAATAGTGCTGTTTGGCGCAAGCTAGTAATTTTGATAACATAACTTTTAATTTTTTTTATTTTTTAATCGTAAGTAGGTAACAGATACTTTTATATTTCATTTTAAATCGGTTGAACGGCAAAATTTGTTAGTTTTCTGGGACCAAGTTCCATATTTTGACTCCTTGATATTTAAAACTATTTTGTAATCGTTTAGTTCTATATCTTTGGAATGTACAAGCCATGTTCCTTTAATGCCAGTCTCGTTGTTTGCGTGTGTACCGCTTTTATAGAAGTAAAAACAAGGAAAATTGTGGTGGTAATTTAGTATTTACAAGCTGGTGCATTAATTTGGCAATTTCAAATTTGTATAGGTCATCCAATTTCAATACATTCAATTTTGCATAATATTGAGTTGCATTGTCCAACCAATTACCTCCTGCTAAAATTCTCAACGCTTTATTTTGCAATACCGACAATTTTCTTAGATATGTTTTAAAAGTAGAGCCCCAAATTACAATGCCTTAGAGGAGATGAGGATGAATCATTGAGTAATACAAAGTTCGTAACGCTGATGTAGGTAAGACTTGTTTTAATTTCAAAATAACCCCAATAGATCTAGCTATTTTGGATTCCAACGCCTTAATGTGCAAATTAAATTTTAATCCTGAATCAATTGTAGTGCCAAGGTATTTTACACTGTTTTGTAAAGCTATAATTGAATTGCCAAAGCTTATTTCTACGTCGCAAGTATCGTTTGTTGTTTTTGGAGGTATTACCAAAGATGATGATTTTTGAGGATTTACAGTAATTTTGTTTGCTTGGGTCCATTTATGTACATTTGCTAATTCTCTATTTGTTTCTTCAGTTAATGCTGTCTGATTAGATTGATGGGTTATTATGCATGTGTCGTCCGCAAATACCTTGGCCTTGAATTTAGGGCATTGGAGACATCATTGATGTAAGTCAAAAAGAGCAAAGGCCCAAGGTTACTTCCCTGAGGTACACCAAATTTATTAATTGCTACATCCGAAAAGTTATCTTTGTAGGCTACATACTGTTTTCGGTTTGTCAAAAATGAGGTAAAAAGATCAAGTGTACCGCCACGAATTCCAAAGTGTTCTAATTTTTTTATAAGATTTGAGTGTTTTGCAGTATCGAAAGCTTTTTTAAAATCCAATAGGGTCAAGCTAGTACATTCATTATCGTCCATTCAATCATAAGCAGTAGTGATTACACCCAATACCGCGTGTGTTATAGATTTATCACTTTGAAATCCGTATTGCGTTTTCGAGAATACGGAATGTTTTTGAAAAAATGCAGAGAGTTGTGTGTAAATCAACTTTTCTAATATTTTTGAGAAACATGTTAATATGGATATAGGTCGATAGTTTGATAGATTTTCTGTGCTACCCGTTTTAAACTATGGAACTACCTTAACTATTTTGCAGCTTTGCGGAAATATTCATAACAAAAATGCATTATCAAAAAAATAGCACAAGGCTGGAGCTATAATATTCGAGGCAACTTTCAAGAAATATGGAGGAATATTATCGTGTCCGACTGACTTGCGTAAATTTAAAGAATTAAGATGCACAGAGCTGGACAGCGCTGTTTCGAGCTTTTAGCTCTCATCGGCAGCCCTCAGCTTCTCTAACAAAGTTTTTCCCCAGCTAGACAGGACTCTTGGCCGAACTGGACAAACCTTAAAGGCTTGCAGAGCGGCAGAGGCTTTGTAGGGATGACTCGAGCTGCTTTGTAGCTGCAGGGTTGGTGGTTGATCTGGCCACCTAACTGCCAGTGGAAGTCGTTATGATTTCCCAGGAGTAAACCACGAAGAACGTCAAACTTGTCGGTTATGATTTCCGTGGTCACACAAGGGGAACCCTTGTAGTAGGGATAGCCTATGGCTGTCCTTACTACAAGCGTTCAGCGATTTTTTCACTTGTTTTTTTTAAGTACCACAAGTGAAAAATCGTTTATTCCCTACAAAGACTCTGCCGCTCTGCAAGCCCTTAAGGTTTGTCCAGTTCGGCCAAGAGTCTTGTCTAGCTGGGGAATAACTTTGTTAGAGAAGCTGAGGGCTGCCGATGAGAGCTAAAAGCTCGAAACAGTCCTGTCCAGCTCTGTGCATCTTATGACTCGAGCTGCTTTGTAGCTGCAGGGTTGGTGGTTGATCTGGCCACCTAACTGCCATTGGAAGTCGTTATGATTTCCCAGGAGTTGACCACGAAGGACGTCAAACTTGTCGGTTTAAAGAATGAATTAGATTGAACACTTCGTTGATACGAGGTTGTTCTATAAAGATCGAAGAATCCACCTTATTAGTCAGAAACTGTTTAAAGTTGTATGGGGTATTGTTGTTGAAGTTATTAGACAAGTTTTCACCTACTTTTGAGAAAAAAAACGTTAAATTCGATAATTATTTGCAGCTTGTTACTTATACTGCAACCATTAAGATTGATATTAGATGGTAAGATTGTAGAACAATATGACTTTCCTGGAAGCAATGTGCGAAGTAGCTACCACGTTTTTCGAGGGTTTTCTCTACTATGTTCTAGCTCATTTGCATAATATTGTTTTTTAGCAAGAGTCTTCATTTTTGTTAAGTTATTAGCAAATTTTTTGTATTGTGATTTTGTAGCTTCCTCACCCCTACTTTAGTGAGATTTGTACATTTGCCTTTTGCAAAGAATTTGTTCATAAAAATATATCTTTAGAACTCTAGGGTTTGCTATTCAATTTTTGTTTTGTTCTAGAGAGACGTCTAATGGGAGCATTTTTGTTTATTACGTTTAGTATTAGTGTTACAAATGCATGAAATTTACCATCAAAGTTATTTTTGTTTAATTCCTTTATGTTTGCTAAAAAATTGCTAACTGTAAAATTTAATTCTTCGCAAAAAAAGTCAACATTAAAATGCGATTTATCTCTGCACAAAAAGGAAGTTTGGGGATTAGATTTAATGGAATGTTCGGTGACATAGCAAAATTTTGGATAATGGTCAGAAATGTCGCAGCGGATTACTCCAGGACAAAGCGTGCGGGATGTATCATTTGTAACTATGTGGTCAATAATAGTTGAAGATTTTTCTGTTACGCGTGTGGGTAAGGTGATAATTGGTAGCGAACCACAGCTTACTAAGTAGTTAATATATGTTTAGGTTGACTTTGTTTTCGGTTTTGCAGATATATCAACGTTAAAATCGCCAACTAGATAAAACAATTTTTTGTGTTTATTGATGTTACTAATTGAAAGGCAAAATGCGTCCGAAAATTCTTCAGTATCACTGGTTGGATGTCGACAAATTACACCAATTATGATATCGTGGGTTGAATATTTATTGGAGATTAGTTTTATCCACAGTTCCTCACAGCCTTTTAAGTTCAGTTTGAATTCTTGAATTACTTTGAACTGATGTTTCTTTGATATATATATATATATATATATAGCTACCCCTCCTGCATTGGTTGGCGAATACTTATGAACAAAATTATAATTAGGAATTGAAATATTTATCAAGGGTCGCCTTGTATACGCGTTTCTGATACACATACGACATCTGGAGAGACTGGCAAAGATGATATTAATTAGTACAGGGCATCAAAATTTTTGGTGAGAGATCTAATATTTACATGAAAAACGGATAGTGAGTTTTGATTTTGAACAAAAGAGGAAGATCACGTTGGAATGTCAAAATATCTGCACTCGTTAACATTTTCTACCAAAGAGTTAAAAAGCAGATTAGTTAATTCGCTATGATTTACGTCATCAGTGTTGTTAACCACTTGACTAGCGCCGAGAATCTCAAGCAACTTCCTGTTACCTATATTCAACACATTTTTGCTTGCAGACATTATGCGTTTTAGCACAGAATTAGCAGCTGGTAAACGCTGCAGCGGTTTATCTTTCAACAAAAAATACTGCAATGAGCACTTGGTTTGCCAGAGCCTGAGCTCAAAGCATGTGTTCGCGGTTTGATTCTACAGCCTTCCCCCCTTCTTTTCCATAAAGTTATTTCTGACTGTTTTTTTTTTTGTTTAGAGATATACATTTTGATATGTTTTAATTTCAACGTGGGAAAGAGATGCCTCTGGCTCAAGATCATTAGCAAAACAGTACTTGAACTCTCAAAAGCAAAGAAAAATAAGTACACACACATTAAGACAAAATAATGTTATAGATTTTCATTATAGCTGTATATTGCAAGATCAGCTACAGGATTACGTAATACCGCTAAGAGATGCCAAAAAATAAAAATAAATGAATAAAATAAAGCAAAATTATGCAAAAACTAAAACTTTAACAAGCTTATTTAGAAATACTGCACGTTATAATAGCACGCAACAACCTTAACGTGGCGGTCGTGTACGCTTTTCGTTGACATCGGCAGCGTTGATATCGGCATTTTCGTTGATATCATTTTCGTTGATTTTCGTTGATATCGGCAGCGTGGCCGAATAGGTAAAGGCGTCGTTTTTACGACGACCCTGATCGAATGATCTGGGTTCAACCCGCACCCTAGTCACGCTGTTGCGTCCTTGGATAAGACGCTTTACGATGATTATCTCTGCTTGGTGGCTTCGAACAAGCAGCAAATTTAGTGGACAAGAATTCGAAGAAATCCACAGGAACATTGGATCATCGGAAACTCCTAAGCAGGTGCGGATTCCTCCAATCACGAAGTAGTCCTGGTAATGAAAAGTGTGCGGATCGTCCAACAAGTTAGCGTCTGACGCTGTCCGGTGACAGGAGGATAAATATGCGCCACAACAACAACAACAACAACAACATACAGACAATAATCACCATCGTATTCTGCCCACCTTACCGAATGACCATCTTCTTTAGCAGCCTCATATTCAGGCATTAGTTGCTTTTTTTGGTTGTAAAATAGTTTCGGCAGATGGTCCGTAATGAAAATACGTGATTTTCTTTGAGCATTATGTTGCTTAAGTCTATTGATGTTTTTGAAAATTTTATCTTTGTCAAATTTTGTTAAAAGCTTTACAATGATAGGTCGAGTGATAGCTTTACCTGCTTTGCGAATGGTACGTTGAGGTAGGCGGTGAAAATCGACGATCTTAATACAATCCAGGGTAATCTCCAACGCTTCATTCAAAAAATTTTCAAATAGTGCTTTTGCTTGTTCCTTTGTTTCATCGTTCCCCTGCTCTTTTAAGCCATGTACCAAAATATTGAGTCGTTTGGAATAAGACTCTCGCATCACTTCGTCCTTTTCTAATCTTGTGATTCTCATTGACAAATCTTGATTCATTTCTTGATTCATCTTATTTTCTTTTGTCAAGTCATTAAGTTTAGCCGTTGTAGATGACTCTAAGTCGGAAGTTCTGTGGCCGATAAACTTCACGTCAAGCTCCAACTCTTTTAAATTCTCTTCTAAATCGGTGCATCTTTTGCTGAGCTTGGCATCAATTTCTTTTAATTGTTGATCAAAACCAGTAAACTTTTCCTCCAAATGTCCTAATCTACTAGAAATATTGTTTGCACTTTTCAGTACATTGTCAATCTTCTCTTCGATTAAAAGACGCTGAGGCATTTTTCAAATTGGATGCAATCACTTACCGCTGCAGCGCTCAACTGCTTCACTCTGTTGCAGAAAAAAAGCTTCCACACGCCAGACTGGCTAGTTGCGAATGTAAATACTTTTTTTTGCTTCCTATACAACCGTTGGTATTTGCTGTGATTCAATTTTGTGACACCTTACTGTAGGCTACTACTGTTACTGAAATCTTCAGGTGAATGCTATGAGAAAAAAAACATCAGTTTCAACTTTGGAAACCGTTTTTTCATCTACAGTCCTTTACAATACTTCATCACATTTGCTGACAGATTTGGTGTACAATAACAATTACTTTGTACAGGTATTGATTATATTATGAATTAATACGAGTTCTGATTAAACAATAGTTAATTTGGCTATTCATTTATTTTTACGAAGATTTACTTTTCTTCAACAATCAAAACGTAATTTACTTAATTTAACGTTACCGTGCATCTACAGTAGGGTGGTCCTTAAATCCATAGGAAACATTAAGCAATAAAAATCATGCTGGGAACCGAAGCAAATGTTTTCCTTTTAGGCTAAAACCATCGGGTGTGAAAAATGTCCGAGATAGCAAAACATTTAAAGGTTGCAAAAAGGCAATAAACGTTTTCATAAGTACCCAATTTTGCAACGATATGGGCTTAGCTGTTCAAAAGCAGAAATATTATGGGCGTAATCCAACTTGATGCATGTTGTCAAGTAAGTAGTGTACTGCCTTTATTTTCATTTAGCAAAGACCATGCCTGTGGTAAGCTTTGTGGCAAAATTCATGTGGAACTGCATCCAATTTTCATCGCTTTTTTCAATTAGCCAGACGTAATCTTATGTAAGTGCCACTTCCATTCCATCCACTGCAGTTGCATTCGGGACTCGGCTTTCTTGAACCAACTTTTGACTGCCATCAACGAGCCCGATAATTCACTCTGAAAATCAAACTCAATTGATAGAAATTTTTTGTTCATTTTTTTAAAAATCCAATCATTTGCATTTAATTAGCAAATCAGTTTCTCCATTTGTTGTTTCTCAATGGCTCTTTGGGAAAAGTTTTCATCTTTGTAAAGAGCTGCAACCATTCGTCACTTCATGTCATTATGCACCTCTGGGACAAAGAAACCTACGCTACTTGTTTCTCAGACGTGTATCAACGCCGACCAGAGAATCTTTCATTACGGCTGCCCATATTCTCTTGTCAATGTGATTTTGTCACATATGTTGTAAGCACAAGCTTTTTTCCACATTTTGGCAAGTTTAGTGCAGATACAAGAAATGATGCCTTGGTCTATCTATGCTCGTCATAATCAGTTTACCATGCAGCACAGAGCTCATGTGTCTTATAAAAACTGAAAAGAACCTCTGATTAAACTCTAATAGAGTGCTCAATGATGGTATGCAAAATATGAACCTAGGATCTTGTTCAAGTTTTAAAAAGAAAAGGTAACATAAATCTGGCACCTCAATCTACGTTTGGGAGTATAGCCAAGTGCTCGATCCCCTAAAATCCACAGATCAACGCCATAATTGAAGGTTCGGGCATCCCAAGCCAATTTCTGGTTTTGTTCAAGTTTTGCTTTAATGGAGATGCAAGCACCAGATTGTTACTTTCAGTGTTTGAGACATTCATGTCAAAAATCATTCCTTGTATGAAAAACTTTTTCAGCTAATCCCAATTCTACTAATGCTCAAACGATGTCATTTGCTTGAGACTAACTAGTCCCATTAGGAATTGGGACAATCTTGAACAGATCTTTTATGTAGATGCCAGAGGCGATGATAGGCCGGTTATTGACTTGTGGGAATAAATTCGAATAAGATTCAAAGTGGTTCAAGTTATTAGTCAAATTTTTTTGATAAATAGAATATGTTCATAACATTACTGGGTATTTTATTTTCTTAAGATGTCGTTTCAAATTCTTTGCTCAATTTATTAGTTTGGACTTGGCAGTCGCTACTCCTACATCCACTGTTCTCGTTGAATCTATTCTCTAATATTCCCTTTTGAGCCAGAAGAAATCTTTGGTATCTTTGTCATAATGGTCTATGGGTCAGAGCATTTGTACTGTCCACATCAAAGAAAAATTTTAGGTCATCTTTTTTGTTACTAGTGATTGCCAAAAAGACTCGCAGAGTATTTTAACAAATTTAATAGCTATCCAAGAATTCGAGTTACACAATTTTGTTTTGTAATGCATGAGGTTTGAAATTTATCCAGAAATGAACACATGGCAACTTAAATGATTCTAAGCAACCTTATTAAGGCAAACAACTTCCCACTAAAGAAGAAGGCGTATAAAAAAGTATATATCATGTATAACTGTATACAAATAATGTCAAATTTTCTGCTTATGTGCAACCTGTAAACTTTCATTTTTCTTCAAAATATATTGCATATATAGTTTTTCATAGAAAAAGAAACAAATCTAACCCGGTTCCCGATTAGTTTTCCAAATTATTGAAATAAGGACCACCCTAATCCACAGTTTATTGAAATATTGTTATTTCAGTTTATTCAGTTGTTTTTTTTTGTGTCAAAATTCAACTCGAAAGTGCTCCAGTACAATAAAATTGTCACATAATAAAATTTTCTTGTTAGATTACAGTCAAGATTACAGATCCATTCGAAGCTGAAATCACTTCAACAGCAAGCGCAATCACTGCACGAGCACCCCCAACTCCACCAATTGTACATGTCACGTCTTCTCCGAACACATGTACTTTGAAGTGGACTCATCATTGGTCGACTAGTAACTACACAGAAAAGCCTATTCAATACCAAGTAAGTAACCTTCTCAAGGTATTTACAAAAAGCAGGCTTTGCAAAATCTCCTTTAAATTTGAAAAAATCTCTGAGGAGAATTTTCTCTTGGTTACAAACCGCCGATTTAGCATACGTTGAAATCACATTTTTGACAAATTGAAACTCGAAAAAAAAAATCCAGAACCTCAAGCTCACAGTTGTGGAAATTTCAGCTCTGCTGATTGACTAACCGACTTAATTTGAGCTTGAATTTATAGTGTTTTGTTTATTATTCATCTATTTATTATGCTGCTTTTCTTTCAATAAACCACAAAAGTTTAGACGTTATTGTTTTAAATCAGTATGTAAAAGAATTGATGGTTTGTCACGACTTCAGTTTAGGTAAATTATGAATTTCTTTGTCAACAAGGTTGGGGATCAGAGACTATAAAAAAAAATGGTACGCAAAGATTGTTATTCGTGTTCCATGTACGTCATTAAAATATAAGCGGTCAAATATCGCGCGCAACTGGTTGTTGGAGTAAGCTTTGGCTTTGATAACTGGCACAGATGTTGTACAATAAGGCTCTGTTCTTTTTTTTTCAAAAACCCTTCTGTATTGAAGTTTCAGCAAAGAGGTCAATTTCCAATACATGAAAAGATAGATTTGCAATTAGCAGCATCAATTAGCGTATATATAATGTTTCTTGTTCAACAGTGAAACATACTGTAATAAAATCAAAGGTTTTCGGCCTAATTTATTTACATCCTCGTCTGTTAATATTTGAATAAAATAAAATATGGCATAAGGTTATTGGTAATTACCAAAGAATTCATCACAAACAAAATCAATTTATGACGCAATCCTACAAACAATTTACACAATTTTTTGTGAGTTAATTTATAACAATTATGAACGCTGGGGATGTCTGCTTCTCGTTGTCATCGTATTGAGAAGACGAGAAGCTGACTTCTCAATTTTTATGCTTTTGATGACTTCCGTACTGCATATGCAGGTCAGTATAAAGTCTCTATCACATTTATAGTTATTCAAAACGGTACGATTCAATATTTGATAATAGCAAGCTTTTCTTTTATGGCTATGGTTCACTTCTCTTCATGCCTGAGTTAACCATATCATACTCTCTTTTCTTTATAGATACAAGTCTTGCATGATGAAACCAGCCACAACGTCATAATAGATCGTCCTGACAGCGAGAAGGAACTTGATATGATTAATGTAAAGCTTCAGTATGAAGTTGATTTGTCGTTGTATCCACCAAATACGTTACTAACTTTCATGGTAAGAAAGAGCAGAAAAATAGTTAGCTTGGACTTAAGCTGACTTTGCTTTAATTGTGCTGGTAAGCTTTAGTGTTCAAATCAAATCTTTCATTATACTCGCTGTATTACGCAGAAGCGTGTAGCGAGTTGACGTGGCCCATTTCCGGCATCATTGTGCCCGGGCAACACAGCTCCTTTCGAACAAATGTCGCAGCGGTGGCGAGCCGCTGGTAACAAAACTGTGTCCAATTTGACCGGCCCGAGATTTGAACCTCAGACCTTCCGCTCCAGAAACGAAAGTGTTACCGCTCGACCAACTGGCCGGTAAGCTTTAGTGTTGCTCTTGCCATTATCGCCATGAGTAAATATTAAATAAAAATCTGATAACGTAAACTTCCTCGAATCCAAATTCCGTTCAGAATTGAAATTTTGATACATTCCTATATTTGAGACTAGATGCTGTGCAGCTTTTTGATATGCCTTCTGCTCCACATTTTATCTACTGCAATATCAAGCCTTTGGAAATCAGAATTAGAGTAATTACAAAAGTGTTAGGATGTTTTTTGCGTAAATTCAAATGATTGGTCAGGTTTAATTTTTTGTTTCCAGATGTCTGCACCATTAGTTATTTTTACCAATTTGACCGCTTTTTGTGTAGTGACAGGCCAAATACGAATAGCCGGATTTAACCGCGGCCAGACCAGATTTCTCGTAGAATATCCCGTTGTGATAAGTGCTAAACCAAACTTTCATTACAGGATAGGTGGACTAAAAGACCTCTAAACATGCATGCACAGACTATAGTGATATTTAATTGATTACAGCGGGTTTAGAACAAAAACTTCAGCCAATGGAATACTTCTGTATCTTTTTCAAACACTCGTTTTTCCGCCAATTGTGCGGAATTTTAGTCTTTATTAGTAATTTTAGATTGATCTCAAGCAACAGCTTGGGGAAGAGAAAAATTTTTGTAATTTCAAACAATTTTGTGTCTTACTGAGCAATTTTGTGTTTTGCTGAGCAATTTTTATGTCTTGCTGAGCGATTTTTTATCTTTGGTAGAAAGACACGAATTTTGAAAATCAAGGTGTTAAATCTCAGAATCTTTTTTGAAAAAAAAAATATATATAGCAGTAGGTCACTATTTTTTCTCAAATTTTCGGCTGATTTACTTATGCTTATGGTGCGGGTTTTTTATATTGCTTTCATGTTTTTATATTACTGTACGTAGTGTATATTTTAATCACCAGCTTTGGCATTACGTATTGGCATTACAAGTTTGTTTTTTCACTCTAATGTTTTGCATGGGTGTAATTTTAAAAGTTATGAAAATATAAAAAATAAATAAATCACCTTAAAAAGTTGTCACGAGGCAATGATTTCTTGTGCCATTAGTAAAATTAAAGTCAGATTAATCCTATTTTACTCTAGGGAAGGGACAAAAATGCTTCTCTCTTTGTTTTTTTTGTGATAAATCTCTTCAAAAATCTTTTTTCTTTGCTGTAAATCAAGTTGGCTTTGAGTTAAATTCATTCACAAATTACTCTAAAAATTTGAGTTTGCTAAGCAAAGAAAAACTTTCCTAATTTTGAGATTGCTAAAGTCACTTTCCGACATCTGAGCATTTTTTGGTCCATATTTAGCGCAAATGATGTCATATGATGTTTTTGTGTTGTACCACTTGGACTTAGAAATTTATGAATCAGTTTCAAAAAACTAATCTATGTGCAAAATTTGAGCCGTCTCTGACATTATTGAAAAAAGGATTTATTTTTTAACTATGGCCATGACGTTACAACTTACAACAATGAAGTCATCAAATCAAAACCAATTTTTCTAAAAAATTTGGCAAACATGTCAAGTGTGGTGTTGTCATAAATTTTGGTTTGAGGTTTAGGAGTTAAATAAGGGGGTATACAAACCCCTCCCCCAACGTAAAATGAGTTGGTTAAATAGCCCGTGTAAAATAAAGTTAAGTGCTAAAATACAATTCGTTAGCTTATTTTGCTTTAACGAAGATGAAAAACGGCATCATCAATAATTTCATCGTCTTTATTATTAGTGTGAAAGAAGTTCTTGCAATAGTTTTCAGTAAAAAACTCTGAAGTTTTTTTATATCCCAAACTTGATGCCATAATGCTTTTTCAAATATCAGAACTTGCTAGTTGATGATGTTTCTTGAAACTTGAAAAGCTTAGATAATGAAGATTTTTCCTTTCAAAGTTGAAAACTCACAACATTCTTTTGGCAACCTTTAATTGCAGTGTTATCACTGAATTCGATACATTAGTAGTTTTGCAAAAAATCGATTGTTTTTCGTTTGATGTAAGCTTAAAGCCCAATTTCGAAAATAATAAATCAAATCTTTCTTTCCTAAGATACAAGCGAAGGGAAAAGAATGTTCATCTAAACAGGCTGTTGCTATTAATGGATCTTGCAGAACTCCAGAACAATTTCCACCTGGTAAGTTAGATGCGGCTTACGTAGGTTACCAGTAAAATTTAAGCATTTTTTTGCGCAATAGATTTTTTTTGCTAATTTATACTTTTGATTTCAAGGAAGGTTTTGGTGTTAATCTAACAACAAAAACGATTGCCAGAATAGAACTAAGCATAGCAATTTATTAGACGCGTTTTGCTTTGACTTAACGCATCATAGGTTAAATGAATTACAAAGTTTACTGCACGAATTTATATGCAATAGCCACCAGTTGACACCACATGGCCATGACATGGTTTAAGATTTTGTCATTTTATCGATACAAGAGCGACAGGTCATAGGTTTAAACACACAAGAGGACGCAATAAACTAGCAACGTCAGTTTAAAACAAACAATTAGAACAATAAGTGTTGAAAAATACGGGGTCAAAAATTGTTTATCGATATTTGATTGCGGTTTTGTTTTGAAAAGATGTAAGGTTTCTTTGATGCGTATAGTTTGGTAACGTGATTACTTCTGTCCAGTATTTTGGGTGAGTCAAAGTTAATTACATGGTTAGGATTGTTAAGCAAACGTTTACAAACTTCAGAGACTTCACAGTTTCGATGTTTATTGAGGTGACTAATGAGGTTGCGTATGGTTTGCCCAATATAATATTGACCACAACTACACGTTAACTGATATACAACACCAGACGAAAGTAATAAAGATTGGCAATCTTCATATGAAAATAATTTGTCAATAGTAAGATTACGATGAGACATTATCAATTCGATGTCATACACACGTAAAAATCTCGAATTTCTTTTTCATTTTGAATAGAGATACGATCAATGAACTGCGATTTTAAAAAAATGCATAATGTTTTGTAGACTCTTGTTGGTTTGAACAGAGTTTGGCATCGGGATTTCGATTTTTGTGTATGGCTTTGCGAATAGTATTCCGAATAATTTTGATAGGATACTCATTTTGTTGCAACATTTTGCTGATTGTTTCACACTCGAAAAACAATAATCGTCGATTATTGCAAATTTTAAATTCTCTATTGAATAAGGATCGAATCCAGGGTTCTTAAACTGGGGTCTGCGGTCCTTTTGGGGTCTGCAAAGCAATTTTCTCGGGCCGCAAAGCACATTCCAAAAAAGTCAAAACAACGTTCCTGAAGAAAAAATTTTGTATAAAATAAGATTTTCGGGCAACTTATCTTTCCAAAGCAAGCTTAACAAACACAATTTGCTATGAAACCGTACAGGGTACATACACACCTATGATAACAAAATATGATCTATAATGTCGCTCAAGAGTGGTTCTTTTCGCGTGAAGTTTACGAGCGAAGGAAAATATTTAATGACATAAAGGATCGGAAGATAGTGAGAATTATTGTCGCTTTGTAAACAATCCTTTTTGAACTAGTGCTGGAGATCTGCCTTTACAAAATAATTTACTTCAAGAACAGTTCATTAATTTGGTCAATGATGGAAATGCGAGAAGCTTACTTAGAGAAAATTCTTGCAGTGACTTTTGGATTGATATGGCACAATTTTACCCTGACATTTCTGAGATGGCCTTGAAAGTACTGATTTCATTCGCAACAACATATGAGCTTGACGTTCCATTTTCGGCGCTGCTTGCCATCAAGCCAAAAGCTCGAAACCGGTTATATGCGATTCATGCTATGAGGGTTGCGTTGTCCACAACGGAACCAAACATAGCTGAACTGGTAGCAAAGAAGGAAATGAGCCCGTAACATTGATACCATAAAAACCAACATGTTGTTTTGTGTTTACTTATGTTAATTTTTTAAGGAGACTGTGAGCCATTTAAAAAATTGCTAGGGTACCGTAGCGTAATTTTTAAAAAAAAGTTTGAGAAGCACTGATCTAATCAAATTTATTTTGTATTTTGTGTGAGCCAAACTACCCATTTGGTATGCAGCCCGTTGTGTGTTGGTTTTCTGTAAACGGATTACTCTGATTTTTCTTTCGAATTGTCAATATTGACATCCAGGAAGAGCAACTGTTTATTGCTTTCAAGTTTATACGTAAATTTGACTTTATTGTGAATCTGGTTTAAGCTTCTAAAAACAAGATTACTCATTCGAAACCTGGGAACATTGCAAACCAATCATCCACATAGCAAAAAATACATCCAGTAGCACATTAAACTTTTTTGTTTTCTCGATTACATAGATTTGTTCATAAAAACTACCATTAAAATTGAGAGCAGTGCGTTTCGTTGTCCACACCAGAAGGTTCTTGAATTGTCGCAGAGTCACCCCGAAAACGTTTTTAGTTGAATCGTTGCCACAAATTTCTTTTAAAATTATTTCCATTGGGAAGTCCACAGGAATATTACTGAACAGGCTTTTTACATCAAATGACACCTCACCCAAATTGTGTTTGAATTTCACTTGCTTTATTTGCTCTACAAACTCAAAAGCGTCTTCAAGATTTGTTTTAAGTTGCTGTAGTTCACGAAAGCATGAAGCGCACTTCTAAGTACAGCAGTCAGTAGAAGCCAAAACCGGGCAGCAAGGGCAATCCTCTTCATGAATTTTTGGCAGTTTGTAGAGAGTTGGGGTTACTGCAGCTGATGGCCTAATGCGATAATAAATTTCTTGTTTTGAGCTGCCTTTTTGTTTCAAATAGTACGTACACTTTTGAAAATGATCTAAATTATGAATATTGTTGTGATTACTAACTTTTTTAAACCGTTTGGTGTCCGATAACACCCATTTTAATTTATTGAAATCATCTGACTTGTCGAGAAGAACTACCGCATTACCTTTGTCAGCTTTACAGATGATGATTGATTTGTGTTTTTGCAGAGACTTTAGGGCTGCCATTTCTTTTGGAGAAATACCAATATTTCTGTGATGTTTGTTGTAGAAATAAGTTGATTTATACTTGTAATACAGATTGATTAATTCGGTTTTAAACAATTTTGAAGACGAGATCTCAGTTGTCGATATAAACTATCAAGT
The DNA here is from genome assembly GCA_963965965.1 of Trididemnum nubilum. Taxonomy (NCBI): domain Eukaryota; kingdom Metazoa; phylum Chordata; class Ascidiacea; order Aplousobranchia; family Didemnidae; genus Trididemnum; species Trididemnum nubilum. The sequence goes on from OZ014479.1 coordinate 41,885,305, forward strand.
TCAGTTTGCACGTCAATAAATACGAATGAATGGGTAATTGGATATCCTATCAAATTTAATGGGTATCCCATCAATGAATGGGTATGCTTTTTTTTAAATACTATTCGCAAAGCCATACACAAAAATCGAAATCCCGATGCCAAACTCTGTTCAAACCAACAAGAGTCTACAAAACATTATGCATTTTTTTAAAATCGCAGTTCATTGATCGTATCTCTATTCAAAATGAAAAAGAAATTCGAGATTTTTACGTGTGTATGACATCGAATTGATAATGTCTCATCGTAATCTTACTATTGACAAATTATTTTCATATGAAGATTGCCAATCTTTATTACTTTCGTCTGGTGTTGTATATCAGTTAACGTGTAGTTGTGGTCAATATTATATTGGGCAAACCATACGTAACCTCATTAGTCACCTCAATAAACATCGAAACTGTGAAGTCTCTGAAGTTTGTAAACGTTTGCTTAACAATCCTAACCATGTAATTAACTTTGACTCACCCAAAATACTGGACAGAAGTAATCACGTTACCAAACTATACACATCATGATCCCGTTAAGGGTGAAACAGACTGTTAAGGCAAAACAAAAATTTGACTGTGAATAAAATTATAATTGGCTCTGATCTCTGATCATTGAGCTCTCTTCAGTTGGAGATACCAAAAAGAACAGTCAAAGAAACCTTTTATATTTTCAAAACAGAATCGCAATTGAATATCGATAAATAATCAATCTTTGACCCTGTATCTTTTTAACGCTTAATTATTGTTCAAATTGTTTGTTTTAAACTGACGTTGCTATTTTGTTGTGTCGTTTTGAGTGTTTAAACCTATGATCTGTCGCTCTTTTATCGATAAAATGACGAAATCTTAAACCATGTCATGGCCATCTGGTGTCAACGGGTGGCTATTGCATATAAGTTCGTGCTGTAAACTTTGTAATTCATTCAACTAATGATGCTTTAAGTTAAAACGAAACGCGTCTAATAAATTGCTATGCTTGGTTCTATTCTGGCAATCGTTTTTGTTGTTAGATTACCAGCAAAAACTTTTGACTGTTATGCTCTAAAGTTTTGCTATTAGATATTGAGTTATAGATATTAGAACCTTATCTAGGCCAATGCAGGCCAAATTTTTGAGAGGTTCTTGATAAACATGTCAAACAGCATGAAAGTGATTAGAAAAACTGCAAGTGACGGTGAACTTGTTGCACTAGAGAATACTGAAACATGGGCAAAGAACAAGTAGACTCAGGTTCAATTCCCACTCAAGTCAAACCGAAGACTATAAAATCAAAATTCACACTTTTGCTGCTTGATGTCTATTTCTAGGGACCGTGTGAAGACTCCACAGTGTGTGGCTGACAAATGGGAATGTGGCAGCTTGGCTCGATGATTAAACGACTTCATTTTGTGTCTCCTGCCAAAGCAACTCGGTAAACAAAGATATAATTGCAATTACTTCGAAGACTGCTGCAAGCTATCCAAATTTAGCATTCAGAAAATACTTGATAAACCTACTTAGCTAAGGTACATTATAGCCGATCAAATGATAAATCGCAGCTGTATTTGGTGTCTATTTTTCTGGCTAGGCTATTATAAGAAACATGCAGTGTAGCCTATAATTCATGGTTGTCTTTTAGTTTTTTGACTTGGTTTGCATTGAGTTACTTTATATTTGGCAGGAAAATTTATGCGAATTCTGGCTTTATCGAACAGATCTTCATTAATTCTGTTGTCAGCGACAAAACAAAACTCCGAAATTGCTAAATCTACTTGTTTGAACATAAATGGAAACCTTGCCACATTTACAGAAGAAGAAAAAGCAAAAATTTATCCGCTCTTGGAAGAAACTTATTTAGCAAATGTTACAGGTATACCTAAACTTGGATTTTAAAGTTTGAGGAAAACTCCAACAAGTGCACCACGCTGGTTAATGAAAAGGGAGGAACTATCTTACCGAAAAGTAATAAGTCGAAGAGAGTTAAATTAGAATTAGGAAAATTTATCCGACCAATTCGCGTTTTTAAAGGTCTGGATTAAAGTTTAAATTAGGGTTTTGGTGAAATTTAGATTAGGATTAATAAAGAATTGATAGAAATTTTTAAAGAAATAAAGCCTTTTTGACGACAAATGGTGCAAAAGAAATAGTTTGTTTTTTATCATTTTGCACAAAAAAATATCCGGTTGATGCGGAGCGGACGTCGAATATTCCAATTTTCACTTGTATACATTCAAAATTTTACTACTTACCACACTTCTTTGTGTTTCAAGAAATTATCTGATGATATGCTTTCGACTTTTCGGACATTTGCTGTGGGCAGTTTCATCTTTTAAATTTATAAGCAAATATGGTATGGCAGAGCACACTGATCTGCAACGATCGTCTTAAAATTGCAGCCAAGCGTTTTCAGCCGTGAAATTTTGTGCTGTTTATTGTGCAATTTGCGCAGCAAAAGTATTTTAATTTTTTTCTGCTACAAACTTGTTTTCACTTGATCACAAAATGATATTATTTTTTAGTTTATTTGAAAAGGGAAAGCTGCATAACTTACGTTTTTGTTTTTTTTACAATGCTTATTAATTGATTTTTACTGTATATCATTAATACAGTAACGTTACACTTTGGTTGAATTGAACTAAAGAGTTGAAGTATGCAAGTGCTGAAGAACAAAAAATTGAAGCCTTGCATTTTTTTTCCGCTTCAGCGAAGCTTAACCCTTTCTGTGTGAAAACCCATAATTTTTTTGCAGGTTTGGAAAAGGTAAGCATTTATCGGTCACAAGGCCAAAACGCTACGCATGTGCACAAGTATAGAGCAACTAACTATAGTGATCCCAGCAGTATATCAAACTGGTTAACGCCCAGCATTACAAGACTAAAAAGTTTTCTTCTTTATCACATGTAAGTAAGTACCGCCAAAATAGTTCGTATTATTTATATTTAGCTTTTAAACGTCTGTCTTAAACAATCAGTGCCTACCTGCCTTTGTGCCTACACGGTTGTTCAATTTGATAAGAGGCGCAGTGTATGCTGTACAGAACGTGTTTTTATGGAAATTTCACCTCATCTTCATAGCTTGCGGGTTTGTAGAGCGCATGGACCAGTAACTGATGGTTGTTCTTTAAGCTTAAAATCTGGTGTCTTTTAAAGATGCAAACTGTATTGTTTAAATGTTTAACTGATGTTACTATCCAACTAATATCGTTTTGTACAGTTAAAAAACTAAATATCGATAACTTTTTATAAAGTTTCTGCATATTTTGGTAATAACGTAGACAATAAAGATTAACAGACAACTTTAAATGCTATTTAAAGAATAAAAAGTTGACCGAGAATAAACTTATGTAAAAGAACACACGTACGCATGAGAGTTCTCCATCTGAAATCTTGAAAAAGAACACTTGATTGCTTGGTATCCGTAACATTATTTACCCTCTAACATTTAAAAAAATGTAGTCTACTTTTAGATTGCAAGTTTAATTTTTTTAAAATATGGAATATGGTTCTAGCTAGAATAATCGTGCGCTAGTTGCGTTTCAGCTTCATCTGTCATAAACTTATTGTAACATTATTATTATCATAACATTGAGTATTGCGATTTGGAGTGTAATTTTGTACAAAATGACAGCAAAAAATTCAATCGAATTACTATGATTTCAGACCATACGGAAACTTTACACAAAGAGTCAAATTCTGCTACAAAATCAATAGGGATATGATACGCAATAAGTGTGCCAGTTCATGGAATTCAAATTTTGATTTATTTGGTGGAACTGATGAAACCACCGGTACCATCAAAGTTTATAACTACATTTGTCGAGGTGAACCACAAAGATCCAGCAATCTATTTTTGAATTCTCAAACACCTGAAACTTGTGAACTTAGATCTCCTGGCCTTGTTTTCTTGCCAGGTAACACTTATTGCATTGCGATCAAACTGTGCATTATACTGTACTAGCATCGTAGGGTTTTACAGAAAAACAGCAGAAATAATTCAGTTCTTAGTTGAACTGTAATAGTATTATTCTGTACATTTATTGCAAATATATTAAGTTCGATTAACATTGAGTCAATATCTGTTTTTTTGTTTTTCTTGTTGTTTTTGTTCTTGTTGTTGCATAATTATTATCCTATCTGCGACAATAGATCAGCATCTGACGCTAACTGTTTAATGATTCAAATATTTTTTATTGTGATAAGTACTAATTAAGTGCAGCTTTCTAGAATTGTAAGAGAAATTACATTTTATTCATCAAGTTGCATTGGCCAGAAAACAGCGAAGAGATCTATCGGTCTTCCAGTCAAGCTGCCTCCTGCCTGTTCCTGCTTCAAATTCAAATCCATTCCTGCTTCAAATTCTTGGCCATTGAATTTGCTGCTTATTTGAATTTGTCAGTAAAAACGGCGCCGTTTCAGTATCGGCCACGCTGCCTCGCGGTTAATGATATTCTACCTATAAAAAAATATTCAGTTATCTCGACTTTATTTGACAAAACTTCTAATGCATTTTCGTTGTAAATCAAAGTTGACCCCTGACCAGAATTAAAAGTCGTTATGGCTGTTGGCCAAAACCATTCACAAGTAAATTCATGCAGGCCAATTGCGTAAACTTTGCAACCGATCTTACTCGGTCTAATACGCTTACAAGATATATTAACGGAGTATGGGGACAAGAGGTTTTTGAATAATTTTAGTGTTTAATGATAAGTTTAGTTAGGCTTTTTTTCTGTTAGTAGGCCCAATTATTTGATGGATAAAGGTTTTTAGCGACAAAATTAAATCGGTAAAAATGTAATTGCTATGTAATTATTTAATTTGCAGGATCCGTGTTTTCCACAGATTTTTCATTACTTTTCAGATATCAGCGTATTTTTCGGAGCTCGTTCCAATAAGGGTCAAACAAGTTGGATTTGGGAAAATGAAACAATGGTGAATGATCCCACATATCCGACGTCTAACCAAACTGTTTGCCAACAAATGTCTCTGCCTTTAACTTATGATGATGGAATCAATTTGTTTCCGAAACGCTGCAATCAAGAAAAAGCTTATTTTGCATGTGATTTACCATGTAAGTTAGGTGATGTTTTACTTGCAAAGTTAATAATGCAAAACGTTAAAATTTACGAATGTAAAAAACACATAAAAGTAATAAAAGTAACTATATCAAAAACTGCAGTATTTTTTTCAAATGTTGTCAAAACTGTTTGGAAGTATGTTTTAAATAAAAGTTAAGAGCAATCCAAATTCTTGTCTCATTCAAACCAAAAATTGAATTTAGCTTTTATATTTTAATAATAATTAATGAATTTGTGTCAGATAAAGCACGCGTTTTAGTAGCAAACATATTGTTATTTGGAATTAAGTTGCTTTTATGCTCTTTTCTATTTACCGTACTTTTCTACTGTATTTCCACAGTAACGTTTAAGCTTGAAAAGGATACGTGCAATGGATCATTGCTGAAACTATCTTGGAATATGGAATATGATTTTGCGGAGAATGTGATGATCAAGGTAAAGCTGCTAGAATAAAAGTGCGCATTATCATTCACCATGTATTAACTTTCTAGTTTTATTATTGCCCCTTAGCAGTTGGTTTCCGTATACCAAAAGTGATGCCGAGTGTTTTTGCCAAAAATTGAAATTTTTATAATCCAACCATGTTCTCTGTTGTAAAGGCAATTATTTTTTTGCTGAAAACATTATGGTAAATTAAAAAAAAGTTATTCTTCAAAATTTGCTATCACCATTACCGTTCTGATCCCAAATATTTCAAGCTTAGCTTTAAGCTATTCTACAACCCAAAACCAGGCCACGCTATTAAAATGGTGATGTGAAACTCCATAAAGCATTCTTTATTAGCACATTAGGTGTTATATTGACTCTGTTACCCAGCCTTTTACGGACTTTCCATAATAGTTCCACCACACATCAAACGTGAGGCTGATACCGATAAAAAAAAGGTTAAACAAATTTATAGCAAGAGGTCAGACAGGCGTACATATAAACTCAACTGCTCAGCGTCAGGTTAGTAAACGAAAGGTCGCTGATTTCCGGTTTTCTTCCTAAGAGGCAATGCGTCTTCGTTTGCTTAGAACTTCTTCAAGTTTTTAAGCAACTGGGACTGTAGATGCAGAGCAATCATGCGTCGAGTAAAATGTAGGTTAACATGCGTACGTGCTCCTGACTCTTAAAGTGAGCATTATTGGAATCGGAGCAGCTAGCCAAGCAAGTACAGCCACGCAATTAAGTGATCTCAACTTCCATGTATCATTTAAAATAGTAGAAGACATAAAGTCAATTGGTGCATCAGCCACTGGTAAGCTGAAAAAAATGACTACAAATCGGAATCGAATCAAATGCTGCGTTGAATGATTGTGACGACTTCGAAACCAATGTATGTCCCTGCTTGTTGCGGGCATGGGCGTAATTCTCATCCGCAGTCATTTATTTCTGATAACCGGAGGCTGTACCAGCTATTGACTTCATGTCTTCTATTTTCGTAAATAAAATACGAGCTGCGATCATCTCATTGTATGACGGCTTGATTGAGTGACTGCACTGAAAATCGAACAGTTATGGAAAAAAATTCAATTATGGAGCTTTAGAAGGGTCACCAATTATGGAAATAGACTCAATTATGGAAGTCGAGATGATCGATTGAGCCAAATTGTGGGGAATGATGATGGAAGTTGATGTTGCGCTATCTGACTCCTATGTCTTCATTGTTAAATTGCTCACCAATGCTGCTTTGTTAGTTATTCTTGTTAAAATTGGTTAAGCGAAAATCGGTAACAACTGTAAAAGTCTAGAACTCTTTTTATATTAACTATATCGACTATACAACTATATGACTATACGACTATACGACTATACGACTATACGACTATACGACTATACGACTACACGACTACACGACTACACGACTACACGACTACACGACTACACGACTACACGACTACACGACTACATGTCTATGTGACTATATGATTATACTATATTATATGATGCCACGCCCGAAACAAGTTTTATATACAGGTTCCATCTCTGCCTCTTTTGTCCTAATGACGTCGCAATTTGGCAAAAAAGAAACTAACTTGAGCTCGCGCGCCCACAGATAAAAAAGATAGAAAACCATTCGTTTGGGAATCTGAATCACTCAAACGAGGCAGATATGGAGCAACGCTGATACATAGCAAAAACATGACACAGAAACAAGTTGAAGCGTTCGGAATTTGATTCACTCGGTTAAATCATCTGGTACATGGTCTGCGTGATTGCAGCATTTGCCTGCGCTATAAACATGATCAGTTCCTTCACGCCACACAGTCACACTCTGGTTCTGATGGACGCTGAGCTAGTAACGAGCACGTGAAGTTGTTGACCTACATTTCACTCAACGCGTATATCATTAATTGAGAACAATAAAACGCAACTTTTTCAATGGAAGGAAAAGTTTGCAATAAAATGTATTATGCTTTACTAACAGGCAAAAGTTTTTGGCAATAATTACACCCATTCGAGTTCGGTCCCATTCCGTCAATTGAGCTTCGTTTTTGACAACTTGAAAATGGAAACCAACTACACAGTGGAAGTAAGTGGCTGATCTGCAATAATCTTGCGGCCAAAAAAGCCATAAAAACATTTTAAATTAGTCATTGCAATTCATATAATGCAATTTTCTTAGAAAATTGTTTCCTGACATTTTATTTTACATTTAGATTCATAAATTTTTGCCATGTGTGTTTAATTACTAATGATAATGTTTGTAATTGCTGTGGAATTTTAAAAGTAATAATACTAAATTTAGCCATAAAGAATTGATGCAAATTTCATTTTCTTGAGATTGAGCGTGATGCAATTTTATTTTCGTCAGATTGAGCTTTAAAATAATGACTTAAATGGAATTGCGTTGTTGTAAAATTTAGAAAAATCTATTTTGGTTCTTTAATATTATAGCTTTTGTTTATTGCCGAAAATATTTAACATTAAAGCTTGCGCCTTCACACTTATAATCTTGCAAACTTTAATTCATCAAGCAGGAAAAAAGAAAACTCTTTTATAAAAAAGAAAATCACATTTTTAGAAATGGTTTCATTAGGCTTGCGCAACCACTGTTGAATGTTGTTTGATTTTGATTTTCCTTGAGCTTCGGCGGATATAGCATAATACTGCAATAAACAAACCGCTTTATAAATTTGTTACTAAGGCGACTTTTACCGATCACGCGTATTCGCGCTGCAGAAATACGCTTATTATTTGACTGCATCCATTTTGACATTTTTTTTCTATATTTACATGGAAAAAGATATCACGCGTATTTCCATTTAAAAATACGCGTGATCGGTAAAAACCGCCTAAAGCTGCGTTCACGCGGGCGACTTTTAGCTGCGAGAATCGGCATTTTGCCTTTTTTTCTGAAATCGAGAAAGAAAGCAAGAAAGAAGAGCAATTGAGAAAGAAGATAGGCAAAATGCCGAATCTCGCAGCTAAGAGTCGCCCGTGAGAAAACTTTTATCTTGATGATTGGCCATTTGGTTATTACTGTAATTTTTCTCTTCTTTCGACTTAAAAAATTTGTATGAAGAATTAGTTGATTATGCACCGGAGGAGCGCGAGCGTTAAAAGTTTCTGTATTCTTTTAATATTTTATTGTCATTAGTGATAATAATACTGCGATTACCTCAAGGTTATGTAGCAAAAACTAGAGGCACGCTTAATAAACAATTGCCCAAGCAATCGCAGCTTGTTGTACAGTAGAAACCTTTCTGAAATCTAATATTTCTAGCATGATATGCTATAAATGCTAATAATAAAAAGCTGTATGTATTTTGCAGATTTTATTAGATTGCAACACCTGCTTAAATTCTGGCAATTCTACGTGGATTATGACCGAACAAACTGGTTTTACTTTTCCTCCTTCATTTATAACCAACGCTTCAGTGATAAATTCAAATTGTGTAATTCAGTGGACACAAAAAGAGCAAAACATTAATGGTATCAAATACGAGGTATTGAAACTAAATCTTGCAATTTTACATTTTCAAGATTGGCAATCTAACTAGCTACCCTAACTGATGAGAAGAGATATTCTATAAAACTGCAGCTATATTAGTCTGCTATTTTTGTAGGAAGGTATCATAAAAGACAATGGTGTCACTCGTTGCCTTGTTGGGTAGTTGCTTTATATTTCGAATGCTCTTCACGGCTAAAAATGTACCGGTAATGTTGTAAGATATTTCCTATATATCATATTCTACGAAATCATGTGTAACCTACAGTAATTGCTCGCATATTGGTAGATAATAATATACTGTGATGATGGGCCAAAATTGATCTCAACTGAATTAAGTTGGTGCTATTTTAAATTTTCTTGCTTTCTTTGCTGGTATTTTTCCTGATAACACGGAAGCAAACTTAGATAGTGGAAGACAAATTTTCAAAGAAACCCGAATCCCCCAAACTGGCTTAGTAATGTTATGCAAAATTATCTTCTTGGTAGTTTTAGACCATTAATTTTTTTAGCAATTAAAATACAGTACAGTACCATAATGTTTCAATGAACTATTTGCGATAAGTTTTGTTCTTTTTCAAAAAAAAAAAATCAGTCTGGAAGAAAAGTTTGAACCCTAAATTTTATTGTTATTTTGTAGTACTGCTCTGTATAAAGAGTGGGTATGTATACATTATTACTTCAAATTCATGCATAGCTGTCTTGCAGGTAAGGGTTTCATTTAGTTATATAGTTTGGAGCAGTGCATTTAATTGTTCTTTTCGCCATTTTATAAAATTGAGTATGGTGTATGTCCTTGATGGTTACTTTATTATTAATTTGCTGAACATCGAAAAACTGTTATAACAACAGTTATTGTAATTGCACCTCATAGTTTGAAAATTTCTTTAAAAGATTTCATGGAGCAAAGGATCACAAACTATTAATGAATCTGCAGTAGAAACGTCAACAGATTTGCTTCAAAATCGTATCAACTTTCCAACATTTATTGAAGATGAGATGGTGTCGTTTATGGTAAGTTTAATTCGCGTATTGCTACTTTCATAGGTGGGTACAAGTCCGTTAATCCGTTAATAACGAAGCTAACTTTTCGTTAACTAGTTAATCCGTTAAAAGTTTTTTTATTTTAACGGACTAAACTAACTTCCTTTAATTACTGTTAACATCCGTTAAGGTTTTTATCGTTAATATCTTGCACCGCTTGTTCATCGTACCGGTACAAACCAGTTTGCACTGGTTATACTTGTTGCGCACTAGCACGAGTTTCATAGAAGAAAGCGAAAAAAGGAGCTCTTTTTGTGGCAAATAATAAGCTGCAGCCTCATAAGTCTATTAACACTAGAATTACGGAGGTGTCGTTTTCGACACCAAGATTTTTTTATTTCGTTGTATCTCCAGATATTTGCTTTACAGGGCGTAAATTTTTTTTGACTTTTCCTAAAATTTATTACTATAAACCATCCATAACATTTTATAACAAATTATTTTTTTTATCAATTACTTTAGATGTGTTAACTCTCACACCCTATTGTTTACGCAAGTGTCATTTTCGACACTATATAGCGTTTCTGCTTGCGAAAAGTTCTGAAGCTCATCAAATGCGCTTTTTTGTCTGGTTTCTGTTTGCTCACTTTTGTTTGAAAGTCTAATTATGAGTTGTATAATTAGATTTGTCAACAAAACTGCGGTGAGAAACTGTTTAGTTAAAAATTTGATATTTGTAAATTGAAGGAATGTACAGGTAGCTTTCAGTATAGACTACAGAATAGCGTTTTTATTACAAGCTGTAGAGAAAAACTAGTCTACTCAGCACGCTTTCATAAAACAAAAAATGCCCTATTTTTTGTACTATACTGGAGACTGAAGATGAAGAGGTTAGGCTCAGCGAATGTACACGGGATACTGACAGCGAAGCTTTACTGTTTATTGAACTAATAAAATAGATAAGTTTTAGATTATCCTTTTCTACGGCATAATGATTTGTAAAACTGTTTTAGACGGAATAATTGTTTTAAAGATTTATTTACTTTTTTGCTTGATTCTTATTTTTGTGACGAGTTGGAGACGTATTAAATTGTTGTAATTGGTCAAAGATCTTATGAATCATCAACCGCACAGTGCAGCAGAAGCTGCCGATTTAATTACTGACTGGCTCACTGATGATGATTTATCAGATGAGGAAGAAGATCAACAAGAAGATGAAAATCTTTCTTCAGTTGTTGATGCTGCTAGACAAAGACAAGATAGGCATCTGCTTAGCAGCAGCTCGGACAGCTATGAAAGTAGCGAATCCAGCTACTCGGATTCCGATATTTCCAATTCTTCTTTTGGATCAAATGCTAATGGTGCTTCAACACATTTAGGAAAGGACAAGACGGTATGGAAAAATAGTCCAACTTCGGTCGTTGGAAGAACTTCTGCCCACAATGTATATACAGGTGCGAGTGGTGTCCCCAGACAAGTTTCGCAGTCTATTTCCACACCATATGATGCATGGAAGCACTTTATTCCTGAAGTTATTCTTCGCTCTATTGTGAAATACACTAGTGAAGAGGCTCACAGAAGAGGAGATACGAACTTTTCCTTGACTCTAAGTGAATCGGAAGCTTTCATTGCCCTTCAGTACGGTAAAGGTCTTTATGGAAAAAATCATCCCTTATGGTTCCTCTTCAACAAAGAATATGGAATTTCTGTTTTTTCAAAAACGATGCCACGAGACCGGTTTCTAAAAATTCTCAATTATTTAAGATTTGATGATAAGCCAAACAGACAGAGGACTGGACCTAGAGCAGATAGATTCGCGCCAATTCGTGAAGTATTTGAAACGTTTTCATCTATGTGCCAAACAAAATACAACTGCAAATTTTCCCTTACTATAGATGAGCAACTAATGCCTGTAAAATCTCGCTGCCCCTTCATCACGTTCATGCCAAACAAGCCGGACAAATACGGGATTAAATTCTGGGTATTGGCAGACGTCGAAACGAAATATGTAGCTAATATCATACCGTATTTGGGGGCTCAAGAACGAGAAGAGCGAGGAGTAACTCCTTTGGCGGAATCTGTGATGCTAAAGCTCACAGATAAAATAAAAGGAAAAGGTTACAACATCACTTGTGATAACTTTTTTACTTCATTACCAGTGGCTGAAAAACTTGCTCGGAACAAAATATCGATTGCAGGAACAATAAGAAAAAATCGCCGTGAGTTGTCGTTTCAAATGACGCAACCACTTCCAGACAAAATCTATCATAGCCGCTTTATGTGGCATGATAGAAGCAACGCTTTGTTTGCCAATTACCAACCAAAACGGAAGATGTCTGTATGTCTTCTTTCAACTATGCATTCCTCGCCAGATGTGGACACTGATTCTCGTAAACAAACGCCAAATGTTATATTATTTCATAACAAAAATAAAGTTGGTGTTGACTGTTTCGACCAGATGACTCGTCTCTATACGACTCAATCTACTTCAAGACGTTGGCCCCTTTCTGTATGGGGAAATATTCTTGATATTGCAGCAATAAATGCAAAAATATTGTTTGTAAAATGTACTGGAAATCGCATTAGTCGCCGACAGTTTATTTTTCAGTTGATGAAAAATTTACGTAATGAGCCGGAATCAACACGTACTGGTACATTTACATCTACTGTCGCTGTTCCTGCCGCCTACCTAGATCGCAAAAGAAGAAAATGTCACGGTAAAAGTTGCAACAATGCAACTACTTGTTTGTGCTTGAGTTGCACAAAGCCAACTTGTGGAACTTGCTCCGTTAGCGGATCAAAAGTAACATTTGTCAAGTGCAAATATTGCTCTTCTCGTATGTAATTGAAATTACTGTAACTTAGCAAGGCAATGTTTTAGAATAAACTACCTGTCATTTGACTTTTGCTATTATTTTTCTACTAATTACAAAGTCCTTGGAATCGAACTACGATGCATTGAATGCTAGAATTCAGAGTTAAAAATTAAATATCTCATAGCAAACTTAATTTTAACAAGAAAGCGCAGATAAACACTAAAACTTTGCGGTATTACAGCTTATGTTTTACGTTACGCGCATCAGTGTCGAAAACGACACCTCCGTAAACGAAGGTATACAAAAATGTCCGTAATTCTAGTGTTAATTATCGCTGTTCGCAATTTCCAAAGATTTTGCGATTGCAGCTTCGTTAGTGCATTTGAACTTATTTTTATCTTGAAGTTAGATTAGACTGTAAAATATAACTTCCAAAACACAAAAAGACCACCATAGCAATAGATATTTCCTTAGAATCAGCTCAACAACGTCATACGTGTTCTAGAAGCGAGCGAATTCAACGAAATGTAAATTACTCGCAAAAATATTAACGAATTAACAGACTTTATCAACTTTCGTTAATTAAAGCTGAAAATAACGGATTAACGTTAACGTAGGAGTGAAGTTTGTTAACGGACTAGTGATTAACGAAGCTAACGTTTTGTATTAACTTGCCCACCTATGGCTACTTTTTCTAGCTTATCCAGCAGTTCAATGACACAGTGGATACTTTTCTAGCAATATTTCAAAAATGTAATTTTGCTACGTAGCGAAAACTCACTTGAACTGTTTTTGAAATTATTGGTAAAAAACCAACAACACCTAAATTATTTTGCTCTTCATCAACCACAGTTTTTTAGATACAAGCCAGATTTAAAGATTGCGGAAGCGGATTTGTTCCAGTAGCAGGAACTTGCTCTAAACAAATGATTTCTAGTGGTTCAAGTTCTTCAAATTTCTGGAGTATTGTGGGGCCGGGGATCGGAATTCTTGTTGCGTTGGTTTTAATTGGATTGATGTACTTTAAACGGTTTGTGGATACTGGAAAATAATTAAACTACTGTACATGCTTTCAATTAGCAGAAAATGTTTTTGTTTGGACTTGAGCTAAGTTTATTTTTAATTTTGCATTACCAAGCTTTCGCTGACCAATGTCAACTTCTTCAGGTTCTGAAAAGAAAAGGAACGTTATATACGTTCGATAAACATATGCGGTAAAACAAAAGTTTCTTATTTAATTAAACTTATGATGCAATAATGATGAAATTATGATGCAATAATGCAACAAGGACTACTAACACCTAAATATGAATTCATAAAACTTATCATGGAAAAAGTTAAATCAGTTGCGCTTAAGCGGAGGCTAAAGCTTGGTTAGTAAAGCGTCGAGTTATTGATCAAAAGGTTGATGACTTCCTCTTCAACTCCGAAACTAGGATTGCGTCATTGTGAAAGACAACTTGCAACTTGGGAAAAACTTCCAGCGCCTAATTCTTATTGGATTCAAGCAATGTACCGGTTGTGGAGGCTCAGCCTTAACTTTATTTTACACAAGCTATTTGACCAACGCATTTCACACGGGGGACAGGGGGCATTTATCTAACACCTAAACATCATTGGAACACCAAATTTGGCCTGCGGGTTGTTCACCATAATTTTCAAAAAAATTGGTTTTGAGTTGATGACGCTACCATTGTTGACGTCACGGCCATATTTTAGAAAAATAAAGTCGCTTTTGCAATGATGTCACCGGCGTTGCAAATTTTGTGTATATTTTTTTTAACAGAATCATAAAATGCCTAAGTCAAAGTGCTTGGGACACAAAAATGTCTTATGGCTTCATTTAAATTAGATATTGACTAAAAAATGCTCAGATATAGGAAAGTGACTTCAGCAAACTTCAAATTTGGAAAACTTTCTGTTATCTCAGCAACTCCTAATTTTGATGGGTTTACGATCTTTACGATCTTTAAAATCTTTACGATCAAATTTGACTAAAATTCAAGTTGATTCAAAATAAAAGACTCTTCTTAGAAGGGATTTATCACAATATACTGAGAGAGGGGCAAGTGTGACCTTCCATTTAAAATAGAGTTAAAAAAGACTTGTGAACAAAACTAAAAAAGAGTGCTTTAGGTTGGCGTGGTTTGACAAATGCAGTGTGCCTGGTTCGTACAAACGAGCGAGCGAGTTGCACATAGTATTTATTTAAAAGTCACTCTCCAATCCTTATAAATTGAAATAACATATCCCAATTAAAGCCAACCGCGGATATATTTTAAGAGGTGTTTATGGTATGATCTTACAATTGATAAAGTTTAGGATATGATGTTTTTTCAATCATTTTTCAAACGGTTCCGTAGTTACTTATACCGTTTTCAGCGAACGCATGATAGCCTTAAATTTATTGTAACTTATATTTTGTTTTTTGTCATAAATATAAATGCAAATTTTATTTGGCATTTTTGTTATTTTAACTTAAAGCTGTAACTTTATTACAAATTTAATTAGAAATTTAACCATAATTTAAATACAGGGTTGCCACATCCTGGAAAAGTCCTGGAAAGTCCTTGATAATTTTTGCTGTCCTGGAAAGTCCTTGAAAGTCCTTGAGTTTTGTCTATCAGTACTGGAAAGTCCTGGAAAATATTTGAAAAGTTTTCCCGTGATTTACCTGGACAAAATGTGAATTTTTTTCATAGTAATTGGTACCTTGTTATTGTACAAAGCAATTGTTGAAATTATTTGCCTTGTGAAGGTCTTTTAAAAAGCTTTATTCTATTGTTAAAAGACAGGGATTATTTTGTTCGCTGGCACACAAATAGAAAAATCGCTATCCTAGCTCTAGCTTAAACTGCAGCACTAGCTCTACTTCAACGTTAACCCTGACCCAAACTCAAAATTTTAACTTAAACGCTAATGATAATTCAAAAAATAGAAGAGAGGAAAGGCTGGAGCACCCATCCTTCTGTTCTTTGCTCTCTTATTCTCTTGAAACAGTTCTTACTTGTACGTTTGAGAGCAAATAAGCACTTTTTTGTTAAAATGCCAAAAGTTGCACTTTGCAGTTCAGTATGTATAAATTATTGAATATTTTTAGAAAGAGCGAATTCATGGACAGTTATTTATTGCCATGCGTTACTCTTGTAGCAGTAGCGTAGCGGACTATACTCACCCATTGGCCTGTTGACCAAAATGCGCAATAAGAAAAATACGACATTTTTTGCATTATACTTCTGGGCCAGTTTTTTTTTTGCAGTAACATGGACTCTAAAATAATTTAAGGCTGCTTTTGAAACATTATTTAAAGGATGGGCTAATATTGGTCAAAAATAAAATCAGTAACAACTAACTAAAAACAATCAATTCGATCGCTTGATGCAAAATGCTTAACGTAGGCTTCGTAAAACAATTATAAGGGGTCTATTCAGTATGTAATATTATTCTGTTAATTACCTATCAACTCTCTCAAATCTTGTTTCATTAACCCCTCCTCCCAGGAGTTTTTTTTAAAGGAGGTGCCTATTTGCTCTCTAGCATGCAAATAAGCTCTGCTTATAGAGAGCAAAAGTGGGTGCTCATTTTCTCAAATATATACACTTTTATTTTTTAAATTATTATCGTTAAGGGTTAGTAGGAATTTAGATTTTGAGTTTGGTTTAAGATTAACGTTAAGGTTAGAACTAGGGTTACAGTTTGGGTTTAGTTTTAGGTTGGGGTCAGGGCTAGGATGGAGTTATTTTGTTTGCACCGTGGCGTGGAAGTATGCTTTGTTTTTTTTTCAAATGATAGGATTTTATAGTTCACTGGCTGGAAATAAAGATAGGAATGAAGCTTTACGGTTTCTCATCACCAGAGCTTATCCGATATACCGTTTTATTTGCTTAGTATGAGTTGTGTTTGTAATAGTCTTTTTTTTGGAGGAGGCTCAATGAAGTATTAGTGTCAAGTTAAGTGGAAAATTGAAAAATATAGACAAAATTTGGTAGTTGATGAGTTATATATCAGTATCGGCCTGAAAAAGTCATATCGATCGAGCTCTTGCTGTCACCCACATACTGTAGCCCATTTCTGCAACGAGTTTAATCATCTTTTTGCAGTGCTAATTTCTATGCCATGTTTTAAAAGCAATATTCTTTACCAAACTAGGCCTAAAATTAAGGTATTATTGCAAAAAAATTGCAGAATTTTCGAGCGCTTGGGGCTTTGCCCCCAAACCCCCAATGGCTTCTGGCGGCTGGGGGCTCCGCCCACAGACCAAAAAGCACAACCCTCCCGTTGCAAATTTCTAACTTTGTACTTGGCGGTCAGTACTGGGAATGCAAATGCGTTACATCAAAAATTTTTGCCAATCACAAGTACAACGGAGTAGGTGCATAAAGGAGTAATAGTCAAAATTAAATTTTAAGTCCTGTAAAAAAACCTTAAACAGTCCTGGAAAATGATTTAAAAAAGTCCTGGAAAGTCCTGGAATTTGATTTGGCAGTTTCTGTGGCAACCCTGTAAATAAAACAGACTTTTGTTACTAAACAAATGTATAGTTTTCCGAACTAAAGTGAACCAGCTCATTTCTACTTTGGAAAATCCACTGAGGTGACTTGGGTGACTATGTTTTTACACTGTATTTTGCTCTAAGTTGGTGACTGGTTTACGTTTGAAATTCAATTCTAAGCCAATTCGTATTCGTTTTGATCTCAAATACTTCTTAGATCTGTTGTGCAGTGTATCTCTAATTTGTGAATATTTTAGAAACACCCTCCGTTCAAAATTCTATATCAGTAAAGAAAATATCAAAACAGGTAAAACATACTTTTACTTATAACCTTTACATTTTTAAATTTATTAAATGATTTCCTTCAATCAATAATGATACATGATTTTGCAACTTTTTGTATCAACAATTCGACAATTCAGCGCTGACTAAGCATTATTTTGACCACGAACATTTTATTGATTGGACCAACCTAGGATTTTAGACTTCGAACTTGACTGCACAAAACGCCGATTTATCAAATCGTATTTTATTTGACCAAATCCCCAACACTATGAATAAAATGCAAAATGACAAATTTTCTAGCATTTATTTGGCTACTCTAGTTCAAACTTCATGACATTATTTATTGTTTTCACGCTCCGCCAATCTGTCACTTTTGTGTTTCCAATTTGTAATAATATTTTTGTCAACGTGTAATTCATTTTACCACATGATTTCTCATTTATCGCACGCTTGTTTTTAACTAACCATTCTAGCCCTGACGAAGATAGATAGTACATGCCATGAGCACAGCCTATCGAAACGTTGGCAAAAAGCTTTCTCCCCACCAGTTGACCTGATAAACTTGGTATAATTTATGTTCCTGGTAACTGCAACTGAGATGTTAAATTAATGCAACTTAAATCATCCTATCACTCTATCAGTAAGTTTTGTAATCGGGCTGTATTAATCAAAAGTTTTTAGATTTTTTCTTTACCAGTACCGCAAAAATTTGAGGAGGGCTAAGGCATAATGGAAATAGTTTGAGGGGTAGAATACTAAAAAAACTTTAGGCTTTCATAAATATACGTGTTTTTCGCGTATTTGTCCATACATAGGGTATTGGACATGTCTTGTAACCACAAAATCCAATTTTACACGTTGAGTCTACGATTTTTCCTTAAAGTCAACTGTGATTTTATTTTCATGTTCGAGATTAACAATAGTTTAAAGAAATTAACCCAAACGTTTTGATAAATATGTTCTACAGTATTTTGTCTGTATTGTTTTTGATTAAATTATGCAAGAAGTCCATTTACCATGCTCCTAAACTAATGCAGTTAAATCAAAGAAATTCAAGTAAGGTCAGTTCCACAAATCTCTTGCTGCGTTTCGAAAATTGAGATTATTAGGTTTCATAAATAGAAATTTTATGAGAGTGGCCTTGATAACTTTCAAGCATTATATGATAAGTTTGAAAAAAGTTCACATGTGTTATCGACACTTATTTTAAACTGTAAACAAAAGTTTAAAAAGCACAAAGCAAGCAGTGACGAGGAGATGCGAAAGACCAGAAGTTGTTTTTTGTTGTTTCCTTTAATTGAATGTTTCAAAAAAACCATTTATTACATTCTAATCAGCAACCGATCAGTCGTAGAAAGAATAAAGCGTGTGCTACTGAAACAGTGGACACGAGTTTAATTCTCATTCAGGTCAAACGAAAGACTACAAAAATTGGTATTTACAGCTACCCTGCTAAACTTTCAGCAATTAAACGAACAGTGTGAAGCCTCCACCGTAGGTGTAGAAGGGTGGCAGCTTGACTCGAAGACAAAGAGTTTCTTTGCTGGCTCCTGGCAAAGGTAACTTGGTGAATAATTATGTAATTATAATTAGTATTCTTTCAGACGTCCCACTTCATTCCTCTTTGGCCGAAATCATCTCGATGGAACATATCGTAAGTTGATTCCAAACCAAGAGCTTGATTTGAGCTGTGCTGTTTCTAATTTCTGAAGCCTATAACATGCTGCAAAATCTCCCTGAAAAATAAAGTACAGTTACAGCTTTAACAAGAAGTAGTAACATTGAATATGAGGACGTTATGAAGCAATTTTGGACATCAATAGAAAAAATTCAATATTTTGTGCGCGGACGATATACTAGTAAACCAATATATTGTAATGTAGATTATTATTTTTTTGCAATATTTTTTATTGACAAACGGTTTTTGAACATCAATTTTAGAGTGAGCGTAAGCACTTTCTTCAACAAACTTACAGAAACGTCAACAACAAAATTAAATTCTAGCACGCATCACCTTGCACTGGCTGCCTAATCACAGTCATAAATGTTTCTCATAACACAGTACATGTTACACTTAAGTTTTAATAATAAACATTTTAAAAGTGATAAATGCTTGTGTTGACTCTGAAATCAGAGCCAAATATTTACGTAAACTGAGGGTGATTTACTAAAAAACCAAGCAATTTAGAGGAATGCTAAACGATTGAACAAGTTTTGACATTAATTGATATTTAAAAAAATTGTTTTTTTAAGGACCACGAAGATGCAGCTAATTATGTTCAGGAAAATCCTCACAGTAAGTAATAATGTTGTGCTCTACAAAAGTTCTATTTTAAACTTCTGTTTTTCAAACAGTGCAGACAAACCACAAGTCGTGCAAAAAAGTAATTGAAATCAAACAAACAAATGAGTAATACTGCAAGCTGGGTTATAAATGGGGATAATATTAATACTAAATGTGATAGAAATTTCGATATATCTTTTTGAATTGCATGCGTTAACCAGAAGGCAGCAGCAACATCAACTTTGTGGTTTGCTCGTCAAGCAGCAGCTACTGCTATTTCTGCCTCCTGCTGAAACAGCCAAGCTTACCAATAACGTTTGTTATATCACAGTGAATGTGGAAATAGGAAGTGCAGTAATTGAAGCAGCGAAGTTGAAAGAATTTTATTCCAACCAGTGTTTGAATGGATTTCAGATGTTGCAAACTCAGTTTAAGGTTTGTTTAATTTTCAATCGGTTTATGTACTCTTCCTGAGATAAAGTTTTAAACATCGGCTTGAATGATGTACATACACTTGTTAAGATTGATAATGCTTGCACAACACACTTAAGTTTAAAACTTTTTGTTAAAAATAATTATACTGAGGAGTTTTACACGAATTTAGCTGCATTTTTACAAAGTGCAGCTAGTTACCAGCGCTTCACCACTGCTGCAACATTTTTGAAAAGTGCCATTTTGCTCATGCGCTATGATGTTTAGGCCCTTTGTACACTGTGAGTGAAATCGTGAAAGTACCAGCGTGTTTTTCCTTATTTTAACCTTCTATTCAGTACGTCCAGCGTAATACCGACTTATCAGCGTACAAGCAGCCAGTTATAGTTAAAACAAAAAATACGCCTGTATTCTCACACTTTTACGCACAGTGTAAACCAGGGTTTTTGATGGGCATTGGGTGGTAGGCACTGTTTAATTTTCTACTCTTTGCATTAATGCATCATGTTCGTAAAATTTTATTTTGGGTGTATATTAGGATGTTGCAGCCGCCCCATAAATTTGAAAATTTTATCGTGGCAACTTCTACTTTCGCTCAAATTGGAGGCTTTGCAAAAAAAACCTTTTGATCAAGTTTCATAAAAACTTGTCAATGTTTAAAGGTCGCACAGTGACATGAAAGTTTTGGCAATTTCAAAAAAAAACACGTTTTTTCATTTTGAATGTTTTTGGACTATAAGTCAAACCTGTGATCACTTTTGATCATTTCTACTGCTTTTGGAGTTGCTGTTTAGCACATAACCAACAAGAGAACTTTTTAAATCAAAATTATCAAAAGTTGCATTGTAGACCTACTGCCACAAGCATAATTAATATCAAATTATTGCATATTTTTCTAATTTAATGATTAGATTCATATCTGGCTCTAATTTTAAACTGAAAAGCGCTCATTATTGTTTTTTACCCAATCTCAGTCTTTTTTTTTTCTTCTAGACAGCTGTGTTAACAAAAAGCATCTTATTGATAAGCTGTCATAATTTCCGTTTCTTTTCTTTGACAGCCACAGTTTTTCCCTTATTCTTGATACTGGTTTTCCAATCAGACATCATGCTATGCAAAAATGTTTTTTCTTCTTCATTTTTCAATGATGTAAAGGCGTTTGTTTGATGACCAATATTTCATTGTTGTGTTCAATTTTTTTTCTATGGTTGAGAAATCTTGGAAATATGGCAAAGGTTTTTTCGCATGCTTTGTCGATCTCGAAAAAGTATAATATGATTGCCTTTCTAACTTTGGAGGGTTCTGCTGGAGAATGGCGTTGACGGTCAGTTGTTACATGTTATTAAGGCATTCTATGGTGCCAACTGGAGTTTCGTGGTTGGGTAAATGGCAAGCAATCAAAGCTTTCCATGTAGGCGTTAAACTCCAGCAAAGGTCCGTTTTGTTTCTTATCTTCTTCATTTGCTTACATGAATTGGATCGACAAATGCAACCAAGTTGATGAGTTTGCCATGATAGGAAATTGAAAAATTAGTTGCATGCTATGTGCTGATGGTTTGATTCTGCTTTTACAGAATCTGGCCTTCAGCGCACATTAAATAGGTTTGCTACTGCATATGACACTGCATGAACAATAATAAGCACGGTCAAAACTTCATGTTTCAAGAAACCCTAATCAGTGCTTCTTGCAACTGAAAGGAGCGACACAGAAACACATATACAAGTTCAAGTATCTTGGGGGTTGCATTCACGAGTGATGAAAGGCAAGACAAAGAACTGGATGTCCGAATTGGCTAGGCAATTGCAATAATAAAAACTTTGCATTATTCAGTTGTTGTGAGGCGAGAATTGTCGAAAAAAAGCAAAGCTCTCAATTTTCGAAACAGCCTTTGCTCCTTCTCACTTGCTCTATCTCTGTATGGTCATGAAAATTCGGTTATGGCTACAAGGGTGCGATCGCAAGTGCAAGCGTCCAAAATAAGGTTTCTCCAAAAAATCAAAGCAGTAACATAATTTACAAGGTGCACATCTCTTGTGATTCGAAAATCTCTGAAGCCACCACTTCTCCAAATTGAAAGATTTCAGCTTAGATGGTTTGGCCATGTAAGCAGAAGATCTCAGCAAAAACTTCCAAACGAGCTTTACTTGCCAAAGCAAAAGGGAAAAAAAAACGGTTGGACGACCTAGAACTACTGTAGATTAATCAATATTACAATGAGGATCTTGGTCGGAATTGCTTGGAACTTCACCGAAGCAAAGTGATGAGGGTGATGGAAGACCGTGAAGTGTGGAGGCTTAATCTCGAGCAGCTGCCCCCGCAACCCTCACAGGAAAGAGGGCAATGAAGAGAGGGAGAGAATTTTTCTTTAAGTTTTCAATGCTTTTTTTTATGCTTTTCTACAGTTTGTTCTGTTAAAGTTGCGTTTGTACAAATTTTGGATTTCATGCACAGAGCTGGACAGCGCTGTTTCGAGCTTTTAGCTCTCATCGGCAGCCCTCATCTTCTCTGATCACAGGTATTCCCCAGCTGGAAAAAACCTCTTGGCCGAACTGAACAAACCTTAATGGCTTGCACAGTAACAGAGACTTTCTTGGAAATAAACGATTTTTCACTTGTGGTGCTTTAAAAAAACAAGTGAAAAATCGCTGGACCCTTGTAGTAAGGACAGCCATAGGCTATCCCATCTGGACCCTTGTAGTAAGGGACCCTTGTACCGTTCCCCTCTGTGTGACCACGGAAATCATAACCGAAAAGTTTGACGTCCTTCGTGGTCGACTCGACCACGAAGGACGTCAAATTTTTCGATTTTTCATTTCATGTACCAGCTTCTTTATTTTCTCAATAATTTGTAATAAACGAATTGTTGGAAGTTCAGCTTCGTGGAGGGAAAACATGTGCTTTTGATAATATTGTCATCAGGTCCACTAATAGTTCCTGGCAGCCAACTGCAAGAATTTCCAGATCTAGTAATGGTTTACTAATGTTCATGTTTTACAGAGCCTATACTAAGCAGATTGCACTGAACTCCGTATCTTACTCAGCGAAACATAACAAATATGGTTTTAGTGAGCTGCTGCTGTAACTATAGTTAAGTTAGAACAGCAGTTTAATAGATTTCAATAATTAAGCCTAAAGCATAATCTGTATCGTCATTCTTTAATAAAGTACAACATTTTAGGCTATGTTTCACTCTGTTTTACACAGCCAGCCAAAATAGATACTGTAAGTCTAACTCAAACAGAGTTTCTGTTGTAGTTTTCCAGCACAGAAACGTGATCAATTTTGACCACTATTAATTATGAAAAAAACAAACAAAAAACATAAACGTAAACAGTTTTGGAAGTTATGGCGAAGTTTTTTTGAATGTATAACATCAAAAGTTAACGTTCAATTTTGCAATGACTCATCAGTAACAAAGATTTCACATAGCACCATCTAGCGGCACAAAATAAAACAAATACTAAATCCTAGGTAAAAAAGGTCTTTGTGCGACCCCTATACCTCAATTTTTATTCTCAAACTTTGTATTCTTGATTTTCTTTGGCAACTTCCTATTTTGAAGAAGGTAGAAAAAAATCCGAAGAGGTCGGGGCAATTGCAACACCCTAATGTATATTACTATGTATGTTTAGAGCATCCAAGAACAAAGTCTTGCAAAGGAGAAGGATCATAACATTGCCAGCAACCCAAATCACAAAAAACTTAACAGGTTCAAGAACATCTATCCATGTAAGTGCCAAAAAATATTTTGCCTTGTGGCTACAAGATTGCATCAAATGTAATTCATAAAAAAAATTTTCAAGCTAATAAAGATGCGATAGCCATGAAATTAAAGGTTTTTTAAACAACTACAAAAACATCTCCAGCTACTTATATCGTCCCTAATTGGACGACTCTATAAATGCAAAAAAGGTCACTAATGCAATCATTTTATACATAAAACTTTTTTACTTTCGGGGATATCCAATAAGGCATTGGAGTATGGAACCCCTAAGCAAGTTTACCCAAACAAATACTGATTCCAGCAAAAACTCTTTCACTAGCTTTAGTCATTTAAAAAGCCAATTTTGGAGGTAATTTCGAAAAATTTCATGTAGGATGGCACTTTTAGCACCCCCAATTTATATGTCAAACTTTTTAGAAAGTAGAAGAGCTTACAAGTAGAAAAAAAAAGAAAACACTCATTGCGGCCAAACGTGGGTTGGTTGATGAAGGATATGCTAACAATGTGTATGCGGTAAATGTGGAAGAATTTTGGCGGTACCGAAGCCGTTTTTGAATGAGAGTATTGTTGCTGCCAAGCCTATTGGTCGATTTTTGGACCCTAAAACTAAAATTGTTTGACTTATTAAAAAGAACGATCTCACAAACTTCTAAACGCAGTCCAAATTTCAAGTTGCTAGATCCAACCGTAAAAGACATAAGCAAATGTATGAAATTTGCACACGTTATAATTGCAAAACAACTAAGTAAAAACCAAAAATAGAAATAAATAAATAAAACACAAAACACCAGCATCGGTTGTTTGCTCACTGCATCTATAATTGCTAAGTTGCAATTAAGACATGAAAATGTTTGAATTCGATCCGTTGGTCATTTAGAAGCAAAAAAAATTTAGTAGCTTAGTATGAACTTCATTTTGCTGAATGTGATTGCTTTTGCAACAATTACACTGGTGGACATGATTTTTGTTGTTTTAATTTTGAAGACGATTTCGGGAAAACTTTGGGGCGCTGATTCCAAATCTGAAAACCGTTTTGCTCTATCACGTCAGGATTTTTCGCAATTTACGATTTAATTGGATAAATTTCTCTAATCATACATGCATTTCAATACTGTGCTGCATTGTCTGCTATTTGTTGGCTATTGTGATGTCACACTGCATCAAAGGCTTGAGCAGTTGTACCCAGGTAGCATCAGCAAACAGAGTTAGAAAAGAGAATAGATAGCCATTACTATGCATGAGTACTTGAACAAAGTCGATTTATTGACCGTTTCAGTATGGGAGTAGAAAATGATCAAAAGTATTAATTGAGTCTGCTAGCAATACTCCCAAATCAGTTACTAATTGGCTACTATGCTTTAAACTCTATATGCACCACGTCATTTGTAATGTACATAGACTAACTGCTGGTAGTTGTAGACACGCACAGTAAAAAACTGAGTAAGCTACTTGTCAGATCATACAGTTTTGTGGACATTATACTGCAGTCATTCGCAAAGCTTTGCATCTGATAGAATACTTCAGTTCGTGAGGATACTAAAAGTAGACTTCATACTCTTAAAGCAAACCTTTCTGTTTAGGAAAAAGAACAAAATTGCTAGTGGTATAAAGTTAGTTGGAAATTTTAGGCTGCTGTGTGAACAGTACAGTAAATACTATGCCATCACGATCAAGAGGCTGTACGAATGATCCTAATATTTTTTGTTATATTTGTGGAGAATATGTTTTAAAATCTCAACGCCAAAACATCACAAATTTTGTTAAAAATGTTTACTATGCCTACTTTGGAATTAAGCTTGGGGACCAAGATAAAACATGGGCTCCACACAAGGTTTGTCGAAGTTGTGTTGAATCACTGAGACGTTGGAGCAAAGGAAAGCAGAAATCTATGTCATTCGGTGTCCCAATGGTGTGGAGAGAACCTAAAGGCCAAGGCAATGATTGCTACTTTTGCAGCTGTAATGTTTTTGGGTTTAACATGAAGAATAAGCATAACATTCAGTACCCTAATTTACCGTCCACTATTTGTCCTATTCTTCACCAGCCAGATGTTCCTGTACCAACTTCTCCTCCAGTTTTAATAGACGTTGAAGATTCAACTACCAGTTCTGATTTGTCGTCTTCTGAGTGCCAATCAGAATATGAATGCTTTGAAGGTGAAAGACCAAGACTTTTCAGTCAAGAGGAACAAAATGATTTGGTACGAGACCTGGATTTGCCCAAAGTTTCTGCTGTTCTTCTTGGTTCTAGGCTAAACTCTCGGAATATGCTGGATTCTGAGGTCACATTCTCTTGGTACAAGCATCGTGAAAAAGAATATCTTCCATTTTTCACCAAAGAAGATGATCTGGTTTATTGTGTTGATATCAAAGGTCTTATTGAAAAATTAGGCACTACTTATGAACCAAGCGACTGGCGCTTGTTTATTGATTCATCTAAACGAAGCCTAAAAGCAGTGTTGCTCCATAACGGAAACACTTTTGCATCCATACCTCTAGCTCATTCCATTCATATGAAAGAATCCTACGAAAATATGGAAATTTTGTTGACCAAATTGCAGTATCACGATCATGCGTGGAAAGTATGTGTTGATATAAAAGTATTAAATATGCAGCAAGGCCAGCAGTCTGGATATACCAAGTTTCCTTGTTTGTTATGCGAATGGGATAGCAGAGATAAAAAGAATCACTGGGTCAAACGTAAATGGCCAACAAGGGTATCAAGAACACTTGGTCAAAAGAATATAACCAATCCTGCCCTTGTAGAATCTTCCAAAGTAATACTCCCACCTCTGCATATCAAATTGGGCCTAATGAAACAGTTTGTTAAAGCCCTGGATAAACAAGGCCTATGCTTCAAATACATATCTGAAAAGTTTCCCCATTTGAGTGCAGAAAAAGTCAAAGAAGGTGTCTTTATTGGTCCACAAATCAGGATGTTGATTAATGATGAACTCTTCATAACAAAGATGAACGATACGGAGAAAAACGCATGGCAGTCGTTTAAAGATGTCGTGTCTAATTTTCTTGGTAACAAAAAGAGTCCAAATTACCAAACGATTGTGGAACAAATGCTAACCAATTTCCAAACACTAGGTTGCCGAATGAGTGTTAAAGTCCAATATTTGCATTCCCATCATGATTTTTTTCCTGCAAATTTAGGCCACATGAGCGAGGAACAAGGTGAGCGATTTCACCAGGACATTAAAACAATGGAAACATGGTACCAGGGACGATGGGATTGCTCGATGATGGCTGACTATTGTTGGTCACTGAAACGAGATTGCCTAGTACACAATGAACTTGGACGCAAAGCAAGAAAAAGAAAATTTATGGCTTGTGACAAAGATGTGTAACTTTCTTGATGATTATGCCAATGCTAAACAAGCTAGCTGCATGTCCGTGTACTCGTATTTATGTTAACACTAGAAGAACCACAGGGGTCATTTTGACCCGTAGCGCCAAGTTCTTAGTGTATTGCTGCAAGGGTGATTGCAATAGAGACGTGAAACTTCTTGACTTTTCCTAAAATTAGTAGTCGAACATGCTAATGGCACTTTCATAAAAAAATATGTTTTGATTTAGCTTGTATGCGGTGATATACCTAGAAGTACCAGCCGGGGTCATTTTGACCCATATGGTTTTCTATCGTTTCAGTGAAGATAAACATCTTGCAAAACCCGTGTCAACATTTTTGTCTGGACAGAATAATTGCAATACGCGAAAGTATCTGCAGAAGACTATCGTTTTCGTTTTGATGGCGGTAATTCCGTCTTTGATGTTTGTCGCAAGACAAAGAATGTTCACGAAAACAATAGAGTCGAAATACTGGTGTGATTTATTTGTAGACGTTTTTGATGTACACAACAGAGCTATTCAATTTTCTCACGAAAAAGTTGTTCGTTTTTGTGATCAGCAAAATCGTAAGTTGTTGTAGCTAGACAAGAGATAGAAATTGCATCCAGCTGGCAGTTTATTTTTTAGCAATGTATAGCGGCAGGGAATGTATGCAATGCGAACTCGCTTTCCGATGTAAGCCTACTGTAGAAGTTTTGATAGAGCAAAAGAAAGTACGAAACATATCTGAACTAGTAGCACAAACAAGTAATTTTTCAGCAACAATAACCTAATCTATTATATAATACATCTATATATTCATATTGACAGAAGATATAGTGCATGCATACAATCTACACTATGGATACTTTTTGGCTATTGGATATTTTAGGACATACAGCTAAGCCAATCTACTAACTTTGCCTGAGTTTATGTAAAATCGATGGATGATCGACAAAGACTTACTGCTCTAAAAGCTTTGGATTTGCTACAAAACATCCAGGAAGATAATTCTGATGCAGAAACCGATATTCTATCATGTGAAGATGTTTATGATTCACGTGAAGACAATTTTGATGAATTAGAAAGCGAATTTTCATCTGATAATAAATCACTAGTTTCAGAATCATCAAACTCAGATATTTCAGACTTTGCTGGTATCGAAACGAATTCAGGAACGGATGAAGATCAGGATCTTCAGAATAACACAACAAGCCTTGCAGCTTCTGATGGGACTATGTGGGATCTTTTGGATCCTGTTCAAAATAATTCCGGACGGCGATCTTACCACAAT
The DNA here is from genome assembly GCA_963965965.1 of Trididemnum nubilum. Taxonomy (NCBI): domain Eukaryota; kingdom Metazoa; phylum Chordata; class Ascidiacea; order Aplousobranchia; family Didemnidae; genus Trididemnum; species Trididemnum nubilum. The sequence goes on from OZ014479.1 coordinate 41,913,967, forward strand.
ATTTACAGAGAAGCACGTGGGCCATTTACTCAAGCAAAGCGTAGTATTTCCAAAGAATCGGTTCGTAGTGCATGGGATCTATTCATTGATGGAAGTGTGTTGCGTCATATTCAAAGATGTACAGAAGAAGAAGCCCGAAGAGTTTTACAAACAGTCGATTGGCGCGTGTCTTTTCATGAACTGGATGCATTTTTAGCGATTGTTTACGCACGTGGAGCTCACAAGGCAGCTAAGACCAAGGTACATGAATTATGGAGTAAGTTATGGGGAATTCCAATTATTTCTGAAACTATGGCTTGTAACAGATTTGTTGAAATAATGAAATTTCTGCGATTTGACAATAAGCAAACATGATCTCATAGACTAGCTACTGACAAACTGGCTCTGATATCAACAGTTTGGCACACTTTTGTCGGGAATTGTCTTCGGCATTATCGACCGGGCACCAACATCACTGTGGATGAGCAACTTTTTCCAACTAAAGCTCGATGTAGATTCACACAATATATGCCAAATAAGCCTAACAAATTTGGCATCAAATTTTGGATGGCCGCTGATGTGGACACAAAGTATATGCTACATAGCATTCCTTATCTAGGGAAAGATGATTCTCGGCCAGCAGGAGTAAAATTAGGTGAACATGTTGTTTTGCAACTAATTGAACCCTACAGAAAGACAGGTCGAAATGCGACAACAGACAATTTTTTTACTTCGGTAAATCTTGCTAAAACTTTGAGACAATAGGGAATCAGCATTGTCGGAACTGTAAATCGCCTCCGAAAAGAGATTCCGCAAGAAATCAAAAAAATGAGGGAGTATCTTTATACAACAAAAATTTTCAAACTTGACTGTTTATCAAGCCAAAACAGCTAAAAATGTTTTGCTGCTTAGCACAATGCACTCAACTGTTGATATCGGTGACGATAGAAAGTCGAAGCCTAAAACTGTAACATTTTATAACTCCACCAAATTTGGAGTCGATGTGGTTGACCAGATGGCTAGAAAGTACACTGTAGATGCAGCTTCTCGCAGGTGGCCTGTGCAGTTTTTTTACATTTTAGATTTGGCTGCGATCAATGCTCACATTTTATATAAATTGGCAACTGGGTCAAAAATCTCACGGCGACCGTTTCTTTTGCGGTTATCTGAAGAGCTTTGTGCAAAGTTTGTTGAAGAGAGAAAAGCTAATAACTCACAAAAGTCCACTCAGTACAGTCACAGCAACAGCTATATGCAGAAAACCAACAAAAGAAAGCACTGCCAAAGCAAAAACTGCACCAACAAAACTCGTGAAACATGCTGCATTTGCACTAAGTTTGTTTGTGGTAAATGCATTGAAAAACAGAAAAAACTCAATTATTGTAAGATTTGTTTCCAATCAATAAGTTTATTACTTATGATAATCATGTGTTTTTATTGCGTTGATTTTTGTAGCAAGGCATACAAAACAACTATACAAGATCTAAAAGTAGGTTTTACATTTAGATAAATACGATACGTTTGACGGATTTATGTGAAATTTTTTGAAGAATTGCCAAAATTTTCGAAATTTTACTCACTCAGAAATCGAACCTAAGTTTGATTTATTCATGAAATGGATGAATTATGTCTATTGAGTCTGTGGTTGGGTTATTGGGAATTCAAAGATTGCTAGAAACGTCAATAATATCCGGGGTCAATTTGACCCCATTCGGTACTTCTAGGTAGTGTAAAATCTCTGGTACTTCTAGTGTTAAATATCGCTATTTTACTTAAAAAGTGTTTTCATACTTTGAAAAATCCTTACGTGATAGAAAAATTCTAACAACAGATTCGGAATCAGCACTATCAAATTATCCAGAAACACCTATTGCTATCCAAACAACATAAAATTTTTTAAAAAATGTCCACCAGTGCTATTTTTATGCCTTGCATGACCCATGTTTGACTTAATAATACATTTCTGTTTTATTTTGAAAAACTGTCTTTAATTATAAATTTGAAGCATTGATAATGACAAAAAAAAACAAAACGGTAGGATGTTTTACATTGCTTTTTTTGTATGTTTTATTTTCAATGTCTAATAATTATTTATTAGTTATTTATGCGTACATGCCAACTATTATATGTCTGTCCAACCAAACCAACGCTAAGCACACTTGTTTGGCTTCAGTTTGCAAGCCTTTTGCAACTGAGAGCACAGCAACGGATGTGCTGCTTGGACCCAAAGAGAAACAGCCGTTACTTTTTTTAAGGGCTCAACGACTCACGGCCAGTTTGGAATCGGAAAGCAGCAGTCTTTCGATGTTTTTATTGCCTGACGGTTTATCGAATTAGTTATGTTACAAATAACGCTAGAAATTTTTTTTTTTCTTCAGATGATCATGCACTTGTAAAATTACCCGATGATAGATATATCAACGCAGCACATATCAAAGTGAGCACAATATGTTTCATGCACAGCTTTGCATGATTATGTATTGTTTCTTCATAAACTCATGTTTCGTGGATAAAGGTAAAAGCAACCACTGCTTTTAAGAAAGCAAGTTAGAACAAGAAAAAAAGCAATGCAATATTATGGAGAAATAAATTATTATACACTTGATGACATAGTGTAATATGCTAGCAACAAAAAACAAAAAAAAATCAGTTGGTTATAATTTTGCTACGTTAATCTTTTTTTCGTTTTGAAAATTCACGAAACTTCTGCATTTACTGTATAATTATGTTTTCTTGAAAACTATGTATGTGTAGCGTTTTTTTTCTCACCTAAGTAATGGAATAGAGACGTAGTAAATTGCAAATAGGCCAATGATAAATGGAAATTGTTAAAAGAAAGAGTACGTGTTTACCTGTTAGTTTTTCGTCATAAATCCGTTCAAAAAAATCCTTTTTTTTTATACCAACTTGCGGGAAATTCATCCAAACAATTTCAAGTTGGTGAGTCAAGGGGAAGTTTCTAAATTTTGAAGCTTGCCGAATACACTTTTCAAAATCTGCGCATTTTTTGGCTAATATTTAACTTAAATGATGTAATAAGACATTTTTGGGACGTAACTACTTAGACTTTGGTATTTTTATGGTTTAGTGTCAAAAAACAAACCGATGCACAAAATTAGAACCACCTATAACCTCATTTTTAAAAAATAAGCGTTAACGTCATTGTGATGACGTCATCAACTCAAAACGAGTTTTTTAAAATTTTGGTAAGCACTAACCTGCATGCTAAGTTCGGCGTTTTCATGACTTATGGTTTAGAATTTAGATAAGGAGGAGGCACTCTCTCATGTAAAATGCGTTCGTCGAATACCTCGTGCAAAAATGCGTTTAATAGTAAGTACTTATCTGGGAATCATCAGCCAACTGATAGAGACACGGAATTTTGGGGCGAAAACAAAAAATATTAACTAATTTTTCTTTTTTTTTGCGCTCTTCATTCTGACAATTCGTCTTTTTTGACCGGTGTAAGAAGAAAAGCTTCGCAAACAATGAACATTCTGAATAAAAGTTTTTGTTTGAAAATTAATGGTTAGTTACTCGTAGAGCAAAAAATGAAAACTTTATTTTGTATTAGACTGCTATTTTAGAGTCAGTTTGGTCAAAAATTTTAGCTTTTTTTTTCTAAAAATCAAATTCTACGAAGCCAATCGTTTGTATCGTATAGACCACTAAAAGCCACTAAACTGAATAACGAAATAACTGACAAATACTCCAATCTTTTCGGCTTACACCAAGCCATTATTTTTTCAGCATTGACCTAAATTAGCAAAAGATAATTACATTTTGTGATTCTTTAAATGCACTGCAAGTTCTTAATTTAGAGTTATCACGTTTCCAAACCCTATGTTGCCACTCAAGGACCAAAACCTGAAACTGTTGGTGACTTTTGGGAAATGGTATGGAGTGAAAAAGCTACAACGATTGTGATGCTGTGCAACTGTGTGGAAAATAAAAAGGTGAACTTATAGCATTTTTACGTCTCAAAAATCAAGCGTAAACTAACTTTTCAGATAACGTTGTAACACTTAATGACAATACTTTCATGTTTGTGAAATGCAGTACAGAAAACCTCATATCGATTGACTATGTCATTAAAATTTATGAAAAAAAATTTTTGCATTAATAATTTGCCAGGGAAAAAATCGACGTTAGGCTAGTATCGAAGAAATATCGGTAATAAGGCTAAAAGATCAAACTTCATTAGAGTTCTTTTGCCGCTCTCACACTTTGGTGACTCCATTGCGAATCAATTTGCTGTGGAGTCTCAGCGCAGACTTAGCGCAGTCTCCGTAGAGTCTCCGTGGAGTCTCCATTCGCAGAGGATTCGCAATGCTTTGCGACTCTACGGAGACCCCACGGAGACTCTACGGAGACTGCGCCGAGACTGCATTGCGAATTAGTCGCAGAGGAGTCGCAGTCAAAGTTGCCAATGTGTGAGAGCGGCATTATTTTGAACAGTGTTTAACTAAAACGACAATAAGTGATTTGGTGAATGTACTCTTTTAAGTTTTGTTTTTGAACTTGCAATAGTCGAAGTGCGAAATGTACTGGCCAACATCTAATGCTACATTTGCAACACGCCACTACCAAATTACGACTGAACTGGAAGAATTTATGGGAGATATCGTAAAACGTACATTTGCTATTAGAAATACGAAAAGAAACGTAAGTTAATGGTGGATTGGCGTATAGTAAATCAATACTAATTGTTTGCTTACATTTCATTGGAATTGATGCTAGATATTATTTTTCATTTATTTTATGCTTAAAGAAACAACAAATTTTTCCATCATTTTTTTGCGGTGATAAACTTGGTATAATTCAATTCCTTTAAAATACAAGTCAAAGCCATGCATTTAACCAAAAAACGATCAATTTACTTTTAGATAAGGCTAAATACAGGCTGACAGAATATCTCCTAGAAACTATTAGCATATTTATTGCTACTCAACCACTTAATCTATCGTTTGTTGCGAATATGTAGCCACGCAATTAAATATCTCTGTCTTATTGCTCAAAAGTTCACGATATTTTTCACAGAAAAACCGAACCGTGATTCAATTTCATTACGTCAGCTGGCCTGATCATGGTGTCCCCACAAATACGTCATCACTGGTTTTTCTCCGCAACATGGTCAACCAGCAGCATTCAGACAATTCGTTGGGTGGACCGATCATTGTGCATTGCAGGTAAACTGATTAAATGTAGTCAAGTATTTTCATGAACAAAACTGACACAAATTGTACAGTAGGTAATTTCATGAAGTATTGCACTACGCCTAAAAGTCCGCTATTTTATATAAAGTACGTGTTTTGTATGTTTTCAACGTAACCTCATAAACTGTAGCTTTTCCTTATAAAAACGACAAGCACGGTACAATAGAATCTAAACTTTCTTTAATCATCATTGGGATAAAATCTCTAAAAATAACACCACGCATGCACAACAATTTATTCTATAATTAGAGCAGTTTTCCAAGATACCAAAACTTTATAAATTACGTAGCATACACGTTGTTGATCTCTGAGTACTGCATAGTAAACGTCAGCGTCAAACGTTGTGTATTATGCAGTGTTTCACGCATTGCTATTATCAGGTGAATTTCTTTAACGAAATAAATTGTTTTGCTCTGAATTACTTTGCTAGTCATGTATTATTGTATAAAAAGAACTGAAAGCAATATCAATGTTACCGTCTAAATCATATGCAAACTATTTTGTTTTTGAAAACTTAATTACACTGCAGAATGTATGAACGCAATATATTGCGTAAAAATGGCTAATAATTCCTTTTGATATGTTTTTTTTTCACATAGCGCTGGAGCTGGAAGAACTGGGACTTATATTGCAATTGACTTGTTTACAGACAGATTGCAAGATCTGCACTTGATTGACCCTGTGAGAGAAGTAATGACAATGAGAAAAAACAGGAAAGAGATGGTGCAAAATGTAGTAGGTTATCATAGTATTTAAATAATGTTTTACATCTACAGTAATTTCTTTATTGTCACAGTGGTTTTGAGTAAACCATAGTGTTGTGACCAAATTTAACATTTTAGCCAGAAAGTATGGAAGTGCTCACGTGCGCTTCCCCGCACGTGCGTCGCGCTTGAATTACTTTCATGGCTTCTATATATAAGCGGCTTTTTCCCTTCGCTGCTCACTTTTACCGTGGGTTCGACCAGATAGTAAGATAGTTATCGAATTAGTTGCAGAAATTTAGTTTTTTGGATACAAAGTCCGTTACCGAAATTGTCGGATCAGATAGCAAACACCTTTTATCGTTGCAAATACCCACACTGCACGTTGACCTTGCAAGTGCAAGCTTTTGGGCAGGGTTTGTAAATGCGTGTACGTCCTACGCGACCGCTGCGAGAGGGTGCACTCAATTATGCGCGCCTATTCCTAACTGCCAAACTAGGACAAGGTATGTCGTTCACCAAAAAATTAATTTATTTCACAAACGCCAGCATTCGCAAACCCTGCCCTAAAACTTGCACTTGCAAGCTCAACGTGCAGTGTGGGTATTTGCAACGATAAAAGGTGTTTTTTTTTATCTGATTCGACAATTTCGGTAACGGGCTTCGTATCCAAAAAACTAAATTTCTGCAACTAATTCGATAACTATCTTACTATGTGGTCGAGCCCACGGTAAAAGAGAGCAGCGAAGGGAAAAAGCCGCTTTTTGGAGTCATAAAAGTAAGTCAAGCGCGACGCACATGAGCGTAAGCTCTGCACTTCTATACTTTCTGGCTAAAATGTTAAATTTGGTCACAACACATAGCTTCACTCAGCTAAGTCGGCAGCATGGCTGAAAGGGTAATGGCTTCGTTGTTACGACGACTCTAATTTTACGGTCAGGGTTTAACCCGTTTTCTGTTTACGTTGCTGCAGTAGTAGTAAATAATTTATTTCACGAGCAACGCAAAAGTTATAAAATATATCAAAGTCAACAAACAATAAAGTAAGCAGTATACTCATCAGGAGGCTACGAGTGACCGAAGTCTTCGAGCGGTAGACCCCCTAAGTGATAATATAGAAAAAAAAAGCATAATTTTCATGGTAATACAAACAAGTACCTCACAATGTTGGCATTGAACAAATGAGCCGCCTTGCCCTCAATTACGCTGTAGTTTAAAGTTACACAAATGAGCAACAAAACAATAATGAACCGTTTCACATAGAACTTAATATTGTTGAATCAAGAAATTTTGAATTGAATTGTTTTTTAAATGAAAAAAAGACATATTTTTTAAGTTCAATGGTAAGTTATTCCAAATACTTATCCCCTGGTACTTAAAGGATCGCTGTAATCTTGCAGTTTTAAAGGGAGGATTGTAGTAGTTCTTACGGGTAATACTTCTGGTATTATAAGAATGGGTGTGAGAAGATTGTTGGAACATATGTTTAAAAGGCTTTGGGAGATCATTTTTGGTGTATTGGAACATTAATTTGGCAGTTTCAAATCTGTAGAGGTCATCTAGCTTTAAGATACCGCACTTAAAGTAGTTGGGTGAAATTCTTTGCATTTTTTTGACATTGGCTATGGCTCTAATTGCACTATTTTTAAGTGTTCTTAGTCTATTCTAGTAAGTAGAGCACGTAGAATCCCAGACAGTAGTAGCATAAAGTATATGTGGTTGGATTAGAATATAATAAAGCAGAAGCAACGTATCCGGTGGAAGGAATTTTTTTGGTTTCCATAATACTCCCACTCCACTTGCAATTTTCTTCTCTAAGTTTTTAATATGATTTATAAAATTTAGTTGATTATCTACAGTAATTCCTAAATATTTGTAAGACGTAACCACTTTTAATAATTTTCCATTTATCATTGGGTTAAAAATAATATTACGAGAGTGAGTGTAAGGAGAAATAAGCAAGCAGGCTGTTTTATTAAAATTTAAGGTTAATTCATTTGAGTCAAGCCAAACTTTAAGGTCAGAGATGTTTTTACAAACTTTTCCTTCAAGTTCTCTTAAACACTGATCGTGAACAATCATACATGTATCGTCCGCATAAAGACTTGCAGTACATTCAAGACTGTTTGGAAGATCATTGACGTAAATAAGATATAACAGCGGTCCTAAAATGGATCCCTGAGGCACCCCGATATTTATCGGTTGTAAAGAAGATCTTACTCGATTTAAATAGACATATGGTTTGCTATTAAAAAGATAGTTTGAAATTAGTTCATTTACAATACCCCGGATACCGTAATGATCTATTTTCTTTAGTAACTTTTTGTGATAAACGGTATCAAATGCTTTCCTCAGGTCGTCCATTATTAAGCTAGAGAAAAATTTTTCGTTCATTGCATCATAACAACGAGTAACTGTATGCATTAGAGCATGAACTGTCGAATGTTTTTGCCGAAATCCATATTGGTGGGGTCGAATGATATCATTTTTTTCAAAAAAGGAGTTCAATCTGGTAGTAGTGTGCGAAGAACGTTCCACATTCTTTTTGGGTTATTCTTATTAGTTACAACTTCATTGTGATAATACATTTTTTTCGAAAGTTGTTTTAGTTTATTCAACGTATCAGAATACATTTTAAACTGATCCTTTCCCACGGAGTTACCATTTAAGAATTGAGTTTTGTATAGCCATTGTTTGCGGCAAAAAGAAATAAGTAAACCTTTAGTCAACCACGGCTTAGCTTGCTTTCGCTTTTGTGACCGACTAGCAATCTTAATAGGAGCGAATTTTGTTATCGCATTGCGTACTACTGAGAGGAATTTAGTAAAAGAGGAATTTAGATCCATTTCAATGTTTGAGAAAATATTCACAAAATGCATATTCAAAGAATCTTGCAAATCCTCACAAAATTTTTTTTATCAAAATTCTTAAGGTCAAAATATTTCTGTGTTTCTTTTTTAGACTGTTGTTGGTCTAGAATGGATATAGAGCAGAGAACTGCATGGTGATCGGAGATTTTGCATTGCAAAACCGCAGAGGTTACCTCATAACAAGCTTCGTTTGATATAATATGATCTATTGTGGTCGCAGAAGTTGGGGTTACTCGAGTAGGCTCTGTAATTAACGAAAGGCAAGCGTTGCTTTTAACCATTTTTAGATATTTCAAGCCAATATTATTGACACTTCCAAAAGTGTTAAGATTTAAATCACCTAATATGTAGCAATGTTTGTTATGAAGCGTCAGTTCTTGAAGATTATCATTAAGCACTGACAAGAATTGTTCAACATTCGAATTATTCGGGTGTCTATATATAACTCCAATTAAGCATTTAACTTTACAAACTGTTAGTTCAATCCAGAGGTCCTCACAACCTTGAATATTAAGGTTGTATTTATGAATAATTTCAAATAAACAGGTACTTGAAATATACATTCCGACTCCACCTACTATCGTCGGAGAAGGTTTGTGTATAAATTTGTATCCATGCATGTTTAAATTTTGTGAGAGTTCATTTTTAAGTCTAACTTCGCTTAAACAAATAACTTTAGGGGAAAATGGGAGAGTAAGCAATAATTCATTTAGGTCATCGTGGTGTTTATTTAGTGAGGGTATGTTGAAATGCATAAGAATTGTAGAGTTATTAGAGCAAAAACTACGAGGCAATACATTGCAATTGAGTAAGCGACAGGGGGCAAAATTCGAATACATTACATCAGTTGTTTTATCAAGCAATCTCTAAGCATTATTGTTGCTTTCAAAGTTGTTGGTAAACCGAGTTAGGTTATTTGAAGGCAAGGCAGCATTTGAAACTGCTGTCAAAGAAATGGTTCAAAATCAAAAAAAAAGTTGCAAGCGACAAAGGTTACTGAAGCAGGTGCAATTAGTGCACAGTTGAAAAAAGGAATTTGCATATAACTTAAATTGCGCATTAAAGCTCTCCTAGTTTAAGACGTACTATGTTCAAGTCCAACCAAACTCCACTGGAACGCAATTGTGCAACTGTGTGGTAGCATATACATACACCAAGGATGGCATTTATCACATTTGTACGTAAAGAAAATACATAAATAAATAAAAGAGCAAATTTAACCGGCGATTTTTAGTTCATTACAACACCTATCAAAAAAAAAAAAAGGCCGGCAGTCTATCTATAGGACAGTCATTTTTTAGAAGAATAATCTCCTGGTAGAGAAATCTTTCTTTGATTGACGTAGAGAGCATATTCGCCATTTTCAGCCCGCCATGATGTTTTCTGCTGATTTTTTTTTGCTTGAATAAAATGAGGCTTTAACAATTTTTTTTGTTCCAAAAACTTTTTTGGTAGGTGGTCTGTGACGAATAGCAACGGTTTACCTTCAAGCTTTTTTGCTCTGTTGTATGTTTTAAGCCGTTTCAAGTTTCCAAAAATATTATGTTTAGTCGTCGCATTAGCCAATTTAACTATTATTGGTCTAATTACCTTTTTTCCGTCCTTTATCACTGGTCTTTGAGGTAGTCGATGTATTTCTTCTATTTCCACATCATCTGGGTCCATTTTAAGCGCATCATATAAAAAGTGATCAAATTTCTCTGCCGTCTTCTGTCTCGTTTCCCATGCACATTCTTGATCTTCTTCGATGCCGTGAACTAGAATATTCATTCTTTTCTAATAATTTTCTTGCATTACGGCGGCTTTCTCAAAATCTGCTTTGAATTTTTCCAATTCAAGAAACCTTTGATTAACAGTCTCAAATTTCTCTTCGAAATTCTTTTCTAGTTCAAAAATTTTTTTTTCAAGTTTATCTTCATAGTTATCCAGACGTTCGTTAAGTTTTGTAAAGTTATTGGTTATTTCAGTCATAAAACTATCAAGTTTTTCTTCAATTGAGAACGCCATTGCTGCGCTGTAATTTGTGCACTTATTGCAAAACTGCTGCAGCTTCCAAGAAGTCACGCAACTTTGCTGAAAAACACGTCCGTCTTTGACTGCAAAATAAGCAAAAAAAAAAAAGCTGCGTCGTTGAATAAGATGCTTTGAGATGATTATCTCTGCTTGGTAGCTTCGAACAAGCAGCAAATTCAGTGGACAAGAATTTAAAGAAACCTGCAGGAACATTGGATCACTGAAAAATCCTAAACAGGTGCAGATTCCTCCCATCAGGGAGCAGTCATTGCAATAAAAAAATTGCGGATTGTCCAATAGTTAGAATCTGACGCTGTACGGTGACCGAAGAATAAAGATGAGCTACAAAAACAATAACAATGAGTTTCGAACCGAAATTCCGTGTTGCTAGCAGCACAGTGCGTTTAGCCGCTCAACCATATGTCGCGATTAGACTTGACGGAGAATAATAGTTTGTCAGAGATACAAAATTTTATATGATATAGCAATTGATGAAAGACGATAAAAGTTTGAAAAATTAAAAAAGCATAAAAATTCTGTAGTTTTATGTGGTTGTTTTGCTTGTATTCTGTTCTAATTTAGTTATTAAGCGGTCTGCTAAAAGCTCATCAGTTATAATATTTAAATCAAAAAACACTACTAAGCATATACTGTTTAATGTAAAAATTGGTCAAAAAAATTTTTTTTTTCTCCAAGAAAAGTAAGAGAAGCAAGACAGAGATATCTTTCATTCTTGCTAAGTTCAATCGCCTCTTAAAAAACAAGATACTGTTCTTTTCGGTGTTTGTTTTTTTCTATCTCAGTTTCATTTTGTATTTTACACAATCTGTTTTACTGTTTTTAATGATTGAAAGAAAAAACAACTAGAAAAATGTTGTTCTTCATGAGAATCATTTCATTTAAAACTTTTCGGTTTTTACTTTAACAAATTCTGTTTGTTGTTTTAGAACCAGTATGTGTTTGTGCACAAAATTGTGGTCGAGAATCACATTTTTCGGAAGACTGACTATTCGGTGGATGAATTCAAAACACTTGCAGCGCAAAAATTTTGGTACTTGTTACTTCCTATTTAATTTACCCTTGCACCAGCACTTCCTTACATTTTAAAGTTAAGACTTAATCATAACTAAGGTGTAAGCACATGGTGAAATTTTAGCGTTATTGAATCTTTTCAAGAAAAACCCGCTGAATAATACTGAAATTTGACACTCAAAATTAAAATCTTAATTTTGATCAGCGGAAAGAAGACAATTATCGGAATTTCATGCCCGCTCAATATTATTTAGTAATTAAATTGACTCTTGTGAGGCATACTACAGAAAACCTTATAAACTCGTTCATTTTTTTTACTGGTAATATTAGTATGTGTACGAGTTGCTTCGAACTTGTTTTCCACATCACAGAAAAAATCACATTTTTTTAAACCGCTTTAAACATTGATTTTTTTGTTTCATCACCGTTTAATCTGTTTATTTATTCCGATACGTTCATTAATTACGTTGACAGTCGAAAGTTGTTTTCCTACGTATTCCTTTTTGTATAGTTTGCGCGACAATGTTTAACTCAACTGCGTTTTTAAAGTTCTGTACAGCACTAGACATTCATATTATCAACCTTTTATTTTCATGTGTCCGAACAAAAATAGAGTATTGACTGGTTTTGTAGAAGGTTACTTAATTAAAACATTGATAAATAATGGGACTATTAGCTAATTCCTTTTAGTTTTTTCTCTACGCAAAAACGGTTTTATTTTCTTTTTCGTAGATTTCTAGTTTACTGTATTCACATTGCCGTAATTAGTGCCGATTTGAAGGTATCAGTAGATCTTTACTCACAAACCAATCTGACCTTATTCTATATTTTGCTAATAGGATTCAAAATGCCAAACTTGAGTTTTCCTTGCTGTTGGAAAGAGCTATCACCACTCCATCTTTGATACCAAGCAACGCTACCACCAAAGACAATGTGTACATGAATGAAGTCCCATGTAAGTATGTAATTTGACATAAAAAAGTAAGTTAAGTATAAACTGAAAAAAACAGTTATGCTTTTTATTAGTATACTATGTTAATGCATTTGCTCAAAGCAAAGCATTTGGTGATTAATTGATTACCACAGCTTAGTTGATTTTCACTTGAAAATAACAAGAATTTTATTTAAAGATAACTCGTCTAATAACACAAGAAAAACGAGGGTGCAAAAAGTTTTGACAAAATAAAAGCAGAAACAAGAAAATTGTAAAATGATCAAACTTTCTTCCATTTTAGAGTCAGACTTTTAAACTCTAGCTTATGATTCTTCAATCTGATTGAAAATGGATTTTGTGGATGTTCATTACGTTTCATTGTAACACTGTAGGTCATATAATGATAGTTCACGGTAACATTGTTTTTAAATAATTGTTTGTTAATAATTATTTTAATAGTTTATTATTTCAGCCAACCCTTACGATATTGAAATGATGAAGAAACAAGAAAACCAGACAGTTAAAATGAATGCAACAAAAATTAATGTGAGTAGAGAAAATTGAGAAGTTACATAGCAGATTTAAAACTTAAACTTTTTTCACCACTGTGAGGTAACAGTTCCTCATCTATCTGCTATCCCATTAGGCTAGTGTTTCATCAGCATCTGAATTCACACATAGCTTATCCTGGCAGCCCACCCGAACCTTCAAACCACACACAAAGGCAATTTCTGCACTTGCCATCGTACCCTCTTCTCAGATTTTTCTGATCAAAGTCTGACAACAAAGTCACCAGAAAGAGGATTCTCGACCAGTATCACACTGGCACTTCACTTAGCTCTACTGCATTGCACTAGTATCACTAAGCATGGACACCATGTATGGCATCACATTAGCAATTTACCACAATAGTACGCTATATGCATATTTCGAACTTGTTTGTTATCGTTTGCTAAACGCGTTGTTGTTAAGTTAAGTGGAGTGCTAGTGTGATACTGGTCGAGAATCCTCTTTCTGGTGACCTTGTTGGCTCTGACTCGACGATGGCTCTCAGGTCACCACAGATTCTGTTCTTTCTATGGCCCTAAAGCGACGGTGGCTGTCAGGTCAACACAGAGGTTGGTCTACCAAGGGCTCCTGCTTTGGCTGGACTCTGGGATATGGCCCTGACGCGACTACGGCTGTCAGGTCACCACAAAGCGGTTGTTGCCTCTGGCGGGAATTCCGGGGTAGTAGGCGGCAACTGCTGTACAATAGCAGAAGCCAATCAGTATGGCTCTAAACAGTGGAAAAGCTTGAAGTGACTTCTGCTCCTTGCTGCAGACTGCCTTAGTTTCTGACTTGTCTTTTATTGAAAGTCAAACCAAACAAGCGAAAGCTGAACAATGCTACCTCTTGCACATGGTTAACTGAGTAAAACCATACCAATAAAAGCGTGAGATTGCTCTCGGCTTGAACAAACTTCAGGTCTGAGCTCTGAATTTAGAATGAGCCAAAAGATTCCGGCGGGAGTCTATAAATAGATGGGGTTATTCCATGGGGTAAAGGCGGCTGCAAATCACACATCAAAGAATTATTTGTCACACTAATTTGGGGGAGAAACCGCTCAGTCTGTAAACATTGTTCGCGCTGGCAATTTTCTTACTGTCTTAAGCAGTGTGTTAGGTATCAGCATGTTTCTGAGAGAATTTGCGAAACATTAAACAAGTTTTGACACTTCAAAGAAAAATAGTTTGCTTGAGGTACGTCATCGGTTGACCTGGGAAAATTGCGATAAAAAATGTCAAAAGCTGCGAAAGTATAACATGGTGCTCACAAAATATAATAATTGGCTGTAAATCTATAAAGATATTAGTGGCGTTTGGACCACTTGTTGTCAGACTTTGATCAGAAAAATCTGAGAAGAGGGTACGATGGCAAGTGCAGAAATTGCCCTCGTGTGTAATTTGAAGGTTCGGGTGGGCTGCCAGGATAGGCTATGTGTGAATTCAGATGCTGATGAAACACTAGCCTAATGGAATAACAGATAGGTGAGGAACTGTTACCTCACCGTGGTGAAAAAAAGAGTAAAATTTGTTTTGGTAATTACTGCAGTTCACTATTTCGTGATTGATACATAGGTTATTTACGTTGCTTGATACAAGCAAGTGGATGCGCCCTTGCAAGTTTTGTGTACACAACCAATGTTTTTATGCAGCTACAAACAATGTCTGTGACAATCTTGGATTTTTTGGCGCTATTTTAATAAGTAGTATTTTGAATCAGTTAAAAAATATATACCACCAATAGGAAGTCATCAAAATACAGATTTTATTGTTGCCGAGTATTTTTTATTCAAAGAGCGGTTATTTTCCTGGCTCTCTCATTGGCTCTGGTGGCCCTCAACCCAACAAAGAAGATCTATTTTGGGAGATGATTTTTGTCGAAAAATGTCAGATTGTTGTTGCAATGGAAAAACTGGTACGTTGTATTGAAATAACTGGTTGTCACCTTCTCCATAGCCATAAGAAAGAAGAAGTACTTTTCCATTCCACTGCCTCAATCAAGGCTATAGCTTGCAATCAGCAGCTTTCAAACCTGTTGTTATCTTTGCCTTTAAAACTCCTTAATTTGCTTTAGCTAAGCGTTTTTTTAACAATAAATTTTGTTAAAAGTTTTATTTTTTTACTGTAAGTTATTAGTTTTTGATCAGACCATAGACTCTTTATTTAGTAGACTAGAAACAAACGCGCGAAGAAATGTTTGCTCTGGTTGCAAAGTTTTTTTTGAAGTCACGTGTATTCGACTGATTTGATAGGACATATTCTTAGCGCGAATGAACTGAGCAGAAAAAAGGCACAGTGATTGGATGAATCGGCATATTCTAAAAAAATAAACCGTGAAAAAAAAGAGGCAAAACTGTCAGTTTTCAGTGTACTGATAAAGAGTCTATGGTCAGAAAATTGCTTTTCTATGACCAGCACCTATTGGATTTTTTTGTGCCAACTGCCAAACCAATATGAAGTGAAGAATTCTAATAATAATATTTTATGAAAGTTTATACTAAAACATAATACAATTACTGAGAAGCAGAAGATGTTAAAAGCGCAATTTAATTGAAGATGCTGTTCTCAAATTAATTTTTGGTCCAAACAAATGATTTTTCAAATTATTGACTGGAATCTCCCATTTCAAAATTTTGATACCGGTATTTTAATTCAGAGCAGCGATTCTTTCACACAAATGCAGCACAACGGTGGTGACGTCATACAGTATGGGGATGTTGTCATCACTGTTCAAAAAGTTACCAACTTCAAGTCAACATTGATGCACGAACTCAATGTTTCATTGCATAACAAAGTGAGTTTTAATGAGTTTTTTGCGTCTTTATCTTGTCTTGGAGAAATCTTCTGATTAAAACTAGAAGTTAACTTCATAAAACAACATCAGAATATTCGGGCCAATAGCAAGTGTGATTACGTTTCAAGTTTAGTTTTAGCTTCCACTTCAGGTTTTAAGTATCTAAATCACGGGTGGGCAAACTTGTTAAAAGAAAGAGCCGCTTACGGAAAACCATAAACACCAGCGAGCCGCAAAATTAATTTACACAAAATGACAAAGCAGCAATAAAAACACCAGACGCATAGCCAGAAATTTGCAATAGGGGGATGTTTTGCGAGCTGGAGGCACGGAGTCTGGGGGCGGAACCCCCAGCAAACAAAAAGTTGTGTATTTTTTTGCAAAAATAACTTAATTTTAGAGCTATTTTGATAAAAATTAATGCTTTTGAAACGTGGCATAGAAATTGGCAGTGCAAACATGATTAAACTGGTTGCATAAATGGGCTATGTGGTTGGTGGGTAATGGTAAAATTTTAGTTCTCTTGTTTACATGCTAGTAAATCATAAAATTTTATAGTTTAATAAAACTCATGCGAAGTGGTCTTCATTTTATAAAGAAAAAGAATTCAAGGGTCAAATGG
Source organism: Trididemnum nubilum (assembly GCA_963965965.1). Lineage (NCBI taxonomy): Eukaryota > Metazoa > Chordata > Ascidiacea > Aplousobranchia > Didemnidae > Trididemnum > Trididemnum nubilum. The sequence continues at coordinate 41,930,676 of OZ014479.1, forward strand.
AAAAAAATTTGAGAGAAGTAATTGGTAATTAACTAATACTAAATAACCCCCCTCCTTCCTGAGTTTATAGTATATTTGTTGATGAAATCTATGCATTTTTGCGCTAACGATCAAATTTGGTTGTTTATTTTTGGACATTTTTCAAAATTTTTATTGATTTGCGAGTTTGATTTTTGACAAATTAGCACTCCCCTCCTCCAAATACTTGTTTTAAAAGATGCTTTAAATCACTTATTAGCCCATTCCAGAGCAAAAAACAGTCTCAAAAGTGCTAAAAACATGGTATTTTCCTTATTCTGCATTTTAGTCCACATGACAATGGGGGGCTCTAGCCCCCTCCCCACTATGGCTACGCTAGTGAAAAACGCAATGATTGTTGCCCTGAAAGGCAACATTCACACTTGACTGCGCTCTTTAAAGTGTTTTACGACTCCGATAAAATTATTCTACCTCGATTCTTTGAAGTGTTTATACTGCAATTCGTCATCACAGTGACAGCGCTATGAAAACATATACATGTTTTATCACTCTAAAATACATCGATAAAAGAAAAAATTTCAAACACGAGATAACATATGTATAAAGTTTTAATTTTTTTGTAATATTACGATTCAATACAAGAGCCACAAAATTTACGTCCGCGAGCCGCAGTTTGTCCACCGTTGGTCTTAATTGAAAAAGAGGTTTTAATTTTAGGTTAACTCTACTATTGAAAACTCTATCTCCTCGTAAATGTTCAGTTGTTCACTGCTGATAGGCGTCATTCAGTTTTCTTGTACAGTTTTTTATGTGTTGCCAGCTTCTTCGATCTGAAGTCAAGAAACACCGAGAAATCAATCATTATTTTGCTCCAATACATTTTGTACATTATACACCAATATTAAAAATCAACAAAAAATGTACAATTACTCCTGCTTTAATAACCTCCCTTTATTGGCTAGAATTTGAAAGTGATTCATATGTTTCTTAAAAATGAAACTGAAGCAGCACCAACCTACAATTCAACTCTCATTGGGATTGCCGAGTCGCTAAAAACTTCAATGGAGGAAAAAAAATGTTCTACTGCGTTGGTGTACTGCAGGTACAAATAGAATACAGTTAAAAAAGATAATTTAAAAAAATACAAAAAAATCAAAACTTCTGCAATTTATTTTTTGAAAGCTATAAGTAAGAAAAATTGGTATCTATATTTTCAAAATGTCTTTCTAGCAATGGTTGTTGAAAACAAATTTATTTCAAAATAACTTCTATTTTTTTACATGGATCCTTGGAACTAAAGTCAAATGCAAAATAATACACTAGTGAGTTTTGAGAAGTGTATTTAGTGGCCTAAAATGAAAAGCGCAGTCGGATGAAAGATTTCAGAAAGATGAAAGGCAACTGGAATTCCCCTACCCCCAAAAAAAAATATCAAATCAATTCTTCATTCTCCGGTTATTGCACCTGAACAGCACGTCTTCTTTTGAAATTTCAAGTGATGTTGCCCTCTAGAAACATTTGTGTGCAACTTGACGAGTTTAAGATTTGAACCCCAGACCTCTGCTTTTACAGAGAACAAAGTTTTGTTTGACTTCAGTAGATTCTCCGAAGTACTTTAACAGATTTGATTGGACAAGGAGTCTCATGTCACTATTTTTATTAAAGGCTTAAAATTTGAATAGGAAAAGCAGCGTGGTAGAGAAGATACATCAAAAATAGATTTCTTACACGTTCAAGAATAAATTCTGTTCTAAAACTCTTTTTAGAACTTAGTGCATATTCGTTTTATGCTATTAAAGCTTCTGCGATTTCAGAAACGGTTTCAACAAAACGGGAGTGCTTCTTGCTGTTGCTGTAATGATCGAACGGATTCGATTCGAAAGAAGAGTCGACGTTTTTCGAACTGTGAAGGACTTGAGAGACTACAGACCTGGAATGATCAGCGGTTTGGTACGATGGCTATTTTAATTTTGACTTTTCTGAAGTAAAGATAATTCAGGAAATCTCATAGTTTGGCTTTAAATTAAAAACCTGCTAGTGCATCGTTTATTTTTTTTAGCCAAAGTTTTTGCACATCTAGCATACCGACTTTCCAGCGTACTGCATCAATCACACAAATTTGTTGGAAAAAAAAAGTTGAAATAATACAACTGCGTGTAGTTTAAGAACATTAGGTCGGGCTGTAGGCTTAGATGAAAAATTTTGATTCAAAGATAAGAGAGGATTGATCAATGAGTGTTAGAGACATGTTTCTGTTTAGTTTTTGTCTCTTACATAGCTTGGAGTATTAGTGAGTTTTAAAATGTTTCGTGTTTCATGTTTTACAGAATGAATACAAAACATGTTACAAAATCATTGATGAATACTTGAGACACAATTTTACACGATAAACAACTGTACACTATAACTATTTTGAAGCGTTTGCTGCAAATGGCTGCCTGGTATATAAACACCCAAACTGAAATAAATAAATGCGATGAAGAAAACAGAGTAAGGGGTTGGCAATTTGGTTTTTGGAATCATTATTTTTAGAATGTTTTTGTAAATAATGACTTTATTTTTAAGCAATGTACGTATTTATGTTATATTTATGTTTATGCTGTTTTATAAGTTTTCATAAAGTGCTGTATTTGCTGTTTTATTTTACTTTCCTATTCTGCTGTAAAGTACTGAATATACAGCAAAAAGATAGACGTTGTTTTGTTTATGCGCTTTGGTTCATGTACTTCGACGCAGATACAAAGTTTTGCTTCAGGAATTAAAAAAACTTAAGTTTGCTTCAGAGAGTTAAAAGTGATCTGCTTATTCGATCTATGCAAGCCAGTTTAAGATTAAATTATATAATTAATAAGATCTACTAATTACAGCACTATAGCAGAACTTGTAATTTCTCAAATTATTTAGCTGTAGTAAATAATTGCCTATAGTTTAATAAACATCTGGCAAGCATATTGCAAAAAATCTCTTTTAACTTATGTGAGCCTAACCCAAAAAGACTTGATGAATTCACACGCTATTTCACAAGAGTGTAGGCAGTAACAAAAACTTTACGCGGTGAAGAGAAAAAGTTCTAAAATTATCAAAAATAAACAACTAAAACAAGCTTGTACTATACTACACTTAATGAAGCAAAATTGTTTGAAACAAAACCGAACAAATAAGAAAATTGATGAGAACTGTTCCTATTTGCTTTTGTTATTTGAGATTTGTGTTCTGTTTTTTCCATTAAGTTTCCAAATGTAAAAACTGTCGAGGTATAATTTTGATAATAAACTGTTGCGTAGTGCTTTATACTGTTGAGCTATTTTTCTTGATCATATATTTGGAGTTTTCAGTGTCTGTGCATTCTGATATGTTTTGTGTAGCGTTTTTCATCTCTATCATTTTGCGAGTGCTGATCAGTGGTTGAGTGGATAAGGCGTCTGCTACTGAAACAGTGGACTCGGGTTCGATTCCGGTTGAGTCAAATCAAAGACTATAAAAATTGGTATTCACATCTTCCTTCTTGACTTTCAACATTAAAAGATACAGTTTGAAGCCACCACCGAGTATGGTAGACAGGTGGGCAGGTAGCAACTTGATTCGAAGACCGAAAGGTCCTTTTGCTGTCTCCTGGCAAGGCAGTTTGATGAATAAGATGTAATTGGAAGGACCGACGCTCGCGTCCCGCGTTCCTTTTGTTTTTACTCGGCCATTTTCTAACTAACGAGTGCAAAATTTCAGGCTTTTGCTTATAACTCGAGAACTGTTAGGTCTAGCTACATGAACTTTTGACAGCGGTTTGAGATTAATGATTTATATGTTTCTACCAAATTTCGAGGCAATAGGTAACGTGACTTAGGTTTTAGGACCCAAAAACCGCCCCGCAAGTTTGGCGTAAAAAGTGGTCTCATTCAAAAACGGCTTAGTACGGCAAAAAATATTTTACGTGGTTTTATGTTTCAAAATACCCTTTCATCCCAACCAACCCACTTTTGGCTGCGATGAGGTTTTTTTCCTTTTTTTTTTCTTCCTAAATTTTGTACGCTCTTCTCCTAAATCACAAAACATAGAAATTTAATTTTTGTGTAAAGCTGTTGAGCTGCAAACGCAATTTTGTCTCCCAAAGTTGTTTGGGACAACTCCACCGGAAAACCCCCAAAATGGGGCCCCAAAAAATCAATTTTTTAACGGCTTAAGCTAGGGCGCTAATTCTTTTTGATATCAGCAGATACTTAACAGATAAATATTTTGACATAGTTTGGGAGTGTCACATCCCCCTGGGGACCTTCCCAAATGGACCCCCAAAATTAAATTTTTTAAACGACTCAAGCTAGGAGGGTGCTAGTTCTTTTTGATATAAGCAGATATTTAATAGAAAAATATTTTAACATAGTTTTGGGGTGCCACATCCCTCTGGGGACCCCCTAAATGGACCCCTGAAAATCAATTTTTTGAACGACTCAAACTAGGATGCCAGTTTGTTTTGATATCAGCAGATATTTCACGGACAAATATTTTGGCATAGTTTGGGGGTGCCACATCCCCCTAGGGACCCCCCCAAAAGAAGTTCTTAAAAATTAATTTTTTTAACGGCTTAAGCTAGGGTGTTAGTTCTTATTGATATCAGCAGATATTTAACAGACTAATATTTTGGCATAGTTTGGGCACAGTATACTAATATATACAGTAGGTTCACTTCAAGCAATTTGCATTGTTAAAATGTCCAGCATTTTTTTGTATGTGTTGCGTCATAAAGACTTTTTTGGGTGGGTCACGTCACTACATCGTGAAAATAAAGTTTCCAATTTTTTTCCTATTATTTTAATATTGCATATTTTTTAAAAAACTTCGTTTTTTTTTATTTCAATTAATAGATTTTGGACTTGAAGAAAGCGCAGTGGACGGGCAAACTAATACATTTGTGCTTTCTCAATTCTTAGAAATCGGCACGAAGCATGCTTGAAGATGTAGGGAGCCCCCTATGACGTCATAACGCTTGTTAGAAATATGCTAATTTCAAGTATTTTAGTGCAATCATTGATCTTAAATCAAAGCAAGGTCTTCTTGGCTGCTCAAGGTTTTCTAGCGAAGTAGAGAATGAACGAGACGCTTTTGTGACGTCATAATTTTTAATTGTAGAATTTCTAATAGTCCCTAGTTTCAATAAAATACTCTAGGAATGAGATAAGAACACGCTACCAGCAGTGCCGTCGCCAGACCAAACGAAGTGAGAGGGCCCTAGCCAAAGATGAGGGGGGGCACTATATAATGGACTTAACTTTTGCACATAAAAACTAATATTTTAAAGCTACAATTTTGTATTCATCTTTGGAAACAGATACATATAAACCCGGCAGCGTTTATTAGCTCGTTTCGCATGCGGCCGGTATAATCGCTTGAAAAATATGTCTACAGGAGTGAATGCGACCAGAAGCGCAACCAGGGTTTTGTTAAGAGAGAGGGGCTTGAACCAAAAGTAAATGTTTTTTGCACAAAAATTGTCTAATTTAGGTCCCGTGCTTAACAAACCGTTGCTACTCAAGCGTGTTACAGAGGGGGCTCGGCTGCTGGGTGATTTATGCGATTTTGCAACAAAAATAGCAATTTTAACGCCATTTGAATCAAATTTCGCACGTTTTAATACCATATCAATAATTACAGTAAATTGCTAAAATTCAGAAGTCATTGAACGATTTAACCTGTCTAGCCTCTTGAGCCCCAATATACATCAGGTCAAGTCCAAAACACGTTTAAACGCCTAATCTTTTTTTGGTTATTGTAAGATTGTGCCATGTTTATCTTGTTATCGTTCGTTTGTGCTTCGTTTATTACGTCACTGTTATTGCTAACAGTTGTTTTAGTTCTCTCTTTGCCGTGTCAGTCTCTAGGCTAGAGGAGTAATACGTTAAGTTAGTGTTGAGCTTGTATTTAGTTAGGTGTAACTATGAGTTTTAGTTTACTTATCGTCTGTACTACTTTCAGATAATGATTCGATCATTTTCGAGTAATATAATTATACATAGAAAATAAGTCGTATTTCTTCATGATCGAATCATAGCTTACCGGTACCGTAGTTAGGATAGGCCTATTTCTGCAGTAGAGAAAATGGTGATAATATCCTGCGCTTTTCCAGGGTGCGATTTCAAGTCGGAAGATGTTACAGAGGCCATCGCATGCGCTCTCTTGCAGAGCCACGCATTCATTCATAGTAGTGCTTCCGCTGTCCACCAACGCGATGAACCCGCACAAGCTCGCGAGAGTCCCGGGCATAAACTGGAAAGACCCTGCATTGATATCGATGTCTCCATGGAAGATTGGAACGTATTTTTGCGGAGATGGCGCGTCTTCAAGGAGGGCTCGGGCATTAGCGACACAGCAGCCCCGTCGCAACTTTTTCAATGCACCAGCAAAACATTAGGTGACAACTTGCTTAAGTTCGATGCCGATATCACCACTAAGCCCTTGGACGAAATTACGGAATCAATCCGGCGTTTAGCCGTTGTCCCCATAGCCACCGTCGTCCTCAGAACAGAATTGATGCAGATGCGCCAGATGCGAGACGAATCGTTTAGGTCGTTCTCGGCACGCGTACGTGGAAAAGCGGACACCTGCGCCTTCTCCGCGGAGTGCTCGTGCGGTCTACGAGTCAACTACACGGACCACATGATACGTGACACATTACTGAATGGAATCTCCGACTCTGACATTCGTAGGGAGGTACTCGGAACGGCAGATATTCTTACCACGGCGATCAATGAGGTTATTGCTCTGGTTGAGAGCAAGGAAATGGGACGTAATGCTATGCTTACCCCCGATGTATCTGCTGTCTCCGCTTTTCGGCGCCAACTAGCAACCCCTCCGAATGAAGACTGTCGCCCCTCATCTTCACGTCATCCCTCCCTGGTCAAGACCAACCCATTGGAACGATCCCCTTGCCCAATATGCAAGCAACCTTTTTCCGTGTATAGAGAAGGCCCTCGTGGGTGGAACACCAAACCATTTACTTTATGCATCGACTGCTTCCGCACACGTCGGCGTAATCAGCGGAGGAAATTCCCGCCACCTACGTTGTCTGCTATCACAGACTATAGCGGAACACTCGATGAGACAGGCCATTTAGGAGCAATCATGACAACTCCTCCATCGCCATTGGAAGAGCAAGAAGAAATCTCCCTCCAGCAATACAGAAGATTAGACAATGCTCACTACGTCTTCCAGGATGGCCACTGGACGAAAGCAGCCATGCGTGCACACTCTCTTATTACCGTGTGTGTTTCTATGGATAAATCATGGTGCCGCACCAGGCATGGCCCCATAGTTGCCAGGAATGTGCCTGCCATTGCTGACACAGGCGCTCAAACTAATGTGTGGTCACTGCGCCATTTCCTAGCGGCCGGTTTTGACCGCAGCATCCTGATCCCTGCATCAGACCTAGTCGCTGCAAACCACTCTGGCATCAACATCGTTGGGGCTTTCTTTGCCGTTATTGAGGGGTTGGACGCTAACAAGACCGAGGTGCAATGTCATGCCATAATCTATGTCAGCGCTGATGTTAGTCACCTGTACTTGTCCCAGGCTACATTAGCAGACCTAGGTGTGCTGTCTCCTCAGTTTCCTCTGATAGGTGAGCACCCACCTCTCAAGACTCACAACCAGAACTGTGTCACCCAGCCACCTACCATCCCCATTCGCTCAATGTCTGGTGGCTGCTCTTCTCTCAGTCAACCTACATACACTTGCACCTGTCCCCAGCGAACCGCAGTGCCGCCGCCTCCATCATCACTACCGTTTCCTTGCACACCAGAGAACAACGCCAAAATGCGAGCATGGCTTTTGGACAGGTATGCGGCCTCTACCTTCAACACTTGTCCGCATTGTCCTCTACATTGTATGGCTGGACCCCCAATCGAAATCCACGTTGATCCCTTGGCTAAGCCCGTGACATGTCACACCCCTGCCACCATCCCCCTCCACTGGCAACAGAAGGTCCACGACGACCTACTTCGTAATGAGGCAATGAGAATATTGGAAAAAGTGCCACATGGCGAACCTACGCAGTGGTGCCATCGCATGGTCATTACCAGAAAACATGATGGATCTCCCCGCCGCACTGTAGACTTGTCACCATTAAACAAGTTTTGTAAGCGTGAAACTCATGCTTTTGAAGCACCATTCCATCTTGCTTGTTGAGTGCCGAGAAACACATGGAAAACCGTAACAGATGCATGGAATGGGTATCACAGCGTCCCACTACAAGATTCTGATCGACTCCTCACCACCTTCATAACACCATTTGGTAAATGGCGATATACAAGAGCACCGCAAGGTTTCCTTTCGTCCAGAGACGGGTACAACCGCCGATTTAGTGCTATTATCGCCTATTTTGTACGTAAATAACGCTGCGTCGATGATACAATTTTTTATGATGATACTCTACAACAGCACTGGTGGCGTACCATTGAATTCCTGACCCTGGTTGGACGGGCAGGTATCGTCCTCAATCCTGAAAAGTTCCAGTTTGCTGAACGTTCGGTTGACTTTGCTGGTTTTCGTATCTCCGAATCGGCTGTAGAGCCGCTGCCCAAATACTTGAACGCTATTCAGAACTTTTCTACCCCCAAGATCATAACAGACGCGCGAAGTTGGTTTGGTCTGGTAAACCAAGTTGCAAACTTTGCGCAACTTCGTGACATTTTGGCACCGTTCAAACCATTTTTGAGTCTCAGATGCAAATTTCAGTGGTCGGATGAGCTCGACAGAGCATTTATCGATTCTAAAACTGCTATTACTGACGCCATTCGGCATGGCGTGGAGATTTTCGACCCCAACCGCCGCACTTGCTTGCGGCCGGACTGGTCAAATAGAGGCATCAGCTATTTTCTACTCCAAAAGCATTGCTTGTGCGACTCTAGTATTCCCAATTGCTGCAATTCAGGTTGGCGAGTAACGTTAGCTGGATCTAGGTTTTTATCGTCGGCTGAGCAACGTTACGCCGCGATTGAGGGTGAAGCGTTAGCGGTCGCGTGGGGTTTAGAGCAAACCAAGTATTTTACCCAAGGCTGCGACAAGCTCGTTGTAGTCACAGACCACAAACCGCTTGTTAAAATTTTTGGTGACCGGACTCTGGATGAAATCACTAATACTAGACTTTTTCGATTGAAACAGCGTACTTTATTGAGGCGTTTTGAGATTTTTCATTTGCCAGGGGTGTCTAACTGTGCCGCTGACGCAGCATCGCGTCACTCGGTGTCGTGTAATTTCATAGCTACTGTGTTGTCCCACGAGCAAGGCTCACCTGACGTTATCGAACAGGCCCTCGTTGCCGCTATTCAACGCGAAACCTCTGATATTGCATGCTTGCAATGGCGTGATCTAAGAGCCCAGACAAGTCGTGACCCCGCATTGAGCAAGCTTTTGCTTGTTATTGAGTATAATTTCGCTGTAGATGTCTCTAATTCTACCTTAATACGTCAGTATCTCCCCTTTCGTGACGGCTATTATACTTTAGATGGTGTTATAGCATATCGCGACCGTGTTGTTGTACCGGCATCGCTTAGAAGCATTGCCCTTAAAACCTTAAGTATTTATTTTTTTTTGCCTTACCTGCTGCTCACCAAGGCGTGTCGGCCATGGAACGACGTGCAAGGGCGACAGTATTTTGGCCCAGCATGACTCAGGACATTAACACTACTCGTAACTCTTGTGTTCACTGCAACCGTAATGCGCCCTTTCAAGCAGCTGTCCCACCGATGCCCATCAACCCGCCTACCACGCCCTCTGAGCAAATTTTTGCCGACTTTTTTGATTACGGTAAGCGCCACTTTTTGGTGATTGGGGACAAATTCTCATGTTGGGTAGATGTGTTTGGCACATCACCAGGATCAAACATCACGGGCGCAGCTGCTTTGATTCGCCTCGTACGTACTTACTTTGCTACGTTCGGAGTGCCTGATGAAGTATCGACAGATGGAGGTCCTGAATTTACAGCTTTTGCCACGCAGCAATTTTTTACAACTTGGGGTGTCAAACATCGTGTGTCATCGGCTTATTTCCCTCAACCTAATGGTCGTGCTGAAGTGGCTGTAAAGGCCGCTAAGCGCCTGCTGATGGCCAACGTCAGTCCCAGTGGTGATTTAAATAACGATTCGTTTTTACGAGTGCTGTTACAATTGCGTAACACTCATGACTCCGATTGTGATATGTCTCCTGCTGAAATAGTGGTCGGTCGCCCCTTGCGAGACGCCTTTTCTTTTGTTAACCGCTCATGCAAATTCACTAATCGTTCGATACGACGCACGTGGCGTAAAGCATGGAGAGTCAAAGAAGATACCCTTCGTCTGCGTGCCGGACGTAACGACGCTGCACTACGTAGAAACAGTCGCCCCCTAGGCGCCTTGCATTGTGGTGATCGTGTGTTCCTTCAGAATCGGTCGGGCAATCATCCCCGCAAATGGGATAAAGTTGGCACCGTAGTTGAGACTCTGGGCTTTGATCAATATGCCATCAAGGTGGGTGGATCGGGACGCATAACCAAACGTAATCGACGCTTCCTCCGACCCATCCCAACCACAGCTAATGATACTACATTTTTTGACCATGGGGCCCCCTTGATTTCTATTCCATCTTCCTCCCCAGATGCACTATCACGTGGTTCAGCAGTCTGTCAGGACCCAATTACCACACCGAACCATCATGACCAGCAGGACCCTTCCAATACCGATGTAAACCACGAGTTATGCTCCACACCCTCAGTTGCTTCAGAACCGAATCGTAGTCTTCCCGACGTCTCTGAGCCCCTTATTTTGACCGATATGGGTGGGCCCTCAGGTTGCCCTACACTACGTCGCTCTAATCGCATTCGCCGTCCCACGCTGGAATTGGACCCGACCAATGGGCTGTGGGTTGCGAAGGGGTCCACGTCATAACTCTGGAGCGGGAAACGAACTGGGGGGGATGTAAGATTGTGCCATGTTTATCTTGTTATCGTTCGTTTGTGCTTCGTTTATTACGTCACTGTTATTGCTAACAGTTGTTTTAGTTCTCTTTTTGCCGTGTCAGTCTCTAGGCTAGAGGAGTAATACGTTAAGTTAGTGTTGAGTTTGTATTCAGTTTGGTGTAAGTTTGAGTTTTAGTTTACTTATCGTCTGTACTACTTTCAGATAATGATTCGATCATTTTCGAGTAATATAATTATACATAGAAAATAAGTCGTATTTCTTCAGTTATATTTTCTAAATGACTTGGTTAAAGGGGTTGATGACCCCTTAGCCCCTTCCCCTTAATTGTGCCACTGACTGCGAACTAAAATAAATCTTGAGTGTGCTCTAAAAAAACAGCTGGTCTTTTAAAGAAATGTTATCACGCATTGTTTCAGGCCATAATCACTATCGAAATACCAGTAACGCTTCTGTAGGCATATATCCCTATTCCGCGACACATACGTAAAGGCGTGTTAATAAGACGGATTATTGGGTCACATTTATGTACAGCAGTTGGTGGCCAGCAATTTTGCAAACAATCGAGAAAACTTCAAACGAGAATCATGTTTGAAAATTATAATTCCTTTTTCCATTATTGCCTGTTGTCTTGTCGTTACGCAATGCACCAAAAAAGCTCCAAAAAGTCTGAATGAACCAAAATGGGGGGCACAAGCAGTCGTTAGGGAGGAACGGCGCCCCTGGTCCCACCGTTGCGACGGCACTGGCTACCAGTACAAAAAATGATACTCCAGTGGCTAATTTTGTGAACTTACGGTAAAAAACAAAGCCATACTTTGAACCAGGGCTGCAAAGTCGAATTTAAACCACAAAAAAGGCGGTTGTTTTGCCGAACTCGAAAAAACAGTGTTGACTCCAATTTGAATCAGGTTAGACCCTCTTGTAATAGCCTGTCTCGCCGCGCGCCGTATCCTTCATATTTCTGCAGTCATACTACACTTCGGATATAAATAAAACAATGTTATTCCTCATGGAACACCAAAAATTTGATTCATCTATAAGAGCACGGCAAAACAAGAAGTCAATTATCAGCTAGCCAAATCAATATCAATTAACTAAAATTTACTAGACCAAAATTTACGCTATTGATTTCACTAACACTATGCTAGATTTTACTAGACTATACTATAAAAAACTGCTTCGAGGTCGCACTATAGAAACAGAAACTTCAGCAACCAACTTACTACACAGCTAATTTGATACGCTAAACTACGAAAATTTGAAACACCATATCACTCGTACTGTCGAAGACTATCTAATTTGAGCACTAGTTGAAGACTTAAAGATTATAAGATTAAAGGTCTAAAGACAATGCAGTTAAAATTACCACAAAGACAGTTCTAGAAGATTCTTAAAACAAGCCCAAAAGGGGCTTCTAAAATGTTCTAAAAAATCAACCAACTATTTGCATAAAAGATGAGAACGCGGCACGCATTCGTTTCTCAGGCTACCAAACAGCATGTCAACAAAAATAAAGCGATTAAGTCGAAAAGCTGACTTAGTATTTATATCAGCCTGAACTCGAAAAACTTGATACTTTTGCCGAACTTGAACTCGAAAAAATTAAAATGATTTCTCATGTTTGACTGGGTAAAAACATGAATATTTTACGAAAATAGGAAGAAATTTCAATATTTGCATAAAACTTGCGGAATTGCGGACTAAAATTAAAAATAGTCCGCAACCGCAAGTCCGCAATTTAAACTGCCAAAGTCCGCAAGTCCGCATGTCTGCAACTTTTTTCATTAGTCTGCAATTGCGGATTTGCGGACACGCGGACTAACTTGCGGACTTGCCCAGCTCTGACAATATCTGAATGTAACTTTTTTTAAGCTGATTAAGGGGGTCAACGAATTAAAGTGTCTAAAAAAACTGTTAAAAATTTTTGATTTCAAGTGAAAGTTCAATCTAAGGCAAAGAATTTGTTATTTTAGAACATTGCTTATTCTAGTGTTAAAAAACTTTGATTTACAAAAGCTTTGGTTAAAAAAGGTTTTTGATGTTAGTATAAACCAGTAGATGCCGCATTAAAATAATTATTAAAAAAATGGAAAGCAGATTAACCGTCAGATGTTAGAAGAAAATGACTACGAATAGAGTTCAAACTCATGCTATCAAAAGTAAAACAATGCCCGCCCAAAAATGTTAAATTAAGATTTCCAAAACTAAATATCGGTAAATACCTTCATACATGATCCCTTTTATGAAGCATAGCTGATATTCCTTGACACATTTATTTCTAGTCCTTCGTAAACATAGCTGTAACTGTTTTATTATTCGTCATGCATTTAGGATGACACCTTCAATGAAGAAGATAAACCTTTTAATGGAGAGGAATTGATGAAAATACGAAGTGAAACAAAATTTAATAAAAATTTAACAAAAATCTTCATTTTTCCAGATACCTTACCAGTATGTAGTTCAGATACTCTTCTAAAAACATATTTTAAAAAAATTGTGTTTGAATGTAACCACTCCCCGTCAGCCATTTTGAAAATGACGCCATCCGATGGTATAGAAGCAAAGCGCAGATAAATGAAGTTTTTATTTTGGTAGAAGAACAATCAATCAACATGTACAATAGACGCCTGCAAACAAGCCCGTCTCCAAGTTCCAGTCATATACTTATTCCCAAAAAAGTAGTTTTACCTAACAAAAATTACTACCTTAAACAAAGAAAATGTACTTCAAGACGAAAGAAATCATAAAATTTTGAATATTCATCACAAATCCATTGTGAAAATATAACGCACGTAATAAAAAATGAAGAAACATTTGATTAAACAACGAGTATTTCATCCAAAAAAAATCTTTTCAAATCAAACAAAAATTATACGAGTTAGACCATATTCCCTACAAATACAAAAAATTTGATAAAATGAAAAAATATTTTCATTAAAGACGACAATTTCACGTTAAAAATTTTGTTTAAGACAAAAAAAGTAATGGAAATTATGATCAAATTTACTATAAAAAACAGAAATTAGATAAAAATTTTTAAAAGTTGATAAAAAAAACTATTGTGCAGTATAGCTGAACATTTTATGTAAATCCCACTTACGACAAAGAAAATCGAAAAGATTTGTGAACAAATTCACTTCAATAACATAAAGTTTGAAAAAAAAAAATTAAATGTGAAAAAACGACATTAAAAATAACAAAGAAAGTAGAAAGCATAACGTTATCAGCTGGTTTTTTTTTTTTGGATATTCGAATAAATGACTGTACAGAAGAAATTCGAGCCCACGACACTAAATTAATCAAAAAACTTTTAAAAAAATAACAGAAATTTTACAAGATTAAAAGATTTCCACTAAAGAAAATAAAAAATATTGAATACCTTTGTGAAGTATGGATGGATTGCACGTGACGTCATTGCGCTGCTAGCCAAACCGATGGACGTCAAAATCGCGAATCGGCGCTATGTAAATGCGTGCAAAAACACTGACAGCGAAAATATGGAGCGTATTTTCAGACTACAAAAGAGTTGATTCTTTGTAACATTAAAGTTAAATGCTAGGCAAAAGCCTGTAAAAACTGAAAAAGATTTTAATTAGTAAGAATTCGGTTTTGTTTGCTTTTTTTCAGTGACGTAAATCCGGCTTGCGGTTACTTAACCCATTAGAATCATGTAATGTGGGAAAGGTGGTAGCTAGTTTTGGTAATCAAATTCGTGGCTTACTATTGCTGGCGTTATAATGGAACAGTTGTATCTCCTTTATTTGTGACAAAATTAGCGCATTTTTAGACTTTTTTAATTTCAGAAGTCTATTTTGCAGGAGTTTGGTGATTTTTTGCATTTCGTGCGATCATTAGCGGCTTATTGCTATGATTACTGGTTGCTAGGAGTTAAAATGCATTAGCATTTGTTTTCATTGAATTATTTCGTAGATATGTCATTTAAACTTTAACCTAATGATTTAACTGGCCTCAGTGTTACGGTGTAACTTTGATCGAGTTTTAATTTGCATTTATTTCGACTTGAGCTAGTGATGTTAAATATTGTTTATAAAAAGGGCTTAAACTAAACATTAATCGAGCATGTGTTACTGCTGTGACATAGAATTCTAAGTATTTTAGGATATGGCCGAATTTACGATTTGAACCAAAGCTAAATACCGGTCAAAGTGGACAATAGCAGGCAATGGACGATGAGAAATTACAAAAAGCGTAACTTTTCAGATCCGCTGAGCTATGTAAGCTGCTTAAATTGCTTCCGGTAATTACCAATTAGGCCAGGCTATCTACAAAGTGCTACTTTACAATGAAATTCTTTAAATATGTCCACTGAAGGAATTATACGTTGATTTGAGGTGTCGTCCAATGCTTTGTAATGACATTTTGAGGTCCAATCGTTTTGGCGGAAAAAAGCTATGACGTAGCTGCGATCCATCAATATTATAGCTGATCAGTGACGATGCTCGTCAATATTTTTGTTTTTAGTCACTACTTTTAGATTGATCACGCTTCTCAGCACATGCTTGTTTTTTTGTATACTCATTTTGATTGCTTATGACAAATTTACTGTGAAAGCTTAAAGTTTAACAAAAAATGAAGAAAAGTTTAAATAAAATACGACTATTTTACCAAAAAACTTTCTTTCAAAACAAATAAAATTACAGGTAATTTTGATTATATTTTCTATGAAAACAAGAAATTTGCAAAAATGAAGAAATATTAAATATTAATTAAAAATGACAATCTCACTTTAAAACTTTCGTTTAAGACAAAAAAAAAGTAATGGAAAGTGTGGTCATATTGTGCTGCGAGAACATGAAAGTAGATAAAAAAATAAGGACATTTGCTTTCAATAAACAAAAAAATAAGATTTTTTTTTCTTTGGAGTTCAATTTTTTTCATCATTTTTGAACTTTTGGAAATCTAAGTGATTTTGAAATTTGATTTTAAACTTGCTTTTACAGGTTTCACTGGTTGGAAACGTAAATGCTTGGTGTGTCTCCATTACTACGGAGGTATGTTTTGTTCAGCTAGTGTGTCTAAAAGTGGGGGCGTGCTGGTTAATTTCTGGGAGTGCCACATACAATTATTAGATAGAATGAAAATATGCTGGGTATAGAAGCTGATTGGAGGTATCCTGCGTATTGATGGGCGATTGTTTCAGTAGCGTAATATCATGTGACGATATGAGAGAAATTGAGATTGGTAAGACATGGTTGAAGAATTCACAAAAAGAAATTGAAAAATGACAAAATGACCAATTTTTAAATGCCTCTTTACCTTGAACATGGCCTTTTGACCCCAAACCATTAATATGGATTTAGACATTGCACTATGATAAATAATTTCTATGTAACTTTTTTTACATTCATTCTCACCTAAGTTTTACTAATGACTTCCTTTACTCGTAATTTCCTGAACCTCACATTACCTTTTACGTCGCGCCATATGACATTATCCTCTAGAATTTTCCTTTAGACCAACTTGCAATTAGTCAATCCTCATAATACGTAAAGCTTTTTTTCCAAATTGTATTTTCCCTAACGTCATACTGTACGCAGAACAGCTTTTCTTCGCACCTAGCGGTGTGTAGTCTAAACAACTTAAGGACCTATACTTTACTACTAAGATAGCTAAACATGTGTGTCTTCCTGAATCTGGTAGTCTAGAGACCGGAATTCAATGATCTGAGAGCGACGGGAGCGCAAGATAGCTCAGTACCCCAGACAGCAACCACCTAAACGAATCCAGGCCACTAACAAAACCTCCAGCTCAAACTCCAAACAGCCAGAAATACCGGTAAAACTATAATTCACAATCACAATACTACAGTGCAGGACAGGACTCACACGAAAGAATAAAAACAGCAACAGCAGCTCTCAACCACTGCAAGAAGGTAAAAGCAAAAACCGAATGGCATTACGGTACTTAATAAAACTGTAAAATCAGCCAACTTATTACACCAGTACAGAGGTTAGCCAAG
Source organism: Trididemnum nubilum (assembly GCA_963965965.1). Classification (NCBI taxonomy): domain Eukaryota; kingdom Metazoa; phylum Chordata; class Ascidiacea; order Aplousobranchia; family Didemnidae; genus Trididemnum; species Trididemnum nubilum. The sequence continues at coordinate 41,947,575 of OZ014479.1, forward strand.
CTTTACTGCACTGCTAGCAAACCTATATCGTACACTAAACTTATTTCGTAACCTATTACTTCACTCGATTACATTATCTTATTTGTAAAAAAGGAACAGGTCCCCAGTCTAAACCACACCAAATAATAGATATAAAATCTAGCTGCAGCTCAGCCAGCCAACTTCTCATAGTTCGTTTCAAAGTAACAGCTATGCGCATCAGTGATTTTAGTGGTGCGCTAGAGAGATCAAAACATTAAATTATTGCTTTGTACACCTACTACCTTTTATGTCACGTCCTACAAAATTACCTCATGCCGTATAACATTTTTCTCTAGACGTATTCTCTATCCTACTAAATTTCTCTTTAAAGGTGTTTCTCGAAGATGTTGGGAATGACGTCACAGGTATCCACTTTGGGTATCCACTTTCGGGGCTCGATAGAGCCCTTGTTTACTACTTACGCAGAGCAGCATCAGTAAACTATTTCCAGTCAGTTTTAGAATGAAATCCTGTCCTGCATTTTTGCATCACACAATCTTTTCGTAGTTAAGGTGCGTTTAGACTGGACGCGAAGCAACGCGAAGCGACGCGAAGCAACCAAAATTTGATGTAATCGTAATTTACGGTTGTCCTCTGACAAATTACACTTGCGGTTTGAAGTCTAAGAATGCGCTCTGCTCAAAGAAAACACGGCGCACAGCTAAGTTAAATCAATCAAAGAAATCTATTAAGCTTAAGAAAACAAATGAATTGCGTCAAAATTTAAAACAGCTTGGTTCAATCGTTAGCAGCAAAAAGTAAATTAAGAAAGGCACGAATTTAATCAAAGCAAATTCTAGTCCTACACAAATATTATAATCCTACACACATATAAAATAGCAAATGGCGGCAATTAAACCCAATAAATATCCCACTATTTTATGAATTCAACTATAAACCCCAAACTATGAATCTCAAAAAATACTTTAAAAGGTTACAAAAAAGAGAGAATTTACTTTAGAGAAAAGGAGTCTAAGAAAGCACCTTCCTTCAACCAACCACGGCCAAAGTCCAACAAAGTCTAAACTGAGAACCAAATTGTCTTCGGCAATGGAACAAACAGGAATCGACCAAAGTCCTTGATTGAGTGAAAACTGGTAGCTGGCGTCAATCCAACAACGGGGATACCGTACTACGCTTCCTTCACGTAGCGGAGAGTGGTGAGCGATGAGCGGTGAGCGATTCTTAGCTGGTTCCAAAACGCGAGGACAACCAAACTTCTGTCTTCGCAAAACGAGTGTGACGCAATCGACTTCTTCGATCCAATTCACAACTCGTCGTGATGCGGCTCTTCGTCCTTCTTGACTTGGAAGCCGCTCTTCAATACCCAGCGAATCGAACAGCACCTAACTTCTACGGAAAAGACTGCCCAGTGCAGCAATTCCAGAACATAAATCAGCTCAACCTGCCGTGCAGACCAACACTGTGGGGCACGGCGAACAATAATTCAACACTTCAGTCCAACACTCCAGATCAACACTAAATCCAAAGGAAACACACCAACGTATATATAGGCCAAAGGCACGTGGTCAATTTCGTGAAGGTACAAGAGGAGAAACGGAAAGGTTTCCGGAAAAACAAGTTAGCAAACGCTGTAAATAAGCCCCAAAATAACCTAACCCAGCGGCAAGTCGCCTAGTAAATTTCCAAGTTCGTAGAAAAGTAAGGAGAAAACGACCAAAACTACGTAACTTAGCGTCGAGATACGTATGCATCCAAAAACACGTAAAATGAAAATCCTAACTTATTGAGAACTATGACACATCCTAACGGACAAAATACTACGTAATAAACAGCGGGTATCCGAATTTCCTAACAAAACACTACAATTCGTAATAAACAAGTAATATCATGGTAAATTTTTTAAGAAAACAAAAACAAGATAACCAAAATTACGTAATGTGAAAGTTGCTGTAACATTTGACGTCATCGACAGCTCGCGAAAGGTTGCAACCGCTCGCAACCTTTGCGAGCAGTTGCGCAACAGCGCTTGCTTGCAGGCTGTAGTAAGATAACCAACTAATTCACTAATTGGATTTTTACGATCGCAGTTTGCTAGAAAATAATGTACTGTATATAGTTTATTTGTATGGTTTAGCGCCTATTTATCAGTTTAAAGAGTAGGTTGTTGGCAAAGTTAGATTCGCGATAGCCCTAGGCTAGCCAAGTTAATTTGGATCTAGACAGCTAAGGCTGTAAATCCTAGAGTGATTTTTCATAGCTATGCTGGATCTCAGAGCTTCATGATAATGAATACACCAAAGCAGTAGGCCTAGCCCCACGACATCTAGCTTTTAAAACAAAACTTTATTCTGTGCAGCATAGCAGAAGCTATTGTATCAGTCCAGTGGTTCTTTTGGCTGAGCAGCTTTTGCTTTTTTGTCTTAAAGTAAACTTAAACAAGCATGATGTTTTGTTTTTTTTCAGAATATAAAATAACCCACCAACAGGCTAGTTTTGAGTGTGTTGATAGTGTTTTTACCCATTGTTTGTTAGCTTGTTGTTTTAAAAAGTAACCACAATTGAACAATTCCTTGAATACTGGAAAACTCGCAAAAGTTTTTTCACTGCCTTCTTGACCAAGCCAACTGGGTGAATAAAACTGTATTTAGAATTGGTTTCAAGCTACACTGTTACATACAAGAGCTAGATCGATACAAAAAATCGAAAACTTTCTGTGAACTTTTGGATTGGCCTAATTAGTAGTCATTTCTTTGAATAGCTACAAACATGGAATTTTTTTTTGAATGTCCTCTTAAAAGTCTTCTTGTTTCTGAAGGTTTCTGACCGTGATCAAGTTGAACTGGAAGCAATGGTTTTGGACTACCCCTAGTTTTATAATTATGAATATTGTAGTCTGGTAGTGATTTTTCACTCCAGTCCTAATTGATGAAAATAGAAATGTCAAGTGTGTTAAATATTCATTTACAGTGTCTTTGTGTAATATCGGAATTTAGTTGTTTGTGAATTTCAAAGCATTTTTACTGTCTCTTAAAATTTTTACTGCTTTACATGGTAAATAAAGTGACAAAGTAAACAATTTTAAGTCTGAAGTTCAATCATTGCAATTACAGTCAGTGTATTTAGATGAACTAGAAAGCCAATACCGGTATATATCTAACCAGTAGAAAGTGAGTTCTGTTTTTTTGCTGAGGTTACTATTATTGGTAGAGAAGTACCCGCCAAGCAAGTTCATTAATATTGTTCCATTCTCTAAACTAAACAAAAAACTTGATACAGCATTTATAATAAAAATAATTGGACAGGGGAAGGAAGCTAACAACACTTTTATTCAGATGCTTGAGTAACAATTTTCACATGAAAAAATCTAAATGTTTTTTTTTAATCAGGGGCATGAGCAAAAACTTGCTAAGAGGGGGCTTGACCTTACTGCTATAAATTTGTCTGTGTCTTACAAACGGTGGTTTAGAGCGAAGCCTTTTGAGGTAAACGCGACCGTCGCAACGTAGCCCACTGGTACCGCAAGACAATGCAAACTAATAAAATGCTCTCGATAGCATTTAACTTCGCACTAAACATCGATAAGCGCTCCGCTTGCGAATAAAACACCAAACTTAGTTTTAGAGTCTGATTTTTCCTCAAAGCAACTGCTGGTATCAGGTATCACTGTGCTAAATTCTTGTCCTTCGATGGTAGTGTCAAATCATGCAAAAACTGCAACGTTTTTTTGCTTTCTCCAGCAAATCAACTCAGCAATCCATTGCACAATAAGCAAAAAATCCACTGCATAACTGATGACAAATCCAGCTTTCAGTTTCAATCATAGCGTTAACATTGGGAGTCTTCATAAACAGCACTAAATAACACATACAAACAACTGTTTAAGCTTACTACAGGTATCATGACATGCTTGCCTGAAAAAAAAACATCACATCAAAAAAACAACATAGTTAATGATTTAAATGTACCTGTAGACTAGCCTATTGGTTTACACTCTACAAGATATCGATAGATCTACTACTACCATAATGAGACATGGATGGTGAAAGCGTTTAAGGATTTGTTAACTGAGTAAACACCTAAAGTGAACTTTTGACATCTGCTTCCAGCTTTTTGCGTTTCTGCATTAAAAGCCAAAACTGTCATCGTCAAAACAGATTATGGCAAGTTTTCAGTGGAAGGATCTAAACAAATCATTGATAGCTCGTAAATAGGCTAAGTACTCCTTCGTTTTTGAAGAAATGACTTGTCTTTTCATTTCCAAAGTCGATCTACTGTACTTCGTTTTTCACTAAAACTTTACAAATTTTTTTCTCAAGATTGTTCTGTTACCTAAGCTATTAGTCTAGACTCTTCTTCACGGTTATTGCGTGATAACATAATATAAACTCAATCTTCGTTTTACCGGTAATTCCAGCGCGCTATGACGAAACAGAACCTGTGATTACTATAAAGCGCTTCAATAATAAAGTACACAAAGCTTTCTGCTCATTGAATACATTTTTAAAGTAAGTTGTTAAAATTAGCCTATGAAGCGATCAGTCGCGAAAATTAGCAACCACTCGCGAAGACTTGCGAAGGTTGGCAACCTTCGCGAGTGACGTAATCGACCACTCGCGAAGCTTGGCGAAGGTCGCCAACCTTCGCTTCGCGTTGCTTCGCGTCCAGTCTAAACGCATCTTTAGCGAGACTATCATGGCGCAAGTAGTTTTCATTGCTAAATATTCATTTAAAATTGATGCTGTTGCAGTAGGATTTATGCTGTTACTGTTAGTTATAGAAAACTAAGCCACACTTCGAGTCAGAAGTGTTATTGCTTTTTCCAAGCAAATTTACGAATTCGGCATCAGAGACCGAAATTGCTTTTAACTGCTGAAGGCTGAAGGCTGAGATTTGGAACTTACGTGGGGTACATATGAAAAAAACATTGTGCAAATTTTGGAGGCAATCAGTAACGTGATACAGGTTTCCGAGCCCAAAAACTAAAATGCCAATTGAAAGTTTAAACCGCTCTAGCTCGAAAACTAATCGCAGGAGAAAAAAAATTCAATGAAAACTGATTTTCGTCACCGATATACATGTGCTGTTGTGGCTTAGTGGTTATGGGCGCCAACATATGATTATTGTGATTGAACAGACCTGGTTCAGTTACCTATTTGGCCATCGGTTATCTCATTCCATAATCATATTGAATCCAGCAATTTTTTTGATTGAGATAAAATTTCTTTTTCAAATTATTTATTTGGTTTTAGATACAGAGGTGGGAGTTTCGCAAAATGGTTCGCAAGTTTCGCAAGTTGAACAAATACGCAATTTGCTTTGCGCAGTATGTCCTTTTTTTCAGCTCTTGCGTAATTTGCGTTTGCGAATTGATAAATTTAATATTTGTTGTGCTTTCATTGCGAATTTTTTCCCAAAATGCGCAATCACAAAATAACTTTTGAAAGTTGATCTGCATCTCTTTGACAAAATATAAATTTTGATTTTACCGATTTAAAGCGTGTTTACTAGGGTTATAACTACAGAAAAAAAAATTAGCCTAGTATGGCATGAGATGAGTTTTTTATTATGTATGTATTTATGAAGATTTCAAAACAATTTTTGAAAATTTTACAAAAAGGTCCCCCACCAACCCATTTTTCTGACCCCACTTGCCCAAAATTTTGGGGTTTTTGGTTTGTGGTGCACGACAGCGACAATTTGCAAGCTTAAAAACCCTTTAGGAGGATGGGCCTTATAACTACACACAGTTTGCAAAAAATTTTGAACGGAATCGAGCAATGGGGTCAAAAGTTATGAGCAATAAAGTGCTAAAGTTGTGAAATGCTGCCTCTAGCGGCAGAAATACAAAAAGTACTATACTTTGCTTATTATAGTGTGAAATTGATGTCAAATTCTATTTTTTATGGTAGAATTTGTTTGAAGGAAGTATTTCATAAACTGTTGCGACTATAGAGGAAAATATTATTGTTCTAATATTGAGATTTTGAAAAATACACTCGAAATATTTTCAAAATTTAAATTAAATGTAATCATGTATGCTAAACAATAGCACTTGGTGGACTGCTTTAAAAAGACGATCGCTTGGGTTCAGACACATGGCTAGCGACAAACCTCAGGGTACATTATTAAAGGGGGGTTGCTACATGTAACAGATATTTGAAGCTTTATCTTGCATGCGGAAATATGGAAATCAAATTCTGTAAATTTTTGTTAAAACTTTATTTATTTTTTTTCTTGCTCCACAAAGGCTCCCTTAGATATGGGCCCCCAGGGGCAACAAATTTCCGTAAAAAAGCAAACGACAAAAATGAAATTTACCTAAAAATAAAAATGACACGAATAAAAGTATTGAATTTTTTGAGAAGACCTTCTTTGATTTGGTTTTTAGCATTATCTGGCAGAAAAAAAAACAAGAAATTTATGGGAAAAGCCTTTTGTTTTCTCTGCCAAAATTAATAGAAAAATGTAGCAAATGTATGGTGAAGCTTTCCCCCCTTGACTTAAACCACTAGTTGCGTCATTGCCAAAAAGGCTAAAGCATTTCCAGGAAGGATCTTGGCCCAGCCAGCTTTCCTTTGACTACGACCTTGAGTAGAATATATCTGAAGCTGCATTCACGCTGGCGACTTTTAGCTGCAAGAATCGGCATGTTGCGTTTTTTCTTTCTCAAATCGATAAAGAAAGAAAGAAAGAAGAGCAATTGAGGAAGAATTAAAAGGAAAAATCCAGATTTTCACGAATAAAGCAGTAGCGTAGACTCGGGGGGGGGGGGGGGGGGGGTTGGCTCCCCACTGGCTGCAGAGTATGCAAAAGACTCTGTTAGCCTTCTCATTGTCATTGGCAATAAGAATGTGACTGCTTTGACTCTGGACTTGAAGAGAATTTGGTGGTAAACTCGATCCCAACGCGGGCGAAGACCTTTTTTTTCTTTATTTTGGTCTTCACCTAACTTCAGGCAAAAAAAAAAACGTTCCAATTCCAAATGTAAACTGTACTAGTTTGGTGTCACACATCCGAAACAGCCCTTCTTCCCATTTCAAATTCCAGGCTACGCGCATGCCTAAAAGTCGCCCTTGTAAATGCAACTTGAGAGTGATCATTTGGTCATCCGAAGCTAAAAAAATTATCATGATTTTAACATCATTCAAAAGAAAGCTCATCGCACAATTCAGTTTTGTTGAAGAGTAGTAGGTGTGGTACTATGCAATGATATTTTTGTAACAAATGTTGTAGTTGCTACGTGGTGGTTTGAAACTTTATGGCAATAGTTGTCCCTTTTTAATGCTTTTTTGTGCTAAAATTTAACTAAACGCGAAAGCAAGTGTTTTTAAGGTCTGCTAGTGACGAAGCTTAAACTTCTCTTTTTTGCTATTGGTTGCGGGCTCAGCGTATATTGACTGAATTTTCAAGAAAGGGGGGAGAATAAGTTTAGAATGATGTTGCTCAACCTCGCTTGGATATGGATCTACTTGGGTTGTTTTTGTGCGTACTTCAAATGTTGAAAATCGTTATACTTTCCAAAAAACGAAACTTTAAGCTTTTGATTAGATTACTTACCAGCATTGAAGTTTGGTTATAGTTCATAATAGAGTTTTTGTGAGAAGAAAAACAATGTAGTACGGTAGTTCACAGCATTCTGTAGTAATGTCCTTGATAGTTTGAATGTGTTTGAACTTCCTTGGTGTACAAATTACAAAAATGATGGTTTTAGTTTTATACAGTAAACTTTTGTGAAGACAAATGCAATGATATAATCAAAACTAGGACAACGTTGAGAAAGAGTTTTACAACCCAAAATTGGAATTTGAAACTATCATAAGCTTAAACAAATTAAAAATATGTCAACTTAAGCACAAAAAATCATGTTTATTGCTTTTAAATGATAACAATTTTACTGAAATGCTTGCTCTAATTGTTTCTTGATTAATAAAATATACCCAGATAGCAATTTCATCTGGCTCACATCCGGGCCAGACCAGGCATCATGTGTTTCGAGCAACCGGGGCCAGACCTGGCACCACTCAGCCAGATCTGTGCCTGGCCGAAGCCAGGTCGGGCGTGCTAAACGGGCCCCGATCTGGCATTAACATCTGGCCCTGACCGGGCAAGAGCGCACTTGTTGTTTGAGACAGATCAAATCCAGATCTGGACCTGACGTAAAAAGTTGTGACCAGCTCTGGTCCAGATCAACGCCAGCTATGGCATTCCACTTTAAAATCCAATACAGCTGGTTTTCAACGTCTGGTCCTGATCGGGCGTTAGAGCACTTGTTACTCGTGCCAGGTCAGATCCAGATCAGGCCCAGATAATAAACTTCAATGATCTGCGGCATTTTGACCGCTAAATTACGACAGCGATTAGCTTTTGAATCAAAACTTTATTTCACAATACACAAGGCGATCACACAAACATTAGCAAAATACGTGGGAAAGTAACAATTGTCAAACTTAAATTTTAACAACCAAGTAGGACTCGAAACATTTGACTGATTTGCAATTGCGTCGAAATCAAAATTGCGTTAAAACGACTTTAACACAAAATCAAGAGTTGTCATTTAGAGCTTAAATTAAAAATAATGCAAAAATTTCCATCAGAAAACGTAACCATGACAGATATACTAGGGTATTAATTTTTTCTGTACTGTCAGTGTCATCCCTGGCAATTGCGTGAGATTCGGAACGTCTTTTCCTTCCGCCGTTACGATCTTTTGACCCATCCAACCAATTCGTCACTGTGCTACAATAATCTCGTTCGCTGGCATCAGAATAAGATCGATGGAGAGCAGCTAAACAAGAATATAGCATGAGAAACTTAGCACTAGAACAGAATGTTTTAATATAGCAGAGATCTGACATAAATTGAGAAGTGCGCATACAGCACAATACTTCAAGATATCTTGATTGTTTACTGTGCACTAAACAATGAAAATGTGATTAATTTGCCAAGTTAAAAGCACAATTTTACGCGATAGCACTGACTTTCGCGTACAGATACATAAAAATCAGAAACCGGAGCAGCAGCAAAACGATACTCATTCAGCTGTATTTGAATAACTTCTATAAGAGTAAGAACAACAAAAAATTTGTTGCACATATCAACAAACTCTCTTGCACTCCGACTTGAGCTAACTATTTGCCAGCAAACTCAGTTAATGACCATCCACTTAATTGTGTAGATCAAGGGTCGGCAACCTCCGGATCCGGCCCGCCAAGCACTTTCACTCAGCCTGTGCAATTTTATGCTTATCTAGCCCAAGACCTTTTTTATGATTAAAATTTACCAACAACCCCGCCGAACTGCTGTTTCCTTTCGAAGCAGGACATCCTGGCGCGAGACTTTTCACCCGGGAATTCTGACGCCATGGAGATCCTGACATTAGAGTTAGGGCTAGGGTTAGGGTTAGGGCGTCAGGATGTTCCGGGCCACAAGAATACCGGAGTGAATTTTCTTGCATCAGGTCGGTCGCGTCAGGATGTCGCGGACCCGTTTCCTTTGGTCACAGCCATTTAATCAGCTGCAAAGTGACTAATTTTCGGCCAAGGACCTTTCTTTTTTTGGCATCGCCATTAAATCGGCTGTAAAATGCTTAATCCTTGTTTTGGGTCCATTGAAATGGTGATGGACCGCTGGAACCTTATTGGGTTTAGATGTGGCCCAAGAGACGAAAACGTTGCCGACCCCTGGTTTTCCCACTCGGTCTGGCACTCTGCTCTTTTTCACAAACTCCTCTCGCTCAAATTCCCCCCTTGCTTCGTTCTTTGGGTGCGCTCCTTCCTTTCTGATCGTAGAGCTTAAGTCCAGGTTGGTGGTTCCCGCAGCCGCTCTTTTCGCATCAGACGTGGGGTCCCCCAGGGCTCGGTACTTGGTCTAGTCCTCTTCATTCTATTCGTTGATGACATCACTAAGGATTTACCTCGGGGTGCCCATGCCTCCCTGTATGCTGACGATCTGGCCATCTGGTCCTCCTCCCCAGACCTGCTCAAAGCCTCCTCTGTTGTTCAATCCTCCCTCGCTGTCCTAGAAACATGGCCCAACTTATGGAGACTTCCACTCAATCCAAAGAAATGTGAGTCCTCTTTTTTCTCTACAGATCCCCATCAAGCCACTTTCCAACCCCGGCTGAACCTCTTGGGCTTTCCTCTTTTGTTCAATCCTACACCTAAATTCCTTGGTGTTACCTTTGATCGGACTCTATCCTTTGGGGCCCATGTCCAATCCCTGTGTTCCAAATTCTATCCACGCCACAAAGCCCTTCGCTCAATTGCCACGGCCTCTTGGGGTCCCACAAAAGAATCGCTCTTCCTACTCTACAAAGCCTTTGTCCGTCCGGTGCTCACATATGCTTCTCCTGGATGGTTCCCATTCCTCTGCAACACTGCAACCAATCACCTGGAAGTTCTACGCAGAGCTGCATGCAGGGTCATTACTGGATGCCTCTCCTCCACCCCCTCCTCACTACTCCTTCTCGAGGCCCAACTCCCTCCTCTAAAGCTGACTCTAGAGCATCAGACCCTCTACTCCTTTGAACGTGCTCTGCGCCTTCCCCCCGACTTCTCCAGCCTTCATGCCCTGGCAATTAAAAACGTTCCCTGTCGACTAAAGAAGAAACCCTCCAGATCATTCTGTTCTTCAGCCACACAACCACTCCCATCCCCACGTGAGACGCTGATCACGTGCCCCCCTTTTCCCCCATGGTCCACAACCCACTTTACTGTTTCCCCCCTCATTCCCGACTGCACAGACAACAGTTCAGCCCGACTCCAAACTGCTTCAAGCAGACTATCCTACCTCCCCCCGTCTGATATCCAAGTATGGACTGACGGATCTGTCCCCTCACTTTTTGGTCCCGGTGGTGCTAGAGTGTATGTAACATGCTCCAAATGCAACACATCCAACTCCTTATCCTTTTCCTCTGGTCCAATTGCATCCAGCTTCACAGCTGAAACCTTTGCCCTCAAGCAAGGTCTTGCTTGGTGTACTTGCCATTTGATGACCTGCAAATTCCAGTCAGTGCTTTTCCTAACCGACTCCCAATCAGCCCTCTCTATCCTTTCTTCAGCCCCCTCTTATCTCCTGCCTGAGTCCCTCTGGAATGTTTGGTCACTTGCCTCCTCTCTCTCCAACAATACCACTTTGAGTTTCCAATGGGTCCCCGGACACGCAGTCTCCTCGGAAATGAAAAAGCGTATTTACTTGCAAAAACTTGTGCATCTCTGCCCACTGATGCGATCCCAAGCCCTCTCCCCCCAGTTATTGCAAAAGTCCGTTATTCCCAATACCGCAATTGGAGACGTCACATCTCCCACTCCCATCTGAACTTCCAAGTCCCCGAAGTCTCTTCGGAGGAACTCCTTCTTTCTCGCTCCATTCGCAGTGAGCTCTCCCGTCTTCGCTGCCATGGCCACAGTCTTCTTTTATCTTCATATCTTCACAGCATCAGTCGGAAGGAGAATTCTGCTTGTAGTGCCTGTGGACACCCTCTACAGGACCGCAATCATCTCCTCCTCGACTGTCCTGCTTCTGAACCCCTTCGCAATTCTATCTTTGGCTCGTCTCTCTCTCTTCTCGACCTATGGTCCAGACCTTGGGGTGTGGCCCGACTGTTGGGTCTCCGCGGAGTTCCTCCGCGCCCCCATCCCTCGGAAGGATTCGGGTAGTACCACCACAACCCCTGGTGTAGATAAATAACATTTGGTTAGATGCTAAAGATCGAGGAAAAGTCGATTCGACTGATAACTCTAGTAGCCACACACGCTAACAGATTGGGCCTTCCTTGGCTTTCCATTACTTTACAAAGGAAATAAAAATTAATGTGTCTTACCAAACATGACTTTGTACAGTCGCAGCTGCAGGAACGCCTTCTTAGCCTGGGCTCCTTTGCCACTTAAGTTGCATTTTAAGGATAACTCCACAGCAAAGGTCTCTTCCAACATTTTTCTTACAGTCTCTGCTGGAGATCTGCCATTAAAGGCAGTTAAATGCTCAACCTAAACAGAAGTGCATTCATTAAAATATTAGCACGACAATTTACATATTTGCTCTGTCTGGTAAAATACAAAAAAAAATCGTTTCATTTAACGAAATGGGTAATAGAAATGGTTCTAAATATTTAAAAAGCTTAAATAAACTTCATCCAATACCGCAATGCTAAACTTTAAACGTTCGCATGGGAAACTCGTTTAAAAATCCAGACGACATGATCTCCGAATGTTTTTTGTCGCGCAACAATTTTTTGAAATTTTTCTTCTGTCTCGTTTTAATTTCTTCCAATGTATTGAAAATTCGTTTTAAAATGTTTTACTTGTGATAATGCAATGAACAAAAAAACTATAGTTAAATGGACTTTTGGATGAATAATTATATACAGGGTGCCTTCAGGCAGTATTTAAATGACAAGCTGAAAACTCGAAACATCCAAAGTTTAAAAAGTTGGAGAATGACTATTGATTACCAGTATGCTTTAAAGTCGCACAAACTTTTTTTAGTCTATATTCTTGATGTGAGCTCCATTTTTGTAAAGCATGCTTTTTCATGATTGCAGAAAATTTGTCATTTTTTAAAATGTCTCAACGAGATGATTTCCACAGCGAAAACTGCCATATTTATTTGACGTCAGTGTGTTGGCATAGACGTTCCCCTTTGCTGCTCTGGAAACCACAAATCAAGTGGATTCAAGTCAAGACTGTCAGGGGCCAATCATAAAATTTGTCATGAAGATTTTTTAAGCAAGAGCTTCCAGGCATGACTTAACAAATCTGCGGTCTGCTGGGACCTTACCAATTTAATGAATACGAGGCATCCACGACAGCTGACCGCCGCAAATTAACCCTAATGTTGGCACTTGACTTGGTTTGAAATATGGGCGGGCCGCTACCATTAACAGTCAACACTGAGCATAGGTTGCATCGCAGTCTTTTAATGTTTTGGGCGCTTGACACAAACCTTTTGCGCTATCCCTTTTGTTAAAGTCAAGTCACGTCTATCCTTTTTGTTTTGTGAATTTCACAAGTCTTCTAAATTTGTTGAAGTCACGCAAGCTATGCGAGGTTTTGCGCTATCCTGCATAAATCAAGCTAGCCCCAACTTTGCTTTTTGTTCACTTAATAAGAGCACCATAAGTTGTAGACCACACTTACTCAAACAACAATACACAAAGCAACTTACCGAATATTGGTTCCAACCCAGAAATAAGATCAGCTGCTGAATTTTGAACTGGAGCATAACTGTAGCGAGTCTAGGTGCAATACAATCTGGAACCAAATACAAATGAAATAAAAACAGAGGTTGCAAGCTATAGACACAAACATTGTGCGTTTTATGCAAATCCTCAGCGTTTCCTGGCCTTAGTTTATTCTGTGGCCGTGATCAATTAAAAGATATTGTAACACACACAATAGACAGCCACAGGCTGCAGTTCAAAAGTTGACCTGATAAACAAAGTCCACTAGCATTTCTCCTTTATTCATAATATGTTGCACAATGCACATGTGCTCTTTCAAGCCAAGCCAAGTCAACTGACCTCGACAAACTGACCGCGAACCAACGGTTTCGTTACATTGATTTCGTCACAAAGTGAGGCTTCGGGCAAGATAGCTCTGGGGATAGTAAAAATATATTTAGAATCGCCCGTCTCAGCCAATCGGCGTTGCTCGCGGTCAGCTTGTTCGCCGTCAGTTGTCGTGGACCCCTTTCAAGCTAGGAACTACATGAAAATAATCATGCACCTTTTCCTCCACTTTCATAAATAAGATGCACATAATAAATAACAATCGTTATCAGATTTTACAATAGTAAAGCTATACATAACTCTCAAAGTAACTCGAACACGGTCTTTCAACTTTTTAAAGTGCTCAATGGACAATGGGCTAGAGCCAGTTAACGATGCAGGAAGTTCAGTTATAGAGTACCGTACAACCTGATCTACATATTAAGAAACAGCTGAATATTAGGCACACGCTCAATTATAAGAAATTTTTTAAAGCAACTCAGGTGCGTCTTTTACTCCGAAAAAAAATCTGGGAACAGTTTGAGGCATTTGATGGGGCAGAGACAATGTACTATATGTGTAAAGTGTCCTAGAGGTAAAATAAGTTTTTATGCAATTGAGAAAGTTTACGACAGTCTAAAAAATCAGAACTATTTCTCAAAACAATAAAATCGTTTTAAAAATGTTCCTAGCATAACAAATTACATTTTTTTTACATAAAGCAACTTTTCAACAGGTTTGTTATAAGCAAATTTACATATTGAGAACCATTTACGTACACAATGTTGAAAACCTGTAACTTTATGCCGCTGTACAATCTGCTAATCTATAATCTTAATTCGAAAAGTTATGTCAATGCAAAGCAATCAACAATACAACTTTTAGTTCAAAATTAAAACATGTAAAACTGTGAAATTGTTAAAGGCGTCATAATTTAAATGTTTGTAATGACAATTGCAGAATACTTTAGTAAATTAAATCTTACACTTTCGACTTTGCCAAATTTCCATCATCGGTTAATTCCAGATTGGAAAGATTTTCCAAGTGATCAGTCTTTTCTTGGGCTTTGTTCCAATCATCTGCATGAAGTTAAGACTTTAATTTAAAGATTAAAAATTTTCAATATACTTCAAATCAGACTTTACACCACATCTACAAATTTTACATAAAGCAACAATATCTTACATATTTACTATTTGGTAGAATCTTTAATAAAATTATTATTGCAGTAAATTTTAGTGCTCATTTGCTGTTTAAAACAAGAAAAAAAAAAACAACTTTTAAAAGACCGAGGACTTACGCTCCAGTATTTTGTTTACAAACCAAAAAATTTGCAGCCCTTTTACTTAAACTCGGCACAATTAAGCCACAGTTGTTGAATGTGACCAAACCTACATACCTGATTGAAACCACTCTTTGACTTGAAATATTTTACAATTTTTGGTTGGAATCCCGGAATCTCTCCACTTTTAGCGACACTTTCCACCTTTCGTGCGTTCGTATATGAAGGAAACGAAGCATAATTTTCTTGCAACCAATTGTTTAGAATAACTGCCAAAGATTTATCTTTGATGAATTCCACCACAACATACTCCAAATCAAATTCTTGCTCCATCTTACAAATTTAAAACACTATATGTTTAATGATTGCTAAACAGAATCAATATTAAATCAACATAACCTGGTATGCTTTGTTTCCCTGTTATTTCCAGTGAATGTGATTTAATTTTCAATTTAAAAAGAGCTTAGGCATAAAACAAAAAAAGCCAGATTATTGAACAAACTAAGCAGTGCTTTATGAATTTATTCACAAATCTGAATATTTGACAGAAAAAAACAACCTATAGGTTATAATTGACACTCAGAATGTCTGGCTAGTGGTTTACCCTAGCAAAAGTAATGGTGATCAAGTCAAATCACTACCGATATTACAGCGAAAAGGAAATGTCCCACCATCATATAATGAGAAATTTTAAAATGACAATTTTCAAATTTTGTATCCACTCATATAGTTGAAAGATGCAATTTACAATAAAGCACCAGTTGTAAAAAATGACCTGTACTAATAACACACATTTAGCTAAGCATTAGATAATGACACTTGATAATTGGTAAGTATGTACATAACTTTTAAGTATGTAAATAACCTTTAACAGCAACACTAAATTTCCACTATTCCGTTTGTTACCTGATTGTTTTAACATTTTTTTCAGCGCAACTCTGAAGTTTATTCTCAACAAACAAGGCAATCAAACAACCTGCACTTTCCTCTATTTAAAAAAAGCATATGCAAGCAGTCAATTAAATTAGTTGGCGTCAAACTATGGAATGAAATACCCAATGAAATTAAACGATCAAAAAATTTAACTCAATTTTGAAAAAAATGAAACAATATCTTTTAAATAATTATTAAATTACATCATTTTTATAACAGCATTATTTTCTCAAGCACTTTCGGGATCTCGCATCTTTATCCTTTTAGTTTGTTTATTGTTTTTTGTTCTGTTTTTTTGTTGATTTTCCTTTTGATGCAGAGTCTCTGAATCGGTAGTTTCACTGTGAACTACAGATTAAAAGCTATCTTTGGGCTTTTCATAGACATTGCGACGTCGCATTTTACTTTATTTTGTTTTAATCAGTTTTGTAATATTTGACGCCGAAATAAACAAATCAATCAACTTTGTCAGATGCCAAAGCATATATTCACTTAAATACAAAATTGTCACATGCCGAAAACTCGGTAAGGCCTTGTTAATACATGTGTAAAAAATGATTATATATAAATGATTCATGTGTGCTGTGAAAAAACAAAGTTTTATTTTGGTAAGCAGCACCACTTAAACTATTTAATTAAATAAGCCCTTCCGTGCTTAAAAGAAATAATGTAAAAAACTTGTTTTTACATTATTTAACTAAAGCATTTTAATTCACCAACTCAAAATCCAACAAAAAGGTGTGATTGCATTATCGGTATTTGGTAATGTGTAGTAGGCTGCTGAAGTGCTGGGTAAGATATTACCTATTGGTTGGCAGCATGGCCAAGACTAAGAGGGTAAAAGCATCCTTTTTACAATGGTTCTAATGGCTTAATCAAGGCTCAACCTACACCAGCGTCCACAGCAAGCCAATTTTTGGCAATGATACGATCAGCTCAAATTTGGAAAAGCAGAAAATTTTTGGAAAAATGACTTTTAGTATACTTTAATACTGAATTAGTGCAAAATTTAAGGCACATAAACATATTTTTAGAGTTTCGGGTAGGCCTACTGTAATTGTAATAACGTTTTATTCACCTAGTTGCCTTGGTCAGGAGACAGCGAATGGACTTTTCGATCTTCGAGACAAGCTGCCACCTGCTCACTTGTCTACCACACACGGTGGAGGCTTCACAATGTCCCTTCGATGGCTGAACGTCAAGCAGGGAAGCTGTGAAAACCACTTTTTACAGTCTTTGGTTTGACCCGATTTGGAATTGAACCGGAGTCTACCGCTTCAGTAGCAGACGCTCTATCCACTTGACCACTGATCGGCAATAAATTGTTTTGAGAAAATTTAAGCACTTGCTGATAAAACAGAATGTTAAAAGGAACACTGACATGCACGCAAGTCGCGTTGTTGCATCCTTGGATAAAGCCTAATTATTTCTGCTAAGTAGCTTTAAAACAAGCAGCAAATTTACAAGAAAAGCCAAAGCAAATCAGAATTGGTCAACTTCTAAGCGAATTTTTCTAAAAGATAAGTGCCATTGTTGCTTGGTTGCAATAAGATAAATATGCAACAAATCACAAATAATTGCAGTTTATGAAAACTGCAGGCCTAACCAATGCAGATACCAATTGATTAGATTGGCGTTAACTCCAACCTTCTTGACCGAGCCATTTCAGAGATTTTGCACTTAAAACCAGTTTAATGACCGAAAAGTGCTTTTACAGTTTTCCTGTCTCAGTTCTAAGCAATCTTTGACTGCAGTGTATTGCTACTGAGCGACAGTAAATAAAATTTGTCTTCTCCCAACTAATCCAGTTTTTGTCAAAAAATCAGCGGTTTCTTGGATCAAGGGCAATTAATTTTGGGTACACGACTTTTCGGCGTGACCATTTCGGCACGGACCTTTTTAGCGCCAATATTCGGTGCTTTTTACTAACCCTAACCCAAAGCCCTAACCCTAACCCTAAATAAGTGAACTGTCAAATAGCACCGAATTGGAGCCGAAACGATCTGTGCAGAAAACGTACAGCAACGAAATAGGTGGTGCCAAAAAGATGTAATCTCTTAATTTTTGGCAATATGATAAACATAGCTTTAAAAAAGTTGACAAATTTGTACAAATATGACTTTGATATACAGTCAACTCCCTTTCATCATACACATATTGTCAAGGAATGGAATTACTGCAACAAATCGTGGTCAATTAATGGAAGTTGACCAGTGTTCCCACTAAGCCGATGTTTTTCAGCGAAACGGCAATTTGTTGGAGCAAGGGCAAATATTTTTTGGCAATATAGTAAACAAAGCTTTAGAAAATTCTACAAATTTGTAGAAATATGACATTTGGTATACTTTAATACTGGATTGACACAAAATTTGGGTACATAAACATCTTTTTAGAGCTTTGGGCACAATTGTTTTACAATAATTTGGGCACTCGCCAACTAGCCTTAAAGTTAGAGGGAACACAGAAGTTGACTGTACCTACTTTAATACTAAATTGCAATCGAGACAAACTTTAGGGCTCATAAACATATTCTCAAAGCTTTGGGCACAACTATTTAAAGAAAATTAGTTACCCACATATTCGCAAAAATGTTAGTGGAAACACTGCTTTAAACACAAAAGAGTCTCCTCATTATAATTTTTATTGACAGCCTTAACATTTATAGCATCTGTAATAATGATGATATATTATTGTTCACTGAAGAGATCAAACCGATTAACGCATAGCAAAGAAGCTCAATCCTGTACCATAATCTAATTGCAACGTTGCCTTAAGATAGAACTGGGATGGCATCACCAATGTTACTAACTTCTGAGTTGCCAATAAACTTAAATTCAGGAGACCCTACGTTGTATTTGAACTAAACTATCTCTGAAACAGTTTAATCATGAAGGATGGAGTCCACCACAATCTAATCTAATGTGACTGCTCTGACATTAGATACCACTACGTCCCCTCATGATTTTACTGGCAGTTAACTTTTTAAAATTAATAAATCTAACACCGCATCACCATAATTTGCTCAACTACTTTAAAATAGCAATCAATACACCACATTGTAAAAATCAATGTAAAAATGAAGATCTGCATTTGCATGTACAGTAGAGCCTGTGTCACAACATTATGTTTTTCACAAATGCAAAATTGATATTTAATAGGTATTAAAAATTTTGCAAGTAAAAGCAAATCAGATCTAAAAACTTTTATGAAATCAGATAGTAATAAAAATATTAAAATGAAAGTTTCAAAAACCATATCAACCTGGCAAATTAGATCTAAAAGTATAGCAAATATACTCATATTTCACTTAAATGGCATCTTCACTGTAACTCAGGGGTGTGCAAACTGCCGCCCGCGCCCAGAAATTGTGCGGCTCGCAAAGGGTTGTGGTTTTTGAATAGATTGCGGCCCTCGAACGTTTCACGTGCTTTTTGAGGTGCTTGATAAAATACGGAAGAATAAATAAAGCGATTCGACACTAAGAATGTGGAAAGAGAATAGCTAAAAAATCAAGTGACAAGAAACAAGTAATATTAACTTGCTATCCTATTTTGGATAGTAGATTGGCCAACTAAAAGTTTTTTTTTTCCAATTTTCATCTCGGATTGATAAAATTATTAAGCTTCAAACATGTGTAATTTGCTTATGCTCAAAATGCGAGAATTTTTGTGTGGGAAAGGTACATGACGTCATTGATGAAGATCGTTTCAAGAAACCAAGCAACTAGATGTTAAAAACGCAAGTTGTGTCATTCAGCATTTGAATCAAAAAAATTTAGTTTAGTGTAGTTTGTATTTTTATTCCATGACCGCCAAAGGACAAAGCAGCAGCACACAAACTAACTAACGATCAAGGAAAAAGCAGAAAGGTGCCGATACTGCGTAGAGCTAGGTTTTGGAGTTTTCATAGGTGAAGAAAGTTAGTAACACGTGGTTATTGTCATTTTATGATTAAGTGCAAAAAACGAAAAAGCTAAGTCTATTGGTAAGCAGTTAGGTTGTTTTTTTACTCCAATTTGCAGTTAAGCACATGGCAGTTAGCAAAAGTACTCGACAGCTGGATGTGGTTCCCTACTGGTAAGCATACAGTGTAGGTATTAGCGTTCGGAAACCCGGCAAATCCCGGAATGACGAGCTTTCAACTATCTTTGTCAATCCCGATCCCGGGATTAATTATCATATAATTACAGTGTTATGTAATGGTTTGATTTGATTAGTTCTGTTCAAAACAGTTTCCTATATAACGATCTTTCCAGAAAGTGTTTTACATGGTGGCATGAGCGATTTGTACTGCAACCAGCTATTGTGTGCTTTGCTACAGCCTAGTTTAGCGAAGACGTACTTCATTCGTACTCCACCTAATTACAATTACAATATACATGGCTACAGCCTAGTTTAGCAAAGATGTACTTCATTCATTCTTCGTCCATTTCTGTCAGCACATTTTTTACTTTGTGAATTTTGGTTTCAGCATATCTGTCGATTGTGTCTAATTCTAATCAACATGTACAAGAGTTTAGCAAATTTGAACCTTGGTTTCAAAATCATCATTTCGCAATGGCAAATTCAAAAGAGACAAGAAAGAGAAAAATAGAGGAAGAGATGCGAAATTTTAATGAAAAATGGACTTCTGAATATTTTTTCATCGAAAATGCAGACAGTAGACCCTTGTGTTTGATTTGCGAGCAAACTGTAAGTGTTAATAAAGAGTACAACATTAAACGACATTATGACTCAAAACATGCTAACGGTGTTTACGGAAAGCTAAAAGGACGAAACATAGAGCTGAAAGTTGAGCAATTGAAGGAACAGTTGAAGAGCCAGCGTTTGATGTTTCAAAAAATGCATACTGATAATGAAAAAACAGTTCGATGCAGTTTCTTAATTGTGCAGAGAATAGCTCAAACTATGAAGCCGTATTCTGAAGGTGATTTTGTGAAAAAGTGCCTCACTGAAGTCGAAGAAGAATTATGTCCTAAAATGGTACAGGAGTTTGCGAAAATAAGGTAATCACGTTGGACGATAGCAAGTTGCATTGATGAACTTGCAGGTGATGTTTGTGACACTCTTAAAGACAAAGCGAAAAACTTTGTATCATGGAGCTTTGCAATCGACGAAAGTACCGATGTGAAGGACGCAGCACAATTGGCTATATTTATAAAAGGAATGGACAAGAAGTTGAAGGAAACCGAAGAACTTCTGTCACTGCAGTGTATGAAGGACACCACAACTAGTGCTAAAATCTTTTCTGAAGTTTTCAATGCTTTTGATGAGTTTGGTTTGGACCTATCCACTTTATGCAGAATCGCAACTGATGGTGCTCAAGCCATGTCCGGACTGGCATAGGATTTGTAGGTCTCTTGAAATCTGCTTTGAAAGAGAAAATCGATATAACAATTTTCCACTGCATCATTCTTCAACAAAATCTATGTGCAAAATCCTTGAAGTCCAAACATGTCATGGGCCCAGTCATTAAGGCTGTAAATTTTATTCGAGCTTGAGGACTTAACCACCGGCAGTTGCAAAAGTTTCTGGAGGATCTTGACACTGAATATCAAGATCTAGCTTACTTTTCCGTGGTGCGTTGGCTAAGCAAGGATAGCATGTTGCAACGATTTTATGAACTGCGAAAAGAAGTCGTACTATTTTTAAAAAGTAAAAAACAACCAAATGGCTGAAATGAAAGACGAAAGTTGGGTGTGTGATCTAGCTTTCTGGATCGATACAACTACTCGCATGAATGAATTCAATACTAAGCTGCAACGAAAAGCCCAGTATGCGAGTGAAATGTACGGTCACAAAAAAGGTTTTATAAACAAGTTGAGACTTTGGCGCGCACACATACAGAATGCAAATCTCGCTCACTTTCTAACTTTAAAAGAAATGGGAATGCTTCCATAAAAGAAGACCGAATTTGCAGATCAACTTCAACAATTGCTTAATGAATTTTCAGCTTGCTTTAAAGACTTCAAATCTCACAAACATTTATTTGAAATATTTTCTTCACCATTACACACTGACATTGAAAAAGCCCCCATGGATATCCAAATGGAACTGATTGATCTTCAGGAGAGAACTGACCTGAAGGCTAAGTATGTGGAAATGGATCTCGGTGATTTTTATCGGAATTATCTTGACCAAGAAAAGTTCCCAAGTTTAAGAAAGTTTATGGCTTCTAAAATGGCACTTTTTGCCTCAACATACTTGTGTGAACAATTTTTTTCTGAAACGGATTTCATCAAATCTTCTTATCGATCAGTAATCACAGACGAACACTTGAAAAATGGGCTTAGGGTTGCCAGCACCTCAATTAAAGTGAATTGAAATAAAGTGGTTCAGCAAAAAAGCCAGCTGCATGTTTCTCATTGAATTGTTTCTAGGAAAATTAAATCGTATTGCTATGTTTTTGCTTTTTAACTAAACAATTTTTTTCAAAAAATACTGGTATTACTGTTGTTGATATTATTGCAGTTTTATCTTTAACGATGGCAATATTAATAGTTGGTAAAATATCCAATTTAAAGGTGCGGCCCGAAGTATATTGTGCTAATTGCTATTTGGCTTGCTATTGAAAAAGTTTGCACACCCCTGGTCTATAGTATTGATATAGATGTTTTATTCATTTAAAGTTATAAACTATGTTAAAAATTTGTTATCTTTTTATTGCTAAATGCTCAGATTGGACCATCTGACCATTAAATCTTTAACGGATTTTAATTACTTAACTCCTTTAGCTTAGTTGCCAGTGATGTTACAAAGTCATTACAACAGAGCAGGGGTCAAAATTACTTTTTTCATCAATTTGCCCATCGTGCAAGTGATATCAAATGTTTACTTGCCCGAGCAGAGTTCAAAATTAACATTTGCCCGAGGCAAGCTAAAATCGCCTCAAGCAAGTTATTTTTCGGCTTAACTTGCCCAACGGGCAAGCTAACAAAATACAGCATGTTACACAACATCAAACAAGATTATTTAGAAATGCAGTTTAGGTCCGCTTTTTGTTGGAATAAAATACAATGCAAGTAGAGAAAGATGTTACTTGGTTCATTTTAGCACTTTGCAACCACTACAATTCATTTTAGCACTTTGCAACCATTACAATTAACACTTCTTCATTGCATAAAAACTTTTCGATACTCAGGCGCGCTTTGCAACTTTTTGGCTTTTTTCAAGAAAAAATTTTCCATGTTTGGTGCATTAATCGCTGTTTCAAATATCACAAGTACAACTATACCCTGTGCTGCGTAAAACCAACGTTCAGAATTTTGCAATTTGTTTGTTATTATTATTTTGAAGATCTGCAACACCGATTACAGAGCAGTTGTTTTAAAGGCAAAGAATGAACACTCAAGTACCATGATATCTAGCATATGCTCTGGCTTAACAGTCTGCTTTTTTGGACTACATAGGCTCTTTTATTCACATTCTGTAGCGTGACAAGAATGATGAAAAGCACATGATGGCAAAAGTTTGAATTGGAATTGATTCGTGTTCAATCAATGCATATTTCATTAAACTTTTAATGACATTGACTCGAATGGTTGGAAATGTAGGTGGAAAAATTGCTGATTCCAATATTAAATACCAGAAATCTTTCAAGAAAATACCATTTCCAAGCTTTGCAAGCTAATATTGTTGTAATCATATCTGCTTAAATGTAGCACAGTTTCAATAGGTAATGGCCAACTGCTTTTTAACTGTGATTTTCATTTTAGATTGTTTTATGTTATATCAGTAGTTCTGTCGTGTTTCAAAATATGATTAAATATAATGAGTTTGCTAAAAAATTGTGGCATTGGAAGAAAATTGAATGAGATGTGCCACAACTGCCCACAAAATCCACTTTGCAAAAAGCACTTAAGTAAGGGCATGTTGAACTAATCTGTTGCAGAACTTTAGTGCCACGAGATGAGATTAGAAGTATCTGCAAGCATCACCTTATTGTGTACCTCTCAAAATATCATTTGCAGTGAAAAAAAAGCTGTCAATCATATGCAAATCTTAAAAACCAATTACGGCAGGTCTGGACGCATTTGTCTGATTCAAGGTAACAAATGGGCATTTGGGCAGTGAAAAAATTGTTATACTGTACTAGGCCAGAAGATCTGATGAGCATGTTGGCGCATGTTACCAAGTTGTAAGTGCTGATGATGCTACCATCACATCATCACACAAACAAAGTGAGATGGAAGCTCCCACCTATTCAACTATGGATTCTGAAGTTATGAACACATTATTTGAATTTTGGTCCATATCATGATCTTTAAAGTGACGAAGTAAAAGCAAGCTAACACAGACGGTAGAAGATCGCAGCAAAATTCTGAAAATTGCTAATATACACCTGAGTAAAACAAACCAGGAAAGCACATGAAGAAAGATTTGTGACAAACAAGATGATAGTATCATAAAAAAAGTGAAAAGACTGAACATTCAGACAGACTTTGCCAAGCCTTTAATGAGAAGCTACAATAAGCTAACCAAAGTACCAAAATCAAACCTCTCACTTTAATCTCTGATACTTTGTCAGAAAAAAAGCAGCATAACATTTTGGGGTGATCAAGTGAAGAAGGAACAAAAAACGAAGAAGAAGAAAGGTATATTGTGCAGTCTTTGTTCATTGTCCAGGTACCAGAGATTAAAGTGATAGATTTCATTAGGATGCTTTGGCTAGCTGATTATACCTTCTCACTTAAAGGCTTGGCAAAATGGTCTGAAACTTCAATCTTTTTCTTAACTTTTTTTTGTAACAGGATTGTATTGTTTGTCACATATTTTTCCTGGTCGCTTTGCTCATAAGTATAAATAGCAGTTTTTAGAATTTTGCAGCAAGCTTAAAATTTTTACCATGTCGCTATAAGGGCCGTGATATCAGATATAGAGCACAATTCAAATGATGTGTTTATTACCTTCAGCATCCATAGTTGAATAGGTGGGAGTTTCTACCTTACTCTCTGTGGATGATGATGTGCTGGTAATGGTAGTGTCATCAGCACTTGAGACTTGTAACATGCACCTTTTGTTAACTTAAAGCAGAGAAATGCTTCCAAACTTGTCTTGACTGGTTTTATGGTTTGAATCTCATCTCTCAGCACTGAGGTACCACGACAGATTAATTCAACAAGCTTTAAGCAAAGTGGATCTTGTTGACAGTTCATAATTTTGGCACAAGTATCTCATTCAATTTTGATCCAAAGCCACATTTTTGTAGCAAACTCCTTTGCATTGATGTTATTGGGAAACACTGCAGAATATCGCAGTTAAAAAGCAGTTGGCCATTGCCTATTGAAACTGTACTACATTAAGCAGATATAATCACAATAATACTAACGTTTGCAAAGCTAGGAAATGAAATTTTTTTGAAAAATTTCTGGTATTTAATATTGAAATCACCAATGTTTTACTGTACATTTCCAACTATTCGAGATGATAGCATCAAAAATTTAAAATGAAATATGATTGAATGAACACGAATCAAATCCATCAAACTTTTGCAATCATATGCTTCTCATCATTCCTGTCACATAACACAATGTGCATAAAAGAGCCCACGTGGTCTAAAAAGCCAGAATATGTGCTAGCTATCATCATACTTTAGGGTTCATGCTCTGTCTTTAAAACAACTGCTCAGTAATCAGTGTTGCAGATTTTCCCTTAGATAAAAACTCTGTTTAGCATGTTTGGGTCAGTTATTGTCTATTCTTTTCTCTCAACTGTTTTCCATTGATTTTGAGCTGTTTTGCTTTTTATCTTAAACTAATTCAATGGTATTTTTATCGAAAAAACCCATGTCTCTTAAAAACAAAATTTTTTATGGTAGGCATCAAAATTAATTCAATTTTGTTATATGAAATAAAAGAGCAGTGGTAGTAGAAATAAATTTGTGAATTTCAGCTTTAAAATTTCATATCCAATTTTTTAACAGGTTCTTGAAGTTGGGCATCCAAAAAACACAATAAATAAATTGAAAGCTTAGTTACTCCATAAAATCGTTCTTTTATTATTTTTTAAGTTAGATTCTTGGATTTCTTGGGTCTCAAAACCCCTGTCTAGCAATTTTCAGCAGTCTCCTATGACCACAGTAAAAAATTAAAGATTTAAGACAGTTTTAAGCACGTGCAATGAAGCAGAACAAGCAAAAATGGCGTTTTTTCAATTGATAATAACTTTGTAAATAATTGGAGTTCTTCGAAAAAATTTTTCCATTCATGTTTTTTCATTAAGGTCTACAAGTGTGCTAAATTTTATTAAAATACAAAACATATGGTGTAACCCATTTGCTCATTTGGCATGGAATGACCCTTTAAAAACCTAACCAGCAGTCAAAATTAACTATTTTAACAACTTGCTTTTTGGCAAGTAATATAAAATGTCTCCTTGCCTCCAAACAAGTAGGTACAGTAAGATTTAAGGCTAACTTCAGAAAAAAATTTGTAAAATGTACTTCTTGGCAAAAAACACTGAGTTTGCAAAATCAGAAATAAGTGAAACGCAAATTGTATCTAGCAAATCAAATTTTTGTGCGCTTTGTTATGCCAATGTTAATGTGACGCAGGAGAATAACTAACTTTTTCCAATCATGCATTATGCAAGAATGATTTTTTTAATCGTAATTATTTTAATTATTACTTTACGGTTTGTTGCAACAAAATGTTGCGATTTGTAACTTTGCTACAAGCACATTTTTAATCGCAAATAATTTGGAAACTATGGCACACCAGTTAGAGAGCTGAAATTTTTTGCAAAAAGCTGAATATCTTAAAAATAATCATTACAAAAAATTTGCAAAATTCTTGATGTTTTCCTTATGCAGCTTAGAGAAATACTCGTGATATCTGAAACAGGGGTTAATTATCGCAAGCGCGGAAAAATTAAAAAAGCAGCATTTTGGTAAGATCTTAAAAATAATCATTACAAAAAATTTGCAAAATTCTTGATGTTTTCCTTATGCAGCTTAGAGAAATACTCGTGATATCTGAAACAGGGGTTAATTATCGCAAGCGCGGAAAAATTAAAAAAGCAGCATTTTGGTAAGATCTTAAAAATAATCATTACAAAAAATTGCAAAATTCTTGATGTATTCCTAATGCAGCTTAGAGAAGTACTTGTGATATCTGAGACAGTAGTTAATTATCTCAACAAGCATGGAAAAATTAAAAAAAAAAGCAGCATTTTGGTAAAAGCGATTAAAAATATCTGTGTGCGAATAATAAGTGTTAATTGCAATTAATAATATGCAGACAATTAAGCAAAGTGCTAATTGTGATGATTGCAAAGTAGGCCTACTTACAGGTAACTAAACTAAAATAAAGCAAGCAACAGCTTTCTCTGCCAACATATTTTATTCTATTATTACAAGAGCAGATATAAATTGCGTTTTTTTAATCTTGTTTAATGTTTTACCTGTAGGCTATTTTGTTAGCTAGCTCGTTGGAAAAGTTAGACCAAAAAAAAGTTGACCAAGGTGATTTCAGCTTGCTTGGGCCAAGCGTTAATTTAGAACCCTGCTAACCCCATACTCTAGACATAGCTTTAACCTTTAACCGTAATCTCTGGAAATAGGGCAGTTTTTGAAAACATTAACAAAAACACTCATAAAGAGAATAAGAGAGCAAAGAGTGAGTGCTTAAGATATTTATTTGCTCATTAAATGTACTATTTTTCATTTTTTTAATCATTATCGATACAGTTTCAGGGTTAGGGTTTGATTTCAGAATTATTTTTGGAGTTTGGTTAGGGTTAGGATTACAGTCAGACGGTATAGCCAAGGCCATCAACTCAGAACTAGCCTGTACTCTGGCACTGTAGACAAGAATGTCTGATGAGACTTTTGAGTTTGGATTAAGTTTTTTTTGTCAAGGATACTATGGTGTTAGGTTAACACCTAGACATACTTACCGGTAAATGTACGAAAAAAGCAATAACTGAATGTATAGCACACAAAAACAAACAGAGGTGAAATAGTGTCGAGCACATACAAAAAACACGTTGTCACACAGTCACATCACCTAACAGACCTAATAGGGTTACCTCGCGTAATTCCAGACAAAATTCTGCTATTTTTGCTCTGTCTGCTCTCTACTACAATCATTTCCAAAACTGTTGCTTTCAATTGTGCATTTCAATATTGGACTTTAGTATTTTCACACAGGTTCAAAACAATATTTAAGGAATGGATACAAAAATCGGTTTGAACGGACATGTCTGGAAATACCTTTGATAGGGTAATACCGGACAAAGCGGACAAATACGTATTTAAAACAAAAGTGCACAATTGATACTTTTTGATACGGTAACAGACTAATAAACATTTTAAACTAGAGTAATATGCTAAACATTATGGCTACTTTTTTAGAAATTTTAAAACACTCCGTCGGATATTTACGCCACCCTAGCACCAATTTAGTCACAGCGCCGCATCGATTAAAATTGATAAACCTAAGCCGTGTTGATTAAAACTTTCATTTTAATGCCTTTCCTATGATTAAATCACTAATAAAGATCATTAGGCTACTCCGCAAATGCGCTTGAATTGGCAGCCGTCCTAAATTAACAACCACCCCGAAATTACTGTAGAGTCTGCGCTGTGGATGTGGTTAGTTTCGCACGACGCTGTAGCCAGATTTAAAAATTTATCTGTGATTGTCTGCCGCAGATCCCAGATTTATCAAGTGCAACTTGTAACTTTCTAATGCATAGGCCTTAAAGTAAATGAAACTATGTAAGTTTTTCATTATTTACCCCCAAGTTATCCTCTACAGTTGTTTTTCTTTTACAATCATTTTTTCTTCCTAAACTCATTCTTTTACGGATTTTTTGAAGTGAGATTCGGACACAGAGTAAGAATAATTTAACTTTTTATCGCAAAAAATTGGAATTATAAAAAAATAACCTTGATCAGAATCTGGTTTGCTAATAGCTAATATAAGTTTTAAGAGCGTGTTTGGTTACAACATAGCACAAATTAATATCTAACCTAATCTATAGGCCTAAGTGAAAGTACAGAGCAACTACGTAGAATCGTTTTATCGCTCCCAAAATGACTAGACAATTATTTGATTCTTAAAATAATAATCTACAATGACATACCATAGGTAATACAAAAACATAATACTTGCAATTTTAGTTTCATGTCCGAAATTACCCCAGGCTGTCTGGAATATTCCCTGTCCGGAATTACCCGAGGTATCGGTAACCGTACAGAATTGTTGCAATGTTACATAAATTAAAGTGTTTGAGACAATTTTTGAACACATGCAACGTTGGAGCAGAAACTATATTCTCAGGGAGATCATTCCATAAAGGTACTAGGCTATAATGGTACAACACGATGATTGAAAAAATTTCGTACGTTTTTTTATTCTTATATAACAACAGGTTACAACTTACAGCAGCCTGTCAATTTTAAAAAAGCAGTGGCTAACGGTATTTTGCCTCTGGAGACAAAATAGCTCAAATGACTATTACATGTATTATGCTACCAGTCACTACCGTAGACTTACAGTAACCTACTGTAGCCCTAACCTGCTAACCCTTACCGGTACCCTACCATAGTCTTACAGTAACCTCAGACCTACTGTACAGTGTAGACCTAACTTGCTAACCCTTACCTTAATGCTAACCTTAAGTTACAAGAGGGAAATTGCTTTTTGCCTCTAGAGGCAAATTAGACTCTTCCTTTGTGTTTTAAAACCCATTAAACCAAAAGTCATAGGCTAAGCTACCTAAATTGCAATCTCACTCTAACCTAAACAGCTACCGGTACAACACCCGTAATAGACTAGTACTGGTTGAGTGGTTGGTGTAGGACAGTAATTCCAACTCTTTTCAATCCAAATTATGAGCACATAGGCCTAACATTCTAAAATTCTAGATATAGTCTTCGAAATGCACTCGATACGTTTAAAGTAACGCAAAATCGTCAACTTCAAAACACTCACCAACCACTGATCCTAAAAAACATTAAAACACGTTTAAACTGACCTTTTTCAAAGAAGTTGACGTTGTTCCGCTTCAGTACTCCAGTAATTGTTAATTTATTAAAATTCATTAAGGGACTAAAAAACAGCAGGTTTGACAACTAAAATATACATGAACACTCTTCGTTTTCTTTGTTTGAATTTTGTTGTTCCAATAAAACTTTCCCATCTGGAAAGTGCCATGTCCCCTATCAATAAATGATTCCCATTTTGCATCATTATACATTCAAAACTGCGATTTTTGGCCGTTTGCAATATACCAAAGCCAAGGGCGTATTGAGGGGGGCATTGGGCCATGGCATTCCCCTTTGGGTCGCCAGGGTAGTATAATTAGCATAAAAAAGTATGCAAAATTGTGGCATGGCCCCCCATTTTTTACTTGGGCAGAAGGTTTGAGCACAGAAACAGTGAGCGAAGACCTTTTTTTGGCCAAAAACCGGACAAAATTTGAGTGAAGATCTTCTTTTTTTTTTGGTCTTCACCTAATTTTGGGCAGAAAAACAGACTTAGTTTTGGGCTGGAAAATTTTCATTCTGGTCTTCATTAATCTCAAATTTTCTGCCCCCCTTTCGAGAATCCTGCGTACGCTACTAACTAAAGCTTACTCAAACAAACTATCCTTCTTTTTACCATAATAGTTAAGAAATATTTTGTAAATTATAAACCAAATTTGTTGCATCTCACAAAATCATTTGTGTTTAAAAAAAACAACATAGCATGTGTCAAATGGTCTGGGTCAGATCTGGCATAAGCAATGCAAATATTGAAATTTTTTAATCACTATGAAGTACATCTGGACCAGATCTGGCAAGAATGGATAAAAATTCGTCTGTGGTGAAAGATCTGGGAAAGAACTGGGCCAGATCTGGAAGAAGCAGTTTCAGTGCATGCCATGGCATGCCCGATGAAATCCTGGTCTGGGCCAGATAAACTTGCTATCTGGGTAATTTGACATCAATTTAACACTATAATAAGCAAAGTATAGTACTTTTTGTATTTCTGCCGCTAGAGGCAGCATTTCACAACTTTAGCACTTTATTGCTCATAACTTTTGACCCCATTGCTCGATTCCGTTCAAAATTTTTTGCAAACTGTGTGTAGTTATAAGGCCCATCCTCCTAAAGGGTTTTTAAGCTTGCAAATTGTCGCTGTCGTGCACCACAAACCAAAAACCCCAAAATTTTGGGCAAGTGGGGTCAGAAAAATGGGTTGGTGGGGGACCTTTTTGTAAAATTTTCAAAAATTGTTTTGAAATCTTCATAAATACATACATAATAAAAAACTCATCTCATGCCATAGCAGGCAATTTAAAATTCTACAAAAAATTTTTTAGTCATTGCCCTAATGTTTACGTGATAGCTGATGCATGCTGATTGCTGATCGAAAGATTTTTTTGGTTTTGTTTTGTTTCCTTCTGTGCTATCTACCTTTAAACCGCTAAACGCGCAGTAATTAAAGTTTGAGCGATTAAAGATATTAAGGAGGACTAGTGTGTGACAGAAATCAAGGTTGCCAGGTTGTGGGATCCCCTTCAATCTGGTCCTCCAAAATTTTGGACTTTTAAACCGTTAAAGCTAGATAGATGTAATTTTTGGAATGGGTAGGTATCAAAAATAAACTAAACGTAACAAAAATTGGGAGTGCCACAATGGGGGTTACCCTCATATGGGCCCTCCAAATATCAAACTTTTTAACCTTTTAAGCTATACACATGAAATTTTTAAGGTAAGTAAATATAAAGGAAAGATAAAATTTGACAAAATTTGGGGCTGTCAAAATGGGGGTCCCCCTCAAACGGGGCCACATAAATTCAAACTTTTTATCCACTTACGCTCGACACATGACATTTTCAGGTTAGACGAATATGAAAAAAAAGTTTCCCCAAACGGAGCTCTCCAAAATTCAAACTTTTTAGCCTTTTAAACTGGATACGTGAAATGGTGGTCCACAAATTTTCAAATTTCCTATTTGAAGCAACCTTTGCATTCCTGCACCATCAGCTTCTTCCGAAAGGTGCTTCTCCAGTGCAGGCTTGACTGGGAGCAAATTAAGAATGCAACTAAATAGTGAACATTTAGAAGCACTCAATGTCATTCACCGCAATAAAGCGCTGCTTTAATTAACCAAATTGTTGAATAAATTTTTTTTTAATGTCGGTGGTGGTTGACTGGTTGTTCACTTTTTCAGCAAATTAAGTTGATTTAAGCCAAAATTGAATTCAATGTTCTGGATTCGGTTTTAGCTATTCGGAATAATTCTGGGATAGCCTACTATACTGAAATGCCAATCCCTAGTGGTAGTACTTCTGCTTTAGATAAATTATATGTTGTATACTGCTGAAAGACAAAGAGTAATGTATTAATATTATAATTTAGTTTAAGCTACCTTACTCAATAAGTACGAAATACTTTTTGTTTTTTGTACGGTAATTAGTAGCCGAAAACTTGGCCGCTACAATATTCATTCATTCATTCATTCTTTTTTTATTCTTGACCACCACAACAATAGCAAATGCATTGTAACACAATAATAACACGTAGAGTCAAGAAAAGGAAGTAGCGACACAACGTCAGACGTTAAGACATGCAGAGGATACTGAACACAAAAAAGCGATTTTTATTTGCATGGTTGCTACACCTGTCATACCAGCTCAATGTACATTGTAGGCCTAATCAATCACAATCATCAACATACACGCAGGCACACAAGATGGAAGTAAAACTAACGGCTGGAGTAGTTGTTTGAATGATTGATAAAGGGAAAAGAGAGGGACAGTGACCCGTGCAAGGCCAGGCACGGTTACGTAGGTGGTCAACGGGTGGCGCAACCGGTCCAAAACTATGTTTAGCTCAACGGAGCATGGTGAGGAAAGAAAAACCACCCTGAAAATGAAACCTCACCGGGTCCGGAAACCCTTTCAAGTAGCAGCTGGTCATAGCATCAAGACAATAACAATTTTGCAATCGATACATATGCATCAAAACAATTATACACAACATATAGCAATAGTAGTATATTGTGGTAAATTGCTAATGTGATGTCATATATGGTGTCCATGCTTAGTGATGCTAGCGCAATGCGGTTGAGCTAAGTGAAGTGCCAGTGTGATACTGGTCGAGAATCCTCTTTCTGGTGACCTTGTTGTCAGACTTAGATCAGAGTAATCTGAGAAGAGGGTACGATGGCAAATGTAGAAATTGCCTTCGTGTGTGGTTTGAAGGTTCGGGTGGGATGCCAGGATAGGCTATATGTGAATTCAGATGATGATGAAATACTAGCCTAATGGGAAAGCAGATATGCGAGGTAAGTGCTACCTCACAGCCGTGAAAAAAAAAATTATGTTTTAAGTCTGCTATGTAACTTCTGAATATAGCAATATGAGTCACACCATCCACATTGCGTCTAAATAATTAGCTGGTACAAAGTACCAAACTTGTGATCTCTCCGATATCTAAGTCAGAACGAAGGTATACCCACGAGAGGAACTAAATTTGTGTCCATGCAATGTTGATGATGTGTATCTCACACCAGTTAAGGTAGAGTCCGGTGATACTCAACTTAAACGGCAATGGTTTTAGTCACCTTGCTGTGCGATGTACTGGAATTCATCGGCGAGCAGTTAATTGCCTATTTATCATGAAGCAGTTTTAAGTTTTAGTAAATCATTACCAAGTCATCAGGTTTTGTACTAAGTTTTAGCACCCCAGGACTCTACCAAGGCGTTCAAGCAGTAGTCAGAAATAGTAACGTAATAACAAACTAAAAAAAAAGACACAGCCAAAAAAAGAAAGTAAGCTACACCAAACGACAGATAACGAAAACAAGTAAGGACAATAGCTGCTATTTTTACAGGAGGAGCAATAAGATTATGGTAAGAAATGGATCAATGACAATCTTTCCATAAGGTATAATTAAACATTCCCAAGCATAATGTTATGTATGTGATGGTATACTGATTTGATGTCAAATAGATCTGAACCAAGAATTGATAAACATAATATCTTGACCTCGAGATCAATAACCAGAATAAGAGAATTGTACGTATCTAAAGTTCAAGTCGATAATTTACTACACCACTTCAGTTTTTGTTGCCTTGCCCAGTCGAACGTACACCTTGCGTAGCCACCATCATCCAATCCTGCTTACTGCTGGGGTTGTAGACTCGAAGAAAAACCTGAAAGAAAGAGAACAAAGCAGGAAAAGGAAAACCAAAATAAATAAATTGAGGAAGGAAAAAATGCAGATTTTCGAGGATATAGAAATGGGATTTTAAGATTAGTGACGAAAACATAATATAATCTTTTAGCATACTTTGACCAGTTTATTCCGACCCAAAAACTTTCCGAGTTTTCTAGAACTTTTATTATAACCACCAAGCAGAGTTACTTTTCGGGACTAATCCTGTCCACAGTGTAACAAGATTAGCAAAACAGCACTATAGTATAACACATAAACTGCAAACAATGCCCTAGAAATCAGACTTGTATTAAATCTTTACATAAAATATTTCGCATTTTTAAATTAAATGATGCTATCGTGAGATCCTGGGACTTGAAAGAAGCTGGAACTTTACTCCAGAGGGATGGGCCACGGTGAGAGATAGATTGTTGGCACATATTGGTTGAACAGAACTTTGGAATTATTTTAGAATTGTTTCTAGTATTATATTGCGAATGATTAGTGACAAAGATTTTGCTGAATACCGAAGGATTTTTATTATTGCTCTGCTTAAACATAAATGCAGCAATGTCTTTAAATAAAAGTTGATCAATTGTTAGTATTTCATATTTTTGCCTGATGTCTGTGATGTCACTGTTACGGTTTCGACCGCATGCTAACCTAATGAATTTGTCACACAATTTCTGTAACTTGTTTGTAATTGTTGTGTTACCATAGTACCAACTAGAGATGCAGTACTTCAAGTGACTGCCCATCAATGAATGGTATAAGGTGATTAGTGTTCCTTGATTCAAAAAAGGTTTTACTCTTCTCGCAGCTGCCAAGCCAGATCTCAGTTTGTTGAGCACATGTTTAGCATGAACTGACCAAGTTAGATGCTAATAGAAAAAAGAGTAGATGAATGGGTCGGAAAAGCAAACAACAAAATCACCAAAGATTGTTTTCCTGCCTACAAGAGAAATGCGTGCTTGCAAAAATTCAAATAGCTCAACACCGCTATACTTAGTTCGGCCGCCGTCGAGAGATTATTTTCTGTTGGTTTTGATATTTTGCGATCGAAACGATGGTCTATTGACGAAGAAAAATTTTGAAAAGTTTTTTTGCTGCGTGAGAATGAAAAGTGTTTAAAAAAGTTAATTTTTCTCCATGAATAACGACGCATTATTGCTGAATGTGAGTGAGTGATGCTTTTTTTCCTTTGGTGTTTATTCATTTTTACTGTTTTTTATTTTTATTATTTTTTTGTTTTAGAGTTTAATTGGATTTTTTTAGCAATAAAAATAATTCTTTCTTCGCTCATGGATATGTGCCTTTAGTTATAAAAGCTAAATGCATTGCAGTTAATTTATTCCAGTGCAACTTAGCTAAAGATGGTACCATGTTAGTACTTTCATATTTTTGCACTTAAAACCATCGTCTGCAACGTGCTTTTTAAACTTCGATTATGCAAAAATTTGTACTCAAAACTTTTATAAATAGCAAAATTTGTGTGCGCTCCTCAAGCAATCACTTTGTAGTTGCGCTGTACTACTTTCAAATTTTGTTTGCGAAACTAATGTTTGCGCTTTAAAGCATTTAGAAATTTGGTTACAGATTTTGCAATTGCGCTTCAAGCTTTGAAGATTTTGGTAGCGGATTCGCGCTAGCGCTTTAACCTTAAAAACTTTTGGTTGCGGAATTTGCGCTTGCGATTTAACCTTAAAAATTTTTGATTGCGGAATTTGCGCTTGCGGTTAAAGGTTAAAAATTTTTGGTTGCGGAATTTGCGCTTGTGCTTTACGATGTGTTTTTTAAACGCCCAGCTCTGACAGGATATGATCAGAGGGTATCAGGTTTCATTCTCTGTAAAGACCCGTCAAGAATCAATTTTTTTTGAACGGCTTAAGCTAAAGGACAATTTTTTTTTCTTTGTTTTGATATCAGTAGATATTTAACTGCAAATATTTTGACATAATTTAGGGGCACTATCCCCCCCGGAAACCCCCAAATGGATCCAAAATCACTCTTTGAACTGTTAAGCTAAGCACTAGTTGTTATTTTTTTTGATATAAAAATATACTGAATTGAAAAATATTTTGTCATAGTTTTAGGGTACCAACCACCCGGAACTCACTAATGGACCCCCCAAAAATTAATTTTTTTAACGGCTTAAGCTGGGACGCTAGTTTTTTTAATATTAGAAGATATTTAATAGAAAAATACGTGAACATAGTTTGGGGGTGCCATTCTTCCCAGAAACCTCCAAATGAACCCCGCAAAACCAGTTTGTTGAACGGTTTCAGCTAAGGCTCCACTTTTTATTGATATCAAGAGATATCTAAGAAAAACAATTTTTGGCATAGTTTTGGGTTACCACCTCTTTGGTGCCTTCCAAAATGAACCCCCCAAAAATCAGTTTTTTGAATTGCTTAAGCTAGGGCGCTACTTTTTGGATATAACTAGATATTTAAGAGACAAATCTTTTCACATAATTTGTGGGTACCAACCCATTCTCCAAATGGATTCTCCTAAAATCATTTTTGTAAAGCTAAAATTAACAATTGGTTTTAGTCAACTGGGTTCATGCGTTGTACTGGCATAACGGTTAAAGGCGCCAGTGTTTAAAATTGTTGTGATTGTACAGAGAAGGGTTCAAATACATACTTAGTAGGACATCCATTTTACTCAAACCACAAATGCTTTAAAATCAACATTTTTTTTCCATCAGACAAAATCGCTTTGTTTGCATTGCGTTCGATAGAGTTTTACAGAAATATCGGTAACCTTCACAGTATGAAAGGAAGAATGCTGTAAAAACGAACTGGCGGAAGTCGTGTAACATTTTGAACATTTAGTACTGTTGGAAGCTTTTATTCAAACAAGTTCACAGATTATCGTAAATAATATGCAAATTTAATCGGCCAGTTGATCGAGCGGTGACAAATTAGTCTCTGGACCAAAGAGTCTAAGGTTTAAATCTCGGGCCGGTCAAATCGGACACAATGTTGCCAACGGCTCGCCTCGGCTGCAACATTTTTTTGAATAGAGCTGTGTTGCCCGGGCAAAATGACGTGAAGATGGGCCTCAAACTTGTTACACTCGCACAAGTTTCATTTATAAACATGCTGAACGTAAAAATTGAGCCTAGCTTGATAAGTTTGGGTTAAGCTTACTTCTGGTAAGATTAAAGAAAGATTCAAAATAACATGTTGAATATATTTAGTGTTTTAAAAAATTTAAATGCACATGTGTGCCCTATAAAGAGGTTATGATGTGCCCGTAATACCTATGACAGCATTGCAAACCTGAAATCTGCAACTCCTAAAAAACTATTCAACTATAACAAAGAAAAAATAGCTAAACTTGAAGGAAATTTTTCTTATATAAAAAGTTCAGAAATTTTCAGAATTTATAGTTAAATTGAAAAACCTAGCAAGCATTTCATCTACATTAATTTGTTGTACGGTTACGTGCAGATTCGTTGTGAATACCAACCTCCAACAATAAACGCATTCATTAGTTCTCTGCCAGCCTAAGCTTTAGGTGCCTCCATTATACTCTATAAAGCGTTTTGTAAATTTCCGCTTTGTAAAAATGACGTCTTTGTGTATTAGCTAAGATATCTTCAAAAGCTGCGAGTTTATTAGCGCAGTTACAGTGAAATCAAACTATGGGCTTCATAGCGTTAGATACAACGGTACTGTGTCTTATGTTATGACGCTCTGTTACCTCATTTTGATACGTTGACTTAGTTTCTATTGATAACTTTTTGCGAAAGTTATCACAGTACAAAAGCATTACTATTTAAAACTAGATTGAAGCCTTTATATCAATGCCTTTTGGAACTCTGAATTTTAATGCATTGATTGTTCAAGTTATTTTAGCTTTCAAGCAAGAGATAATTAATGTGAAACTTAAAGAGTAAAGACAACGGTTGCAGAAAGTGATAAACATAGGTGGGCAAGTTAATGCAAAACGTT
This sequence comes from Trididemnum nubilum, assembly GCA_963965965.1. NCBI lineage: Eukaryota > Metazoa > Chordata > Ascidiacea > Aplousobranchia > Didemnidae > Trididemnum > Trididemnum nubilum. Next base: position 41,985,374 of record OZ014479.1, read on the forward strand.
AGCTTCGTTAACCACTAGTCCGTTAACAAACTTCACACCTCCGTTAACATTAATCCGTTATTTTCAGCTTTAATTAACGGAAGTTAATAAAGTCCGTTAATCCGTTAACGTTTTGCGTGTAATTTACATTTCGTTTTATTCACTCGCTTCTAGAACACGTATTGACGCTGTTGAGCTGATTGTAAGGAAATATTTATTGCTATGGAGGTCTTTTTGTGTTTTGAAAGTTACATTTTACAGTCTAATCTAATTTCAAGATAAAAACAAGTTCAAATTCACAACGAAGCTGCCAGATATTAACGATAAAAATCTTAACGGAAGTTACTTTAGTCCGTTAACAGCACTTAACGGAAGTTAATTTAGTCCGTTAACATGAAAAAACTTTTTAACGGATTAACGAGTTAGTGAAAAAGTTAGCTTCGTTATTAACGGATTAACGATTAACGGACATGTGCCCACCTATGGTGATAAATGTTATTGCAAATTGAATTGCCTTGAAGTGAAACCCAGTCCACCTGTATCCAGTTCAAACAAGCTTTTAACTTAAACGAAACTGAAAACATCAAAACGAAATGTACAAGTTTTTTTCAAAGGTTTAAAAATAAATAAATTAGAATTACGTTGCAACAAAAAAGAAGTCCATTTTGCGCTACATGTAGTCGTAGTATGAGTTTGTTTGCCTAAAATAAGTCCAGAAAGGTAGCAATTGCTGTAGAATGTTTGTTAGCGACAATGAATCGTGGAGTTATACAAATTACAGTGACATCAAGCAAGTTTTTATTGTATGTACAATGTACAGTAGCTCAGCAGTAGCGAGACATCAATTGGCAAGTTGAGCGGAGCTTAACAGTTTTTCCGTGACACTTATTCCTGTTGAGTAAGAAAAAAGCCTTAAAATGGAAATGGAGATTCCAAAAACTCTAAATTTGGAAGTACAAGATGTCTGGAATTGTGACAAAGTTTCTAACTTAACTTAAACAAAACCGAAAATATCACAACGAAATGAACAAGTTTTTTTCAAAAGTTAATAATAATTGAGAATTGCATTAGAACAAAAACGAAGTGCTTTTCGCGCTATGTGTAGGCGTAGTCAGAGTTGTAAGTCGGGCCTGGCTTTTTGGGTCGGGGTCGGGCTGGGTTCGGGCCTAAAGTTGACAAACTTTCGAGCTTAACTCGGGCCTAAGACGTACTTTTTGTTTTCGGTGCACAAAAATATAATCAAAGTAACTTTCTCGCCAATAAAAAAATGACATACTTGTTTTTATGCGTGTGTAAAGCTGATTCTATAGTCACAGTTAGCAGACAAAAGTTAGTTAGGAAAGCAGCAAATAACCGCTTAAATTTTTCAGTCCTAATTTAACTATCGGATTTTTCGGCATGATTTGAGCTTTAAATTAGTTTTTGGGTTGGGGATTGAACTAGTCGGCCCGTTTACAACTCTGGTCGTATTATGTAATAATATTTTCCTAAAATAAGCTACGGAATGTAGCAATCACTGTAGCATCTTTGTCAGCAACAATGAATTGTGGAATTATGTAAATTACATTAAGATTCAGCAAGTTTTTATTCAATGCACTATGTACAGTACCTCCAGCAACAGTGACACATTAATTGGCAAGTGGATTGGAGCTTAACAATTTTTCTTTGACCAATACTCCTGCTCAGCAGGAAAACAAGGGCTCAAAATGGCAATGGAGATTTCGAAATTTTCAAAGTTGAAAGTACAAGATGTCTCTAATTTTGAAAATTTTACTACCTTGCTGAAACTTACTTAATACTGCTAAAGAACTGACTTCTTATAAATCAAACTAATGTTGGAACATCTGCTGTAGTCAAAATAACAAAATTAAAGGAAACATTTTGTAATCTAACAGCAAAGGATTTGTAGAAGGTCTAAAATGTAAATAAGTTAATTATGTTTTAATTCTGCATTAAAAAAACAAACAAACTTGATTTAATGTTTTGTTGCAACATATTCTTAGCCCCATTCAACATTAAGTGATTCTATCCTATATCAACCATCAAAATGTTTCACGGCACTTGAATTGCGCTTTTTAAGTAATGAGCATACATATCGATAGGATGTCTAGGGCCTAGTTTATCTAAAATAAAGCAAAATTAAATAAATTAAATGCACTGGGAGAACTCAATAATATAACAACAAAATTTGCAGCTGCAAACAATTACTGAGATACAATACGTTCTAACCGCACTTTTTGAATAGCCAGATTCTAAACAATCGCGTTGAGAGAAAAAACAAGCTATTTTAGTGCTAACTATATCGCTTGCGGATACGGATTACTACTAAACTTTGCTTGCTTTCGTACACGTGTTAAGCTAGAATGAATCACACACGCAATACTGGCTGCTGACTCAGCCGGAACTATGACGTCACAATGTGGGTGGCCACACGCTCCACCCCAGAAACGCACTATGCGGTTCGAAATAACAATACACAATAAACAAAAAGAACAATACACATGGCTTTTGATAACTGAACACAGGGTATTCACACAGGCTGCTTTGCTGGTCTACCACGTTTGTGAGATTGTGCCACTGGCACTGGTGGGAGGTGCGGATCTACATAGGCTGGTTTAATACGATCAATCGATACAGTCATTTTGTCACCGCTGATTTTAATGTCAAAAGTTTTAGTGCCGCGTTTCAAAACACGAAAAGGCTCTTCATACGGAGGTACCAAAGGCGGACGGTGACGATCTCGACGCAAAAACACATAGTCACAAGATGTGAGTGCTGCCGGCACTGAGGTGTGCTGTGTGCCATGACGGGACATATTGTCAGGTTTGAAAGCTGAAACTTTGTTCTGCAGCCACGGAAGAAAAGATGCAGTTGACGTGGGGACAATGGTGGATGGAATCGCTAAATCACCTGGAACTGTCAATGTAGTACCATAGACTAACTCTGCTGATGAAGATTGTAAGTCGTCTTTCGGTGCCGTCCGAATTCCTAGCAGCACGATGGGTAAGGCATCTATCCAGTCTGGCCCAGTAAGGCGTGCCATCAATGCGCTTTTTAGATGTCGGTGAAATCGCTCGACGAGACCATTTGCCTGGGGGTGATACCCAGTAGTGCGGTGAAGGCGAACGCCAAGTTGATGGGTGAAAGACTCCCATAAACGAGCAGTAAACTGTGGGCCTTGGTCGGTGGTTATGTCTGCCGAAACTCCAAAGCGCGCTACCCAGCAAGACAAAAATGCTCTAGCACAACTGGTTACCGTTGCATCCGGCATGGGCACGGCTTCAGGCCATCTAGTGAAACGATCAACCATGGTGAGCAGGTAACGTTGTCCGGAGGAAGGTGGAAAGGGACCAACAATATCCATATTGACATGGGCAAAGCGATCCTGTGGCGGGGGATAGTCAACCAGTGCCGCCTTTGTGTGCGCTTGAACTTTGGCGGATTGACAGCCAATGCATTGCTTGGCCCAGAGACCAACCTCTTTTTGCATCCCATGCCACACGAATTTGCTGGCAACCAGTTTACGAGAAGTTCGGATCGAAGGGTGGGAAAGATTGTGAATAATGTCGAAAATCTTCTTCCGCCATGACGCTGGCACGAGCGGTCGTGGGGATCCTGTGGACATATCACAGAGCAACGGAATGGAACTCGGCCCCACAGGGATTTCCTCCACTTGAAGTCCAGTAATAGCTGTGCGGTATGCCTGAATTTCAGGGCACTGCTGGTCTTTTGCCATAGCGGTAAAATCTAGGTCAAGCAGAGGACGAGGTATTGAAGCTACAGCAGCTCGAGATAAAGCGTCAGCCACTAAGTTGGTTTTGCCGGAAACATGGCGAACATCAGTGGTGAATTCGGAAACGGCGGCAAGCTGGCGCTGTTGCCTGGCCGACCAAGTATCCGATGCTTTGGAAAAAGCGAAGGTGAGAGGCTTGTGATCAGTAAAAATAACAAAACGTCGAGCTTCTAAAAAGTACCGGAAATGGCGTACTGCCAAGTGCATTGCCAACAACTCGCGATCGAAGGCACTATATTTGGTTTCAGGCTTTCGCAGTTTGCGGCTGAAAAAGGCAAGGGGTTTCCATTGTCCGGTAACCCATTGCTCGAGAACAGCTCCCACGGCGACGTCTGACGCGTCCACGCTCAAGGACAACGGTGCCTCCGGGTGGGGATGCTGTAGCAAGGTGGCAGAAGCAAGAGCCCGTTTAGCTCGCTCAAACGCCAATTGCAGTTCGTGAGTCCACACCAGAATCTTGTTCGTGTTAGCGATTGCTTGATAGATAGGAGCCATGAATGCGGCAGCTGCAGGTATAAAACGATGGTAGAAGTTCACCATGCCTGCAAAGCGTTGTAAGTCTTTGACCGTGGAGGGTAACGGAAATTGCTGGTTAGCCTCTACTTTGCTGGGCAGAGGGCGAGCACCTTGAGTGTCGATTAAATGGCCCAAAAACTCAATTTGGTCACAACCAAATCGACATTTGTCGATATTAACCACTAATCCAAATTCTGACAGTCTTTGAAAAAGCTGCAGGAGATGCTGATGATGCTCTTCGATTGTTGCACTTGCTACGAGGATATCGTCGAGGTATACGAAGACAAAGTCAAGGGGCTGACAGACGCTATCCATAAGGCGTTGGAAAGTTTGTGCAGCATTTTTAAGTCCAAAGGGCATTCTTAAAAACTCAAATAAACCAAAAGGAGTGATGACGGCAGTCTTAGGAATATCTTCAGGAGCTACCGGAACTTGATGATACCCTCTTACCAGATCAACTTTAGAAAATACTCGTGCTCCAGATAAGCGTGCAGAAAAATCTTGAATGTGGGGAATGGCATATCTGTCAGCGACGGTGACAGCATTTAACTGACGATAGTCGCCACAAGGGCGCCAGCCTCCAGAAGCCTTGGGTACCATATGCAGTGGAGATGCCCAAGGACTTGAAGAACGTCGGACGATACCCAAATTCAACATTTTGTTAAATTCATTCCGCGCTAGAGCTAGCTTAGCAGGGGACAATCTCCTGGCGCGAGCATGCAGTGGTGGTCCGGTGGTGCTAATGTAATGCTGTGTTCCATGATTGGGCGCATCGCCCGAGAACTGGGGGAAAGTTATTAGCGGAAATTGAGTAAGTATCTTCGCAAAAACATTTTCTCTCCAAGAAAAGGTGTTGATGGAAGGAGGGGTATCAGGCTCAGCGGCCATCTCCACTGGAGCGTTGGCAAACAATTGGGTATTTACCAAACGATGGTGTTTCACATCAACTAAGAGAGAATGCGCCCGTAAAAAGTCCGCTCCCAGCAAGGGTTGGGAAACGCTCGCTACAACAAAAGCCCAACGGAATACGCCTTCTGAAATCTGTATGGTCAACGTTCTGGTCCCAAAAGTAGATATTTGGCTTCCATTAGCAGCAAGGAGGCTAGCACCGGTATGCCCATTTAGCCAATCGAATATGGTAGCTGGCACGACACTAAGTTCGGCCCCCGTGTCAACTAAAAATTTTCGCCTGGATAGGCTGTCCCAGACGTGGAACAGAGCTTTACTGCCAATGCCAGTCGTCGCAGCCTTTAACGACGACCGGCCGACTCGTTTCCCTGATAGGAGCATGGAGGCACACAACGGCGGGCTCGCGCTCCGAAACGGCGGTGACAGAAGCATTCGTCATTTGCACTAGAATAATTGGCAGCGGCTGTTTTACGTTTTGGAGCTTGCACTCGGAAAACTGGCGGAGCCTGGGACCGAGTCAGCCACAATGCATCGGCACGTTGTGCCAACTGGCGAGGATTTTGCTGCTCTAGTCCTGAGAGCACTATGCGAATTTCTTCGGGTAACAACTGGAGGAACAAGAAATTGAAAAGAAAGCAAGGGCGGTGATTGTGCATCAATCCGAGCATCTCGTCCATTAGCTCAGAGGGTTTTTGGTCCCCCAGAGGTGGCATGTTCAACAATCTAGCTGCTCGTTCACTTTCTGAGAGATCGTAAGCCCCTAGCAATCTGCGCTTGAAAGCAGTATACTTGTTTTCTTCTGGCGGGTTCTCAAGAAAATCAATAACCCTTTGCGCGGAATCTTGATCTAGCGCTGCAACTACGTAATAGTACTTTGTATCATCGGCGGTGATATTCCTCAACGCGAACTGGGCTTCAGACTGCTGGAATCATACTTTTGGTTGACTGGTCCAAAAGGCTGGTAGTTTTAAGCTCACTGCATTCTGCTGTTGCTGTTGCTGTGCTGGCTGCTCCATGCTTACTCCAAATCACGATTTGGAATGTCGGGGTCACCAATTTAGTGCTAACTATATCGCTTGCGGATACGGATCACTACTAAACTTTGCTTGCTTTCGTACACGTGTTAAGCTAGAATGAATCACACACGCAATACTGGCTGCTGACTCAGCCGGAACTATGACGTCACAATGTGGGTGGCCACACGCTCCACCCCAGAAACGCACTATGCGGTTCGAAATAACAATACACAATAAACAAAAAGAACAATACACATGGCTTTTGATAACTGAACACAGGGTATTCACACAGGCTGCTTTGCTGGTCTACCACGTTTGTGAGATTGTGCCACTGGCACTGGTGGGAGGTGCGGATCTACATAGGCTGCTGACTCAGCCGGAACTATGACGTCACAATGTGGATGGCCACACTATACTGCTTTAATTTTTTTGGTTGAATCCCAGTAACGATACTCTAAGCGCCATTTCACCATGCCCTGTCATCCCATAATTGCTGTACGTTATATCTTGGTCAATTCGGCGTTATTTGTTTACCAATTTAAATTAACAACTTTTGTTTACTTTACATTAGTTTTGTCCCATGATTAATACCTTGTTAACAATAATATTTTTCAATTTAGCAAAACGTCTACTAAGTAAAACTTTTTAGAAAAGTTTACTTCGATGTTTGGGATCTCAGACTAGAGGCACTAACGTGTTTCGACAAATTCTTATGTCATCTTCACGGCGTTACATTCAAAAACATATATTACTTATTGTAGATTATTAAAATATTAGCCAAAACCCAAGAAAACAAAATACGTTTATCTCACATTATGCTTTGAATATAAAAAATGTTTTAGAAAGGTTCACTTTGATGTTTGGCATCTCAAGCTGGAGATACTGAGGTGTTTCGACATAGTCTTATGTCATCATCACGGCGTTACATTCAAAAACATACGTAATACAGTGAAAACAATTTAATACAATATGCGCTGAGCTACCGCGACGCGTTGCTCAAGTGTCTCATCAGAAGACAATAACACAATACATACAGCACTCACACAAAATATACACATTGTGCGATTGAGTTCAAATTTAGGTAAAAAATTATTGCAGTATACGCACCTGTTCAGTCTATGCAAAATTCCGTGACATCAGACACTAATGACAGTACACGGAAAAGCACAGGGAAAAGTACTGTACACGGAAACAGTGCACGGAAAAGTTCTAATTGAATGTAGTTGGGCGGCACTATGCAGGGAAGCTTAAGAAATTTAGTAAAACGGCTACATATACTAAACAAATGCGTTTACTGCAATAATTTATACCTGAATGTTTACTCAATCGCACAATGTGTATATTTTGTGCAAGTGCTGTATGTATAGTGTTGTTGTCTTCTGATGAGACACTTGAGCAAGGACGAAACGCGTCGGGGTAGCTCAGCGCATATTGTATTAAATTGTTTTCACTGTATTACGTATGTTTTTGAATGGAAAACCGTGATGATGACATAAGACTGTGTTGAAACACGTCAGTATCTCCAGCTTGAGATGCCAAACATCAAAGTGAACCTTTCTAAAATGTTTTTCATATTCAAAACATAAATTGAGAGAGACGTATTTTGTTTTCTTGGGTTTTGGCTAATATTTTAATAATCTACAATAAGTATTGATTTTCTCATGAAAGACTAGCGGCATACCTTCTAAATCAAAACATATTTTTACCATGCCTGCTTTACCAAATTTACCAAGATATCAGCAATGAATACATTGAACAGCGATCACAGCAAAGTACTTTTTCTGTTGCTGATTTCCTTGTTAACCACACGGATTCTTGCAACAGGTGAGCATCTGTAATAATCTGCTACATCAAGTTCTGGATAAAGGAAATAGATTGCATGAACAGCGTATTACAAAACAAATTTCATAGCGAATTAATTTCAACCAACATAAATCAATTCGTCGTGAATTTGCTCACAGCATGCATTGGTAAGTTTGAACTGGAGCAAAATTGTCATCTTCGCTAACTCAAAATAAATTTGCTATAATTGCTCTGCTACACCACAACAACGAATAGAAATAGATTTGGTGTTTTAGTTTTTAATTTTGCAAAAGTGCTGTGAAGTTTAATTCGGTTGTTAATTACAAACTTTTTTCTTTGATTCTAAGTGTCAGAACACTGTAATAATGGTGGTTTTAGATTTTATTGGAAGCCTGTTTGCCAGTGAAGACACTCTTTACACTTTATCGAGTCGAAAAACAACAGCAAGCGAAGCTCAGCGATTATGTTCATCCATCAACGGAAAATTAGCAGAGTTTACCAGTAAACAAGTTCAGGAAAATATTCGGCCTCTACTTGTTGAGGAATATGTTGGTCAAGGTACGTCTTTCAACAATTATTTGCTAATGTTGAATGATTTGATGTTTCGTAGTTAAAAATTTGGTACATCTTACTGCGTTATCTTTTTAATCAATCCATAACCGTCTTATATGAGTTGGCCAGAAGTTTCCAAATTTGGCCGTTGACATTTGGCTTGAATCTCATATAAATAGTGCTACAAGTTGAAAGCCACCAGTAGAAAGAATTATTGCTAAAAGTTTTATTCAACAATGTAGAAACGTTGCGAGGGTGTGGTTTGTACATAACCAAGACACGTCAAGCTCAGGGTCGTCGTAAAAATGATGCAGTTATCCTCTCGGTTTCGCTGTCAATTCACTACGTTTACAACAACTGAGCGAGCCAAATTCGATGCACAGATTCTATTAACATGTCCGTAATTTATTATGAAAAGAATAATAATATCAATTGAAGTGTCATAGGTACTGTAAAATAGATATAGAAAAGAGAAATTTCGCATTTTTAGCGTATTCGTGGTTGTGCGCTGCTCATTTGTTTTTGACACCTTGTTGAACACTTGCAATGTTAAAAGTATGATTTGGTAATAAGCATAAGGATTTCCTAAAGGCTGAAGCTTTGAGTCCGAAGTACGAAAAGGAACTTTGAGTCCAAGCACAAAAATTTGAACTAAACTGAACCTGTCAATAAAAAGTCAAAGCAACAACATTTTTTTAAACTTTAAGGCCTGTTCTACGTTTGATTAGTCGGAAAATGAACTTAGTTGGTCAAGCGACGGATTACTGATCAAAAAGGTTGCTGGTTATCGTTCCACTGCCGAACTGGCAATATCCGTCGTTGGGTCTTTAGGGAAGGCGCTTTATGCTTGTTACTCATTGGGGCTATGCAGCTGATCCTTCACGGTGGCCTAGCCTGAAAAAGATTTGCAATCTCAATCCAAAGCATAGCGTTGGTGTGGTTAGACAAAAGCAGAGTGCCGGGTTCACACACATCAACGAATGAATAAATGAATGAATAAATAAATGCGTAAATGAATAAATGAATGAATGAATAAATGAATGAACGAATGAACGAATGAGCGAATGAGCGAATGAACGAATGAACGAATGAACGAATGAACGAATGAACGAATGAACGAATGAACGAATGAACGAATGAACGAATGAACGAATGAATGAATGAACGAATGCACGAATGTATGAATGACTAGATGTACTTGATTAAAATAACAAAATGTACGGTATTCTAATACGCGTATAAATTTTTTTTAATTCTTAAGACCATTCTCTAAAAATTTCAATGAGTTAAAAAATCTCTTATTTCATCAAAAATAAACATATTGCAGAGCGTATTTTTGGCTTCGTGTTATCCAATAAAATTGCTAAACATGACTTTATTCGCTTCCTTAAAAACATTTTTTCTAAAGGATTAGTAAGCGCCTTAATAAACATGCTTGTAATTGCAATTCAATAATGTTGACAAAAAAAAGTATATTTTGAGATAAAGCGTTAACTCGTCAAGTGTAAAAATATCATGTCACATATACTTTAAATCTACTGTAGGCCTTAGAATGCTAGCTTTCTTCAGCTTTCCTCTTGTTGGGAGAGTTAAATGTCATAATAATGAATTCTTCTGCAAAGGCGGCTTCATAAAAGTAACCGGCATGTTAGTGAAGTACATTATACTGTTAGTAACTCACTCCAAAGTTTGCTTTGGTGTGAGCAGTATCAAATGCTAGTACTGACTTTTTTGCTACATCTTTGACTTCAGGAGTTATGAGGTGGTATAGATAAAATATAAAATTATAACTTTTGCTCCAACTGGGTTTGTAAACTGGCAGCATCTTTGACTTCAGGAGTAATGAGGTATAGATATAATAGAGAATTATAACTTTTCCTCTAACTGGGTTTGTAAACTGGCGACAGATTTTTTTCAAGCCTTCAAGTAAAAAATACAAAAATTTCTTCAAACTTGAGTCTTAACAACCAGTTTTTCTTATAATAAGTTAAGGTTTATTTATGCTGGATCTTGTCGTAGCCGAAGCAATCCCAAACACTAAAGCAGCCCGAACTGTCGCAACATTAAGCAAAAAAAAGGAATGGATAATTTTTGAGCAGAACCGATGACCGGTCTTCTTTGCCGCATTTCAGATTTTTTTTCTCCGTGAAAATGTAACATTGCTTTGTAGATTTGGCTTTAGTCACCATTTACAGCAGTCCTACTAACGCATATTTTCAAAAATACCGAACAGAAGATGTAGTAATTGAGGATACAAAAAATATCTCTTCTTGGCAAAATCCTCCAGTTGGAAATCTTTCAAATTTTCGGTTGTACAAAAGGTAACTTATTAAGCTGCATGTAGAAAATTTAGTCAAGGATTTTAAAATATTTTGATGCTTACAGTATGATATCTAAACAGGGCCGTAAATTTTCATAAGGGTCCTCGGTGCTATAATCCACTTACTGACGGACCATTTCTTTTTTTTTGTTACGCATACACTTAAGTTATCCAGCTTTTTTTTTTGAAACTTGAAGCAATTTTTTATTATAGGTCTTTGGGTTTTAAGATTTTAGCGTATTTTGCTGACAATTTAAATACTTTCAAATGTCGGAGTTTGTCTGAACTATAACTCAAAAAGATATCAGTGGTGTGCCTTAAGAATAACTGATTTTTTTTATTATTTCTGTTAGCTTTTGTATGTATGTAACCCAATTCGTTAGGCATTAGCAAAAACCAGGACGTACATGCAAATGTACAGCACAAATATGGTTAAACTGAAATAGAAAGATTGATAGTGACGTGACAGAGAGAAAAGATAATAAGTGAGCCAAGAAGAAATTATTATTTAAGTGCAACAAAATTATGTCGAAGTTTTATTTACATAATAAGCAAAATTCAATAAATCTCATCATGAGCTCAATTGTGACTCGGAGTACCTCTACAGCATATTCCATTTCACGCCATCAGTTTTGAAGCATCTCCGGCGTTACAGACTCAACTGCTTCAGTGATTATTGCAGTTAACTACGAGCAGGGGTGCAGAAACTTTGTTCTTGACATAATAAAAGAAAAAAGTCGGGTAATGTTGGGGAAACGAAGCGGCCAAGATGCCGGTTCATCTCTTCCGATCTGTTTGTTTGATGAGGTCCCATCTAAAAACTGACGGACACCTAATTCCCAATGTGGAGAGGCTCCATCTTATTGGAAAACTATGCGTGGTTGAAACTCTTCCAACTGGGTTGCAGCAGACAACTTTTGCATGTCTGGATAAACATTCGTTGCAATAAACGTTCAAAAAACAAGGTCTAACGATGGTGTCGTGCATTACACTGAACCGCATGTTTAACTACCTCTTTAATGCTCTACCACCACATGTGAGTTTTGTGACTCCCATATTCTGACATTGTGTGTGTTGCGTTGCCCTAATATGTAAAAAGTTGTCTCATCAGAAAACGCAGCGTGTTGTAGACAATCATTATCTTTGTCGATTCTGTCAAAAGTTTCTCTAGCAAAAGCAGCTCACTTTGGACGATGGTTTGGTTGCAGCACTTGACCAACATCAATTTACAAAAAAAAGTTCACTGTAATAGTCTATTTTTATCAATAAAGATTTAAAGATATGTAATATTGGTGTACCAAACGCGAAACTTTTGCTTTATAGATACATTCTAGAAAAAGTAAATTTGTAATTCGGGTAAGACTTTATGCTCACCCTGCATTTTGTTTTTTTTGGTTTCAATTTGGCTCACTTGTTATTATCATTTCTTTTTGCCACATTATTGTCAGCCTTTTTGATCAGTTTAGCCAGATTTGTGCAATATATTTCTATGCACGTTCTGCTTTTTGCTACTGCTTTTTGTGTGGGCTATACACACCTACGAAAGCTTGCGGAAAAAGTAAAAGTAAGTAATTGTTTTTTTCGTTCAATTCTTTCAATTAATCAAAAAGCAATAACGCTCCTAAATGGAAAGAGAAAGAAGTAATATAAGGAAATCATGCAGTAAAGCAGACAATCGAGTGAATTGTAATAGAAAGCTGCAAAGCGAAGTCTTGGTAATCGAGCCGAGCAACACCCAAGTTAGTCAATCAAAAAGTACAGAATGCTCTGCACTGCCGTCTGTGTTGGTTTTCAATGGCAAAGGGGTAGCGCGGACGGAGTGTAAAATTGACCTAAAATCAAGGATATGGTTTTGTAACAGTGATTAATGTTACAGCATTAGTTTAAAGATCATTACCGGTGATCAGGCATTAAGTGCCATTAAATCTACGAACAAAAACGATTGCCAGAATAGAACTAAGCATAACAATTAATTAGACGTGTTTTTAATTAGACGTACTTTTAAGTAAACAATTAAGTAATTAGACGTTTAGAAAACTTTCCTCAATATTGAAATAACTTTGGCCGCGTTTGAGCTTTCTGCAATTTTTTAGTTTCTCGTGCTTCCGTCACAAGGCTCTTAAAACTGTTAAAGTGACTCAGAACCCAAGCAAAAAAAATTTGGTTTTTAAGTTTTCAGCTGTGAACGCAATGTCATAGCAGCATACATTCACAAATTAGTTAATTTTTTGCAAATGGGTTTGGTTTTTGCTTAAAATTATCGATTTAGCGTTTGGGCAAAAATCAAAATCACTCCGTTATTCTTCCGCAAAACAAAACCAAGCAGGTGATGCTTAGTGGTAAAATTGATCTATAATGTAACAATAGATAAATGTGGCCATTGTGATTTTCGTAAGTTGCGGAATAATAGGAAAATATTTTGCCAGTTAGGCCAATATTGGATGCAAGCTGAACTTTAAAATATTGCATGGAGAAACGCTTTCGTTGTGTTGACCGGACGCATTCGAAATGTGGCAGCAATTTGGTGAAACGCTTGCTCCAAAATTCACGAAAAAACCAAAAAAGTCTTCACCGCAATTTGATAAATATTCGGCCGTAAATTGACGTTTATCAACCATTTTTTGTCTATACGTCAAGGACGCTTTTTTTAGTGGGGTAACGCTGAATTTTCATAAGGGGACGTTAAATATCGTTGGGGCCGCTAACTCTCAATGGGGAGACGCGTCCCCCATACAATTTAAGTACTGAATAAGCGGTAGGCTACCGGTACGTAAAACGTCCATTAACTGTAGCTAGCCTGCAGTTAGTACTAGCCTCAGACTTAAATTGTGGAACTGCATTTCACAATAAGGGGCTAGTGCTTGCTTGGGCCCAGCCTTGGCACGTAGTTTCTAAACTAGTTTTCTAACTAGAGCGTACTGCTTCTCTTACAAATTATACAATTAAAAAGCAAAACAAATTTAGTGCAAAGATGCAGGCAGTTAGATAAACGCAAGAAAAACTACAGGCGTAAAAATCGCCAACTAAAAATTCCGAACAAATTCTTGTTCAATGTTGGACTGTGGCGGCCGTTCAGGTGACGGACTTGGGTTTTGATGAAGTGCGACGATGGCAGCTTGGGAGGTTGCCGGAACCAGAGCTGGGCAAGTCCGCAACTTAGTCCGCAAGTCCACAAATCCGCAATTGCGGACTAACCAAAAAATTTGCGGACATGCGGCCTTGCGGACTTTGGCAGTTTAAATTGCGGACTTGCGGTTGCGGACTATTTTTAATTTTAGTCCGCAATTCCGCAAGTTTTATACAAATATTGAAATTTCTTCCTATTTTCGTAAAATATTCATGTTTTTATCCAGTCAAACACGAGAAATAAATTTAATTTTTTCAAGTTTAAGTTCGACAAAAATATCAAGTTTTTCGAGTTTAGGTTGACAAAAATACTAAGTCAGCTTTTCGACTTCATCGCTTTCTTTTTGTTGATATGCTGTTTTCTCGAGTTCGGCAAAACAACCGACTTTTTTCGAGTTTAAGTTCAAATTGGCAGCCCTGGTTCAAAACATAGCTTTGTTGTTTTTTATCGTGAGTTCACAAAATTAGCCTCTGGTGTATCATTGTTTGTACTGATAGCCAGTGCCTTCGCTCGGAATGCTTTTTTGGAGCATCACGTAACGTCAAGACAACCTGCAATGATGGAAAAAGGAACAATACTTTTCAAACATCATTCTCGTTTAAAGTTTTCTCGATTGTTTGCAAAATTGCTGGCCACCAACTGCTTTGCATAAATGTGACCTAATAATCAGTTTTATTAACACGCCTTTACGGATGTGTAGCAAAATAGGGACGTATGGCTACAGAAGCGTTACCAGTGACCTGAAACAATACGTGAAAACTTTTTTTTTTAAGACCAACTGCTTTTTAGTGCACACTCAAGATGTATTTTAGGTCTCAGTCAGTCGCGCAACCAGGGGGAAGGGACTTAAGGGGGGCATTAGTCCTCTATAGCCAAGTCATTTAGAAAATACCACCAAAAAAGAATAAGCGTTTAAACGTGTTTAGAACTTGACCTGAAGTATATGGGGGCTCAAGAGGCTAGGCAATTTATATCTTTTAATGACTTCTGAATTTTAACAATTTACTGTAATTATTGATATTGTTTTAAAACGTGCGAAATGTGATTTAAATGGTGTTAAAATTGCTATTTTTGCCACAAAAATCACCCTGCAACTGGAGGCTCTGCCCTCTCTGTGACACGCTTGAGTTGCTACGGTTTGTTCAGCACGGCACCTAAATTAGGCTAGATAATTTTTGTGCGAAAAATATTTACTTGTGGTTCAAGCCCCCCTCGGTCTTATCAAAACCCTGGTTGCGCTTTTGGTCGCATTCACTCCTGCAGACAGATTTTTCAAGCGATTATACGGGCCACATACGAAACAAGCTATTAAACGCCGCCGGGCTTATATGTCTCTTTTTCTAAAGATGAATGCAAAATTGTAGCTTTAAAACATCAATTTTTATATGGAAAAGTTTAGCCTATTTTATAGTGCCCCCCATTTTCCGCTAGGCCCCCGGCCTCACTTTGTTTGGTTTGGCAACGGCACTGCTGGTAGCGAGTGGTTATCTCGTTCCCAAAGTATTTATAGAAACTAGGGACTAAAAATTTAGTAATACGATTAGTGATATGAATGTTTTTTGCCTTCTGCCGCCTTTGCCTTTTCCTGCCTTGAAAAAAAAATGTTCTTTTCAAAATACCTTGTTGTAAGCGGAAATACAGATTGTGGTTTGCTGTTTGACGGCTTCTTAATGTGATCCAATGGCTTTTAATCTTCGAATCCCTTCCTTCATTGTAGCACTTTTAAGGGTTCGTCGGTGGGTTGTGCATGATGCTTCCATGCAGTTTAAGCACCTACTGTATAAGCAGTAGCGCAACTAGAAGGGGTGGGGGCTACAACACCCCTTAGCCAAATCCAGTAGCGTACGCAAGATTTTCGAAAGGGGGGGGGCAGGATATTTGAAAATAATAAAGACCAAAAGAAAAACTTCTCCACTTAGAATCAGTCCGTTTTCCTGCCCAAAATTAGGTAAAGACAAAAAAAAGACAGTTCTTTACCCAGATTCTGTCCTTTTGTGTGCTCAAACTTACTGCCCAAGTTACAAAAGGGAGAGGGGGCATGCCGCAATTTTGCATACTATTCTATGCTAATTATACTTTTCTGGCGTCCCAAGGGGGGCCATGGCACCATGGCCCCCCTACTAAACATAGGCGTAGCCAGGATTTTTAATTGGGGGGGCCAACCACAAATCACATGCAATGACGTCATCAGAAATTTTCAAAAAAGGAACCTTTTGTGGGGCAAAGATATCGTAGAATGGAACTTCTGAAGTCGTTGTCTACTGTCACTTAACCAAAATTTTGGTAAAGGGAGAGGGCAAAAACTAACAGTTAAAAAGCGAAAATGTCTAACTTAGGATACGTGTTGAGTAAGCTAGTGTACTCAAACGTATCACAAACAGGGGTCTGGGGGCGGATCCCCAAGCCGCCGGTGGCTATGAGGGTCTGGGGGCAAAGTCCCCAACCGCTGGGCGATTTTTGTACGTTTTTGGAAAAAAAAAAGCTATTTTAATCCCATTGGATCACATTTTGCACGTGTTCGCAGCCATTTGAAAGAACTGGATTTTTAACATTGAAAGCCAATCGAAAAATTTGATTGTTCAATCCTCCTTTTACTTGCAATCAAATTTCAAAACACGTTTAAAATTTTGCATTATGGTGTAAAATTTTAATTGTAAGTGATTTGGTCCATATAGGGGGAAGTAAGGCACATTGCCTTCTGCAATATTTTAGCAGTAAATATGAATCCACTCAAAGAATTTCCTTTCATGAAGTTAACCAGTTATAGGAGTACATGTACGGCCAAAGAACCCAGGACCCCTCAATTCAAATTCAATAATTTGTTCAATGAGCATTTTTCTAGCTATTTTTTTAAAGTATTTTGTAGGTAAAAACTGGCGAGGTGGAGGTGAAACATTATTGAAAAATGGTCTAATAGATGGTTACGCTTACTAAACATGTTATTTCCGGGCCGGATTTACATTGCGCGGTGCCTCTGGCACTTAGGGGAATTTTGCTGCATTTTCCTGCCAAATTTAAGTGAAGACCAAAAAAGTCCTACTATTTGAGGGCTGGGCCCTGGCGCTGTGCCATATGGCAAATCCAGCGCTGGTTATTTCATTACGTCCATAAAAAGTTTAGATGAGCGCCTGAGGTAGCAACTATTAGGACAAAAAGTTTGACTTCACTCTGGTTCTATGTTTAAATTGGTTAGAAAAAATTGAAATAAGGAGGTGCGCTGGGCCCCCTAGTCTTCAATATTGTTTATTGTTAATTACTGTTGTACGCGTGTACTGTTGTACGCTAAGACGCTAAAAGAAACTGAAAATGAAGAAACATGACTTTTTTTGGTCAAATTTGTGTCATTGATGGCACTTCGATTGAGGGGGCCCGGGCCCCCTGGGCCACCCCCTGGCTTCGCCTATGATTTTGAGATAAGATCGCGCCCTTAAGTTCTTTCATAAAAAAAAATTCAAAGCAAAATTAAAATGACTTTTTTTTCCAAAACGTGAAGGACTTGAGTCAAGTTACTTGACAGTTTTTTGAAACGTACAAGAATTGCATGACATTATTATGACGTGGACACGACGTGGTCGTCATTATTACTTACTTTTGTACGCGTAAATCTTAAAGTAAAGAAACTGCAATTCCGGACAAGGATAACGTATTGGCTGTGTTCTCATTATATTTATCATTGGTATTATTTTAATTGGGGGGTTTGCTTTACCGCCTGTGTTATAGCACTAAGTTCATAATAACGTTAAACGAAGGCCTGGGGTTGCAACTTTTAGAAAAAAACTACTAAATTTCTTACAGGTTTTGAAAATAATTTACTAATAATTTGAATTAAGGGGCTTCTGGCCCGGGACCCTTATAGTCGTCAGTCAGAGGCTCTGGGGCTCCCTGGTTGTCAGTTAGGGGTTCCGAAGCCCCTGGTTGTTGGTTAGGGGCCCCCTGATCGTGATTTAGGGGCCCTGGGGCGCTTTGGTTGTCAATTAGGGGTTCCAGGCCCCCTGGTTGTCGGTTTGGAGCCCCGGGGCCCCTGGTTATTAGTTAGGGGCCCTACGGCCCCCTAGTAGTTGGTTGAGAGCCTTGGAGCTCCCTGGTTGGCAGTTAGAGGCCCTGGGGCATCCCTGGTTCTCAGTTAGAGGCCCCAGAGCCCCTGGTTGTTAGTTATGGCCCCCTGGTCGTTATTTAGGAGCCCTAGGGCCCTCGGGTTGTCAGTTAGGGACCCAGGGGCCCCCTGGTTGTCGGTTAGGGGCCCAGGGGGCCCCTGGTTGTTAGTTAGAGTCCCTGGGGTCCCTGGTTGTTAGTTAGGGGTCCTAAGGCCCCTGGTCATCATTTAGGGGCCCCGGGGCCCCCTACTTGTTGGTTTGGGCCCCATAGTCGTTAGTTTGGGGCCCCCTGGTTGTTAGTTAGAGGCCCCGCGGTTCCCTCATTGTCATTAATGTTATTGTTAATTACTATTATGTGCGTAATTGCTGGAAAAAAAATGCAACTAAACAGCGCTAGCCTACGTTGTCGTAATTTTTATCATTGGTGGTACATTAATTGGGGGGGCCCGGGCCCCCTGGCCCCCCCTGGCTACGCCTATGCTCCTAAATACGCCCCTGGCCAAGTCATTTAAAAACTTTAACCAAAAATGCAACCGTTTGAATCTGTTTTGAGTTGGACTTGAAAGTAAGAGGAGCTGAGCAATTCTTAAGTTTGCCATCCGAAAAAGCAGCTCAATAACAAGTCATGCTTTGGTACATTTACTATAATCAGCGATTGTGAGTACTTTTTTTTATTGCGTGGACTTTATCCACCATACCCTTGCTATACTTCTCACAAGTCACAGCTTTTGATTAATGCTTGCTAATCAACACCGAGCAGATCACTTCGGGATATGGTTGATTGCAAAACTATTCTACTCTGTTCATAAAAAGTTGCGGACTTGCGGTGTAGACTTCAAATACTTGAAAGTAAGATTCTACTCGGTTCATAAAAAGTTGCGGACTTGCGGTGCAGACTTCAAATATTACGAAGTTGCGGACTTGCGGTTGCGGACTTCAAGAATTACGAAGTTGCGGACTTGCGGTTGCGGACTTCGAGAATTCCGAAGTTGCGGACTTGCAGTTGCGGATTCAATAATCCTGAAACGTCGTTGCGGACTTGCGGCTGCGCACTAAGCTTTTAAGCGTGCAATTGCGGACTTGCGGTTAAAATTGAAATTCGGTTGCGGATTTGCGGACTGCGGACTTAAAAAAAACTTGCGGTGCCCAGCACTGGCCGGAACTGTAAAAAATAATTTAATTAAAACGAATATCATATATAATAAATATAGGATAGCTTAAAAGTAAAATTTCTGCAAATTAAAGTAAACATTTTTGTAGTCCTTATTTTATAGTGATTCTGTAAACCATAACAATGATGGATACGAAACTTTCTCCGGTACTACCAGTTTCATTGACAAAACACAGGTGAGGATAAAAAAAGAACAAAACAGAGCCATTGGCGTTTGCTCTCAATGAAAAAAATGTTCAAAACTGCTTTGGTCTTGTGGCGACTCTGGTGTGCTTTGTATTTATTGTCACGTCACCAATTTTAGTCTCTCACGCTTTGGCTTCCGTCGTTGCTTATCTGATAGCGCATACTAATTTCGGCTCTGCTCAGAATGGCGTGTTTGCGGTCAGCCGAATCCGTGAGAGAATTCGTTTCGGCTGTGACGTCAACTGAAGCAGCAGCCGGTATATATACGCTAATCAGAAACTCAGTCCATAGATATATAGATTGTTATACTGACCAGTGTAGAAGTCAGTGCGCTTGCTTTGCTTTTGCTCGCAGAGCCTGCTGGCCTAGCCAGCAGGATTCATGCAATAAAATAACGAAAAACATTGAGACTCATTTATAAACTCACTTCAGTCTTGAGTGAAAGTTTGCCAGTTTAGACTAATTTCAAGCGAAACTAAGATCAGGCGGCACAGTTAACTACCATAATAAGCTGACAATCTATTACTGAGAGAATACGAAATTACCTGTAGACTGGGCAGCATTGCGCAGATGAGGCTCTGCCGCAAAACGATTGCTGGTGACTGAGTTCGATACCCGAAAGGTCGTCTTTGTAGTGAAATAGAAAGGTCGTCTTTGTAGTGAAATAGAAAATAAAAACCTAACTAAAAGCCCCAATAAATTAAGAAAAAATCCTACCTTGATCTGTCGACATTGCTTTCAAGAAACGACAGATCAAGGTAGGATTTTTTCTTAATTTATTGGGACTTTTAGTTGGTGTTCAATAATCCAGCCGTTTGGGACTTATGGCAATTTTTGGTAATTTAGAATTTGTTAAATATCTACTTTTACAATTTCAGTCACTGGTTTGCTTGATAACGTAAATGTTGGATATGCCTGCATTACTATGGGGATTGATGTGGATAGAATAGTGTGTCTGAAAGTGAAGGTGCACGGGCTAATTATAAGCATTTCCACATATAGTCAGCTGCTAGGTATATAGTGATGAATTGAAGAAAACTGCTGACTGGTATTTTTCAATTTGTGGGTGACTGCTCGGGTTCTGTATTTTTCGTTTCACTTTATACTGTCTTCAGTAGAATTGGGCTGTGTGGGTTGGTTTCTGGATGTGCTTTGGCGGATGAGCGTGGCTTGGTTAGATTCATTACCCTTATAGATTGAATACTTACTACCTTGGTTTGGGCACATTCTTGAAAGCAATGATGTCTTCACACTGTAGAACTACATAGCGTTAATTTTGGTATTTTTTTGCCAGTTTTGTTCATTTTACCTTTGCAGGTTACCTATTGCTCTAATTTTTCTTGCGCATTATTTACAGATTGACAATGACTTAAGTAATTAGTCGAAACGTCTCTTTTTAAATAAAATATTTACGACAGCTTTGGCTCTTTTATTCTTAGTGAAACTGTTTCTCAAGACCAATTTTTATGCTCCAGAATTCAATCTTGTTGTACCTTATGGTCTTTGGGAAACTTGAATAATCTTATTTGGTAAGGAACAGTAACGGAATGACATATTACACAAAAATGAGATGGCATGATGGTATTCACTAATTTACTTTCTGCTTTTACCGGTTCAAATTGGAGATTTTGCTTCAGAACTTGAGTTCCACAAAAACAAAAAGAGAAAAAGGAAGATAATTTAATTGTTTGGCCAAATCAAACAATACCATACTGGTGAAAAATGAAGCACATATGTTGAACACACCGGCAAAGACAATTCTAAACAAGTAGGCTTGTGTCAAACTAAAACACTAAAAAAATCCACAACTAACTAAGCCTACCATTAGCTGACTTACTTCAACTGTCTACCGCAAGTAGGCTATGATTAAAATTATCAATAGCAATTTTGCATTATACCTACTAAAGCTAGCATTTTCTATGGCTTAAGCTGATAACGGTGATAAGTAGCAAAAGCAAATTGTTACCTGCACCTCACATAAGTTCGCTACTAGTAAATGACACCATACCGCATATATGTAAGTGGCACCATACAACATTTTCATCTTTCATCAGTTGGCTATCAGTAAATGGCACCATACTCAGATACTGTGTTTAACTGTTTAGAGCATTGGCTAGGCAGATTGAAGATAGATAGACTTAAGTAATTATAAAACTTCACTCGCACTGCAGGTCGTAGGTAGCCTAACATCACTTATTTTCTTGTCATTTGCTTTTGTCAATGTTAATGGAATAGTAGGCTATGCAGGCGCGCAGCCAGGATTTGGAAAAGGGGGGGGGGGGCTGTTTTGAAAGAGTGAGAAAAATGCAAACGACCTTGACCCGAATTTTCATTGTTCTTGAATCAGTTTCAAACGGTTTGTCCGAAAATTGAGACGAATTTTCTCGGTAAGCTTAGAAATTCAAAGGTTTTTTCCGACAAATTTCATGTGATCTCCAAAAAAAAAAAAGGTCTTCATCAAAAAATGAGACCGATTTTTTGGCCGAAATCCGAAATTCAAACGTTTTTTCTTTCCAAAAACAGGTGATCTCCAACAAACAAAAAAAAAAAAAGGTCTTCACCAAAATTGAGACCGATTTTTTGGCCGAAATCCAAAATTCAAACGTTTTTACTTTCCAAAAACAGGTGATCTCCAACAAACAAAAAAAAAAAGGTCTTCACCAAAATTGAGACCGATTTTTTGGCCGAAATCCGAAATTCAAACGTTTGAGAGGGGGCTGTTTTCCTATGGGGGGGGGGGGCTATTTTCAATTTTTCACCAAAAATCGGCCTCAAAAGCACCAAAAACGTGCGATTTTGCATACTTCACACGCCCCCCCCTGGCTAAGCTACTGAGGCTATGCCAATCTTTGAATACAGCCACTAGCATCAGCATTAGGCTTACTAGTGGTCTAGCTACCGGTAGACCTAGTCTAACTAGTAGGCCACCAACCTAAACCAGGCCTAAGATAAGCAGTACAAAACAGCATATTATACTTTATTTTTAGTTTGCCTTATTACCCTACTTATTTTCAATCCTAGCCTAACACCAGGCGAAGCTCTAATCCTGAACTGACTGACTGAACAAGTGTACTATCATGCATTACCACTGGTGACGCGGAAGCTTGTGACGCAGAAGTTAGTGACGTATTTTCTATTTTGTGGAATGGATCAGTAATGTTTGAAACGATGTCACTAAGTAACGATGAAACGGAGAGAAATAATTTTTTTTGCACAAACCTTAGAAAACTCCAGAGTTTTGATTTATTTAGTTTTTAACGAAATTCAAACATCGTTCTGCCCCTGTTTAAGTATCGTGCATTGTCCTGCTTTAGTGTATATTGCACTGCGCAATTACTGTACATTACCAGCAGTACAAAATCCCTATACTTGGGCAGCATACTATAAAATAGAACCGTTCATAAGTTAATTGGAAGTTGAGCCTGCAGTTTGAAACGTATTGACACCTGAATTTAGAGACCTAATAAAACTGCACTGCTTTGGGGGAAGTGGCGTAGGCGTTGCAACAAAAACAAAAGGAAGTAAGAAAGGTATTAAATTGTCTATATAGATGAATAACTAGGTGCTAATAATATTGTAACGATTTCACTTGAGGCAGTTCATTTCAAATGCAATAAATTTTACTTGTTTGTTTTTTTTATAATACATGGTTAGCATTTTTAGATCAACTTTATTGCGATGCTATGAATGCTGGGTTTGTTTAGGTAACAATGCTTATTGTTTACTTGAGCTTGACTCTTTGTTAGTAATCTGTTTGCGACTATTACTGTTTGTGTGTTGTACGAACCCATAGCGAGAGGGATGCCAAGCGAAGCTGGTTTCCGCCTGAAAATTTTAAAGGAGCATTACTGTAACTGCATAAGGAAAAGTGTGAATAATTATGTCCCGTCTGAATTTTATTATTAACATTGCGGATAACGGTACTAGTAGTACAAAAGTACCACGGTACAGCTCAAAAATACGGTACAGTACATTGTAATTGTAATTGCATTTTATTGATCAAGTTGCCTTTAAACGAAAGGATCTTTTAAGCCTTCGAGTGAACTTGCCACCTGTCTACCGCACACGATGGACTGTCCCTTTTAATGCTAAAAGTTGTCCCTTTTAATGCTACAAGCAGTGAATACCAAGTTTTATAGTATTTGGTTTGACTCAACCGAGAATCGAACCCAGGTCTGCACTTTTAGTAGCAAATCCTCTATCCACTCGACAACTGGTTAATAATCAAAATACAGTCGGTAGCTTATAGTTTCTTAGCAGAGGAAGATGAACTTTTGAATAGTAACTTAGAAATTTTAGCTCCAAGCATACCATACGTTTTGAGATCATTGCACAGCAAGTGCGAGTCACATCGCTGTTACGGAGCGTATTTCAAAGTGCCAAAATTTTTGCAATACTATTGTGATTGAATACCTTACGACTCTATTTCAAAATTCTTTTCAATTAATTTTACTTCCACTTACTTCCTGCCGCGACTCAGTGCTGAATTGCTTTAAGGTAGTGCAAATTGCAGGACTTGATATATAGCTCAACTTTTATTGCAAATATTTGTACCGGGGTGGGAAGGGGGTGCAGATTTTTCCCTTTATCTGAAAAAAATTTGGTAGGTGATAGAAGTAAGATTTTTGCTGGTTAAAACTACATAGTGTTAAATTTTTTAAACCAAATATTTTGAGGTTGTGACGTCACGAAACGATGATGGCGTCATCAAAACCAGCAAATCCTAATAACAACATGCAAATTTTTCTTGGTGTCTTGCTAAATATTATTTTCAATTTGGACTTTTGTGATTTTAAAGACACATTTAATAAAGTCACCGCAAGTGATGACGTTACATGCATGATGACGTAGTTCAACTCATCTAAAATCTAACCCACTTTATACTAGCATGATTAGGATTATATTTGCAGCATTTCTTTGCACTTGCTCATTTGATTCAGCGCTTGCTGTTTTTATTCTGAAGGTTCTTTCTTCTCTTTTTCTTTTATACAACTCGTACTAATACGTAACAAGTCTTAGGTGAGCAAGTTAATGCAAAACATGAGCCTTGTTAACCACTAGTCCGTTAGCAAACTTCATACCTCCGCTAAAGTTAATCCGTTATTTTCAGCTTAACTTAATCATAAGAATTTTTCGGGACATGAGTGCGCCAGGTTCTTGTAAGGTTTAGGAAAAAGAAAGTGATATTTGTCAGTAACGTAAAAAAGTTCATCGCTTTCAACATCAGTCATTTGCAGACAAAAAAAAAATCGTAACCCTATTGTGCATATTTTAACTGGTGTAACAGGTCTAGTAACCAAGCAAATAAGAATCGCTTGTTTTCTTTTCAATATCCTCTGAATGTTTTAACGTCCGGCGTTGTGTCGCTACTTTCTTTTATTAACTCTACGTGTTATTATTGCGTTGGTATCCGTTTGCTATTATTGTGGTGGTCAAGAATAAAAAAATTAATGAATATTACACCGAATCGTGTAACGATTTGATGGGGCTCATTTCCATATCACTGCAGTAGCGGGAAACACAACTATAGTTTCGAAGACAAGTTGCAGCTGCGGCAAACTATTGGTAACTTGATGTCCAATTTGACTGGCCCGAGCTTTGAACCTTAGACCTCCCGTTTCAGTGATGAGCGCGTTGCAACTCGACCAACAAGCCGGCTAACAAAAAAATCTTCAAACAAGCAATTTTGGGCCAAAAAGCATAACCCAATCCACATTTACAAACACGTGTTTTCTTTTTTTAAGTAAATGCACATCATAAAGATAGAAATGCGCTATTTCAGATGCGCTGCTTTAACCATAATACTCTTTAGAAATTGAAACCTTGTTTCACTGCAAAATCTATTTACACAGAAATTATGCTTTATTAGACTATTTAGGAACCTCCTATTAACTATTCAACAAATTATTTAATGTTCAAATATTTATATGTCGATAAGTAAAGCAAAGTTGAAAACAAAATGATTAACAATAATCATTAACCCTTATCTGCCCAGAATTATTTTTTTGTAAAAATGACTTTTCTTTCTAATATATTTATTGAATTTGGTCAGTTTAAACTCATGATGCGATTTTTTTTGAGCCCCCATTTTTGTAACTCCCCATATTTGGTGCGCCATATTTGGCACGCTGGGCATAAGTGATTTACTGCAACATCTTGACGTCCTTCGTGGTCGACTCTGCAGCATCTGCCTCTCTGCAAGCCATTAAGGTTTGCCAGTTAGGCCAAGATGTTTGTTCAGCTGGGAATACCTTTGAAAAGATAGCTGAGGGCTGCCGATGAGAGCTAAAAGCTCGAAACAGCGCTGTCCAGCTCTGTGCGTAAGTGATTTACGTTAATTGTTTTTTTAGCGTTGTTTTGATTTGATAATAATTATTATAACTCAACTTGAATACTTGCATGCATATTTCTGTTGCAGTGGTTTATCCCGTTTCAGTGAAAGAGATAAGAGAGGGGCAATGGGGCATCATTACCTTTACCACTTTTTACTTATTATGACGTCATAATAAATAAACTTTATTATTGGTGAAAGTAGAATGACATTTTTCGTTGCAACATGTATCATTTCTTCGTGTTTATAAAACTAACAACTTGCGATGTGCTTAGGCGTACCAAGTATAAGAAGCAAACTAATATCATTAACCAAATAAACCACTCAACGTTGGTTGAAATCTTACGCTGTAATTGCAGAAACATCAAAAGTTAGTGTAACAAACAACAAACTGAATAAACAACAAAACAAACCAACAATAAATCAAACAGCAGAGTTTGTGACTCTTCAAAAATTAGCATTTTGTTATTTTGTGTGATAGTCCAAGTTGCATCCTACACAAAGACCTACGTCACATTTACAGCATTGCGTAAAGGGCCGTTTTGAACAAAATTCCCCTGCACATCGCCTTCGTTTTGGAATTTCCACGAGATAATGTTTAAAACCGTCGTAACGAACATCATCTATAACCCTTTTACGCTTTGGACATGAAGGCCCTGGTAGTTGCGGAGGGGTACCGTATCGTTGCAAATAAGATAAAGCTATGTATTCTTTGAAATCAAATTGAGGCATGCTTCCTCCACATTTTTTGTGAAGGATCCAAGCATTTTGAATTGATATATCCAAAAGCCACGTAAAAATGCACCAGTACCATTTTTTACCCCGAAACGATATGCGATATTTCGCAATATTTTGATCTTGTCGGTCAGTCCCCCCCATATGCTTGTTATACTTTTTGATCACTTCTGGACAGTCAATTTGAATCCGTTTCTTTTCTTTTTGAGAATAACGGAACACCTTACTTGAATTCTGGTTCGTATGACAAGTAGACGCAATGGTGACGACAGAGTTATCCAACCATCTACATATAACAATTTGGTTTGCAGTGTCCGTCACGTATTCCGCAGAGCCTCTGGGCAACTTTTTCATGT
Organism: Trididemnum nubilum; assembly: GCA_963965965.1. NCBI lineage: Eukaryota > Metazoa > Chordata > Ascidiacea > Aplousobranchia > Didemnidae > Trididemnum > Trididemnum nubilum. The sequence continues at coordinate 42,012,262 of OZ014479.1, forward strand.
TGTTAACAGGGGTCAAAGGGCATTTTTTACCACGATTTTCTCGCAAGATACCAGTTGCACCATACCCAGAACATTTCAGTTGTTGTAGCAACTGCAATGATGTAAACAAATTATCGAAATAGAGCTTAAATGGTAATTTTTGCTTATTAGCAGGAAGAGAGTCTAGATTTTTTAAAACAGTTGCCCCGCACTTTCCAAACAACTCTTCATTTTCTTTATTTCCTTCATACGTCTTCCCTTGGTACAAATCAAAGCTTGCCAAATATCCTTCAGAAGTATTCAAACACCAAACCTTGTAACCGAATCGAATAGGTTTTCCTCGGATGCACTGCTTGCATCCGTGCCTTCCAAAGTATTCTATCATAGCCTCGTCATGAGATAAATTTTCTTCCGGTTGAAAATGTTGTCCAAATCTTGTAAGTAGTAGTTTTGCTAATGGTCGAATTTTGGCGTATTTATCAGAGCTTTCATTCAATGTTGAATTGTCGGCAAAGTGAAAATATTGCATAATTTTTTCAAATCTATTTCGCCTCATTGCATTGCTTGCAAAATTGTTTTGGCAAACTGAATCTATTTTCCAATAGAGTCTCCGAGACGGAGCAGGGCATAATCCAGATACCATCAGTATTCCTAAAAAAACTTTTATCTCGTTTTTCGTGACAAAAAAATTTGTTTCTCCTTTGCTATGCGCATACAGAATAGACTGTTGAACCACTAACTCAAATAACTCATCGTCAAAAAATAATTCAAACAGTTCAGCTGGAGAAAAATCTCTATATTTTGAGTAATCTGCTTCCGGAAATACCACATTTACTTCCGGAAAAGATGTATTTTTTCTCCATTTGGGGGTTTGGTAGCTATTCTCTTTAGGCTCTTCGTTTTCATGTTGATGAGGGATGCTGTCGGAAATATTCGTATGCGAATCTGAACAGCTGGGCGTTTCTAGTGAATGAGCAGATGCACCAATCAAACTGTATCTTTGGCTAGAAATGACTAGTTCAGCCGGAGCGTTGAGTTGTTTTCCTGATGAGTTGTTCAAAAATCCACCCCCATCTTCCTCCCCCGAGTCTTCATCCGTAACATCACCACCATTTGGTTCGATAAAAATATTTGCGGCCACGTTTTCATCTTCTAGCATCGATATTATATCGTGAGTTGTATAAAATCTGCAAAAAATAAGCAAGTCATTTTTGAAGTACTTGATAGTGCCCAGCGTAGCACATGTGGCACACACAAAACGGAGCGTTGCTGCATCAAATATTTACTAGTACCATATGTTTCAGTTTCAACAATTTTTAGGTAGAAGCATTATCTTTGTGTTTTAGCAAAATTTCATTACTAACATCAGTTCAAATATGAAAAATAAAACAAATCATAAACTTACCTTTCATTTTCCGCCATTTTTTTCACTTTGAAAACGAAGTTCTACTTTGAATGATTCAGTGATCACTTTAAATTGACCAAAACACTGTGACTTCATTATTGGTGACAAAGACATTGTTTGCTAATAAGATTAACACAATTGCTGTATTTGCAGTGCTTGAAGCAACAATTATTTTTCAGAAGTATTGTTCTACTATACAGCGTGCCAAATATGGCACGCTGGGCAGATTCGGGTTAAAATCACTGAAAAACGTTTATTTTATTTGCATCATTGCTGTATTATTGCAGTGCCGGTAGCTTTACACGCTGTAATGCGTAACAAGAAAAAGAAATACGCGTAACTAGAAAAACGCGTGACAAGAAAAACGCGTTACTAGAAAAAAACTCCTTGGTGTTAATATTTCAGCTCAATTGAAGAGTTTGGAGATGCTGTATATTTTCATTATTTTGGAGTGAGAGACCAAATTACTAGTTCTGAAAACGAAGGCCAGTATTGGGAGAATAATTTTCAATTGTTTGGCGGAACCAGTCAATCTGCGCAAACGATTAATTTGAACAATTACATTAGTATTGATGGTGGATTTTGGAAAAGCTACGTGTTTCTTAAAGAAAAACCGGATCCGTTACCGTTTCCGTTATTGTCAAGCGGTCGAAACAACATCTATATCCCAGGTTTGTTTGTAATAACTTAGACAAACAAAAAAAACATTGCCAATTATCTAGTTTGCCGATAATATTATCAAATTTAAAGATAAGCTTTTCAATTAGATTTCTGCAATCAGCCCAAAAACCGATCGGAGTTATATTTGCTGCAGTAATCATTGGCCGAAACAAACCCAAAATTTAAATTTTATTACGGTAGCAGCTTTATTGTTTAACCTGCCTGGCAAAAATATACCTCAAAATTTGCTTGCTTAGGAATAGGCATTGATGAATGAGATCTTGTACAAATAAACTGTCAATAATCTGTTTTTAGCAAAACATGATAGTGAATTGAAAATACCACAGCAGTAATAAGCTATCCCATTAAGGCAAAATTAAATCCCGACAGAGTTGCTCAAAAAACGAAACATATTTTTTCACAACTTGTGTGTAAGCTATAGACAGTATCCAAAGCCTTAGAGGTAAAATCAAGCCTTTGATAAGCAGCTTAAGACATACTGTATTGGATTCGACATCTGTTTTTTTTCCTCGTCAATATAGCTTGGATTACTAGGTATGAACATAAGCGTAGAATGGCACAGAATTGCAAATTAATCAAATCATAACGGAATAATCAGAAAAACTATATTTTTCCCATTATTACAAGAGGTATATGAACTAAAATCAATTTTTAGTAGCATATTGGGAAAATTGTAGGAAAAAAGTAGCAAAATTGGAAAAAATAATTATATATTTTCAGTTATGATCTGGTTAATTTACGATTCTTTGCATTTCTACGCTCATGTTCATACCTGTAGTCCTAGCTATACTGACCAGCAATACTAAGACAAGAGCTGATTCCGAAATAGTATGTCTTACAGGCTGTTAATCAAAGATTTGATTGTGCCTCTAAGACTTTGGATACTGTCTAAGGCTTATCATAAATTTGTCAGTGCATTGTTCTTAATAGGCCTAACTTGTGTAGAGTTTTGCTCTTTTACTACGATCAACAGTTAAACGAATATTAAAAGACAATGTGCAACACCACTAAAAATTGACCAAGTTTTTCATTAAATGTTGCACATCATGATTTGGCGAAGTCAACCGGTTAGTCGAGAGCTGACGCATTCCGGACTTCAAATCTTTCGCCAGTCAAATCAGACGAAGGGGTGTTAAACGTTTGCCATTGCTGCACATTTCGTTGTAAAGAGCAAGGTTTCACAGACACGACGACTTTACGTCATGTACTCTTCGAGGCAACGCAGCAAGTATAATAAAGATTTGGTTCAAATTTTTTTAATGCTTTGGCAAAATTAGGTTAAAAGAAAAACAGCAAAGTACAGTTATTTCTATTTGTTATCATCAAACATACTTTTATATTATTGACAAATGCGAAATAGTGTTTAGAGATTGATATACTTGAAACAAACTTCCCAAACTAGCACTAAATTAAATTTTTAAAAGTAGATTAGAAAAGATCAGTTACAATTTGAAAAAAATACGGCAGCAAAATCAAAAAAGCTTGGCAAAAAAGTGAAAGTTTCAAATGTAGCTTGGCGGCAAAGTTGGCGACATATCTTGAACTAAATTGCATCGTTTGAAAATAGTGGATCCGAAAATTAAAAAGCGTGATACAGTTTATAGTACCAAGTAGGATCCAATAGCTAAACTTTTTTTTGCATTTTACCAATTCACACATTAATATTATTACGTTATTAAAAACTTTTATAGGAATTTTAATAATTTTTTAGTGATTAAGATTTTTTTGCATTGAAGATATCAGTTTCTTTCTTGGAACTCGCTCAAACGTCAATCAAATAAATTGGTTTTGGGCAAATGGAACAATGGTGAATGATTCAAGATATCCACCATCTCCCCAATCTGTTTGCCAACAAATGTCTCTACCTTTAACTTACGACGATGGAATCAATTTGTTACCGAAACGTTGTGACCAAGATGAAGCCTATTTTGCTTGCGATATTCCTCGTAGGTTATACTTTAATGATTTTTTGTTGTAGTTTTGTGTATAATTAATATCAAGTTTTTATCTTTTTTTTAATTAAATACAGGTAATTCACTCAGTATAACTTCTTAGTTCGCACCTTCTACTTAAATTGAATGATTATTCCATTAGGCTTTCATTGTTACTTATTGGGTAAAGGCAACAATTGTCTGTTTTGTTCCGCAAAAATATTTATTCAAAAAATTTAACAATACCATGTTGAGAAAAACGTCAACTAAAACAGATTTTTTTTTGCAAATCAATAGAAAATGTGACCAAATCAGTGAGAAGAGCATTAAGGCGTTGTCAAATGAAGTGAGATTGTAAGACGTGTTGTTTCTTTGAATTGTGAAATTAGTTCTGCCTATTTCAGTTAAAGAATAATTTAATCTGTGGTTGATATCAGAATTTCAAAAAGTGCCCAATAACGAAGAGTTACAGAGCAAATATCGCAATATATTACCACAACATAAAAACAAAAAAAATACAAAAAAAATTAAAATCTGTAAATCTCCACAATCTGTTTCACCTGTATTCGGGATGATCAGGTTTTACCCATAATCGGGATCATCAGGTTTTACCTGTAATCGGGATCAAATAAAATAATGCATTAGTGAGTAATGTATTAGTTAGCAATTTATGTAGTTTATTTTACAGTAACATTTAAACTTGAAAATAACGCATGCAATGGATCATTGTTGAAACTATCTTGGAATGTAGAATATGATGTTGCTGACAGTGTGATGGTTCAGGTATAACTGCTAAAATTATCTTGTGCATCTTACTGCAATTTACAGTAGGTATCGGCCCAGCAATAGTTTGGGTCTGCTAATTCCCACTCACTAGGGGCTTTTGATGTACATTGCATCTTCGATAATTCGGCCCCCGATTAACCGGCTCCTCGATTAACCGGCCCCTCGATTAACCGGCGGGGTTCAACTGGTAGATACATTCAATTATTTAGTCTAAAATTTATACGTTTTACTGTGGGAAAAAAACTAAAAAGTCAACAAACATTGTGGTCAAGAAGCAAGTTTTCTTATTTTGTATATTTATATTGTAATGTAATCGTTGCTGTACCCTTTGGCTAGTTAAAGTAGAAGTTTTTTGAAATGAGGTTGACCTTTATTTTTACAGTGTACATGTATGCTGCGTTGTGCAGATATACCAAGTTCACCTTCATTCTTTGGATTCTTTAGGTGTGGTGCATGTGGTGGACGGTGGGCACCCTATAATAGGTACTTTTCTTATCCGGGCAAGATTTTGGAAAAATATTGCCCAACATGACCGGATAATTGAGAATGTACTGTATTCAAGGCGACACTTTGCACTTTCTGGCAAAATATTACAGTTTCGTAAGCCAACCATTCTTTCTTTTGACCGCATTAGTATTCTGTGCGGCATAACAGCATTTGAACAAAAGTTTGATCAGTGCAAGAATTATACTTTCGAAATGATGTTTGCCAAAGTTCCACCATACCTAAAACTTAGCCATACGGAATTGAAGTTTAGACCTTAACCTTTGGGACTAATAATCGTATTGCTAAGTTTTTGATGAAACCGAGCATGACAATCATAACCATGTTGTGTTTAAGTTTTTAATTGCAACGACTGTGACAAAAAGCAGCTTATTATTATCTTTATTTTTTAAAACTGCTTACTTGCTGTATAATAGTAATGTGATTTATTAGTAACGAGACGCAAACTTTTCAAGTGTATTGAAAAGTTTGCAATAAGTTGAATTCTGCTTTACTAACAGACAACAATTTTTGACTATAATCACAATCGATCGTATACGGTCCCATTTCGCCAATCGAGCTTGATTTTCGACGACTTGGAAATGGAAACCAATTACACCGTGAAGGTAAGTAACCAATCCACAGTAATGTTGCGGACAAAAATTGCCTTAAAAGCATTCTAAATTGATAATTTAGCACTACATTTTCATTATGTAGTTTTCTAAGCAAACTTTTTCATACTGTAACATTGTAATTTATAATGTAATTGTTCAAATTTTTGCGGTGATTGTTGAGTTTCAAATCAGTTTTTATACATTCAACGCAGCGTTGTAAACGGGCCGACTAGTTTAGGTCCGAACCCGGCCCGAAACCGAAAATATAAGCCCGAACCCGGCAGAACCTGAAAACTAATTTGAAGTCAAAATTATGCCCGAAAAGATCCGAAAGTTAAAGTAAATCTGAAAAATTTAGCAATGTTGCGAAGTTATTTTAATTATATCTTTGAGCACCTAAGAAAAAAAGTACGTCTCAGGCCCGAATTAAGCTTGAAATTTTTGTCAACTTTAGGTCCGAACTCTGCTCGAACCAGGCTCTAACCCGAAGCCGACCCGAAAAACCCGCCCCGACTTACAACTTTGTTTCAACGAGTACTAATGTTAAATTAAACCAAAACAACTTGATTCAATTATGTTTTCGTGAGATTAAACTTAAATTATTGATTGAAGTAGAATTCTTCAACTGTAGAATAAAAAACAATCAGCATAATTTCTCGAATAAATACTTTTTTAATTGCCGAGGGTAGGTTGTGACGCATTCAATATTGAGCCTCCATAGTCCATACCTTAAACCTTGCAAAATTTCTTTTACATAGCATGAAAAAATTGAAAATTGTCTGATGTCGCAACGTTAATATTACGTTTTTAAAAATGATTCCAATAAGCTTGGGCGAGGACTCTTGCATTGTCGTTCTGTTTCAACGCTCCCTAGACTTTGGCAGCTGACATACCGTGATAAACAGATTCTGCGTAAAGACCTATGTTGCTGGCAAAAACTTTTATTAAACGATGATTGGCCATTTTGTTCTTGTTGTAGCTTTTGCCTTGTTTTAACTTGAAATAACGTTTGTAGAATGCAGAATTGATTAATTTTGCTCTGCATCAAACAGAAGCAAAGCTTATGCGGAGTTCATTATTATTTTATTGCCAACAGGAAAAAATGATGCCGTAGTTGTCTCTGGGTTATATAAGTAAACATGGAGTAAACGCACCGCTGCCCAAACCTTCGTTACTCATTTTTTGTGAATTATTGTTCAAACCCTTTTCCACTTTTTTTAGCTCGCTTTTGGAAAAGCTTTTTACAATGTAACATCACTAACATGATGTTTTATAGATAATAATAAACTGTTGCTTGATTGCTTGTATTTTGCAGATTTATTTAGATTGTAATAGTTGCCTAAATTCTGACGTTTCCATTTTGACTTTGACGGAGCGAACTGGTTTTACCTTTCCTTCTTCGTTTATTACAAACGCTTTCGTGGCAGATCCAAATTGTGTCATTCGGTGGATGCAAAACAAGCAGAAAATTGATGATATCAAATACGAGGTATTAGATGATTAGATCACACACTTTTCTAGGCTAGAAAACCTAGCAAGCTAGTCTACGTGATAAGAGGTGATTTTCCGTAAAACCGCAAATACAATAAGCCCCTAGTTTTGCGAGTAAACTATCACGGAAGACAATGGTGTAACTCGTTGGATAGTTCGTTTTAACCAGGCTTCTGAGTCTGTCTAACCACACCATTTTTGTTTTGTTTTGAGTGTTTTTAAGCATAAAATTGTAATGAAATTTTTTGCATCATATTTTAAATTTTCTAGACTATACAGAGTTTGTTTATGTGTTGGTGAATAATTTATGAAGGACCGAAATTGATTTTAACTAAATTAACTTGGTGGCAGTTAGTTGTGGTGGTTATTTTCCTTAAAATAAAACCGACGCAGGTTTCAAGATCGGAGATAGATTTTCAGTTCATGGGTATGCAGTATTGCAGCAAAAAAGTCTCATTTAGCGATAAAGCGTTATTAGTAGTTTTGTTGGCTACTTCATTACTTATTACTATTTAAAAAAGTTGTTACAAAAACAGCTCTTCTAGCGTATTTTACACGGGCTATTTGACCAAAGCACTTTACACGGGTGCGCAAAAATGCCTTTCTTCGTGTATAACTAATTAAACCAAAAGTTATGGTAGCGCCAAATTTGGCATGCCGGTTGGTGTTCAATTTTGTTCACTAATATTTTTTGTAAAACATGGTTTTGATTTAATGAGGTCGTCATAGTGACGTCAGAGCTATATTTTCAAAAAATAACGTCTTTTTGATCACATCATAAACGGTTCAAATTTGTGGATCGTTTTTGATGTTGAACACAAAATGCCTAAGTCAACCCGGTTACAACGCAAAAACGTTTTATAACGTCATTTGAGTTAAAAATGGAACAAAACTGCTCAGATTTTGTATAGTGATTTCAGCAAACCAAAAATTGGAAAGCTTCTTTTTTCTTTAGCAACTTCAAATTTTTAGGAGTTGTTCATGCATAAATTTAAATCTAAGTCAAAATGATTAAAAGTGAACAATTTTTTCTGAAACGATTTATCACAAAAAAAAAGAAACAAAAGGGGACTGCCAACTCGTGGAAAGTAGAGTTTATAACAGTTAATTGCTTAAAAATGTGTTAAAAAGATTTCATGGAGCAATGGATCTGAAACTATAGATGAATCATTTATCGAAACTTCATCGGATTTTCTGCAACATCGTTTCAATTCTTCAATAATCAGGGAAAATGAGGGGGTGTCGTTTATGGTAATAAGTTTATCACGTTTATGAATGCTTTTGATTGTCAGCAATACTTTGCTATTTTTTCAACTTATCAACCAGCTTATTATCAATTAATAGCGTGTATTGCTTCTGTCATTGGCAGAAAGTTTTTCAACTACTGCCATTAATGGAAACTTTTAAAAACGTAACTTTGTTTTTTAACTCAGAACTCACCTGATTATATTTTGGAATAAAAATGATGTTATTAGAGTTGCAAGCAATTTTTAATAATAACAAAAAAATTAATAAAATTTCGGTAAAGAGGTAAACCACAAAACGCATATAAGCAGAAACTTGATTCCCGATAGCATTTTTATTTTGTCTGTAACGTTTTCGGCACATTTTCTATATGGCCCTCTTCAGCAAATTAAAAAGCAGTTTAAAGTAACTTTAAAATTTAGAAATGAAACGTTATCAAAATATTATCGGCAAAACACAAATGTTGCAATATAACAACCACTATAACTTCATACATTTGGCATTGTGACGTACACGTTATACCTTTTCCATAGTAAAATCAAGACAGAAAAAAAAAAAATAAATAAATAAAGCAACACCATGAAATAACAATGCTGTGTTTGGTACAATGTAGACAATTGAACACACGCACGAAAAATGTTCAAAACACGTTCAAAACACGTTCAAAAGAAAAGAACAACCGTTGGCGTATAATTGTGAATTCAATCGTGGTGTTAGCTTTTTGATCAATAATGCCTCCTGTATTTTGGTTTCATATTCAGTGTGACAGTTTCTAATTACTTTAAACGAACTAACATCCAAATTAGATTTTTGACAAGTTTGGCAGGAAGAAATGTACGTGTTGACTTATGGCACTTTTGGCCGAGTTGGAGTTAAGTTGCAAGTGTTCTCTAACCCTAGTCACCAAGTGGCGCGTTGACATACCAATATATGTCGTGTTCACATCACGCGAATATGTAAATTTATATACCACATTGGATCTTAGAGCAGCAGGAGTTTTGGATTTCAGATTTAAATATGACCCAGTTTTTAGCAAAGTGTAATGAGTAAAAATTCGAACATCAAATTTTTATAGACAATTGGGATGCAAATTTACGAGATGGTTTTCCAAAATACGGCAAGCCAAGTATGTATGCATAATCATCAACTTCTTTATCATGTGAGTCTGGTTTGGTATCATTTTCAAATTTTTTCAAACATTTATTAAAAAACCAATTATGATAACAATTTTTTGCGAAAATGCATCTTAGCTTACTGATTTCATCTTTAAACAATTAATAATCAGAGCATATGATTTTGGCACGTTTTAATAAACAAGTAATTAGGCCAGATTTCCAAGCATTTGGACAAGTTGATCGAAAATTTAACAACAGTCCCGTATACGTAGGTTTGCGCCAGACACTAGTTTTAAAACCGAATTTGTCAAACTTTATTTCCACGTCAAGAAAAGGCATTGAATCTGTAGCTTTTTCAACTGTGAATTTTACGCTTTGATGCTGTGCGTTTAAAATCGGAAGAAACTCGTCGCAGTTTTGGTTGCTATCAAAAATCGCGTACACATCATCAATATATCGAAGATAAAGCTTAGGTAACAGTGGTCCATTAGACTTTTCTGCAAAAATATTTTCTTCTAAATGAGCCATAAAGAAATTTGCCATTGTTGGTCCCAACGGATTGCCCATTATGATTCCTTCAACTTGTTTATAAAACCGTTCGTTGTGCATAAAAATTCCTTGCGTGGCGAGAAGCATTAATTTCTTAAAGAGATCTTTTGGAATCGGAATAGAATTATTGTTGTTCTCATCAGAGGTGGAGTCGAGGACACAAGGCTCGAGGCCAAGGCCAAGGCCAAGGACACAAAAAAAATCCGAGGCCAAGGCCAAGGCCAAGGACAGCCTTTCCGAGGACAGACACTCTCGAGGCCAAGGACAGGAATGCTCGAGGCCAAGGCCAAGGACCAAGGACACAAAGCGCAAGTGCTCTCCAAAAAAAAAAAAAAAAAAAGGTCTTCACAAAAATTTTTCAGGCGATCTCCAAAAAAAAAAAAAAAAAAAAGGTCTTCACAAAAATTTTTCAAGCGATCTCCACGAAAAAACGCTTTCCAAAAAATTTTTCAACCGCTCCACAAAATTTTAACTTTCCAAAAAATAGTGCTGTCCTCGAGCCGAGGACAGGCCAATTTTCGAGGACTTGAGGCCTCGAGGCCAAGGCCAAGGCCAAGGACTTGACCTTCGAGGCCAAGGCCAAGGCCAAGGACTTCAAAATCTGTCCTCGAGGACGTCCTCGAGGCCAAGGACGTCCTCGAGGACTCCACCTCTGGTTCTCATCATATAATCGATTAATAATTATATCAATTGTTTCGACCAAAGGGACATTTGTGAAAAGCGAAACCACATCAAAGCTTACCATAGTATTTTGACTGTTTGGATTAAATTCTTTTAATTCTTCTATAAAGTCATCAGTTGATTTCAGCACACTCGCAACTTAACTCCAACTCGGCCAAAAGTGCCATAAGTCAACACGTACATTTCTTCCTGCCAAACTTGTCAAAAATCTAATTTGGATGTTAGTTCGTTTAAAGTAATTAGAAACTGTCACACTGAATATGAAACCAAAATACAGAAGGCATTATTGATCAAAAAGCTAACACCACGATTGAATTCACAATTATACGCCAACGGTTGTTCTTTTCTTTTGAACGTGTTTTGAACGTGTTTTGAACATTTTTCGTGCGTGTGTTCAATTGTCTACATTGTACCAAATACAGCATTGTTATTTCATGGTGTTGCTTTATTTATTTATTTATTTTTTTTCTGTCTTGATTTTACTATGGAAAAGATATAACGTGTACGTCACAATGCCAAATGTATGAAGTTATAGTGGTTGTTATATTGCAACATTTGTGTTTTGCCGATAATATTTTGATAACGTTTCATTTCTAAATTTTAAAGTTACTGTAAACTGCTTTTTAATTTGCTGAAGAGGGCCATATAGAAAATGTGCCGAAAACGTTACAGACAAAATAAAAATGCTATCGGGAATCAAGTTTCTGCTTATATGCGTTTTGTGGTTTAAAAAAATTAATAACTGCAACTTTTTAATGAACAAAGATTTAAGCGAACGTGTACTCATGTTTGTCGCTCTGATGGTAAATATTTCCTCTAATTAAGCTTTTTCTTGCTTTTAACAACTGCAAGTTTTCAGATACAAGCCACATTTAATGATTGTAAAAGCGGATTCGTACCAGTAGCGGGAACTTGCTTCAAACAAGCGTTTATAGATGGTTCAAATTCTTTCAATTTTGGGAGTATTGCAGGGACGGTGATTGGAGTTCTTGTTGCATTGTTTCTTGTTGGACTGATATATTTCAAACGGTTTGTGGGTATTAGAAAATGAATCAAGCACGTATGGGCCTACTTTTAATGAGCAAAAAAGTTTTTTATGGCACCTGAGCTGAATTCATTTTAAAGTTTAGTACCACACAAGCTTTCATTGACACATCAGGTAACAAAAAAATAAAAAATAAAAAGACAGCTTGATATGAAAATACCCTCAAAATTAAATTTACAAAGCAATACTGTTTACAGTAAGCACCACAACCTAAACATAGCAACAAAATAATTATTTTCGAAAAAGCTTAAACAGTTGCAAGTAAAAATAAATTAAAAAGTGACGACTCTATGCAAGGCAAAGGGAGGCGAGTTGTCACAGTTTTAGGAAGATTGGAATTGTGAATTCGCTAGATACAATAGCAGAGATTGAGCTGTTTTAGTTTAACGCTGCTTCTGTTTTTTTTTTTATGTTAGTTGTAAAATTATATGGCAACTCTGTTTAGATTTCCAGAAACTCAAATCTGAAATCAAGCACCTATTTTTGACAACTCTCCCCACGCTGGGGCAAGTTGTCACAAGATCACGGGCGTGTTGTCATATTACTATACTTTCATTTTTATCACCTGTAATTGTGAAATTTACGAAATTTTAAAAGAAACGTAAAAAAAGAGCAAAGCAATCAAACTTTCCTCGCAAAGCATAAATCAAACAACAAATGCAATACTGTTTTTGCGAAAGTTAAAGCGAACGTATCTTATTCAATGCTATGACGTTGAAGACGCTCACAATCGGATCTAAAATGTCTAGTAGTTCTCAAAGTGGTGCCACAAACAGAGAATTCTCAAAGATAATTCTCACTCTGGGAATTCTCAAAGATAAATCTATTTGTCTCTTCATAAAACTCTTCAGCCAATCCTTTCCAGCAATCATTTGATATCCAAGACTTGGACATTGAAACATTGTTTGCAATTCGAAGTCGATATGCAAGCTGTCGCGAATTGTAGTATGTCATGCCATAAAAAATTTGTGAAGCTTCGGCATATTTTGCTCAATATTCTTCAAAATTATCTGAAAGTGCTTTTAAAGGCATCGCTTATCCAGATGACGTATTTGCTAGAATGGTTTGTCTTGCTTTGATATAGCGAATAAGTGTTCGATAGTTAACACCAAATTGTTCTTGTGTTACACGTAATGAGTAACCATCATCTTTTACAAATTCACGGCAGTATTTACTGTTTCAGCACTGTAATCCGCTCGATCTGTTTTTTGATTGTAACTACGTACCATTTTAAATTCATTTATGATTAATCATAAGTTCGTAACTCTGTAATGAAAAAATTCTCAGGGGCGATGGGTTACGCTTGTGACAACTCGCCCAGGCATAACTGCTTTGACAAAATTGCAAATGGCGTCTACGCCTAAGCATGCTGTCAAAGGCCGAACTTTCGGCTAAACTGCCGACATACTAAGCAATAAAATTGAGTGAAAACATTTGGTCTGACAACTTTTTATCTAGACTCAATTCAATTTTAAAAACTTTGCTAAATATAGATTTTGGCAAATTTTCTGATGATTTCGCACTTTAGCACAGGAGCTGCAAGCTTTTTGTTATTTGTCCAAGTTCGAAACGAAGATGGAAGAACAAGATGTTTTTGCGCCAAAGATAGTCTCAAAGCAGTTAGCAGAAATAGAAAAAAAAATAGCTGTGGCAGCATGCCCCCATGTGACAATTCGCCCTCATTTGCCTTATAATCTTAATAAACAGAAAAATATCCAAAGTAACAAAAAGCAAACGGCTAAGTGTAAGAGGTGTTTTTGCAATTATTTATCGAGCGTTTTTGTATTTCCTTAACGTATGCCATTTTTAGGAACTAGGTGTAGTGTAATGCAAGCTATGCTATCATAGTAGCTCTAAATCTATTGTTTTATTTCAATTTTTGTCATAAACTGTAGTATGTGGATGTACACATATTTTTGTTTGAAAGAAAACAAAACAAACAAAATAAAAAACGCAACAAAACTCAAAATTTGAAAAATCATTAACAATGTCAAAAACACTGCTAAGGAACCATTTAATTTTATCCCAAATTTTACTTAATATTTACAGTATTTTAATTAATGTCATACTTTTATTACAAATTTAATTATAAGTTTGATTATTAAAACGAATCTTTTCGGCTTAGAAAATAGAGCTGTTTTCATTTCCAATTCGCACCTGATATTAGAAAAAGCAGTCTTTCTGACAAAATGTGGACATGTTATAAATGCAGTCTATTTCAATGAGAAAATACTGGTGAGAAAACGCATTAATCGGTAAATAACAAAACAAACCCTATAAGCTTATTCTTGTCGTTTTCTCACACATACTTCCAAACTGAATTTAGCCATCTCATTTCTATTTTGGAAAATCCATTTCGGTTACATCGCTCAGCATGCTTCTATACTGCACTATTAGTTACAATTGGTGACTAGTCTACGTTTTCACATCTACAGTAATTCCGCGCCAACCTGATTTTGATGTCATAAAGACTTACTTATTGATTTTGATTTCAAAGATAATGCTGCATAATAGGTTTTTTATACGGTGGATATTTTAGGAACACCCTTCGTTCAAAACTTCATATCACTGAAAAAAATATTGAAACAGGTAAAACATTTCACTACTAAACTCGAAATCACTTTCTTAGAGTTTTTTGCAACTTAATAAGTACTGATTTGCTTCAATCATAGCTTTGCAACTTTTTCCAAAGATAATTCAAATTAATATAATTAAACAGTAAAGCTCTAGACAATAAAATTCAACACAAATTCCACAATTTTTTTGCACTTGTTAAAAAATTGAGATTTTTAGGTGACATAAATAAAAGTTTTATAAGAATGGTAGATTGTATAATTTTCGAAAAGTATATAATATATGTAAAAAAAGATGACGAATATGTATAATAATTGGTTTTCTTTGTTTTCTTTAATTAAATCTTTCGTAAAAAACAATTTTAGACATACCCCAACATCCCTCTTTGGCCAAAATCATCACTACGGAAAACAACGTAAGTTGATTTCAAACGATGAACTTGATTTAGGCAGTTTGATGCCCGCAGAACAATGCACAATCTCTCTGAAAAGTGAAGTAGATTTATAATCGAGGACTTTAGCAGCAAAAAAAGTGAATTATTATATGTTATGCTTGTTACACGTTGTTTTTTTTACTTAATTTAAAGTTTATGATCCCAATTTTTTGCTTTTGCTGCATTTCGATTTTAATCGGTGTCGCAGCTTTGAATCTATTTATTTTACAGTACGGTATTATCTTAATCACAAAAATCACAGCTAATGTTATTGTAACAAGTTTATTGCGAACGTTTCGGTCCTCTTCTGGTGCCATTTTCAACGCACAGTAAAAAAGTTACGCAAATTACATCCTGGTAGTGATTGAAATAATAATTAGAAATAGGCCTATGTCTTTTACGCATTAAAAAGGCGGAGTGGTTAAGATGAGGAGTCGAGATTGAGATTGGGTTTGAGGAATTGGATGTATAATGATTCTAGGATCAAAAGTTTGGGTTTGTTTGGGCAGGAGGTGAGTATTTGTGGATTATGAAAATCAACTCTGTGGGAAGGGTTGGATTGGAGATGATTGCAGACTTCGGAGTTGGGGCTAGATTGGTGTTCTTCCAGGCGTTTTACAAGATTTCTCCGGGTTTGTCCAATGTAAAAAGATTCACATTAGCAATTGAGTCGATAGACTATATTGCTTCTTGTTAGTTGTCGTTGACGATCTTTAATCAAAAATTGTTGCTTAGCTTTGTTGGTATTATGGATAAACCTTAACTTAGAGTCTGGCAAGTGGGTTTTTATGTATTGGTGGAGTTCTTTTTCGATGTGGTGGGAAATGGAGCCCAGATAAGGAAGTCTAAAGAGCAGATAAGTTGAAGGTTTTGTTTGGGTTTGTTTGGGGCGTTTTGGGTTGAACTTTCTGTTGAAAAATTCTCGGATGCATTTGTCTATAAAACTCAGTGGGTATCCGTTTTTTAGAAGGGTGACTTTAATTGATTGGAACTCGGAATCGATCGTAGTATAGGAATTGCAAATAGAGTAAGATCGTTGTAAAAGGTTGTTGACTAGATTTCGTTAGTAATGAAGAGGGGAAAAGCTTGTGTATTTGGTTAGTAAGTTAGTTTTGGTAGGTTTGTGATATGTGCTCGTCTTGATTCCACCGTTGGTTTTTTCTATGAAAACATCGAGAAAGGTTGCTGAATTGTGTATTTCCAATTCTTTAGTGAATTGAATTTGGTTGTGGATAGTATTGAGATTGGTTAGAAATATGTCGATAGAAGTTGGGTTTGGAAAAGTAGCGAAGCAATCGTCTACGTAGCGGCAAAAGAAGTTTGGACGATGGGAAGGGGGAGTGAGATCAAGAGCTTTGTCGACAACATGGTTCATTATGACGTCAGCCATTAGAGATCCAATTGGTGAGCCCATTGCAACGCCATCTAGTTGTTGATAAAATTTGTTGTTGAATTGGAAGGTGGTATTTTGAGTGCACCAAGTTATTAATTTTTTGAGCCGGTTACGATTTAAGCCATTCCAGCTTGTGCATCCATTACTGAAAATAGAGTCTAGTATGAGATTGGTGGTATAAGTAGTGGAAATGTTTGTAAAGAGGCTTTTGACATCAAATGAAACCATAGTTTGGTTTGTGATATATGTTCAGACAGTTTTGCTAGAAATTGGAAAGTATCTGGAATATTGGTGGGATGTTGTCGTAAGTTATTTAGAGAAAGGGATAGCCAACGTGCGCATTCATGGTTGAATGAACCAGGACAGGAAAGGATGGGCCTTAGAGATATATCAGGTTTGTGAAGTTTAAGTAACCCGTAGAGTGAAGAAGTGGTGGTAGCTGTAGGATAAATTTTCTCATAAACATCGTTTGGAATTGCCTTTTTTGATTTAAGATAATATAGTGAGCGTTGGTATTATCTTATTTAAAAAATTTTTCCAAACATAAAAATGTCGAGTTAATGCAAACACTTTTTTAATAAACTGATGGAATTGCCAACCACAGAATCAAATTCGAGCCCAATATTACCTTGCACAGATTCTATAATTATTGTAAGAGAAGCTGATATTAACTTTAAAATTGTGACCAAATTTTTTAACCCTATTTGTACCGGAAGGGGGGGGGGTGCAAATTTGCTCTCCTATCAGTAATTTTACTATAGCTCATATACAAAAAGAAGTTTTGTTTTCATGCACCCTGACTTTTAAGCAAATTTATTAACACACATTTTCAGAAAATTTGGGGTTAGCTGGATAACCAAAAGTGACGTCACTTTTGCTTTTGTCAGAAGCACCTAAGGAATTTCATGCAGTTATGAGCACAATGCATGCTTATCAGTGCGCGTATTCTCTTCATTGTACAGCGTGCTCATTATCAATGCTAATCTTCAGCTGGAATAGAATATTTTATTTACTGATAAATGCATTGCATCATCATTACATTATTGATGACGTCATAATTCAAAACTATTGCTTTTTCTGCTGTTTCTCAAAATAAACTGCGTTTGCATAAAAAAAAAGATTCATTTTCATCAGCTGTTGAATGACAAAATGAAAATAATAATGCAGTATTCTAAAATTTTGTGAATCGTACTATATCTCAGTTACAAAAACTACAAATAATAATCAACACAATATATTGAACATGATGTCACAATGAATGTGACGTCATCATGCACGATAACGTCATCATCTGCGATGACTTTATCAGAGATGTCTTTGAAATAACAAAAGTCCAACCTGAAAATAGTATTCCGCAACATTTAGGCAAATTTGCATGCTGTCACAAGGATTTACTGGTTTTGATGAGGTCATCATCGTTTTCGTGACGTCACAACCTCAAAATATTTATTTTTAAAAATTTAACAAAAAACACTTCAGCAAGCAAAAAATCATATTTTTATCACGTACCAATCGATTTTTAGATGGGGGAAAATTTGCCTCCCCCCCCCCGGCACAAATAAGGTGTAAAAATAGCCCGGTAGATATAAAGTTAAATAAACTGAGAGAGGTTTGATATCATCAATCTGCAAATAGAATGAAACCAAAATTTCTAACGAATGCTAAATGCTTGTATAACTTTTGGCATTATTTAATTGAAAATATAAACTTAATTTTTGAAGGACCGTGAAGATGTTGCTAATCATGTTCAAGAAAATCCGTACAGTAAGTAATCTTGTTCTACTCTATACAAAAGTTTTCTCACATTTTCCAAGCAGCACAAATAATATAAAAACACACTGGTCTAATAAAAAGCTTGACTTGTTGTGTGAACACTGAGCAAGTAAGCAAAAGAAGTGCAAACAATCAGATAAGCGTAAATTAACCGATCATTAGTAGAGTGGATAAAGCGTCTGCTACTGAAGCGGTAGAATCGGGCTTGATTCCCGGTCGGGTCAAACCAAAGACTATAAAAGTTAATATTCACAGCTTCTCTGCTTGACGTTCAGCAATTAAAGGGACAGTGTGAAGCCTCAGCCGTGTGTGGTAGGCAGGTGGGCAGGTGGCTGCTTGACTCAAAGACCGAAAGGTCCCTTTGCTGTCTTCTGGCAAAAGCAACTTGGTGAATAAATTGTAATTACAATTACAGTAAATCAACTGCAAAATACCTTAAATAGGGAGAATATTAACACGTTATTTTGTTGAATTGCCAGTTGGTTGAATTGGCCAACCAGCTAATAGGTCGAGCTGTAATGCGTTTTTTTCTGGAGCTGGAGGTGTAAGATTGAGATCTTGGGGCGATCAAATGCCAACGGTTTACCACCGCTACGATATTTCTTCAAAAGGAGCTGTGTTGCCCAGGTGCAATGACGCGGAGATGAGTCCCTCAAACTCGTTACACGCTTCTGCGTAATACAGCGAGTATAATGAATTTTTGAATTGCATGATGTAAAAAGAAGTCAGCAGCATTTACTTTGGGATTTGCTAGTGAAACAGTAGCTTTTGTTAATTTTGCTGTAAATGCTTCATCCTCCTGCTAGAACAGCCAGGCTTATCATTAACGTTTGTTACATCATAGTGAATGTGGAAATTAGAAGTGCAGTGATCGAGGCATCGAAGTTAAAAGAATTTTATTCCAACCAGTGCTTGAATGGATTTCAGACCTTAAAATCTCATTTTAAAGTACGTTAAATTAATTTTTATATTGGTACTGTATTACGTTTTTCCATCAATGATAAAGTTGAAAACATTTGAATTGAAAGTATCAGTAACTTTGCAGCATCACTGCACTATCTTGATGTTTGTTCAGCTGGGAATTAGGCCAAGATGTTTGTTCAGCTGGGAATACCTTTGAAAAGATAGCTGAGGGCTGCCGATGAGAGCTAAAAGCTCGAAACAGCGCTGTCCAGCTCTGTGCATACTTTGCAGCATCAATTGACATATTTAAAGTTTTTTGTTTGACAGTAAAACATATTGTAATAAAAATCAAACGTCTTCGGTCTAAAGCAGTTAAGCCTTCTTTAGGACAACATATCTGAATAAAAATAATTCTACATATGGTTATAGGTAATTACCAGGCATTTATTACAATTAAAATCAGTTTATGATGTAATACTACCAAAAACTCACGAAAACTTTTAGTGAGTTAATTCATAACAATTTAGCCATGCAGCAGTAAGCAGGGGTAGTTTTGTCGCTAGTTAAAAGTCAGACAATGAAGAAAAATGAAGCAAAAAACGGCAAGACAAACCAGTTTAAGATAAGAACAGAACAATAATGCGTACCAGAATAACTCTAAAAAATACTAAGTAAAAATGAGGCCCCTTTAGCATATAACTTTAGCAAAGAAGCAATGAAAAAATAGGCCCCTTTAGCTCCTTTAAATAGGCCGCTTTAGCAAAGAAACAATTAAAAATCTTACACCATCAGGCAGTACTCCTATGAAATTATATGGACTTATCAAAATTCACAATAAAGACAATCCAGCAAGACCAGTAGTTTCTATAATCGAGACACTCGAGTATAAACTAGCAAAAGTCCTAAACACAATTATAAAGCCTTATTTACCTAACAAATTCTTGAAAAATTCAACAGATGATTTCTTAACCCATATCAAAGATTTTTCATTTACCTCGAATCAATTTTTGGTAAGCTTTGATGCGAAGTCACTTTTCACCAACGTCCCTTTAAATTACACCATCGATATATATCATTGCCGACAGAGCTGGGCGTTTAAAAAACACATCATAAAGCGCAAGCGCAAATTTCGCAACCAAAATTTTTACGCTTAAAGCGCAAATGCGAATTTTGCAATCAAAATCTTAAAAGCTTAAAGCGCAATTGCAAATTTCGTACCGAAAATTCTAAACGTTTTGAAGCGCAAACACAAATTCTGCAACCAAAAATTGAAAATAGTACAGAGAAACTACGAATTGATTGCTTGAGAAGCGCACACAAATTTCGCTATTCAAAAAAGTTTTTGAGTACAAATTTTTGCAAAATCGAAGTTTCAAAAGCGTGCTGCAGACGATGGTGTTAAGCAAGGATGGCAGTCCGGTACGTTCAGAATTTGCGTACTACGTACTTCGCACCTTCAACCGTACCGTACCAGCGTACCGTACTTCAGTTCAATTTTTGAAGCGTACCGTACCAACGAACCGTACCCATACCATTACAAACGAGGCGTACTGTACCACTCTACTGTACTTCTTAGCGAAAATTGAGGCGTACCATACCGTACTAACGTACCGTACCGTACAGCCATCCTTGCTTTTAATTACACGCAACTTTAACTGACTTTGAAATCACTTGCCTATAAATTAGCGATCTCAATTCACACATTTAACCTCGGCTTCAGCTGTCTTTTGCCTCTGCAAACAAAAAGCCGGCGCAATGTGCAAAAAGTCTGGGATTTTAAATTCAAACAGCGTGCCAGCGTATCGTACCCGTACCATTACAATAAAGGCGTACCGTACCAACGTACCGGACCTGTACCATCACAAAAAAAAGCGGATCGTACCTTTTCGCAAAAATTGAGGCGTGCCGTACCGTACCAAAGTACCGTACCGTACTGCCATCCTTGGTGTTAAGTATAAAAACGTGAAAGTATAAAAGTAGTACCATCTTCAGCTAAGCTGTACTGGATAAACCAACTGCATTGCGTTTAGCTTTTACAACTAAAGACACAAATCTAAAACCGAAGAAAGAATTATTATTATTGCTGAAAAAATGCAATTAAACACTAAAACAAAAAAATGATAAAATTAAACAGCAATAAAATAAATAAACACCAAAACAAAAAAAGCTCCATTCACTCACATTCAGAAATAATGCGTTATTCGTGGAGAAAAATTGACTTTTTTAAACATTTTTCCTTTTCACGCAACAAAACAAACTTTTCAAAATTTTCTTTCGTCATAGACGTTCGTTTCGATCGCAAAATATCAGAACCAACAGCAAATAGTTTCTCGACAGCGGCCGAACTAGAAATAGCAGTGTTGAATCTTTTGAATTTTTGCTACCACGCATCTCTATTGTAGGCAGGAAAGCAATCTTTGGTGATTTTGTCGTTTGCTCTTCCGACCCTTTCATCTAATTTTTTTCCTGTTGTGGAAACCAAGTTTTCGGCTACTAATTACAGTACAAAAAACAAAAAGTATTTCGTACTTATTAAGTGAGGTAGCTTAAACTACATACAGGGTTCAAAATTAACGCCTGCCCGCTTGCCCGAGGCAAGCTGAAATCGCTTCGGGCAAGTAAGTTTTCAGCTTAACTTCCTCGACGGCAAGTTAACAAAATGCAGCGTATTAGACAACTTCAAACAAGATTATTGAAAGACGCAATTTAACCGATTTTGTCGCAATAAAGTAAAATTTGTACTTACAGAAAGCTGTTTCTTGCTTTATTTTTGTAAGCACTTTGTAACTATCACAATTAATGCATTGTCTAAATAGTACGCACATTACTAATCGCAAATAACAAGTCTTAATCGCACGCAGATATTTCGATTCTTGGACGCGTTTAGCAACTGTTTGGCACAAAATTTTCTTTTTTTTTTTTGTAGAAAAGTTTTCCGGCGCTTGCCACGCTAACGGCTGTTTCAGATACCACAAGTATTACCCTGCGCTGCATGAAGATAACGTCAAGATTTTTGCAATTTTTTTGTTATGATTATTTTGAAGATCTTTTAGCTTTCTAGCTGGTGTAGTTTCCAAAATATTCGCTAACAAAAATACGTTTGCCACAAACCACAACGGTAATTAATAATTATGACCGTTAAATATTAACTGAAATATTTACAATCAAAAAGTGAATTTTTGTTGATGCATTATTGGAAAAAGTTACTGATTGCATCACATTATCTTAACGATCGCAGCACACAAAAACTTGATTCTCGAAACTACGCGTATTTTGCAAATTCAGTGCTTTTTTCCAAGTTAACCTCAAAACTTAGAGTACCTTTTTTGGGCAAGTTAAAATTTTTTTCGAATGAGTAGACATTTGATAACATTTGCCCGACGGGCAAGTTGTCAAAAAAGTTAATTTCGATTGGTAATATAATATTATTATATTACTCTATGTCTTTCAGCAGTATACAGCATATAGTATATCTGAAGCACAATTACTACCACTAGGGATGGGCATTTCAGAATAGTAGGCTATTTCAGAATTATTCCGAATAGCTATAACCGAATCCTAATCTCGCTTAAATTAACTTAATTTGTTGAAAAAGTGAACTACCAGTCAACCACCACCGATATTCAGAAAAAATTTATTAAACGATTTGGTTAATTAAAGCAGCGCTTTATTTCGGTGCATGATATTGAGTGCTTCTAAATGTTCACCACTTAATTGCATTCTTAATTCGCTCACAGTCAAGCCTGCACTGGAGAAGCACCTTTCGGAAGAAGCTGATGGTGCAAGAATGCAAAGGTTGCTTCAAATAGGAAAGTTGAAAATTTGTGGGTTACCATTTCATGTACCCATTTTAATAGGTTAAAACGTTTGAGTTTTAGAGAGCCCCGTTTGGGAAAACGTTTTTTCATATTTGCTCACCCTAAAAATTCCATGTGTATAGCGTGAGTGGTTAAAAAGTTTGAATTTTGGAGGGTCCGTTTGGGGCAAACACCCATTTTGGCACCCCCAATTTTTGTTACGTTTGTTTTATTTTTGATATCTACTCATTTAAAAAATGTGATTCATCTAGCTCTAGGCTAACGGTTTAAAATTCGAAATTTTGGAGAACCCGATTGAGGGGATCTCTCAATCTGGCACCCTTGATTTCTGTCACACACTAGTCCTCCTTAGTATATTCAATCGCTCAAACTTTAAATGCAGCACGTTTAGCGGCTTTAAAGTAGATAGCGCAGAACAAACAAAATAAGAAAAAAAGTAGATAACGCAGAAAAAAAAAAAAAAAATTCTTTGTCTCAGCAATCAGAATGTATCAACTATCTCGTGATCATGCTTTAAATCTGTAAAATCAAACTTTATTTATTTTTTGACAGGGACATGCAGTTCAGCATTCAAAAATTATTTTGTGATTGCGCATCTTGGAAAAAATTCACAATTAAAGCGCAACAAATATTAGATTTACCGAATTGGAAACATAAATTGCGCAAGAGCTGAAAAAACAGGCGTAGAGCGCAACACAAATTGCACAAGCGCTGAAAAAACAGGCATAGAGCGCAACGCAAATTGCGCAAGAGCTGAAAAAACAGGCATAGAGCGCAACGCAAATTGCGCAAGAGCTGAAAAAAGGCACAGTGCGCAACGCAAATTGCGCATTTGCAAAACTTGCGCAATTTGCGCAACTTGCGAACTATTTTGCGCAACGCCCACCTCTGATTGCCGATTACATTTTTTCTCCGAAACGTAAACACCAACACCCGATTAAAAGAGAAATTTTTGTTAAATTAATGCATCTTGCGACTCAAGGAGTGTTTTCATATAACAATAAATTATACAAGCAAATCGACGGGGTCGCAATGGGCTCTCCCCTGAAATGCACATTGGCAAATTTCTTTCTTGGCCATTTGGAGACAGTTATTTTTAAACAGCCATCTTCAACTCATCCTAAAATGTATCTTCGTTACGTGGACGATGTGTTTGCTGTTTCCGATGATGATAAGAAATGTGATTCTTTTTTAAACATACTTAATACTCAACATAAAAATTTACAGTTTGCTGTAGAAAAGTCTGCACACACCTTGCAATTTTTGGATGTTGGTATTGAAGTTAATGAGCAGGACGTAGATACTTGGGTATGGCGAAAGCCAACTAGCACTGGCCTATTATTGAATTTTGATGCTATTTGTCCTTTAAAGTGAAAATCTGGTCTTATTATGTGTATGCTACACCGTGCTAAGCAGTGGCTTTGCTAGGGGTGGGGGGGGGGCGCCCCGGGTGTCATCATTTTGGGGTGACACCATTTTGTAATACCAGTCAAACAGAAAAGAAAACAACAATATGCATAATATCATTGGAAATGCTTAGCACTTGAACCGATCAGTGGTCGAGTGGGTAGAGCGTCTGCTACTGAAGCGGTAGACACGGGTTCGATTCCCGGTCGAGTCAAACCAAAGACTATAAAAATTGGTATTCACAGTTTCCCGCTTGACGTTCAGCAATTAAAGGGACAGTGTAAAGCCTCCATCGTGTGTGGTAGACAGGTGGGCAGGGGGTAGCTTGACTCGAAGACCGAAAGGTCCCTTCGTTGTCTCCTGGCCAAGGCAACTTGGTGAATAAAACGTAATTACAATTACAATTACACTCTAAAATTAACTAAAAAATGATTTAAAGCCCCTTTTGAAAAAATTATTTAGAGGGGCGAGCGATAATTTGTAGAAATATAACTCACAAATTAAAACCTTTAAAAGTTTCCAAATAAGCAATTACATTTGATCGCTTATTGAAACATGCTGAATGTAGGTTTCATGAAAAAATATATAAGCTCAGAAATATGGGAGGGGGTGGCTATTCAGTATTAGTTAATTACCAAGCACTTCAACTCAAATATCGTTTCATTAGCCCCCCTCCCCAATCATTGTTCTCTATTAAATATAGACGATATGGATTACTCCTTGTGAGTTAATTGAACCTGTAGCGTTGCTAGGGGGGAATAGAGCCTTTTCGTCGCCCCCATTGGCCAGCCGGCCAAAATGCAGAATAAAGAAAATATCACGTTTTTAGCACTTCTGAGAACATCTTTTGCATTGAAATAGACTCAAAAAATGATTTAAAGCTTGTTTTGAAACATTTATTTACGAGGAAGAGCTAATTTATCAAAAACAAAACTCATAAATCAGAAAAAAAGCTTTGAAAATGGCCAAAAAATATCAAAAAATGCTGTTGTTTCTATTCATTCCTGAACACAGGTTTTATCAAAAAATTTTATCAATAACTTCTCTCAAACTTCCTTCCATTAGTCCTCTAATTGTATCTTTCGCTATAAAATGCACTAGAAAAAGAGTACTCCTTCAGAGTTTTGTTGAACTCTAGTGCAGGATTTCATGATTTATCAACTTGTAAATAAGAGAACTGAAATTCTGGCAATAGCTACCACCAACATACTGTAGCTCCTTTTTGCAACTAGTATTATAATGTTTTTACACTGCTAATTTGTATGCCACGTTTCAATAGCATTAACTTTTATCAAAATAGGCCCAAAATTAAGTTAGTTTTTGTCAAAAATAGACAAAGTTTTTGAGCGCTGGAGGCTCTGCCCCCAGACCCCAGAAAAAGCCCTCCCCCAATTGCAGATTTCTGGCTACGCACTTGAGTCTAATCATGTTTTTGCACTGCTAATTTTTATGCCTCCAGAGTTCTTTCTGAAGCCAGATTTTAAAAGCATTAACTTTTATCAAAATAAGGCTAAAATTAAGCTATTTTTGCCAAAAAAAAATTTTTTTTGAGCGCTAGGGGCTCCGCACCCAGACCCCCAATGGTATCCGGCGGATAGGGTGGAGTTTCCAGACCCCAGAAAGAGCCCCTCCCTACTGTAGATTTCTGGTTACTCGCCAGATATTAAACGTGTGATGTGATATTAAATGCGCATACTTTCAAGTTGTAGAATCTTACAATAAGAAGTTATTGAGCTAGCCAAATAACAACCGCTATTTACAGGAATGAAGTAGCACCGCCATCTTTAAAATATAACTTTTTGCGGCCTACTATACATTAATATACATTACCTACTATATATTCTTTAAAATATAACCTATGAAGGGTGACACCACAAAACTTCGCCCCGGGTGTCACCATCCTTAGTGACGCCACTGGTACTCAGTTGATTAGCTCTAACGATAATTTATTTTTTGCGGGAAGTAAATAAATTACGATCACTATTTCTTGCTAATAATTACACTAATAATTTCTTTAACAAAATACTAAAGCAGTTTCGTGATTCATTTTCATGTGTTACTACCAACTGTGATGATGATAGTGATAAACATTTTGTTAAGGTCCCTTACGTTGGTGCAGCTTCTAAGCGATTCGTTAAACAACTTTCTGAGCTGGTTAAATGCAAATTTGGCGTTGAGATTTGTGCAATTTATACAACATACAAAGTTGGCCGTTATTTTCAGCTGAAGTCAGCTACTCCCATCACTCTGAGCTCCAATGTCGTATATCAATTTTTATGTTCGTGTGATACGAATCTGTCGTCTGTGAGCATGAGTTCGCGACACCTTGAAACTCGAGCACGGGAGCATCTAAATCTAGCTGATATTAATACAAAAAGTGCTATCAAAGACCATTAATACAATTATGACAAATGCTCTTCCATGAAACATTCAGTGGAATCTTTCAAAATTATTAAAAAGTGTGTCACTGAGAATGATACTAAGATTCAAAAAGCTTCGAAAGTGTAGGCCTATTGCTTTATGTTGAAACTTCGCAGTAAACTACAGTAAACATTGTAGCTGAATGATTGATTAGAATTGACGATGTGATTTTGTTCGATTGGAATAAACGTTATGGACTGATGACCGGTATATCCATAGCTACCGACTGCCGTAGGCTATCGATATTCCTCGAAGCTTATCGGTATTCTTCGAAGCAGTTATTGTATTAAGCTACTTTTTGTGGTAGGCTATCATTATAACAAACACGTAGTGCAATTCATAAAGTAGTTCGTTTATTTTTCGACGTTTTGCAAGAAACAATTTCTTCATTAATGGTTACCGGTACTTCATCTTGAAAAATTGTTTTGAAGTTTTGCATTCATATCGATCAGCTGCCAAGTGACGACGGTCACGTGATTTCAAAGCAAGTTTCCATGTTTTAGAATTCACCACAAAAAACTCAAGCTAAAACTTTAATTATGCAAACTTTTTAGCAAAAAACTTACCCATGATTAATTATTTAGTTTAAATTTATCATATTTTGATTTTTTACATTCAAAGAAAGGTAAAAAATATCTTTGTTGAAATTTGTGAATTATTTCACGGCAACACTAATAGTAAAGAAAATTATTCTAGCGTATGATTTTAAAATATTTATCCGCGTTCGATTAAAAGCGGTATATCTGAAAAACGGCACCTGGTTGCAACCGAAGACATTTCAATCATTAATCAGGCATTAAAAATCTCTTTGTAATAAATTTTTCAAGAGGTACCTCGATGGGTATCACGAGACAACACAATTTTGGACACCGTAACAAGGCCCAAGCATTTGGTTGAATAAAATTCAATCGATTAAATTGATAACGTTTACACAACACACATAAGTCCAAAAATTATCTTAATTTTTACCACGGTTCTAGCTGCAGTTTTCACAAGTGTAGCCAGTTACCAGCGGCTTGTCTCTGCTGCAACATTTTTGAGGAGTGCCAAGTCCCGGTCTACACTATGGGTGAAATCGTAAGCGTATACGCGAGTATTTTGTTTTATATTAAGCGTATTTATCTAAATTCAGTACACCCGACGTAACACCTTACCTGCTAACGAGCTGGCAGCTGGTTAGAGTATACACTATGGAGAAGCTTCTACTCTCGCGATCTCACGCACAGCGTAGATTGGCGTAGCTAAATTGATTGCTCTTAGCTTATCTGTTGAGATCACAATATTGGATTATAGTTTTGCAATATTTAGAGCATCAAAGAGCAAAGTCATTTAAAAGAAAGATTATAGTTTTGCAATATTTAGAGCATCAAAGAGCAAAGTCTTTTAAAAGAAGGATTATAGTTTTGCAATATTTAGAGCATCAAAGAGCAAAGTCTTTCAAAAGAAAAGGATCATAACATTGCCAGCAACCCAAATCACAAGAAACTTAACCGGCTTAAAAGCGTCTATCCGTGTAAGTGCCCGTGAATAACGCGTATAATAAATTGCACTGCTTAGTCCTATTCTGGTAATTGTTTTTGTTCTCAGATTAAGCAGAAATTCCGACCATTATGCTCCTAAAAGGCCTTTCATTTGAATAAAAAGCTCTTCAATAAATCGGACTTTAAAATAATGGTAATGATAACAAACAACGATATGCTTCATAGTTACTACGATTCATTTTTTAATTTAAGTGTATAAACCAAGAATCATTCTTTGGCTTCTCTTTGCAAGTTTTTTGTTAGTCTGGACAAAACAACAAGACGTGAACTGTTAGGCCCTAAATTAAAAAAACGCTAATAGTTTTTTTTAAGGGCACAACTACGCATTTCCCCCCATTCAGGAACTGCAACCTTTTAATCCTCAGCCTAATGGTCTACCACATGAGCAATAGTATATACCTACGACAAAGACAGCGGTAATATATTAGCCTGTTTTGTTTTATGCAGATGACCATGCAATTGTAAAATTGCCTGACAACAAGTATATAAATGCAGCTCATATTAAAGTAAGTTCAGCACGTTAAAAAAGTTAAGATGGTTTTCCAAAAATATGCTATCTCTTCATAAACCATGTTTTGTTTGATAAAGCAAAAAATATTTGCTACTGATTAAAATGGACAGTTAAAACAAGAAAACAAAGCAATATAATGATATGAATGATGCAGATATTATAAACTGTCTTAATGACCAATGTGCTTCTGACGAAACATGTGATGTATCAGCAATAAAAAACATATAAAAAGAATTTAAATCGCTCATCATTTTACTAGGTTAATTCGTTTTTTGTTTGATAATAATCAACAATTTTTTTTCCATTTAAAACTTTTGCTTATTATTTTGTTTTAACAATTACGCTGGCACCAATACATTATAAAATTTTAAAGAGTTTTGTCAAGATACGTTTTTGAAAGAACCCTCCGTTGTTTTTGCTAATCCAAAGCTACTTCTTTAGAGTTCTCAGGCAAAAATTTAAAATAAGGGCATGTGCTGAACAAAATGAAAATTTGGGAATCTAGAGACAGTAAGAGACAAACTGTCTTCGGATGACAGGAAATATAATTAGCAGTTCTAATTTTGCACTCTCCAATCTGACGATTTTTCTTGACAGGTGTCAGACGAAAAGCTTTGTTGAAAATGAAACATTCTGATTAAGCAATTTTCAAGTTTTGTACGACCAGGCAACTTTTGATATCAAAATAAAAGTTTTTTTTCATTAAAAAAATAATGGCTCGATTCTCCTAAGTAGAAAATTTATTCTGTATATGACAGTCATGTTAGGGTTTATTTGACGAGCCATTTTAACCAATTTTGCAGTATTTTTAATAAAAATCTTATTATAAACCACCAAAAAGCTATTAAAATGGCTGTCAAATTGGCGGGCAAATATTTCATTTTTTTGGCTGGCATCAAGTCATTATTTTTATAGGATTGACTTAACCCTATTTGTACCCTTGCCCCCCCCTCTTAGTTATTTTGATATAGCTCCTAAACTAAAAAAAAGTTTTGCTTTGATGCACCCTGACTTTGAATCAAGTATAATTAACACAAATTTTCAGAAACGTTGGAGTCAGCCGGACAACCGAAAGTGGCGTCATTTTTGGGTTTGTCAGAGGCACCTAAGGAGTTTCATACAGTTTTGAGTAAAGCGCATGCTTATCAGTGCGTTTATTCTATTCATTGTACTGCCTATTCATTAACGATGCTAATCTTTAGCTGGAATAAAATATTATATTTACTGAAGAATGCATTGCATTATCCTTACGTCCTTGATCACATCATAATTCAAAGTCATTGCCTTTTCTGCTGTTTCTTGAAAAAAACTCCGTTCGCATAAACAAATATTCGTTGTCATTAGCTGTTGAACGATATAATAAAAATAATACTGCACTATTCTAAAATTTGTTAATCATACTAAATCTCAGTTACAAAATTTTACAAATAATAATCAACGCAATACATTAAGACGTCATCGTGCATGTGATGTCATCATGAATGTGACATCATCATCTGCGGAACTTTATTAGAGGTGTCTATGAAATAACAAAAGTTCAACTGACAATAATATTTTGCTACATTTAGAATAATTTGCATGCTGTTTCAAGGATTTATTGGTTTTAACGTCATCATCGTTTTGGTGACGTCACAACCTCAAAATATTTTAAAGAATTTTAAAAATTTCACAAAAAACAGCATCAACAAGCAAAAAATCTTACTTCTATCACTTACAAATCATTTTTTAGATAGATACAAATAGGGTGTGAAAATAGCTAGGTAAATATAAGGTTAAACTATCAACGAATAATTAGAATTTGTTTTTTTAAAATTATAATTTGATTCGCTAAGTGCATCGCAAAGTGTTAATACAGAGTTATCACGATTCCAAACGTTATATCGCCACTCAAGGGCCAAGACCTGAAACTGTTGGAGATTTTTGGGAAATGGTGTGGAGTGAAAAAGCTACAACGATTGTGATGCTGTGTAAATGTGTGGAAAATGGAAAGGTAAATCTATTTTACCGTTTATAAAAATGAAATTTTACTTTCAATCATGATTTTTAACATTTTAACAATTAAGTATAATTGAAAAAAGGTAATTCTTCAGCGAACATCAGAACACGAAACGGCAATACTTTCAGATTTGCTTAAAATACAAAGCAGAAAATTATAAATTGATCAATTAGCTATGGTATGAAAATTTGCAAAAAAAGAAAATAATCTTAAATTACTCTGTCGTTTAAAAAGGCTACTCTAACCTTTAAAAATGCATTTTTTAACTTGCAACAGTCGAAAAGCGAAATGTACTGGCCAACACTGGAAACTACTATTGCAATACGAAACTACGAAATCAGGACCGATTTGGAAGAAATTATGGGAGATATCGTGAAACGTACATTTACAATTCAAAATACGAAATTAAAAGTAAGTTAACCGCGTTTTGGCGTACAGTAAATTACTAGCTGATGATACCAGATATTATTTGTTATTTATTTTATGTAAACAAAAATAAACGACTTGATTTTTATGACTAAGAAGATGAAGCAATGGCACGCTCTGCCTTAATTCGGACCGGAAAGATGCCCCGTTTATCTACGTCTGAAATGGGTCGATTCTGTTTCTACGCGGTTTGAAAAGCAAGTAAAATCTGCTGTCAAACAATGCTTTTCCGGTGTGGAAACATGCGTTGTTTACTCTACCAAAGAGCTTCTCCCCGCTACCAACAAGAATGTACTGCCTGCAATACCAAAAAGTTAGATATTTTTCAATTCTGATACCACTGTAACAGTCGGTATGTAGGTCGTACTTCCCAAAGGCTAAAGGACAGAATTGAACAACATAATCCCAAATTTATCCGTTCTTGTTCTTCCTTTTCGAAACGCTTACTTCCTCCCCGTCGATGCAAATCTTCCACCCAGACTAACACCCAGTGTGTTGCTTCTGATTCAGCCATTGCACTTCACCATTTACAAAATCCTACCTGCGATTAACATTATGATGACAGTAGATTCTCTATTCTTGCCCAAGGCCGCTCTCTTTTTCATCTATAATCTTTTCTTGAAACCATTTTTATCAAAGCTTTTAACCCCACCCTCTGCCGACAAAAATAATTGGTGTACAGCTTAAAGATTATGCACTAACGATCACGGCTCGGCTTTTTCCTACAAATGGCCACTTCTTTTTTGCACTCTCCATTCTGACGATTCTTCTTGACAAAGTGTCTGACGAAAAGCTTCGAAGATATAAACATTTTAATCAAGGCAATTATCAAGTTTTGTAACACCAATCAACTTTTGAAGTAGTTTTTCGACAAGCCAGCCAAAGAAAATATCTCAATCTGCAAGAAAGATAACAGCGTAGTTATTGCATAACATGGTGTTGCTAATTACCAGCAAATTAGTACAACTGTTACTGATTGGATTAATTATTTCGTTTGCTTCTTCGATCAATAACACGTTTGGTGTAATTTAGTTTTAATTCCAACTTGATGAAACACAAATTCACAAACGTTGATCTAAAAAACAAAATACAAAAAAAAACGCTGTCTGAAAGCGCAAAATTTTTAAGAAACCCTTATTAACGCGTAAATTTATAATTGAAGAAACTAACATTTTAACTGGAGGAAAAAACTATTGACATGAACACAAAACTCGATTATATGGCGTGTATGATTATTTTAATCAGAAACTTTCAAAGCAGAATTTAACGTTTTTTACAATATCTTTAGCATCGGTATTACAAGTAAACATTAATAGATATACTCAGAGTAAATAAAAAAAGTTAAACGTTTTATTCTCCAATGTATTTTCGGACGCAGACGCAATAAATTTCACAATTTGACTGCATGCTAACTCGAACTTGAAATAACAAATCAGTCGATAGCTGGCGACTAATCCAAAAAGAGAGAAGAGAGATAGTCAGCTAAGGGAGGGGGTGTGTGCAAACGGACACCAACTAAGCAAGAGCTCTTGATAAATTAAGCAACAAAGCTCTTAAAATAACGGACATTTTTTTTGTCCTAAATCTCAAGTCTGATAAAATGCCACGTTAACTTGGCTCCAATTTTAAAACTGCTTGCTGACTTAGTCCTTCAAAATGGGCCTCTGCACTCTGTCACAACTAATCCAGACTTTTTTTAATTTTTACTTTGATGATGAATATTGGTGCTTTATAACAGCGGTGGTTTATCAGCACCATAACAACATTAAATAAAGAATGCAAACATATATGTGAAATGCTGAAGATTTTATATTTTTTTGGTAGAAATTAAACAAGATCCAGTACTTCTGTAGCGACAGCAGGCACCTGGTATCACTATAGAAGCGCTCAAAAAGTAAACTTAAAGAAACCAAAATAAAATTTTAGCAATTCATACCATAATATAATAGCACAGATCGACCAGAGTAATTTACTGCAAAATACAAGACACTTTTACTATAGAAAATAGATAAATAAAATGAGTTTAATATTCAAAAATGCTTTGTGGATCGACTATAATTTTGTTTTTACATACTATCAAATTATTGTATACATTGTTCCAAACAAGAAACACAATCAGAGATGGGTTGCTGTGGAGAAAACAAGGCCAAAAGGCAAATGAAAACGTTTTAGCATTATGTGCATTAATGCACGTTTGGCTTTGCTCCACCTAAGCCAACTCCTGCTGAAAAGAACAACTAAACTTTTACGAGTATTGCAAGTGATTACGTATCACACGTTTAATTGTTACACTAAATGTAGTGAATACTAGATTACATGATAGCCATTAACATTTTAAACGAACTGATTGGAGGAGTAAAGATATCAAATAAGATGGGTATACATCACCTTGTTTGATAATATAGATTTCAAATCAAAGTTAAAGCCTAATCTTTTCACAGGACTTTTCAGAATATCACAACCAGTTGAATAACTTGGGCAAACGAAAACAACATGTGGGACAGTTTCCGCAACTTTGCATTTGGAACATAAACCAGGGTCATGGCAGTTTATTCTACATAGATAGTTTATTTAAGCAGCAATAAGCATTTTGACGTCAAAGTATTTCTTTTGATTTAAAGGTAGCTACATTTTGGACATTTGAGAGAAGCAATTTGTGTTGGTCACTGGCAAAATAAGCGATATAATGGCAATTCTATTTCTCATAAATATGATCCCGAATGAATGATTTGACTTCTGAATAAAGTAATTTACATTCGGCTTGTTCAATTTGAACGTCATTTGATGAGTATGGTACGACTGATCTGAAAACATGTTTGGTTAAGTTATCAGCAATTTCGTTTCCAGAAATCACGGAATGACCATAAGAACCCAAAGAAAAGTAACTGTCAAATTAGAATAAAATAGTAAGTGATTCAATAACATAACTTTATTTGCCGTTGCAAGTTCGCAAAAAAAAATTACAAAATTTGCGAGTAAATTTAACCTTAGAGTTTTTCACGCAAAAACGGCAATCTAAAATATACTGCAACATCTTGACGTCCTTCGTGGTCGACTCCTGGGAAGCCATGTCAACTTCCACTGGCAGTTAGGTGGCCAGAACAACCACCAACCCTGCAGCTCCAATGATATTTCACATTGTAGCTCAAGTCAATAAAGCACAGAGAGCTGGACAGCGCTGTTTCGAGCTTTTAGCTCTCATCGGCAGCCCTCAGCTATCTTTTCAAAGGTATTCCCAGCTGAACAAACATCTTGGCCTAACTGGCAAACCTTAATGGCTTGCAGAGAGGCAGATGCTTAGTAGGGAATAAACGATTTTTCACTTGTGGTACTTTAGAAACAAGTGAAAAATCGCTGGATCCTTGTAGTAAGGACAGCCCTAGGCTATCTCTGTGCTTTATTGACTTGAGCTACAATGTGAAATATCATTGGAGCTGCAGGGTTGGTGGTTGTTCTGGCCACCTAACTGCCAGTGGAAGTTGACATGGCTTCCCAGGAGTCGACCACGAAGGACGTCAAGATGTTGCAGTTTTGATTTCCGTGGTCACGCAGAGGGGAGTCCTTGTAGTAAGGATAGCCTAGGGCTGTCCTTACTACAAGGATCCAGCGATTTTTCACTTGTTTCTAAAGTACCACAAGTGAAAAATCGTTTATTCCCTACTAAGCATCTGCCTCTCTGCAAGCCATTAAGGTTTGCCAGTTAGGCCAAGATGTTTGTTCAGCTGGGAATACCTTTGAAAAGATAGCTGAGGGCTGCCGATGAGAGCTAAAAGCTCGAAACAGCGCTGTCTAGCTCTGTAATCTAAAATATAAATAAGTTCGACGTCACGGAGAAATATTTTAACAGCTATTGCGCAAAAGAACCGGATTAAATGGTACGATCTAAAGCAAATCAAAAAAGGCGTGCACTTAAAACGTTATTTAAATTTCAATAAAACAAGTCTTGATCTTTAACCAATAAATGTGCGGATAAATGAAACCTGGTTCGAAGCTTGAAATAAACAAATCGCCGCTACAGCAACGTTTGTTGCAACAATGTAGTCACGCAGTAAAACATCTCAGTCTTATTTTGCTCGAGAATTCACATGTTTTACAGGAAACCCGAATTGTAACCCAGTTTCACTTCGTCAACTGGCCTGATCATGGTGTACCCGCGAATACGTCATCAATGGTTTATCTACGCAACATGGTTAACCAGCAGCATTCAGACAATTCGTTAGGTGGACCAATCATTGTGCATTGCAGGTAACGGCTTATTACATTCAGTAGCTTGAGTCATTTATTACTACACTTGTATTTTATTTAGATCGAATTCATAAAAACTTGTCAAATGTCTAGCAAAAATAGCATAATTGTGTTTATAATTTAGGTTTCACGCTACAGCATAAACGTTTATTCATCTTTCATGACTGTGTTTTAGTTTGCTCAAAACTATTTTGCCTACTAATAATTGAAACAAAACCAAAAACCTGTTTTCCATCTTTTATCTTCTTTATCTACTTTTACTTTCAAAATCATTTCTAAAAAATTATCTCGATTTATGATCAAAATTTAAAATATGTTGGCATCTGGGTGGCTGCTTGACTCGATGACTGATAAGGTCTTTTTGAAGCTTCCTTGTCGTGACAACTGGTTCTTACAAGGTACATGAATGAGCCTTGTTTATTATTATCGTATATTCTTTACTATGTGATTCGTGTTTACGTAATATTTTAGTTATAGACAAAAATAAAAAAAATGGCTTGACTTGACTAAAAAAGCTTTTTTTTTTTAACAGAATGCAAAGCGTTTACCCATTTAGGAACAATGACTAACAACCTTTTTCAATACTTATGAGCACTAAACACAAAACAGTAAATAAATTGTCTGGAAAAACTTAAAACTAAGTTAGGGATCGCAATACAAAAAAAGAATTAAACTTGCACTGACTTTAATTTAGTGTACAATTTTAAAAATTATTTGCTTCATCATCAGCAGATAATGTTTATTAAAAATGTTTGCTCAAGTTCTGTTTTTTGTTTTACATTGAGATGTACTCAAATATTCTAGCCAATATGCTCAGAAATCGCAATGGTTTAACCTTTTATGAATTAGCGATGGGGCTGGAAGAACTGGGGCTTATATTGTTATCGATTTGTTAACCGACATTTTGCAAGATGTGGACTCAATTGACCCAGTGAAAGAAGTTATGGCAATGAGAGAAAATAGAAAAGACATGGTGCAAAATGCGGTAAGTTTTTGCGTGCTTTAAAGATTTATACAAGCTATAGCTGCTTTTGCTAATTTTATGCGCAAGTGCATAATATGAAATATCAAAATGCAGAGCGCAGAAGAACTCATCCGCGAGCAAATGTTTTAAAGGTTCATTTCTGATCAGTCAGTGGAAGCTAAAATGTTGGATGCGATAATGAGATGTGAAACTTCGAAACACATATTTGCAGATATTTTTTAAAATATAATTTACCCGTATATATCAGCAATGTGGTATGTTCAAAACTTAGGTGTAGCCAGGATTTTTGATTGGAGTAAGCCCAAACCGAAAATTACATGCCATGACGTCATCAAAATTTTCAAAAAGAGGGACTTTTTTATGGAACTACGACACCGTCAAATGGAAGATCAGAAGTCTGGTTTGGCACGTAATTAGGATTTTGCTAAAGGGAAGGTCTTGAACATAAAGTTAAAAAGTGTTTCAAAATTGTCTAAATTAGAAGACGAGATAAACAAACTCGTGTAATTGAAACTCATCATAGACAGGTATGCAGAGGCTATAAGGGTCTGGGAGTAATTTTTTGTAATTGCAAGCCGCTGGAAGATTTTTGTAAGGACCTGAGGTCGCAACTTTTAGGGCAAAAACTCTGAATTTTTCCCAGGTTATACATTTAAATTGGTTGGCAAAATTTTGAAATGAGAGGACCCGGGCCCCCTTGTTGTCAATATTAATATTACTGTAAAGTGCTGTTGTACGCGAAAACGTAAAAAAAAACATGAAAGTAAAAAAACAATAAACGTTGTTGTCATCATATTTACCATTGGAGGAATTTCAATAAGGGAAAAAGGGCGGGCTCTATATGCCCCCTGGCGACGCTTATTGTTGATGCAGCAGTTTCGGCCGCTGACAACATATCTACACAATAGTTACTGTATGTTTTTGACGTTTGCGGGTCAGAGAGTTTATAATTTTATTGTTTGCTTGCTTCTGGCCTAATGGTTATCAGGGCAGAAGCCAAGGGAAGAACCACCAGAATGGCGAATCCTTAAAACAAGCTAAATCAAGCAATGCGAAAAAGTTATCTTCCCACAGGATTTGAACCTGCAGCCTTTGGATCACCGATCCACTGCTCTACCACATAAGCTAGAGAGGATGTCACCTCGCATGCTTAATTTGGTGATTTAAGCTGTGATTCCTATGAAACGAAGCAAAAGCGTTATCGTTTTCTATGAATTATCGCCATTAGACTTGATCACCTTCTCAACAAATTTCTAAACCTTGTAAACAAACAGTCGTAAAGGGTCGTAAGTTTTGTTCGATAATGCGCAGCTGTGTACGTTCATGACAAAGCATGACTAAGCGCGACGTCTTTGCCGCAAAACAACGTAAATGACGAATTTCTTGAAAATCGACCAAAACCAGACAGCGTGAAAGAATTCGCTGGTGCCCGGGCATTAAAATTTGATTTTGACAGCTCGAATGTCTGATATTCGCCTGAAAACACAGGGACGAGTTCAACAATTCATTAAATGCATTAAAACCATAACTTTTTTTTTAAACCAAAAATTTCACCATCACGTACTTGAGTAAATTTCTGCAAAAGTCATGAAGTTTCAAGATTTTTGGATAAGGATATTACCAAAAAATTTCGCTCTGAAGTTTTGTTGTGTCGCATCGACACACTAACCCGCTGAATAGGGTTAAACCCAGCAATTTGCTTGTTCTATGATGTTAATAATAATTTAATTATGCTGTTTTTGGCAGGAGAGCATAACTTTTTCGCTTTGCTTGTTTTAAGTAGTCGCCGTTCTGGTGGCTCTTCCTTTCGCTTCCGCGCTGGTAGCTTTTAAGCCAG
This sequence comes from Trididemnum nubilum, assembly GCA_963965965.1. Classification (NCBI taxonomy): domain Eukaryota; kingdom Metazoa; phylum Chordata; class Ascidiacea; order Aplousobranchia; family Didemnidae; genus Trididemnum; species Trididemnum nubilum. The sequence goes on from OZ014479.1 coordinate 42,050,530, forward strand.
AAGTACGCACACGATTAACATTAAAATCTCTGGCCTGCAAACGTCAAAAACACTACAATTAACTTATTATTAACAGATAGAACAAGCAAGTTGCTGTTTTTAAATTGCCAAAATTAAGCATGCAAGGAGACATCCTCTGTTAGTAGCTCAAGTGGTAGAGCAGTGGACCGTAAAGGCGGGTTTAGATTCTCGCGTTGCGTTGCCTTTCGCGCGCAGTTTTGAAGAAAATAAAACTTACAAAAGGAGTTTACATTCTTGCGAAAGCGTTAACGCAGAGGCTGTGACGTATAGCGACCCCGCGTGCTGATGAAATGGATTTCGTAATGTTGCATTGCCACGCGTGTACGTGAAGCAGTTCTTGGTCGTGATTGATCAAAAAAAAAAAGTTGATGATTCTTAAACACAGCAATTCGAAAAAAATGGTATCATTTGCACGCGACCTTGTGGAAAGCAGAGCAATAAGCTATTAATTCAAATCTAAAGTTGCAGTTAGAATAGTCGATTAGGTGTTTGTGGAATGTTAGTTTGCTTTTCATCGGCTATTGAAAAGAAAAAAGGATAGTCTACACAATGATCATTAGAAGAATTAGTGACAAAACAACACAGGCTAGGTTCTTTTCAAATGTGGAAAATACATCAGGAAGGCAAAAATATAAAAGATTAGCAAATCTATTAGCAGATTAGTCTAGCCTATTTAATTGTATAGCCAAACCAATCGGTCTCTCTCTTGTTCCAGCTTGCACTGTTTATGGCACCAATATTTGTAAGCCTAACAGTCTTTACTTAAGTTGTTGACAACCTGTTAAAATGTTTGGGCAATATTATTGGCTGTCTTTTCCGGTTTCTAAAAGGTGATAAATTTTGTCTTAGGTCTCAATAGCCTAGTCAATAACTTAAATGTTTATTGCAGGCTATATTGTTGGAATTAATTTGAATTATCTTCTCTAATTGGCTGATCTTATAATTTATTTAATTTGATTTGAAATTTACGGCTACTACTACTAATCTGCTGGAGCTGCCGCACTGTTGACCATTACAGATTTTTCAACGAAGCTCAGCGTATCCAAATTTTTGAGGTTTTGTGCTTATGATTTTTATCATCCCCCTCCAAAATTTTCTGGATCCGCCACTGGTGAGCAACTATCAATATGAACAAGAATTAAACATGCTTTGGTTATTATCACCGCTTCAAAATTTTTTCACTGAATTAGCTTTGTTGGTTACCAACAACAACGAAGGTAATGCAACGCGAGAATGTAAACCTCACAAGTGCAGGCGTTGACGTGTTGCGCTGCAACGGAACGCAACGCGAGAATGTAAACACGGCCTTAATCTAAAGTTATAATCCTGTGGGAAAATAACTTTTTTGCATTGTTGTTTTAAGTAGTCGTCGTTCTGGTGGCTCTTTCTTAGACTTCCGTGCTGGTAGGCTTTAGGCCAGAAGCACGCAACCGAATATAATCAATTTTCAGTTAATCAAAAACGATTTGTGTTAATTCTTTTATGTTTATTTATGTCAATCTCTCAACCAAGAAAAATATGATTGACTTTATTTGCCAATATGAAAAATTGTTGGAGACAAACTACTATATCGGTTACCATCTTGTTATTGTTTCAGAACCAATACGTATTTTTGCACAAAATGGTGGTAGAAAACTATATTCTTCCAAAGACTGATTATTCCGTGGATGAATTTAAACAGATTTTAAAGCAAGATATATGGTGCGTATGGCGCTATATATTGTGCCTAAACTTAGAGAATAAATTTTTTGTTTAATTATATACCACTGAGCTTTCGATAAAAGTTTTTGCGTCTACGACCCAACGAAACACAGTTTCTTTTAAAGAAATGTGACAGAGTTAGAGAGCTGTTGGCGACACGGTGTCCAATTTGATTCGCTCGGTAATTAAACCTCAAAATTCCCGTTTAATAGGCGTTCTGAAAAACATAGTCAGATGGTAAACTTTTGCCCTTGGCCAGCCTTCCATAATTGTCCTTCTCGGATTAATCTAAGCAGGTAACATTAAAAATCTATCGTTTACATTTTGCTTGTTTTTTTCCTTGTACATTGACAGTTTTGTTTCATTTGGCTTTTTTTCTTTACCTGTTCAGTTCTTGGATTAATTGCGTAGGCCATAGGAAGTGTTTTTTATATATAATTCTTGTAATAGGATAATGCCGTCAGTAAGTTACTAAATACGTTATTTTTGGTCTATGTCTTGGAAGCAGGGCCGGATATAGGGGAAAGGTAGCGCAAAACCCCCACTATTCACCATTAGTCCGTAGCCTGTATATTTGCGCAGTGCTGTGCAAAATAAATATACTTGAAAATATTTGCCTTGTAGCAAATTGACCTAGTCAACTTTTCCACTTTTTTTGTTATAAGTTAATTCTATCATTTTGATGTCACAGAAGCATTTTTACTCCATGAGCAAGGAAGGAATAGGTCGGTATGAAATAATTTCGTAATCAGCTTGACCTAACAATCTTATATTTTTTGTGGGAGCTATGGGGTTTTAATTCCCTTTAGGTAATTCAGTTAGAAACTGTAATCCAAAATTGTAATCGTTTAAACATTCTTGGGCTTGACCTGTAAGTATCAGGAGAGCTTGAAAGAGCTGGAAAATTTAAATTTTCAACTGGCTTTCAAATATTTGCAATTCAGTTGTTTCAAATGGTTCTAAAAAATTACAAAAATTGCCCCGTGGTTGGTGGCATTGCCCCCATACCCCGTCTGTGCTACGCTTTTCATACTGAGACATTTTTAAAACAAAGCTATTTGACCTTCTGGTTCAAGGCCCTCTCCCACCCTTTATCAAAATCCAGATTGCGCGCTTGCGTAGACTATACCTTTCAAGCATTTGTTTGAAACAAACGTGATTTAATTATTGAAGCAAAAAGATAGGGCCTCCACCAAACTCGGTTTCCAAATCACTCCACCATATAAATCCGGTACTGATTGGAAGAATTTTATATCATAAAGAAAGAGCAAACGACGTACAATATGTCATTGTATTAGCCAATTTATCAACGAATTAAGGAGAGTTTCCTGTGATTATACAAAAAACTGCATTTGCTAAATAAGCATAACTGCACAGCAAGTTGCTTTGTTTTGTACTGTACCCACAAATAAATCTATTACTTTGTATAATAGAATAAGGACCTACCCACCAAACTAGAAACAAACGTTACACATCTATCTGTGTGGTGAATGGATTCTCACTTTTCAGAAAACTTGATTGTTTTGAAACTGTCACTTTTTGATTGTGTTGATTTGTAGTACAATGCTCTTATCAACGCAAAAAGTTGGGTGGATGTTTAAAAGTAAACCGCGCGCTAACATTGAGCTAAATAACAACAACGCGTTATTGGCTACTCTTTGATTTTATTTTTCCGTTGTTGCATTAGGACCAAAGTTGTGAACTCTGAATTGGATTTGTTGTCAGAGAGAGCAATTACTACGCCATCAACTATACCAGACAAGGTTCCCAACGAAAGCAATGCCTATTTGAATGAAGAACTTGGTAATCTACACCTCTACAGAAAGTTTTACTGATTTAAAAAGTTATCACTAATGTCATTAGGAGAACCACGCTGAGAGTATCAGGCAGATGTTGTATATTTTTGTACTTTATCCTCTAACGATTGCTCTTTGCATTTCTGATGGTTTCTCTTAGAAAAAAAGAAAATCTTGTAGCGAAGTTCTTTTTTTTGGAAAGTTCAATCTTTTTTTAAATTAAATTTATTAGCATGCAATACAATAGTTTTAAAGTGATTGTTGCATCTTTTTTTCTTACTTTCAGTAGAAAGCGACAATCAAACTATCCTTTGGACGTTGCAGGATTTGACAGTTTTTAAAATACTTGGTTGAGTTTTGCTTTTTCTTTGGTAAATTTGGTGCTTTGCTAGAGCACACAACGCAGATAAGATTAACGTAAAGTTCTTTATCCCAGAATGTTACAATGCGCATAGCGATTAAGTTGCGAGTTAAAAATCTCTGCATCATTTGAGCCATTTTTCCAAAAACTAATTTACACGATTTATTTGACCAAACCATTTTGCAAAGAGGGGAAGGAGGCCTCTACTGTATCTAACTCTTAAAGCAAAAAGTACGAGAACACCAAATTTGGGATGCAAATTGGTGTTCATCAAAATGTTTTTATAAACAAAGAGGTTTTAAAAGTGCATTCAGGTCAGAAATTTTTTACTCAATTTCTCTCAAAAATAATTGACAGATCAGAAGACTAACCTCATCAAATTTGAGCTTTCTACAACCTTTCGTTCCTAAGATATAACAGATTAGAGTTTCTTTAACGAAGACTCTTTCTTCCGTACAAGTTTTGCCACGGTTGCCAACTAGAACAAAATTTTAAAAAGTTACTGCATGTTTCTAATTCTCAATAAAAGTTTTGCGGTTGAGTTATTGTAAAACAAAGTAAAGGTTTAAAACTGTAAAATTAGCTAATTTTTTATAAATGTAAGCCAGCTTTTCAAAAATTTTTGTCTGTCACAATACCGACAAAATGGCAACTCTGAACTAAGAGGTAAAGTGGTAATTTAAGCTGCAATATCTTGAAAACGGCAAGAAGTAGAAAGTTCTAATTCGGTAAAAATGCATTATAGGCTTTCACCAACATTTTGGTACATACTAAAAAACTTGACATGAATGCCCTTTTAAGCTGATGAAGTCATTATAGTGACGTCAGAGCCATTTATTTGAAAAATGGCGTCTTTTTTCAATTTTGCACGTAGGCTTGTTTTTTTTGATACTGAATTGCGATATGTTTAAGCTAAGGTGATTATTTCATTGAGAAAAGTTCTTTTGCCTTAGTAACTTCCAAAATTTCATGTGTTATTTATAAATAAATTTGACTTAAAGTTAAATTAATTTTAAGTAGATATGTTTTTTTGAAGATTTGTCGCAAAAAAACCAAGAAGATGGGCATTTTTGTCTCCCTTTCGCGTAAAATAGCGCAAAGCAACTATGGGGTGCCTAACTTCTGTTTTAGATAAAGTTGAGTTCTGCCGGCAAAACAAAAGAGTAGATAAATGCTTACAGCTTAGTATGGTGTTGTTAAACCAACAGTATAATATTGTAAAATATTAAATGTTTTAGCCAGCCCCCATGACGTGCGTTTTTGGTGCCATCATGAGCGAATGGTTTATATGAATGCATCAACGGTTAAAGTGAGTTTCTTATTTCGTAGTGTTGTGTACTATTATTTGCTAGTTTTGTATGAAGCAAAGCAAAATATAACAGCAGTGACCAGGGGTGCCGAAACACGGGGGGGATGGATGGATATATCCCCCCCAATAGTTTGGCTGTATCTCCCCCAATAATTTGAATGGGTGTACATCTCAGCAAAAATTGGGAAAAAGAGTGTTTTATTTTTGATGAAGACCTTTTTTTGGTCTTCACCTGAATTTGGGGAAAAAAGTGTTCCATTTGCATTTTTTTTTATTCTTCACTAAATTTCCAAACTTGAACAACATCCTGGTCGAGGTTCATCCCCCCCAATGTTAAAAATAGGGCAAAATTGGGGTAAAATTGCAAATTATCCCCTCCAATGCTCAACACAGATCGGCCCCACTGGCAGTGACTGCAATGAATGTAGCTTGAAAAGTAGTGCCTCTGAAAAAAACAAAAACGAACGTGACTGTTTGCGGGTCTGATATAAAATGCTTCATGTAGCAAAACAAACGTCTGCGTTTTGAATTTATCAAGTTATGATCATGGTCTGACTAGCTATGTAATATGTAACTGAGTTGTATTTGAGGTAAGTTCTTTCTAAAATTTTCATGGTTTCGTGTAAACGTTTTTTATACTCTTTATTGATAGAATGGATATTTTCCTGGGCCTGTCATTGCTTCTTCTGAACCTCAAATCGACAAAGAAAATTTGTTTTGGGAGATGATTTTGGTCAAGAAATGTCGGATTGTGGTGGCGATGGAAAGCCTGGTATAAACGATTTCAAATTTTACAGTATCCTGTGGTAATGTTGTATCAATTTTGAAATACAAAATTGGTTTCATCTCCATTATACTAGCCTACTAGTAATTAACAGGCACAGTTTTCCACTAGGTAGTTCGTTATTTGAAATAATTAATTAGAGTAGCCAACTCTGTAACAGAGGAAGTTTAATTTGCAAGCCTGTCAAATCAGGCATCTTGTTATCAACTAGAACCTAACATTTTTGTAGATGATTAAAATTTTTTGTTTGGTTTTTCAATGGGCTCTTCTTTTGCCAGCACGAAAATCTAAAAATCTTTGTTGAATAACAACAACAATTTTACCATTGCACAAAAATCAAAAAAAAAAAAAAACAAGCAACACTAGTCTAAGCGTTTGTAGCTTGATGTAACTGCTTACTTACTGATAAAGTATTTTAAATGCATTTAGGGAAAGTGATATGCAAATAATTGGTTTCATAGCCGCTAATCAAAGTCAAATCTTTCGATAATTATAAGTTTAGTTTTTGCTGAGTACAACTTTACCAAAATCAATTGCTGAAGTTCCGAAAGTTTTTAAAGTTTTTGCTGAGTACAACAAGACCAAAATCAATTGCTGAAGTTCCGAAAGTTTTTAAAGTTTTTGCTGAGTACAACAAGACCAAAATCAATTGCTGAAGTTCCGAAAGTTTTTAAATATACTGTTTGACTTTGAATGTAAATATTGAAGTTAACTTATTTGCTAAGGCTTGTTGCAAATTCTTCACGTCAAAAAAAGAAAACGGTTTTAATCCAAACATTATTTTTTTATTGAAAATAATAAACATGAAAAGAAGATATTTTTTATTATGGATCAACCACACAGCTACGCCTTTCTTGGATAGCACTTTTTCTATAATATTTGATTTTTTTGTGGTAGTGTCTTAAGCAAATGCTCTAAATCTGAAATTGGTCTTTCTCAAACTATAACTTCAACTTTAGCGTGAAGACTTAGTCTAGAAAAAACTCTCAAGTTTGAGATTAATCTTCCTCTGTTTTAGCTCATATCCTCTCATTAAACTTTATTGCACTAAGAAAAGTACCTTGTTGAAGTTTCAATGAACTAAACACTAAGTAGGTGTTGTTTTGATTTTTTCCTATTTTATGACCTCATATATTTGAGGCAAGCTGCAATACCAGGTTGGAAAGCAATACGCGCTTTTGCAATTAGTACGGGAAAACAGGCACAATTTCACTTGGTTTATTAAAATTTTCTGGGGTATAGTGAGACTGAGTCGACAGTGCTTCATCTCTTCATGCATTTGAAGCGGTGCATCATGGAGATAACAGCTACACCGACCCGGTAATTTGGGCATTTTAAGGCGAAAAACTTAACATGAAAGCAGCATATTATCTAAACAAATTCAAATATTACTATTTAATAAAGTTTTTGATATATACTTCGATTTTTGCAAAATATTTCTATTTTAATGACATGCATTGTTTTTCTTTGCTTTGGCACAATTCGACAGGTGAGGCACGGCCTCACCTGCCTCCCTTGACCTGCAAATGATTTTACCATAAGGTTTTCAGCTTGTCGCTTCATATTAGTTTTTAGCATTTACGATTATTTCAGAGCAATGATTCTTTCACTCAAATACTGCACAGCGGGAATGACGTCATACGGTTTGGAGATGTGGTCATCACCGTACTACAAGTTTACGACCTTGGAGCAGCATTGGTGCGAGAACTCAATGTTTCTGTGGCTGGAAACTCGAAAGTCAGTTCATTGTTATTTAATTACTTTGTTTATTTGTCATGTTGCTTTTTTATTTGTCATTTTGTCAAAACAACGAAGAGGTTTCTTTTTACTTTTGGTATTTCTAATCGAGCTGGCTGTTGCCGGGTTGTCGATTTCAACTAATGGAAACTCTTTTTAGCATCAAGCAGGACAGTTTTCAAATACCAATTTAAAAGTTGACCAAACCATGAATTGAAAAAATGGCGATCAATCCGCTTACCTCAGTTGCTAATTGATACCACGTCGGTTGATCTTTTGAGGTTAAAATTTTCTTCTACAAACTCCTAACTGGATGTAAATCCTAACTTTTTACAATGAGTAATTACCCAATAATTTCACTTATAGGCTGATTAGACAATGATGAATGATTTTTTTCTATCTAATTTATGGGATTGCAAAAACACAAAAATTAATCAGACACAAATGCACAAACAAAGATTAAATTGAAATTGAGTCTTCAGTCACGAGGTGATTACGAGGCAGATTATTTTCTTTTTTTTAATATATTTTAACTGATTTTACCTAACGTATGATAAAAATTTGACTGAATGATGTTATCACTGATTTAATGACTGAATGACTCATTACTTTTTTTTCAATAATTTCCAAAGCAATAAATGTTAACGTCACAGGTGTCTCAAATTTAAATGATAACATAAGAATAACAATTTGTTGGATTAAGCAAAGCCAACAAATAGTTTTAATTCTGAACTATATAGGCTATAACTGATTAAGAAAACCAATTTGATAATTGAGTACAGTGAACCCTCGTTTATCGCGGCGGATACGTTTTAAAAATAAACCGCGATAGGTGAAATCCGCGAAGTAGTCAGCTTTATTTTTAACTGAACTTTTTTTTTGCAATGCAATCACTGTACTGCAGAATGAAACAAAAAATAAAACATCTTTCTAGGCCCAAAATGTGTTTAAGAAATAGAAATATTAACGTTTTCTCACAAATAACTCTAATGGTTTAAAGAACGGTGTTGTAAAACAATTATTTTTTATTGCAATGAACTTAATTCTAGACAACAGTAACGCCCCTCAGCCAATCAAAATTCACTGTAAACGAAAGCACTGTAAAAAATTCCGCGAAACAGTAAAGCCGCGATAAGCGAAGCGTGATATTGCAAGGAATCATCGTTTACCATACAGTAGATGCATAATCAAAACTTTATTGATATTAACAAGCTCAAAACATGTTGTTTCGGAATCTACTATATTCTAAGTTCTTAAATCTCTTGTCAAAAACTTTTTTCTAAAAGGTTAGCAAACAACGTTTCGAAATGTGCAGAATTATGTAAAAACCGTGCTTGCTGCATTAGTGCATGCCCGATCAAACCTTGACAGCAATGCGCAAGCTTACATGTAGGCTACAGTATCAGCTAAAATGTACTAACTGAAAATGCATAAAGCTTATTTCCAGCTTTTTCTATAGAACATGACTGTAACCCATGCGCTCATTAAAAGCGAAATTGAAGCAGCAAAGAACTCTTGTTCGATTCTCACCAAGGTAGCTAGGTTGATCAAAACGTCAATTGAGGAGAATGAAGGGTCGTCTGCATTGATTTACTGCAGGTATGCAATAAGATTTGCCAAATCAGAGAAGTATTAAGTTTTTATTAATAAGTCAATTATGATGTTTTTTGACGTTGGCTGTTAAGTGTTAAGTATTAAAATATAAATAATTAGTATTAAGTGTTAAGCATTAAGCGTTAAGAGCAAAGTATTAAGTGCTAAGTGTAAAGTATTAAGAGTTAAGTTGAATTTTTTTTGCAATGCCACTCTTCTCTATGACTCCTGTTGTGAACAAGATATTGTAAACTACATGGCCTAAGATTTATCGGGATGTCAAAAAAAAAACGCTTGAACATTCGACAGAAAAAGTAGAAGTGTCGGAAAAAATGCTAGCAGATGCAAAAAATTGTTAGCAAAATTTTAACGTTTGATAAATAATACAAAATTTTGTTTCCAATTTTTAGAGACGGTTTAAGCAAAACCGGTGTCTTCCTTGCTGTTGTTGTGATGATCGAAAGGATTCGATTCGAAAGAAGAGTTGATGTTTTTCGAACAGTGAAAGACCTAAGAGACTACAGACCAAGAATGGTCAACGATTTAGTAAGTTGTTTGTTTGTTTTGAGAAATCGATGTTGTTGATGCTTAAAAGCTAGTTATGCTGTAAACTAATGTTGGAAGACACTTTTTGTTTTGAAAAAAAAAGAGCAACAAATAATTGTATCACTCAACGAATTTTAAAACCGTAATTTGTTGAATAGAAGTTGTCTTTGAATAAAACCCGCCCTCGAATTGATTAAAAAAAAACAATAGAAGCCCCGACGGACAAAACCGCTTTTTATTAACACAAGAAAACAAAGTAAACAAATCTAACGACAAGCAACGAAAAGAACTCAAACATGGTACGTTTTATTTCAACTTTACTGAATCAACAGTTACCGATATTTTCATTATCATCATCGATAATACTGATATCATTTAAGCCATTACTATCAATGAGCCTTTCATTTCCGAGACAGAAAATTTTTGCAATATAGTTGGTTGTAATCCCGGAAATAATGCTTACTGGACATAAATTTGGAGGTGAAAACGGTCATATAAAAAACAGAACCCGATTTTGAATAGAAACCGTCTTCGAACAGAAACTGCACACAATGTTCAAAAATAAAAAAATAGTAGCCGCGGCTTTTAGTCATGAAAATATGGTAAGTCAATCCCTTCGTAGTTTCTGATCGTAAAAACGATTTTGAAAATTTTTGTGTTCTCATATTAGCGGTATTATACTGCAATTCAGGTCAACTAAAAAGGAACAAAGCTTTTTCAGTGCAAATGAACCCGTGATATATTTTATAGAAAGACTACAAAAGATGTTACTCCCTCATTGATGAATATTTGAGAGAAAATTTTATCCAATAAGGGGATTACTTGATACCATCTTTTTGTGCGCTTTCTAAATACTGTGTAAGTATGTACTGGTCTAAATTACCAATATGATAGAAGAAATTGCGGTCAAAGACTCTTTTTGCACCAGTTTTGTGTTGTTATTTGCGCTTTTCAATTCCATCATTTCGAATGCTTGATAATTTTATTTTTAAATATTGTACAAATTTGTGGGCCATAAATGGGCGGAATTTTTGCAACTAATTTAACAGGAAAAGTAAGTAACAGCTTTATCAGCCCATTGCAACCTTTAAAAAATTGAAATTTTTGGGCCCACCAAATTAGTTTACAAATTCTCATAATAAGGTTATCATAGATTTTCAAATTAAAGCCTTATTTTTGATTACGCCTGCTTGGGAAATTTGAAGATTTTGTATGATCAAAACCGCAATGTTTTAGTAATTTCAAATTGCAAACTTCTGTCAAATAACGTCTATTTATTTACCTCATTACAAAATTTTCTGAATTGTTTGAATTATGATAAAATGCAATCGAGTGAAACAATCAAAATTAACTGATTTGCACTAGCTTCATCGAACTTCAAATGCTTCGGGGATTATTACAACTTGTATGCTGGCTCGATGCTTAAAGATGCATTTGAAATACGAAATTTTTTTTTATTTATGCGTAAAAATCTCTAATTTGGATGTTTGTAAAATCCGTTTATTATTAATTTTGCTTGTGGTATTTTTTATGAGTTCATTCATAACTATAAAATCACAGTAAAATGTTAAAAGCACGAGAGTTGTTATCTAACTCATGTGCTTTTTACATTTTACTGTGATTTTATAGTTTTGCTTTGCTCTGATATTACGTCATGGAGCAATGTTTCAGAAGATTGATCATCAACAATTTTGTATTTGTTCATTCACATAGACTTTAACTACTAATTCGTTTCTTTCTATTTATTCGATAGAGTACTTTTTTAGTTTACTGTAAAATGCATTTTGTATACCGTGATATCTATGCGATGATGTAACATAAACAAGGGACCATTGTTTATAATCAAGTTTTATGATGTTTTCTATGTATGTAGCTAAAGTATATATTAAATCTTAATTAATTTTTTTTGTTTTCTTGCCTATAATCGCTCCCATACAGGGAAAGCCGTAGTAATAGACATTTGTCTTGCAACAACAATAATCGAATGACTAATAGTAATAATTTTTCGCAATAATTTTTTGTTGTTGCTAAGCCACCTAAACTTGCCAACTAAGTCATCTGACACCCCTTTAGATGCAGCTATCATTTTTCTAGTTGTGTAGAGAAGAAACCTTTGTAGGACCGCTTCAAGTTGTTTTAATACAATAATACAGCAGTTGGACTATTGTCTTTATTTTTCAAGTACCGCTACTCCACAAGTGAATAAATATTTATTTCTTGCAAATACTCCGCCATTGTGCAAGCCACCCAGGGTTGCATAATTGTGCCAAAATGTGGTACTGCAGAGCTGCTAAAAGTTCGAAACAGCCGGGGTTCTTGAGCGGCTTGCAAAAGCTTTGAGTTTTTGTGATATTGGAATCTTTTTTATGCAATTTATTCTTCATTTTTGATGAAATTCTGACAATACGATACGATGTTATCATACAATAATGACTCTTACTGTAGTTTTTGTGTTGATGATTTTGATAGTATTAACTGTTAGTTTTGTGTTGATTGTTATACATACTTTGTCACGTTAAGAATGTGTTAAGGCAATAACTGCTGTCTTCTAACGAAAGTGCTTTACAGATGGCAGCTTGACTCTTGAGATAGAAAGGCCCTTTGCTACATTCTATCCATGACAACTAGGCAAATAAGGATGTGATTACCATTGCAATTTTTTGTAAATTTTTTTTATATCAGTAGCATAAGCTAAAGTTATGGAGTGCTTAAAAAACTTCTGGGGCTTCTTTTTAAAACCACGTGTTTGTTATTCAATCAAATAGCGCTTGTATAGTAGTTGTTTTGGAAATCAACCTCAGAATATTTATGCAGTTGCTTAAGTGTACAGAGCAATGTAAAATTCGTGATTTTTTTCGATTTGTGCGATATCGAAATTGAGATACTCAGTATACCTTAATTTTTTGTAATGTTACTAATTATATAACTACCGTACTGTATACTTACTGCCTACCAATATAAAACTGTATCTGGTTAAACAGCTTTATACTGATACAGTTGGCTTACAAGCGTATTTTACACGGAGGAAAGGAGGCAAACATGCTCCCTCTTGGTTTTTGTGATAAATCCCTTCAAAATGGAACTTTTAAAAACTAAACCGACCTGACTTTTAGATACATTTTGATCAACTAAAAATTTACTAACTATGGTTAGTTATATTTTATGTGTATTCATGCTTTGTTTTGTTTTTTTCTTATGGTTTTTCTACACTAAAACCTAGGCTTGTACACGGGAATGGGATTCCCAAGGGAATTCCACGGAAAATGTCCCTTGGGATGGGATGGGACATCACGCATTACATTCTTTATGGGACCTATGGGACAGTGGTTGAGAAACTATCCGAACTAACTGAATTATCACTATCAGAAACAGCGGATGAGCAGGAAATAGAAAATTTGTCGAATGAGCACAGTGACTCGGAATATTAGTGCCAGAATGATAATGAATTGTGAACTCTTCTGAACTTTAAAGCTAACAAACTCAATAAATTTTGTCGTTTTGTATCCCTCTTTTCACGCGTAGTCTTATCTAGTATACATTATACTTAAATTTTCATAAATTTATCAACTTTTAGTAAATTGCATTTTGATGGGAATCCCATGGGATGGGATGGGATGAGACAGGCATGAACTGTTATGGAATGGGATGGGACAGAAAAATATCTCCCATGGACAAGCTTGCTAAAATCCTATTTTGATTCTATACACCTATTCTCGGTAAAAGTTTTCAATATTAGTGCTGACATATGTATTGCAAAATTTGCCCAAAGAAATTCTAATTCCAGGTTAAATTTTTGGCTGAAGGACCGGACAATTAAATTCTCCATCTAGCCTTAACTTAAAACTTAGTATACATCTTTATGAGCGTTGTTTTTACTGTTTACTTTGGTTTAGTATCAGCTTCGAGAGGACAACTGACTCGAAAGTCGTATGATCATTTTCGCTGTGACCTGGTTTGGTTTTTGCGCTTTCGCAATTTTTATCTTTTTGTGCATGTTTAGTGCTATACAAAGTGTAATGTGGTGGTAGCGTTAAACCATGCCGAATAAAAGTTGATTTGACTTTGAGTTAAATTTATTCACAAATAATTCCTGAAGATTTATAATTGCTAAAGCAAAGAGAAATTTCCCAATTTTTTGGTTTGTTGAAGTCACTCTCCGAAAAATTTAACCATTTTGATTTTAGGTTTCTTATAATTTAGTTTCAAAAACAAACCCATGTGCAAAACTTGAGCTGCCTATGACGTCATTTTTGCAAAATATGGCCATGACGTCGCGATGACGCCACCAACTCAAAATCAGTTTTTCTGAAAAATTTTGGTGAACACCAGGCTACATATCAAATTTGATGTTACTATGATTTTAGTTGAGGAGGTAGATATAAAAATTAGCAGTTTTGCAGTTTCGCCTCCCTCCGTGTACCAAACGTAGGTCAATTAGACAATTAGCCAGTGTAAAGTAGGGTTTTTGAATCGAGCTTTTGTAGTACTGAAATAACTGATTAACTTGAATTCGACTCTGAAGAAGCTAATGATTTTGAAGTTGGTTCTTCTTTTAACCTTTTAAACTTTTTCAACAATAAAACTGGATACTGGCTGCTTGACTAAACGACCTAAAATATTGGTCACTTCGCAGTCTCCTGTTGAAATTGTTTTGTGTATTATTTTTGATGCTATGATTCATTTTACTTGGCGAATAAATTAATTCTGTCTGCCTGTATGTGTAACTTTCAGTTGAAGGGGTAGCAGATGTTAATTGTCTCAAAGAGAGAAAACTCCCGCCACTTTCTACTGCCATGGGCTGGCAACATAGTCCTCTTGTATGAGCCTATAGCGATATAAAATTCGATAAGCATAAATTATGATGAAAACCGATTGGCGCCATAGGAATGCATTTCTGGCTAGCGCAACCTCAAATAGACTATGCAAAATTAGAGATTTTAGAACAGTTGCGGCGCAGTTCTCGATTTAAACGGCCCAGAAATTAAGCACCAGACACTAAAAATATTTAACAAGATACTCAAATAACCCAGCGAACGAGTGTTATGTTCTTCAGTTTTTTTTCTCGCCACAACTTCGTTAATTAGGTGTTGTTGTTGTAGTGCGCATTTATCTTCCCGTAACCGGATTGATCCGCATACTTTTCGTTGCAGAAACTATTCCGCGTTTGGAAGAATCCTTGCCTAAATTACAAATTTTCAGTGATTCAATGTTTCTGCAGACGTCTTTCAAATATTGTTCACTGAATTTTCTGCTTGCTCGAAGCCACAAAGCAGAGATAATCATCGTAAAGCGTCTTATCTGTGGATAAAGCAACGTGACGATCAACTGAAACTAGGCTACGAGTTACAACTCATTATAATCGAGTTACAAATTCTAAAAACGTTCAAACTGTCTATGAACTAGTGCTGTTAAATTAAAACTAAAGCTATAAACTAGGCTTCCGGTTCTCAAAATGAATGATACGCACAATCATAATACCTTATCTTTCTAAATTCAATAAAGCAGTAATAATTGTGCAGTGACGCAGCGCTAATGCATCAAAGAATAATAACAGGTATCTAGGTGAAAATCAATGTGAAAATGGCGAATACCAAAAATTTCACAATAATTCATGGGAATTGAACACCACGGTTTCACAATACCGTATAATATGCAGAGGTGGTGTCGAGGACACAAGGCTCGAATCCAAGGCCAAAGACACAACAAAAATCTGAGGCCAAGGCCCAGGACAGCCCTTCCCAGGACAGACCCTCTCGAGGCCAAGGACAGGAATGCTCGAGGCCAAGGCCAAGGACACAAGCGCAAGTGTTCTCCAAAAAAATAATAATAATAAAAAAATTTCTTCAAAAAAATTTTTGAGGCGTTCTCTAGTAAAAAATCGCCTTCTAAAATCTTTTTCAGGCAATCCACAAAATTTTAACAATTCAAAAAATAGTGCTGTCCTCGAGCCGAAGACAGGGCAATTTTTGAGGACTTGAGGCCTCGAGGCCAAAGCCAAAGACCAGGGGCGTATTTAGGGGGGGGCGTTGGGCTATGCCCCCTCCTTTGCGTCGCCAGGATAGTGTAATTAGTATAGAATAGTATGCAAAAATGCGGCATGCCCCCTCCCCCCTTTGCAAGTTGGGTAGAAGTTTTGATCACACAAAGTGTATGTTTTATACGTTTGTTTTAGGCCTGCACCCAACTTTGGGCAAATAATGGGACTAAAATTGAGAGAAGACCTTTTCTTTTGCTCTTCACTTGATTTTGGGCAAAAAATCGGACTACATTTGAGTAAAGACCTTTTTTGCTCTTCATCTAGTTTTGAGCAAAACATCGGACTGTTTTTGGGTCGAACAACGAACAATTTCTTATCCTGATCTTTATTCTTCTCAAACTTTCTGAAGTTTCTGGCTCCCCCCTCTCTTTTCAAAATCCTGCGTACGCTACTGCCAAGGACTTAACTTTCGAGGCCAAGGCCAAGGACTTCAAAACATGTTCTCGAGGACGTCCTCAAGGACTCCACCTTTGACAATACGTATAACATTGCCTTGATCAGTATCGGATTCATCATCGATCTTTTAAACACTTTGGTAGCCTTGAAAAAGGCTGTTTTTAAAAAAAAAGACTCGAACGGTTTTCGACTCGCCCGTGTCAAGAATCAAAGCGAGAATGAATTGAAGTAAAAAAATGCGATTTTTTATACTTTTTGGAGACGTCAAAATTTCCACCTAAAAAGAAAAAAATAATATATCACGTGAACAATTTTGATTGGATGATTGTCAAACTTCGTATGTTCGCCACCTAATGATTGATTATTGTAAAAATTTGAAGAAAGTCTTTCTGCCGGCACAAACTTGGTTGCTGAGTTTTGATAAAAATAGCTTCTAGAGCTAAATCAAATCAAATCTTTCATTATACTCGCTGTAATACGCCGAAGCGTGTAACGAGTAGGCGGGGCCCATCTCCGAGTCATTGCGCCCGGGCAACACAGCTTCTTTCGAAGATATGTCGCAGCGGTGGCGAGCCGTTGGCAACACTGTGTCCGATTTGACCGGCCCGAGATTTGAACCTCAGACCTCCCGCTCCAGAGACGAACGCGTTACTGCTCGATCAACTGGCCGGTAGCTTTTAGAGCTGCTAAGTGAAATTGAGTTCTTGCCTTTGCCAAAATTGAAAATTGTCGGTCATGATAGTGAGCAGCGCAGTCAGGTTTTGAAGTAAGTGAAGTCCAATAGCCGAATCACATTCCAATTGATTAAGAGACAATTTAAATCAATTGGAATGTGATTCGGCCATTGGACTTCACTTACTTCAAAACCCTGATTGCGCTGCCCACTATCATGACCGACAATTTTCAATTTTGGCAAAGGCAAGAACTCAATTTCACTTAGCAGCTCTAGAAGCTATTTTTATCAAAACTCAGCAACCAAGTTTGTGACGGCAGAAAGAATTCGTCTACTTTCTTCAAATTTTACAATAATCAATCATAAGGTGGCGAACATACGAAGTTTGACAATCATCCAATCAAAATTGTTTACGTGATATATTATTTTTTTCTTTTTAAGTGGAAATTTCGACTTCTCCAAAAAGCATTTTTTTACTTCAATTCATTCTCGCTTTGATTCTTGACACGGGCGAGACAAAAACCGTTCGAGTCTTTTTTTTTTAGAACAGCCTTTTTCAAGGCTACCAAAGTGTTTAAAAGATCGACGATGAATCCAATACTGATCAAGGCAATTTTAAAGTTTTGTACCACTAAACAGCTGTTTAAATATGTACAACAATGTATAATAATAAATACCATGGATTTCACTATACCGTTCATTGGTTGTTTGGTCCTTACCTTACTAAACTAAGTTGGCGTACATGCCGCGAATAAACTGATCTTTTTATTGTGTCGTTGCTTCTCTTCTAGTCTTTTTGAGTCATGATGCTCTTATAAATTTATTTTTGTGAATATAATATAGTAAGCTAATAGTTTATGGCATTCGCCATCTTCACTTTGATTTTCACCGAGATACCGTTTGTTCTTTGATGCATTATTGTTGCGTCACTGTACAATTATTACTGCTTTATTGAATTTAGAAAGATAAGGTATTATGATTGCGCGTATTATTCATTTTGAGAACCAGTAGCTTAGTTTATGGCTTTAGTTTTAATTTAACAGCACTAGTTCAGAGACAGTTTGAAATGTTGGACGTTTTTAGAATTTGTAACTCGATTATAGTGAGTTGTAACTCCTAGCCTAGTTTCAGTTAGTCAACTTTACAGTTTATGTAGTTACTACCCTGTAGCTTACAGAGCTGGGCAAGTCCGCAACTTAGTCCGCAAGTCCACAAATCCGCAATTGCGGACTAACCAAAAAATTTGCGGACATGCGGACTTGCGGACTTTGGCAGTTTAAATTGAGGACTTGCGGTTGCGGACTATTTTTAATTTTAGTCCGCAATTCCGCAAGTTTTATATAAATATTGAAACTTCTTCCTATTTTCGTAAAATATTCATGTTTTTATCCAGTCAAACACGAGAAATAAATTTAATTTTTTCAAGTTTAAGTTCGACAAAAATATCAAGTTTTTCGAGTTTAGGTTGACAAAAATACTAAGTTAGCTTTTCGACTTCATCGCTTTTTTTTGTTGATATGCTGTTTTCTCGAGTTCGGCAAAACAACCGACTTTTTTCGAGTTTAAGTTCAAATTGGCAGCCCTGGTTCAAAGTATAGCTTTGTTGTTTTTTATCGTGAGTTCACAAAATTAGCCTCTGGTGTATCATTGTTTGTACTGATAGCCAGTGCCTTCGCTCGGAATGCTTTTTTGGAGCATCACGTAACGTCAAGACAACCTGCAATGATGGAAAAAGGAACAATACTTTTCAAACATATTTCTCGTTTAAAGTTTTCTCGATTGTTTGCAAAATTGCTGGCCACCAACTGCTTTGCATAAATGTGACCTTATAATCAGTTTTATTAACACGCCTTTACGGATGTGTAGCAAAATAGGGACGTATGGCTACAGAAGATAAAACAATACGTGAAAACTTTTTTTTTTAAGACCAACTGCTTTTTAGTGCACACTCAAGATGTATTTTAGGTCTCAGTCAGTCGCGCAACCAGGGGGAAGGGGCTTAAGGGGGGCATTAGTCCTCTATAGCCAAGTCATGTAGAAAATATCACCAAAAAAGAATAAGCGTTTAAACGTGTTTAGAACTTGACCTGAAGTATATGGGGGCTCAAGAGGCTAGGCAATTTATATCTTTTAATGACTTCTGAATTTTAACAATTTACTGCAATTATTGATATTGTATTAAAACGTGCGAAATGTGATTTAAATGGTGTTAAAATTGCTATTTTTGCCACAAAAATCACCCTGCAACTGGAGGCTCTGCCCTCTCTGTGACACGCTTGAGTTGCTACGGTTTGTTCAGCACGGGACCTAAATTAGGCTAGATAATTTTTGTGCAAAAATATTTACTTTTGGTTCAAGCCCCTCTCTCTCTTATCAAAACCCTGGTTGCGCTTTTGGTCGCATTCACTCCTGCAGACAGATTTTTCAAGCGATTATACGGGCCACATACGAAACAAGCTATTAAACGCCGCCGGGCTTATATGTCTCTTTTTCTAAAGATGAATGCAAAATTGTAGCTTTAAAACATCAATTTTTATATGGAAAAGTTTAGCCTATTTTATAGTGCCCCCCATTTTCCGCTAGGCCCCCGGCCTCACTTTGTTTGGTTTGGCAAAGGCACTGCTGGTAGCGAGTGGTTATCTCGTTCCCAAAGTATTTATAGAAACTAGGGACTAAAAATTTAGTAATACGATTAGTGATATGAATGTTTTTTTGCCCTCTGCCGCCTTTGCCTTTTCCTGCCTTGAAAAAAAATTGTTCTTTTCAAAATGCCTTGTTGTAAGCGGCAATACGGATTGTGGTTTGCTGTTTGACGGCTTCTTAATGTGATCCAATGGCTTTTAATCTTCGAATCCCTTCCTTCATTGTAGCACTTTCAAGGGTTCGTCGGTGGGTTGTGCATGATGCTTCCATGCAGTTTAAGCACCTACTGTATAAGCAGTAGCGCAACTAGAAGGGGTAAGGGCTACAACACCCCTTAGCCAAATCCAGTAGCGTACGCAAGATTTTCGAAAGGGGGGGGGGGGGGCAGGATATTTGAAAATAATAAAGACCAAAAGAAAAACTTCTCCACTTAGAATCAGCCCGTTTTCCTGCTCAAAATTAAGTGAAGACAAAAAAAAGACAGTTCTTTACCCAGATTCTGTCCTTTTGTGTGCTCAAACTTACTGCTCAAGTTACAAAAGGGAGAGGGGGCATGCCGCAATTTTGCATACTATTCTATGCTAATTATACTTTCCTGGCGTCCCAAGGAGGGCCATGGCACCATGGCCCCCCTCCTAAACATAGGCGTAGCCAGGATTTTTAATTGGGGGGCCAACCACAAATCACATGCAATGACGTCATCAGAAATTTTCAAATGAGGAACCTTTTGTGGGGCAAAGATATCGTAGAATGGAACTTCTGAAGTCGTTGTCTACTGTCACTTAACCAGGATTTTGGTAAAGGGAGAGGGCAAAAACTAACAGTTAAAAAGCGAAAATGTCTACCTTAGGATACGTGTTGAGTAAGCTAGTGCACTCAAACGTATCACAAACGGGGTGTGGGGGCGGATCCCCAAGCCGGTGGCTATGAGGGTCTGGGGGCAAAGCCCCCAACCGCTGGGCAATTTTTGTACGTTTTTGGGAAAAAAAAGCTATTTTAATCCCATTGGATCACATTTTGCACGTGTTCGCAGCCATTTGAAAGAACTGGATTTTTAACATTGAAAGCCAATCGAAAAATTTGATTGTTCAATCCTCCTTTTACTTGCAATTAAATTTCAAAACACGTTTAAAATTTTGCATTATGGTGTAAAATTTTGATTGTAAGTGATTTGGTCCATATAGGGGGAAGTAAGGCACATTGCTTTCTGCAATATTTTAGCAGTAAATATGAATCCACTCGAAGAATTTCCTTTCATGAAGTTAACCAGTTATAGGAGTACATGTACGGCCAGAGGACCCAGGACCCCGCAATTCAAATTCAATAATTTGTTCAATGAGCATTTTTCTAGCTATTTTTTTAAAAGTATTTTGTGGGTAAAAACTGGCGAGGTGGAGGTGAATCGTTATTGAAAAATGGTCCAATAGATGGTTACGCTTACTAAACATGTTATTTCCGGGCCGGATTTACATTGCGCGGTGCCTCTGGCACTTAGGGGAATTTTGCTGCATTTTCCTGCCAAATTTAAGTGAAGACCAAAAAAGTCCTACTATTTGAGGGCTGGGCCCTGGCGCTGTGCCATATGGCAAATCCAGCGCTGGTTATTTCATTACGTCCATAAAAAGTTTAGATGAGCGCCTGAGGTAGCAACTATTAGGACAAAAAGTTTGACTTCACTCTGGTTCTATGTTTAAATTGGTTGGAAAAAATTGAAATAAGGAGGTGCGCCGGGCCCTTTAGTCTTCAATATTGTTTATTGTTAATTATTGTTGTACGCGTGTACTGTTGTACGCTAAGACGCTAAAAGAAACTGAAAATAAAGAAACATGACTTTTTTTGGTCAAATTTGTGTCATTGGTGGCACTTCGATTGAGGGGGCCCGGGCCCCCTGGGCCACCCCCTGGCTTCGCCTATGATTTTGAGATAAGATCGCGCCCTTAAGTTCTGTCACAAAAAAAAAAATTCAAAGCAAAATTAAAATGACTTTTTTTTCCAAAACGTGAAGGACTTGAGTCAAGTTACTGGACAGTTTTTTGAAACGTACAAGAATTGCATGGCATTATTATGACGTGGACACGACGAGGTCGTCATTATTATTACTTACTTTTGTACGCGTAAATCCTAAATTAAAGAAACTGCAATTCCGGACAAGGACAACGTATTGGTTGTGTTCTCATTATATTTATCATTGGTATTATTTTAATTGGGGGGTTTGCTTTACCGCCTGTGTTATAGCACTAAGTTCTTAATAACGTTAAACGAAGGCCTGGGGGTTGCAACTTTTAGGAAAAAACTACTAAATTTCTTACAGATTTTGAAAATAATTTACTAATAATTTGAATTAAGGGGCTTCTGGCCCGGGACCCTTAGTCGTCAGTCAGAGGCTCTGGGGCTCCCTGGTTGTCAGTTAGGGGTTCCGGAGTCCCTGGATGTTGGTTAGGGGCACCCTGGTTGTGATTTAGGGGCCCTGGGGCGCTTTGGTTGTCAATTAGGGGTTCCAGGCCACCTGGTTGTCGGTTTGGTGCCCCGAGGCCCTGGTTATTAGTTAGGGGCCCTAGGGCCCCCTAGTAGTTGGTTAAATTAAGAACCCTGGAGCTCCCTGGTAGTCAGTTAGAGGCCCTGAGGCATCCCTGTTTTTCAGTTAGAGGACCCGGAGCCCCTGGTTGTTAGTTATAGCCCCCTGGTTGTTATTTAGGGGCCCTGGGGCCCTCGGTTGTCAGTTAGGGCCACAGGGGCCCCCTGGTTATTAGTTAGGGTCCCTGGGGTCCCTGTTGTTAGTTAGGGGCCCTGGGGCCCCTGGTCATCAGTTAGGGGCCCTGGGCCCCCCTACTTGTTGGTTTGAGCCCCTGGTCGTTAGTTTGGGGCCCCCTGGTTGTTAGTTAGAGGCCCCGGGGTTCCCTCATTGTCATTAATGTTATTGTTAATTACTATTATGTGCGTAATTGCTGAAAAAAAAACTGCAACTAAACAGCGCTGGCCTACGTTGCCGTAATTTTTATCATTGGTGGTACATTAATTGGGGGGGCCAGGGCCCCCTGGCTACGCCTATGCTCCTAAATACGCCCCTGGCCAAGTCATTTAAAAACTTTAACCAAAAATGCAACCGTTTAAATCTATTTTGAGTTGGACTTGAAAGTAAGAGGAGCTGAGCAATTCTTAAGTTTGCCATCCGAAAAAGCAGCTCAATAACAAGTCATGCTGTGGTACATTTACTATAATCAGCGATTGTGAGTAGTTTTTTTTTTTTTTGCGTGGACTTTATCCACCATACCCTTGCTATACTTCTCACAAGTCACAGCTTTTGATTAATGCTTGCTAATAAACGCCGAGCAGATCACTTCGGGACATGGTTGATTGCAAAACTATTCTACTCGGTTCATAAAAAGTTGCGGACTTGCGGTGCGGACTTCAAATATTACGAAGTTGCGGACTTGCGGTTGCAGACTTCGAGAATTCCGAAGTTGCGGACTTGCGGATTCAATAATCCTGAAACGTCGTTGCGGACTTGCGGTTGCGCACTAAGCTTTTAATCGTGCAATTGCAGACTTGCGGTTGCAGATTAAGAAAATTGAAATTCAGTTGCGGATTTGCGGACTGCGGACTTAAAAAAAAAACTTGCGGTGCCCAGCACTGGTAGCTTAGATGTAATCGGTAGAGATATTAATTAGATTTGTGGTCTACAGCCGAGCTTTATTCGGCAAGAATTTCAGTTAGATTAATAGTCTGTAACCTAGTTTCAGTTGGTAACGATTTCAGTTAGTGTAGCATCCCTGAGACCTAGAGTTTCGTTCGGTAACGATCTCAATTAGAAATAAATGATTATTTTAGCAGAATTTTTTGGGTCAAGATTGCTGTGGGACACACTTTTATCTGCAAATGTTTAATCATTTTCTTGGTGAATTTTTTTTTTTTTTGTGGGGGGAGTTTTATCACGGTAATATTTGTCATTTTGGCCGTGCTAAGCCTAACAGATCGATGAGCCCTAAAATTACGCGAAACAGCTGTCTTAGGCATGCAACGGGTAATTTTTTTGGTTTAATTTTAGTATTGTCTGATGTGAATTGTGATGTTTGTTCGATTGCTTTCGTAATGTACCTTTTAAATAACGTCCTCTGATAAATTCTTGTTGTTATAAAATTAACCTGCAAAAAGACTCTTGCACTACAGTTTGCACTAAAAATAACATCAAGCATATAGCAACTATAAAATCACAGTAAAAGGTCAAAAACACTACAGTCTGTTTCGTTCTATAAGAAATCATCGTTCTAAATCCTATGATGAGTCCATTTTTGCGAAACAGACTGTTGTGCTTTTAACCTTTTACTGTAATTTTATAGTTGAATTTTACTCTGATTTTACTTTGCATATCATCTAGCTCTGTTTCAGAAGATTGACTATCAACGATTTTCTAAAGCATATAGCACAAAAATACCGCAAATTTAAGAAAGTTAATAGTTATTGACTTTTTCCTGTTGCATGTTATCAATGTGGAACGATTAGCACTTTCACAAAATTAATCAAATACTGTGCTTAAAAATCAATATTTGAAAACTCATGCTAAAATCGATTTCGGTCTCAATAGACCATTGCTTTGAAAATTTTGGAAAATTTTAGAAAATTACAATTACAGCTGCAAAAACGTCTGTTGAAAACTGTGGAACAAAAATGACCCAATACGCAAATATGGCAAGCAAAAACAAAGAAACACTAATGTGAGTCAGGAAAAGTGCAGCGCCTAGACTTAACAGTCATACCAGTCAAAGAAGTGCTACGATGTACAGTACAACAGAGAAACTGCATTACAGAAAATATGATTTTGTTGATTTTAATTTTGCCGTAGATTTTATGGATCCACTGGCTCTCACAAATATCTGCTACACGTTAAGGTAAATTTACACAGCATCCGTTTTTTGTTTGTTTTTGCCCTTTTTTTTTACGCTTTTGCTTTTCCGTGAAAAAGTACAATATACGCTTTTTCATTCGCATTTTTATATGATCATATCTGCTTTAACTAAACCGGTCACATAATGAACATAATATCGCTTTTATCGTTGATGCACAAAATTTTTGAACAAAATTTTCATCTGATAGTATGTAACAGTCTACTTAGTGCTGATATTGACTTTAAACAAAATGGATGCAAAAGCGCATACTTTTTCGCGGAGCAGCAAAAACGTAACAAAACGGACAAAAAACGGATACTGTTTAAATTTACCTTTAGTATTGTCAGATGGTTTGAAGTCATACGGTTTATGTAATTTCATAGTAGTTTAGTAGTTGAGGGTTGGTGTGGTCTTGGAGATAAATGGTAAAATGAAGACTAAGGGTAGCGCTATCCATTTGTTGTAGAGCAGGGGTCGGCAACCTGCGGCCCGCGGGCCAAATCCGGCCCGCCTACACATTTTATCCGGCCCGCGGCCTCTTTTCAAAAATGTGTATTTAACCGGCCCGCGATCTCTTTACTTAATCATGACAATCAGCGTAGCAAACAGACGTTTAGCGATCACTATTTAATTAAGCTGAAACCACGCTTCTAAACAATTGCATGATGCAATAGATTTGACTGGAAGCATTTCCGTGTTTTATTCTGTAACAGGCCCCCGGAAAAAGAAAAATAATTTTAGTCGCCCATCAAGCACTTAGCAGTTCGCATTTTGAACTATGAAAACACGGAGAGTGAGTGTTTTTGCTGGAATTGCAGTTACATGCTTTCTAATCAGTGGCGTCGCTAACGGGGGGGCGGCTCACCCTGGGTGTCATCATTTTGGGGTGACAACATTTTATGATAACAATCGGAACAAAAAAGAAAACAAGAATATGTTTAACATCATTGGAAATGTTTAGCACACTGGAATGGACCAAAAATAATTAAAAGCATCTTTTGAAACGCTAATTTAGAACGGGGCGTTAATTTGTCAAAAAAGACAAATTGCAAACCAGTAAAACTTTAAAAAATCGCAAACACTAAGCAATCAAATCTAATCGCTTGTTGAAACACGCTGAATATAGGTTTTATAAAAAAAAGCTTAGGAACAGGGGGGGGAGGGAGTGGCTATTAAGTTTTAGTTATTTAGCAATCACTTCAGCTCAAGTATCGCTTCATTCGCCTTTCCTCCCACCAATTGTTCTCTCTATTAAGTATAAATAAAATGGTTTACTCCTTGTGAGCTTGATTGAAAAATAAGATTTTATGGTTTCGGTACCACCATGTAAATAAGAGAACTGAAACTTTACCATTAGCCACCTTCCGGATAGCCATTGCCAATTTTTGCAATCTGTTTTTATCATGCTTTTGCACTGCTAATATTTGTGCCACATTCCAAAAGCATTAATTTTTATTAAAATAGGCCTAAAATTAAGCTATTTTTGCAAAAAGAAATACAAAAGTTTTAGCGCAGGGGGCTCTGCCCCCAGACCCCCGAAATAGCCACCTCATTGCAGATTGTTGGCTACAAGCCTGAATCTAATCATGTTTTTGCATTGCTAATTTCTATGCCGCCAGAGTTTTCCCTGATGCCAGTTTAAAGAGCATTAATTTTTATCAAAATAAGTCTAAAAGTAAGTTAATTTTGAAAGAAAAAAAATTTTTTGAGTGCTTGGGGCTCTGCCCTCAGACCCCCAAACACAGCCCTCCCCCACTGAAGATTTCTGGTTATGCACCTGATACTAGACGTATGCTGCTCATACTTCCGAGTTTTGGAATCTTAAAATGAGACGTTATTGAGCTAGTCAAATAACAACCGCAATCTACAGCATTGAAGTAGTACCGCTATCTTTCAAATATAACCTTTTGCCGCCTACTAAATATTATGAAGGGTGACACCACGAAACTCCGCCCCGGGTGCCACCATTCTTAGCGACGCCACCGTTTCCAATGTCGTATTTGTTTGCCGCAGAGCAGTTTGCTTTAATAATAACTGAATTTCTGTTTTGTTTTTAGTTAATAGCTAGAAAACAGTTTGTGCATTTTTTTGTCCAGATTTAGTGGAAATCTTATTTATGGCCCGCGGCCAATTATTGAGCTTGATTTTGGCCATTCAGCATCAAAAGGTTGCCGACCCCTGTTGTAGAGCATTAGATTTCCATTGGTTTCGGTGTTTTGTTCATCTTTTTGAAAATTTGTTACTAGTGTGGCTAACATAATAGTCTGAACATATTAGTTTGCAAGTTGCTACGTACACATCAAATCAGAGCACTTGAAAAGATTTCATTTAAAAGAAAGTTTGGCCGCAATTATACTGAAAAATTTGTGGGCCGAAGGTACCATACAACTTTTATGTATCGCTTTAGTCATCTTACAATCAAGATCGTGTTAAGAAAGCGTTGGATCTGATCTCACGGCCAACAGCGGCTGGTATTTTGCCTTTAAACCCCCAGTTGTGAAGTACGTGGTTATCCTTGTTAATTACTACAAAAATCATCTCACTAATGTTTGATCATTGTTGGATGTAATTTAATTTATTGGTCACAAGACGTTACTGTAACGTATTCAATTTGAATGAAGGAAGGATAAATTCCAAGTTTATTTTAACCAAATTTAGCTCCGTTAGTTTCATTTACGTTTCGAAAGCAATCAGATTAGCACTATTTTGAACAAGCAATAATTGCTGCTATAAATGACGTTGTTGTTGCTAAAAGAATTGAAAAAATGGCATCTTTTTGATACAAATTCGTAATGACGTTGTTACAATAACGTCATAAACTTTAATATCGTAATTTAAACTTATTATTTCAACCATTGCTTTTCAAAATAGATTTTATTTTACCAATGTGTTCCCTCTAATTTTCTGTAGTCTGTGTGCGCAGAAATTTTGGTGTGTGCGCACTTTTTGGATATGAGTATTATTTGTGCAACAACCAATGAAGAAATTTTAGCCCTTCTAACTTGATAATAAGTAGGCCTATTAAGAAAATTTATTTATTCAATAAGTTGTTTTATAGTTGATATGTTACTGGCAGGCTCGTTGCCACAAACCTGCGATGGGTGGGCTGTCTCAGGCGTTTGGGGGCGGAGCTCCCAGCACTCGAAAATTTTGCATTTTTTTGGCAAAAATAACACAATTTTAGGACTATTTTGATAAAAATTAATGCTATAGAGACGTGGCGTAGAATTAGTTTTGCAAAAATATGATAATACTACTTGCACGAATGGGCTTTGTGGAAAAATAGTTATTGCTAAAATTGCTCAACGATAGTTATTGCTCAACGCTTCTAACTTGATTGCGTAGAACGTCGCTGTGGGATGTTGAGGGCTTTGACTGTTTTGATCGTAACTGACTTGGAACTTGTATTCGTTGTGCGATCGCGCTTTGCTTGTTTCAGCAGTGCGACAGACTTCAACACCTATGTTCTTTCTACGCTGTGCGCCTGCGCGGCCGCGCAGATAACCTAGGACCCTGTGCAGTACTTTAGTTCTGCCGCGCACAGCATAAGTGTTGATAAAAACAAGCCCCATAATTGAGATTTGATAAAATTATTTTACAAAATCAAGGGGTAATCAGTAGCGAAGCCCTTTTTTTGGTTTTCACCTATTTTTGGCGAAAAAGCACTTCGATTTTTGGCGAAGACCTTTTTCTTTGTTTGGTCTTTATGCAATTTCGTCGATGGAATTACATAACCTTCATTAAGGTTTGATCAAGGATGCAAAAGCGTCCCCCCATGCAATATTTTACACATTAAGTACTGCTCTCAGTGCACCTTACCGGTAAGAGCAATATCGCAAGCAAAATAGGCTTCATCTAGGTCACAACGTTTTGGGAACAAATTGATTCTATCATCGTAAGTTAAAGGCAGAGACATTCGCTGGCAAACAGATTGGTCAGATAGTGGATATCTTGAATTATTCACCATTGTTCCATTTTCCCAAAACCAATTTGCGTGACCGACGTTTGATCGAGCTCCGAGAAATACGCTGAAATCTGCAAACAATACAAATTCAATAGAATTTTGCAATTTGCACTGTCGCTACATCGAAATGAAATACAACACAACACATAGTAACAATGCATTCTCCATTTCCTCCTACCCCAAAAAAGAAAGTAAAGTTGTTGGTAATGTACAGAGTCCAAAAGGCACACATACGGCTATAATGCTATGCAGTAAAAGTTAAAATATGCATGCTTTAAAGAAACGGTGCACAATCTGCAGTCAATCTGGCAGCATGCCTCCTATTCCACATCTCAGTAGTTTTTCTCAGGATTCAGGATCGATTCTAAGGATCGATTCTCAGGACAGATATTATTTATTTATAAAGCATAACTTGACATCAAATTTGGTCTTTGCCTGAGCGCTAAAAAAAATTATGTAACTGTTGCATAAAAATGCTGTGGTAGAAAAAAGTGCCAATTAAAAGGCAAAAACTTTGAAAGATGAAATAGGGTAAGCAGATAATATTTCCTAGATAAGAGTGCATTAAAAGCTTTGTTCAGAATGCCTATGAAAAAGCAGATTGTTGGCAGATATTAGAGTTTGGAGTTTATTTTTATTTTTTTGCTCAGACTTTTGGGTCAAATGTCCGATTTTGTGAATTTGTTTGTTATCCAAAAATCTTGAGGTCATTTTCGCGATTGCAAGGGGGCAATTTTCGGAATTGTATTCAAAAATAAGCTGAACTTATTAAATTTTTTTTCGTCATAGTGATCAAATTGGTTGTTTTTTTCGGTCATTCACCAAAAAATTTTGGTCAATGATTGTTAAAAGACTGAAAACAACAAACAAACTAAACGTGGATTCTTAACGGTACAAAATAACAAGGCCGAAGGAAAAGCTAATTCTGAAAAATTGCTAGGGGCATTTGCTATGATCTAACCTGCTACAAAGCTCAAAGCAGTTAAATTAGCTCAAAGCTATAGTCGTTAAAAATTCTTTTGTGGCTAATTTATTTATTTTGGTGGGTATCCCTGACAAATTTTTAATTGCAAATGTTATTTTTTTCGAAACCAGTCAGATATTTTTGGACCTGAATTGTTGTCAGCTGGACAGCAACAGCATCATAAGAAAAATTTTCCCGTTAGTTCAAAGCAAGAAGTCAGTACAAAACTATCTACTGTGAACCGTAGCTGTGTGAGCAGAAGTTTGATTTAGTGGCAAATATTACCAAAAGGAGTAAAATTAATTTACTAACCCAAGACCTCTTTTTACTAGCCATAAGTCATCATAGTATGCCCAAAGACTTTGGCATTCAGACTTGTTGAGCTGATGTTCCATCAACAGTTGAGATAGCACGATCAAACGTGGTAGCCAAAAAAGAAATCAGTATCATGGAAAAAATTTTTATAAAGTTCGTCAAACATTACAAATAAATAGCGGTATAGTTTTTAAAAAGTTACCGTGTGATTTATCTTATCTAACAAACTTAATTGGTTTAATTGGGCGTATCCATACTGATTCAGTTTATACATCTGTCCACAGCTATTTTCGTTCTGTTTAAATGAGTAGCTTAAATGTGATTTTTCAATGAATCATAAGATTTTTTCGGGGCATGAGTGCGCCAAGTTTTTGTAAAGTTAAGCAACCAAAAAGTGATTTTCATTATTAACACGAAAAAGTTCATCACTTCCAAAATCAGGCATTTGCTGACAAAAAAAATCATAACCTTAATATCAAGTTTGTCACCCAAATACTGGTATACCAAAGCTGTCTTGCCCATAGCCAAACCAAATTTCAAATTCGGCCGGTTTTATAAAATTCTTCTAAAACCACTATCGGTCTAAAGAGCAAGAATGGCAGTACGGTACGCTTTAATTTTTGCTAAAAAGTAAGGTACGCTTGTTCGGTACGCGTTTTTTGCAATGGTACGGGAAGTTGGTGCACTGTTTGAATCAACGTAATAAACGTATCTATCGGTACGATACGTGTTACGTGCAACCTGATGCCGTCAATGAAGATTCGTGCCACCGTGCACATACAATTTAAAATACACAATATAGCACCAGTTGCTAGACCCGTATTTGTGCCTAGACTCTATTTAGATTAGTCTACGTTGACTGCATGGTGAATTCTCAAGTAATGATTAGAACCTTTTAATTTGTCGTTACAATTGTATTAGGATGTCACAACTTTAAATTTTGGAAGGGCACAACAAACGTCAACGTCACTAGGGGAAAGGCGATTAGCCGGAAACTTCAGAGTAGCGTTAGAAGAAGGAGGGATGCAAAATTATTAAAAAAAATTCATGCGGTATTTGAACGTTTCTTTGTAGTAAATTCCTGTTGTAGTTCAATGATAAGCTATAGACAGTTTAGACCTACTGAGTATGTATTGGGCTAAGGCTGTTAACCATAATTTTTGTTGTACCGGTACCTCTAAAGTTCTTCATACTGTCTAAAGCTTATCATTATATTCTCCTCCGTGCATTGTTCTTACTAGATGTTCTGTAGTTCTTATACGTATTAATCCAAACAATTGTTAAGATTAAACCAGTAGTTTATTGGTATTAATTCTATCAGGGGCACTGGTAGCCATGGAAAAAGGGGATATGACATTAGGGCAGACCCTTTCAGGGTCATTTTGGATTTTCAACTTTCCTGCGAGTTAGATTTTTGCAATTGGCCAAACAAAATTGGAAATCTAAATTTTTTTGAAATCGTACCCCATTTCTTACTGCCCCCGGGTCTTTTTTGAATCGCAACCCCAAAAATATACTAATATCAATAAATATAAAACCCGTAGTGCTAATTATGTAATGATGATCCTCATATTTAATGCTTTTAGAGAGGAAGACATCTATGAACTTTGAAGTTCCTTTAAGGTTACTTTAAACGTTTTTAATCTTTTGGTAATTTCTTATTAAAAAAAAAAGCTATAACATTCTAGCATGTATTGCCAAATCAAAGTTCGGTCAGTTTAGGAAAACCATGTACTGCAGCAATAATCACACTTACTCAAATGCACACCCAGGGGCGTATTTAGGGGAGGCCATGGTGCCATGCTCCCCTTCTTTGGGTTTCCGGTATAGTATAATTAGCATGAAATAGAATGCAAAATTACGGCATGCCCTCCCTTTTTGTAACTTGGGCAGAAAGTTTGGGCACAAAACCGAACTAAATCTGGGTGAAGACCTTTTCTTTTTTTTTTTTGGTTTTCACATACTTTTGGGCTAAAAACCGGACTAAATCTGAGTGAAGGCCTTTTATTTTTTATTTTGTAGTTTTTTTTGGTCTTCACCTAATTTTGGGCCAAAAACCAGACTAAATCTGAGTGGAGAATTTTTTTGTTTTGGTCTTCATTCTTCTCAAATTACCTGGCCCCTCCCTTTCGAAAATCCTGCGTACGCTTGTGTGCACTAGGGCAATAACTACAGAGAAAAAATTAGCTTGCTACGGCATTGGATGAGTTTTTTGTTATGTATGAAAGATTTCAAAACAACTTTTGAAAATTTTACAAAAAGGTCCCCCAACAACCCATTTTTCTGACCCCACCTGCTCAAAACTTTGTGCTTTTTGTTTTGTGGTGCACGACAGCGACAATTTGCAGCTTAAAAACCCTTTAGGTGGATGGTCCTTATGACTACTCACAGTTTGAAAAAAAAATGAATGTAATCGAGCAATAGGGTCAAAAGTTATGCGCAATAAAGCGCTAAACTTGTGAAATGCTGCCTCTAGCGCCGAAATGCAAAAGTGCAAAAATTGGCTGATTATAGTGTGAAATTGATGTAAAATTCTACTTTTTTTGGTAAAATTTGTTTAAACCAAGCATTTTATAAACTGTTGCGACTATAGAAGAAAACATTACTGTTCAAATAATGAGATTTTGAAAATTAAACTCAAAATATTTTCAAAATTTAAATTAAACGTAATCATATATGCTATGCAGTAGCAATTGGTGTTGATGGTGAACTGCTTTAAAAAGACGACTGCTTGCGTTCAGTCACGTGGCTAGCGACAAACCTCAGGGCACATTATTAAAGGAGGTTGCAATATATAACAGGTATTCGTAGCTTTATCTTACATGCAGAGATATGGAGAAGAATAAAAATTCTGCAAATTTTATTTTTTGTTTTTGTTGTTTTCTTGCTCCACAGAAGCTCCCTCATGTATGAGTCCCAGGCGCAACAAATTTTTTTAAAAAATCAAACGACAAAAATGGGAAAAGTCTTCTAAAAATAAACCTGACACAAATAAAATCATTAACTATTCGGTTAAAACTTTGTTTGGTTTGGTTTTCACCATTATCTGGCAGAAAAAAAAACATGAAATTTAGGGTAAAAATCTATTGTTTTCTCCACCAAAATTAATAGAAAAATGTAACAAATATACGGTGAAGCTTGCCCCCTTTGACTTAAACCATTAGTTGCACCATTGCCAAGGAGGCTAAAGCATTTCCAGGAAGGGTCTTGGCCCAGCCGGTTTCCCTTTGGTTGCGGCCTTGAGTAAATTATATCTGAAGCTGCGTTCACAGGGGTGACTTTTAACTGCGAGAATCGGCTTTTTTTTTTTTTCTTTCTCAAATCGATATAGAAAGAAACAAGAAAAATTGAGGAAGAATTAAAAGGCAAAATTCCGATTCTCACAGCTAAAAGCAGTAGCGCAGCTAGGGGTGCGGGAGAGAGGGGGGTTTGGCCCCGCATTATTATGCAGAGTATGCAAAATACCCTGTTTTAATTACTTTTGAGACTAATTTTTGCTCTAAAAGCCAAAATAGCCTTCTCATTGTCATTGGCAATAAGAATGTGACTGCTTTGACTCTGAACTTGAAGAGAATTTGATGGCAAAACTCTACCCCAAAACGGGTAAAGACCTTTTTTTTTTTTTTCTTCTTCTTTGGTCTTAAACTTATTTCGGGCAAAGAACTGCTCCAATTCCATATGTAAACTGTTTCAGTTTGGTTTTACACCTCCGAGATAGCCCCCCTCCATTGCAAATTCTTAGCTACAAGCCTGGGTAAAAGCCGCTCATGTGAGTGCAGCCTGAGAGTAATCTCTTTGTAATCCGAAGCTAAAAGAATTATCATGATTTTAACATCATTTAAAAAAAAGCTCATCGTACAACTCAATTTTCTTGAAAAGTTATAAGTGTGGTTTTGTGTAACGATATTTTTGTAACAAACCTCTTAGTTGCTAAGCGGTGATTTGAAACTTTATGGCTACAATTGTCACTTTTTAATGCTTGTTTTGTGCTAAAATTTAACTAAACGCTAAAGGAAGTGATTTTGAAGTCTGCTAGTGACGAAGTTTAAACTTCTCTTTTTTGCTTTTGGTTGCGTGCTGCAGCGTATTTTGATTGAATTTTCAAGAGAGGGGACAACAAATTTAGAGTGATGTTGCTCAACCTCGCTTAGATATGGATCTACTTGGGTTGCTAATCTGCGTACTTTAAATGTTACAAATCGTCGTACTTACTAAAAAACGAAACCTTAAGCTTTTAATTAGATTACCTATTAACATTGAAGTTTGGAAAGAAAAACAATGTAGTACAGTTGTTTACAGCAATCTGTCGTAATATCTTTGATAGTTTGAATGTGTTTGAACTACCTTTGTGTACGAATTTGAAAAACGATAGTTTTAGTTAAACTTTTGTGAAGACGATTGCAATGACATAATCAAAAAAAGGACAACGTTAAGAGTTTTACTACTCAAAATTAAAATTTAAAATTATCATAAGCTCAAACAGGTTAAAAACATTTCAAACTAAGCAGAAAACATCATGTATATTACTTTTAAATGACAAAATTTGACTGAAATGCTTGCTTTAGTTGTTTTCAAACCATTAAAGTAAAATTTGATATCAATTTCACACTATACGCCAATTGTTGTACTTTTGCATTTCGGCCGCTAGAGGCAGCATTTCACAAGTTTAGCGCTTTATTGCGCATAACTTTTGACCCTATTGCTCGATTACGTTCATTTTTTTTTCAGACTGTGAGTAGTCATAAGGGCCATCCACCTAAAGGGTTTTTAAGCTGTAAATTGTCGTTGTCGTGCACCACAAACCAAAAAAAACAAAATTTTCGGCAAGTGGAGTAAGAAAAATGGGTTGTTGGGGAACCTTTTTGTAAAATTTTCAAAAGTTGTTTTGAAATCTTTCATACATAACAAAAAACTCATCCAATGCCGTAACAAGCAATTTAAAATTCTGCAAAAAAATTTTAGTCATTGTTCGAGTGTGCACACCACTATATTTGTTTGATTCTGAAGTGGGCAAAGATAGTAGGGCGTTTGAGCAGTCTTTTTGCGATATTTAGAAAGTGATTAAACCATAGCTTACTTCTTCCCAAAAGTTGTACAGATGTTTTTAAACCTGTCATTTTTGACCAGCTATTTGACAACTTCTTGTTTGTAACTTCACATTTTATTCCTCATTTGCAGAATTTGTTTACTTTGTGTTTATTGCACTATTGTTTACTGGAAGCTGATGCTATATCAGATTTTTTTTGAGTAGTATGGAGGAAGTACAAATATGGTAGTGTGCAGAACCAGCCCTCTCATCATGCAATTTGAGCAGCAAGTGACAAAGCTACAATATAAGTCGAAAAAACTCAATAGCCTGCTGCTCCCCTTCATAAAATGAGGGTACTATCACCATCCCAATCACTTGGAAAACAGCATTGTTAATGTGGAAAACTATGAATTTCCAGCAGTCGCAGAATTCAGAGATTACCTGTTTGAGTGTTGCAGAAAAACATGGAAAATGGATCAACTGAACAAATCCATATTCAGATTTAATTATTTATTTAATGCAGATTTTTAAACACACCACATGTAAATCCAAATAGTTGGGAGAGAACAAAAAGACCCTATGATCAAAGTCAGTTTCGATCCTACTTACGGTTCATAATTAAACAAAAACAATGGTAATTCCGATTAAATTTGTAAATTTCGAGATTTAAAGAGATATTACATTCTACCAAACACTTTATATAAGGAAAACAAAAAGTAGACCACAGTACACAACAATAATTCACAGAAGAGAAAAAAAGTAATAGCAACTGTAGTCTGGAACCTTATACCACATAGCATCTCATGCAGTGCCCCTTTTTCCGTCTACAGAATTGCAACTAAGCATAGATTTTTAATTTTGCGCCCTAAGCGTATATAAAGAGAATGGAAAAAATTTTTTTTTCAGAAACTCTTCCTCCCCAAGCTTTAGAAACGAATGATATTGCACCGTGAGGAGTGCATGCAATGAAAAATTTAACTGTAGAATGTTTTTTATCATTGGAATATACTTGTGCTCGTGCTTTCACTATCTTTGGTCTTTCAATAAATATTTCTGTACAATCTATGATGTGCATCAAACGAGGAAAGTATTGGCGAAAAATGTTAGGCAATGTTCTTCGAGCTGCATCATGGTCCGGTATTCGGATGATGAACTTTAATTTAGCGTGTAGTAAGTCAATCCATCGCTTGAATATGTCATGGGCACTACTTTTGGGTAGATTGAACTGATCAGCGAGATTTTGAAATTGCTGGTCAAGACGCAGCTTGATCAATGTCAGTAAGAGTTGATCATGATACGATAACCGACAGTATGAAATTTTTGGTAGCGACGCTTCTACATACTGCATGATTATGTCAAACGTTTGAGGATCAAGTTCAGTGTAGTACTTAAATTTGGCTGCGTCAACTTTCAGATTTTTGTAATTTAAAAACTTCGATTTCAAGTCGCTTACCTTTTGCAATGCGCAATCTCTTTCCTTTCTCAAATTTTGTATTTCAGTTCGCAAATCATCTACTGTTGAATCCCGTTCTTCTTCAAGACAGTCTAGTTTAAAACGCATCTCTTCAATTTCACTTTTTTTCTTCCTATGTTATATTATCATTCTCACCGTCACCATTGAGATTTTCCGTATTTGGTGACGGCGTTGACCCAAGGCTCCGTTCAACTAATGCTCTTCTTTTTTTTGCTGACTTGTATCTTGTTAATTTTCTCTTTCTAGTTTCATCGTGGCTTTCCGTGAAAACAAATTGAAAGGGAACGTAATCCGGATGTTCGGCTTCATCTCTACGTGGCTTTCCTGTGATACAAGAAAGTAAAAATTACTTTATTCCAACACAGAAAAGTAGATTATAAATCATAGAATACAGATGACTAATATGGTACCTTTTAGAGATAATTACTGGTACTCCTAACAAAGTGTCATTCTACTGTAGTTTGTAAATCGTAATCTACACTTATCGCACAAGGGCAGACGAGTCATTTACGTTACCGCGGGAATTTTCACGTTTTCTAACCTTGATCAAGTGCGAGGTGCGCAAAATATCAAGAGCAGAATAAATTTTCAAATACAACTCTGAAAAATCTGCAAACTATTCACTCCCATAAAGGTTACTGCATGTCTGCATCATGATTAATAAAAATAGCAGAAAAAACAGTTTGTTAAAACCATAGGTGGGCACAAGTCCGTTAATCGTTAATCCGTTAATAACGAAGCTAACTATTTCATTAACTCGTTAATCCGTTAAAAAGTTTTTTTCATGTTAACGGACTAAATTAACTTCAGTTAAGTTCTGTTAACGGATTTAATTAACTTCCGTTAAGTTCTGTTAATTTCCGTTACGGTTTATATCGTTAATATCTTGCATTATTCGTCGTACCGGGCAAAATGATTTGTAGGGGAGACCGGGTATGAAAGTAACACTTTTTGTCTTTTTTGCGATATCTCGTAGATTTTTTGAGGTATGTGTTTCAAAATTGCTCTGGAACTATTTAGAGCTTTGCACTACAAATTGGCATCTTTAAATTTATGCTATTGTTTTTGAGTTGACCACACGACCTCTTCAAAAAAGAACTATCGTTTGTTACATCCATACCCTATAGTGGGTATAGTTGTAACAGGCCTAAGGTATGGTTGTAACGCATACCGCATTGTCTCAAAAATCTGGTTACTTCAGTTTTTAAAGAACTTTAGGTCTATTAAAACGAAATAGCAAAAAGAATGTTACGTCACTTAATCAATCATGGTAGAATTGGCAAAAAAGACACAAATTTTCTCAAAATCAATGAGCCGTGGCTATTACCGAAACTTAGTTTTGGTAGAAAAAAATCTTGTAGCTTAGAACTCAGAGTCAGATTCACAATGCACGCAAACAAACAAAAGTCCACTTTCAGTGCATGCTTCATGAGCCCAGTGTTCACAGTAAGAACATTTCGTCCACTTCTCACCAGGTTTCGAGTTTTTGTAGGTATCCATGCACACTATACAGAACCAATCATCTTCATCGCCAGAAGACAAGGTCGAAGTAGTTTTCTTTCTAGGCTTTCTTCCTTGCATCTTCTTTGGTTTTGCTTTTGCAGGCTTACTGCTGTTTTTCTTGGGATAGATGAGTAACTTCTTCGCTTTACCATTCTTTTTTCTTGCCTCTTCTTCTGCCAACTTTTCTCTGACAGGTGTTTCTGTCAATATTTTTGATTGTCTTTTTCTACTTTTCTTTTTAGTTCCTTTTCTCGAACCAGCTTTTGGCAGTGGGCGCAAGGCAGACGGGCTAAATTCTGTGTTCGAATTTGTACATGGCTGTTCAATCGAAGCAGATTCGTTATAGTCTATCCCTGTACTATTAACTATACCTAAAGCTACACAATTCTCCGAAGAAAAGGAAGGAATATTCATACCTCTATCGCTTGCATCAAAGCAGTGACTCGAACATGAGGTATCTGATAGTGGCACAGCATTGGGCATCAAGTTCACTTTATCAACATTGATGCTTGCAGAATTGGTAGGCGGTTCTGTTGGGCACTCAAAATTTGGTGCTTGCTGCCTTTCCGTGACATTGTTTGGGTTTGGTCGGTTCGTAACTTGTGCAGTGGCAAAATCGCACTCCTGAAATATATCTGGATTGAAAGGCCACAAGCCAGTTACCTCAGAACCAGACTGGATATTTCTTGGTGTCATTGCTGAAGGAAATACAGTTTTCACTAATCCTGGAATGTCGTAAATTGTCATTGGTTTGGCAGGATTCATTTTCATCCATGCGTCTGATGCAGAATTTATCAGTTTCTTGAATGGTCCGTATACGGTGCGATCTAGTGGCTGCATTTTGTGGCTCCAATGTGGCGGGAAAGTTAATAACACAATCCCATTTTCTTTGCAGAAGTCGATACCTTTTACAGATATGTGTGAGCTATGATTGTCCAACAACAACAAAATCTTATTTTTCTTATTGACCTTGGTGTGTTGTTGAAAGTGTTGAAGAAAAAGTAAAAAGTCGTCTTCTTGCATCCATCCAGACTCATTGCCGCTTCCTGCCGAACCCAAAGGACCATTTTGTACAAAATGATCCTTATAACGTTTACGAGGAAACACAAAAAAAGGAGGAATGCTGTTTCCCAGTGCCTGAACTGCACAAGCTATGGTTACCAACGTGCCTCTTTCTCCAGATGTCATTGCGCCAACCTGTTTAGATCCACGCCTAGCAACAACATTAGTTGGCTTCTGAACAGTTGTTATTGCTGTTTCATCGATGTTCCAAATGTCGTTTCCAGCAAACTTGTGTGTTTCCAAAACATGAGTCAACTGATTAAAGAACCGCTTCACACTCTCTGGATTGAAACTGGTCACTCTAGCGAGGCTCGTAGCTTCTGGGTTTCTTATGGAAAGCGTGGGATGTCTCTTCATGAAATTTGAGAACCAGTCCAATCCAGCCATTTTATTTTCGTCCCATTGTTGTGGATGATTGACGCCAAATGATTTAGCTAGCTCAAAGGCAAACTTGCGGATCTAAAATACAAAATAACAAAAATGTCCAACTAAAAACTCTATAGGGTTCCTAATGCGTATTGCAAACAAATAAACTAATGTGCTAAAAACACCTCAAATTCTTCAAGTAGACTAATTGGGGTTCATTGCACGTATGTGGCAGCAGCTTACTCTTTCCAATGGCAAGTCAGCAACATGCCTATCTTTTTTCCTAGCTTAACGCCAATAAACTCGCAGATAACACGAATATCTAACAAATTGTAGCAGATTTGACCGACAAGGAAACTATAAGGTAGGTCTAATGTAGCGAAATTTACAAGCAGGTATGAAAACAACTCATAATAAGCATAAGCTACAATATTTTTATACCTCCTTTGGAGAAAGTCCATAGTAATGATCAGCTGCTTCTAACAAATATTTCACAAGTGTTTTCTCTTGTTTAGCTGTAAAAATAGTATTGGGGCTCCAAAAATCAACACGAGGTAGTGCTTTTGATCCTTGTTGTTTAAGTTTTTGAAGTTTATTGCAGTATCCGTACAACGTCACGTGGCATATGTCAAAACATTTAGCAACAGATCTGATAGATTTTCCTGTTTCAACTTCAACTGATGCCTCATTCAATACATTAGCCGGCACGCCTCTCTTCGTCTTTCTTTTTCTCTGTCTTGGCATTCTAAAAAAACATGATAGCCTAAATGTGACTGTAGTTGGACGAAAAAACATCAGCTACAAACGCACAAGTACTAGTAATCGTAGTTAATTATTGCTATATCCAAGCAATTAAAGTTATACATGGTAATCACACTAAATAGCTAGGTATTTATCATTTGTATCAAGGTGTTGGCTTAATATACCTTGGGTATGGTTGTAACACCGTGTTACAATCATACCAAGGCATGTCCGCCATTTTTTGCAGGGTCTAGTGTCGAGAAAACTTACACTTAGAACTAGTTTAATATACCAAATTAAAACTAAAATCAAGCTCGTTTCAGGCATGATAAAAAATTTATGATACCTGCAGCTACTTTAATGCAAAGCAAAAAATACAAACTTTTTGAAAAGTTACTTTCGTACCTGAAAAACCGATTTTCTTTCACAAAATTTTTGAGTGACTCCCAGTTGCCTCAGAAAATTGATGGAAAATGCGAGAACAAACAAGAAATGTACTAAGATAGTCACGTGGTCTTGCATTGACTACGTAAGGAGAAAAGTTGACTGTTACAACCATACCCGTGTTACCTTCATACCCGGTCTCCCCCTACGGGTAAAATCATTTTGCCCTGGTAACACTTGTTGCGTATTAGCACGAGTTTTATAGACGAAAGCGCAGAAAGGAGCTCTTATGTGGCAAATAATAACCTGCAGCCAATTAATTATCGCTGTTCACAATTTCCAAAGATTTTCCGATCGCAGCTTCCCTAGTGCATCCGAACTTATTTTATCTTGAAATTAGATTAGACTGTAAAATGTAACTTCCAAAACACGAAAAGACCACCATAGCAATAGATTTTCGTTACAATCAGCTCAACAGCGTCAATACGTATTCTAGAAGCGAGAGAATAAAAAGTAATGTAAATTGCAAGCAAAATATTAACGGATTAATGGACTTTATTAACTTCCGTTAATTAAAGCTGAAAATAACGGATTAACGTTAACGGAGGTGTGAAGGTTGGTAACGGACTAGTGGTTAACGAAGCTAACGTTTTGCGTTAACTTGTCCACCTATGGTTAAAACTCGATAGAATGTGCAAATTAATTCAATCCAGGTTTAGCTGTAATATTTCCTCATTCGTTTACGTTAATTGCCAAGCTTGGGGCAAAGGCATAGCCGCGGTCTCTCTCGCACATAACAAAGTTCTTACAGTGAACGACTGGAAATTAAACCGGCTAATCAGCTTTCTTCAGTCAAGTGAGTTATAACCACTATAAACGAGAATATTTAGCCAGCATGAACCGTTAAGAAAGCTAGATGGAAAAAGCGCCTCTTTTAAAGCAATAAACTTGGCTTCAGTATTTCGAGTCGAATCATTATCGATCATAATTTCTAAAACATTTGAATATTTACAGCATTTCTGTTGACGAGATTAAAGGACAGATTTGTAGCGATATGTTTTTTGCATGTATGGTTTTATTGTAATGTTGACGTTTTGTGGTGGTCTAGCTTAGTTGGAGAGCATTAATTCAGAATAGTAACAAAAATGTAGCTGTTTTTGACTTTCTAAATTATAACAGATCAATGTTTTTGACTTTCTAATCTATAAAAGATTTTTGAGTCATAAGAATTGTTTAAATAATTAACACAGAGCATCTTCTTCTATTCGTTTACAAGTTTTTGATCAGGTCACGAAGCAGACCACATCGTTTCAATAAGAGGTTTTCCGTAAGTGTCATTCCAAAAGCAAAAAAAAATTCAATTCAAACCGAAGTCAGCCACATTTTATTACTATTCTGAATTAATGCTCTCCAACTAAGCTACACCACCACAAAACGTCAACATTACAATAAAACCATACACGCAAAAAATATACCGTTGAGAAACATAAGCTTTAGTTTATTAGTGGATAGGTCTAAAAATTCACTAAGAAAAGATGGGATCAGTCACGAAATTGGGGATCACACACATCAGTTCCGTCGAAAAGACCTGGGTGGCAGTAATCTGCTCAGTCGCATTACTGCTAACCGAGGATCACTATTAAGCCATCATAATTACAAGATTCGCATAAACTAGGAAACATTTTTGATGGATAATCGGTACCAGCAAAGTCCAAAGCATAACAATGGTGTTAAGTCATAGAGTTCAATCAATTTCTTGACCGAAACTACCACCAAGCAAAATAGTCGTGCAAAAAAAAAAACTTTTTCTGTTGTAAAAAGAAATCTGAGAGTAAAATAACCCTCCATGCAATGCTCAGGATAGCGCTATTTCGGTCAATACCAAACCTCGTCAGCTGAGCTGGCATGAATCGAAATGAGTTTAAAACAAAAATTTTCTCACTATTTATAGAATTTCTAGTCGCTGAAAACAGACCAAGCCAAAAAAAAATATTGAAGGCCGAAACAAAACAGCAAAAAATCGGCAAAACCAACCATAAGCTCCATTTTGACTTCGTAGCTTATGGTTGGTTTTGCCAATTTTTTGCTGTTTTGTTTCGGCCTTCAATATTTTTTTTTGGCTTGGTCTGTTTTCAGCGACTAGAAATTCTATAAATAGTGAGAAAATTTTTGTTTTAAACTCATTTCGATTCATGCCAGCTCAGCTGACGAGGTTTGGTATTGACCGAAATAGCGCTATCCTGAGCATTGCATGGAGGGTTATTTTACTCTCAGATTTCTTTTTACAACAGAAAAAGTTTTTTTTTTTTTGCACGACTGTTTTGCTTGGTGGTAGTTTCGGTCAAGAAATTGATTGAACTCTATGACTTAACTACATTGTTATGCTTTGGACTTTGCTGGTACCGATTATCCATCAAAAATGTTCCCTAGCCTATGCGAATCTTTAGTTTATTGAGATGCTTCTCCTCAGTACCAACAACATAACAACAAGATTATTGTTTTTGGATTGCAAAGCAAAAACATTAAGAAAACTCTCAATAGCAAATAATTGATTGGTAAACTGTACTGAAAATTCTAATTGATACAACTTCTTCGAAAAAAGTCTGCGATTTCAACTACCGGCAAGCAAATTGACTTGCAAAAGTTCTTTAATAAGCTGAGAAAAGCGTGATTAACAGCATCCGCTCGCTATAGATTGTTTCCTGAAGTTCGACGACTGCGCTTACAGTGTAACAACTTTTACTGTTAAACCCAATCTTTGACAATATCTGAATGTAACTTTTTTAAGCTGATTAAGGGGGTCAGCGAATTAAAGTGTCTAAAAAAATTGTTAAAAAGTTTTGATTTCAAGTGAAAGTTCAATCTAAGGCAAAGAATTTGTTATTTTAGAACATTGCTTATTCTAGTGTTAAAAAACTTTGATTTACAAAAGCTTTGGTTAAAAAAGGTTTTTGATGTCAGTATAAACCAATAGATGCCGCATTGAAATACTTATAAAGAAAACGGAAAGCAAATTAACCGTCAGATGTTAGAAGAAAATGACTACGGATAGAGTTCAAACTCATACTATCAAAAGTAAAAGTACTCTAAAACTATAAAACAATGCCCGCCCAAAAATGTTAAATTAAGATTTCCAAAACTAAATATCGGTAAATACCTTCATACATGATCCCTTTTATGTAGCATAGCTGATATTCCTTGACCCGTTTATTCCTAATCCTTTGTAAACA
The DNA here is from genome assembly GCA_963965965.1 of Trididemnum nubilum. Taxonomy (NCBI): domain Eukaryota; kingdom Metazoa; phylum Chordata; class Ascidiacea; order Aplousobranchia; family Didemnidae; genus Trididemnum; species Trididemnum nubilum. The sequence continues at coordinate 42,094,042 of OZ014479.1, forward strand.
TAGCTGTAACTGTTTTATTACTCGTCATGCATTTAGGATGACACCTTCAATGAAGAAGATAAATCTTGTAATGAAGAGGAATTGATGAAAATACGAAGTGAAACAAAATTTAATAAAAATTTAACAAAAATCTTTATTTTTCCAGATACCTTACCAGTATGTAGTTCAGATACTCTTCTAAAAACATATTTTAAAAAAATTGTCTTTCAATGTAACCACTCTTCGTCAGCCATTTTTGAAATGACGCCATCCAATGGTATAGAAGCAAAGCGCAGATAAATGAAGTTTTTATTTTGGTAGAAGAACAATCAATCAACATGTACAATAGACACCTGCAAACAAGCCCGTCTCCAAGTTCCAGTCATATATTTATTCCCAAAAAAGTAGTTTTACCTAACAAAAATTACTACCTTAAACAAAGAAAATGTACTTCAAGACGAAAGAAATCATAAAATTTTGAATATTCATCACAAATCCATTGTGAAAATATAACGCACGTAATTAAAAATGAAGAAACATTTGATTAAACAACAAGTATTTAATTCAAAAAAATCCTTTCAAATCAAACAAAAATTAGAGGAGTTAGACCATATTCCCTACAAATACAAAAAGTTTGATAAAATCAAAAAATATTTTCATTGAAAACGACAATTTCATGTTAAAAATTTTGATTAGGACAAAAAAAGTAATGGAAATTATGATCAAATTACAGTAGCTGAACATTTTATGTAAATCCCATTTACGACAAAAAAAATGGAAAAGATTTGTGAACAAATTCACTTCAATAACATAAAGTTTGAAAAAAAAAATTAAATGTGAAAAAGCGACATTAAAAATAACAAAGAAAGTAGAAAGCATAACGTCATCAGCTGGGTTTTTCTTTGGATATTCGAATAAATGACTGCACAGAAGAAATTCGAACCCACGACACTAAATTAATAATAAAATAATAAAAAAATTACAGAAATTTTACAAGATTAAAATATTTCCACTAAAGAAAATAAAAAATATTGAATACCTTTGTGAAGTGTGGATGGATTGCACGTGACGTCATTGCGCTGCTAGCCAAACCGCTGGACGTCAAAATCGCGAATTGGCTCTATGTAAATGCGTGCAAAAACACTGACAGCGAAAATATGGAGCGTATTTTCAGGCTACAAAAGAGTTGATTCTTTGTAACATTAAAGTTAAATGTTAGGCAAAAGCCTGTAAAAACTGAAAAAGATTTTAATTAGTTAGAATTCGGTTTTGTTTGCTTTTTTCGGTGACGTGAATCCGGCTTGCGGTTACTTAACCCATTAGAATCATGTAATATGAATAGTGATAGCTAGTTTTGGTAATCAAATTCGTGGCTTACTATTGATGGCGTTATAATGGAACAGTTGCATCTTCTTTATTTGTGACAAAATTAGCGCATTTTTAGACGTTTTTAATTTCAGAAGTCTATTTTGCAGGATCTTGGTGATTTTTTGCATTTCGTGCGATCATTAGCGGCTTTTCGCTATGATTACTGGTTACTAGGAGTTAAAATGCATTAGCATTTGTTTTCATTGAAATATTTCGTAGATATGTCATTTAAACTTTAAACTAACGATTTAACTGGCCTCAGTGTAACGGTGTAACTTTGATTGAGTCTTATTTTGCATTTATTTCGACTTGAGCTGGTGATGCTAAATATTATTTTTAATAGTGCTTAAACTAAACATTAATCGGCCATGTGTTATTGCTGTGACATAGAATTCTAAGTATTTTAGGATATGGATGAATTTACGATTTGAACCAAAGCTAAAAACCGGTCAAAGTGGACAATAGCAGGCAACGGACGATGAGAGTTTACAAAAACCGTAACTTTTCAGATTCGCTGAGCTATGTAAGCTGCTTAAATTGCTTCCGGTAATTAGCAATTAAGGTTAGGCTATCTACAAAAGTGCTACTTTACAATGAAATTCTTTAAATATGTCCACTGAAGGAATTATACGTTGATTTGCGGTATCGTCCAATGCTTTGTAGTGACATTTGGACGTTCAATCGTTTTGGCGGAAAAAAGCTATGACGTAGCTGCAATCCGTCAATATTACAGCTGATCAGTGACCATGCTCGTCAACATTTTTGTTTTTAGTCACCACTTTTAGATTGATCACGCTTCTCAGCACATGTTTGTTTTTTTGTATACTCATTTTGAATACTTATGACAAATTTACTGTGAAAGCTTAAAGTTTAACAACAATTGAAGAAAAGTTTGAATAAAATGCGACTATTTTACCAAAAAACTTTCTTTCAAAACAAATAAAATTACAGGTGATTTTGATTATATTCCCTATGTAAACAAGAAATTCGCTAAAATGAAGAAATATTTTAATTACAAATGACAATCTCACTTTAAAACTTTCGTTTAAGACAAAAAAAAAAGTAATGGAAATTGTGGTCATATTTTGCTACGAGAACATGAAAGTAGATAAAAAAATAAGAACATTAAGATTTTTTTTTCTTTGGAGTTCAATTTTTTCCATCATTTTTGAACTTTTGGAAATCTAAGTGATTTTGAAATAAATTTGATTTCAAAGTTGCTTTTACAGGTTTCAGTGGTTGGAAACGTAAATGCTTGGTGTGTCTCCATTACTACGGAGGTATGTTTTGTTCAGCTAGTGTGTCTAAAAGTGGGGGCGTGCTGGTTAATTTCTGGGAGTGCCACATACAATTATTAGATAGAATGAAAATATGCTGGGTATAGAAGCTGATTGGAGGTATCCTGCGTATTGATGGGTGATTGTTTCTATAACGTAATACCATGTGACGATATAAGAGAAATTGAGATTGGTAAGACTTGGTTGAAGATATCACAAAAAGAAATTGAAAAATGACAAATAGACCAATTTTTAAATGCCTCTTGACCTTAAACATGGCCTTTTGACCCCAAACCACTAATATGGATTTAGACCTTGCACTATGATTAATAATTTTTATGTAACTTTTTTTACATTCATTCTCACCTAAGTTTTATTAATGACTTCCTTTACTCATAATTTCCCGAACCTCACATTACCTTTTACGTCGCACTATATGACATTATCCTCTAGAATTTTCCTTTAGACCAACTTGCAATTTGTCAATTCTCATAATATAAGCTTTTTTTTCCAAATTTCCCTAACCTCATACTGTAAACAAAACAGCCCTTCCGCACACCCAGCGGTGTGTAGTCTATAAACAACCTAAGGACCTATACTTTACTACTAAGATAGCTAAACGTGTGTCTTCCTGAATCTGGTAGTCTAGAGACTGGAATTCAAGGATTTGAGAGCGACGGGAGCGCAAAATAGCTCAGTACACCAGACAGCAGCCACCTAAATGAATCCAGGCTACTAACAAAACCTCCAGCTCAAACTCCAAACAGCCAGAAATACCGGTAAAACTATAATTCACAATTACAATACTACAGTACAGGACAGGACTTACACAAAAGAATAAAAACAGCAACAGCAGCTCTCAACTACGGCAAGAAGGTAAAAGCAAAAACCGAATGGCACTACGATACTTAATAAAACTGTAAAATCAGCCAACTTACTACAGCATTACAGGGGTTAGCCAACTTTCACTACGCTGCTAGCAAACCTATATCGTACAGTAAACTTATTTCGTAACCTGTTGCTTCACTCGATTACATTATCTTGCTTATAAAAAAGGAACAGGTCTCCAGTCTAAACCACACCAATAATAGATATAAAATCTAGCTGCAGCTCAGCCAGCCAACTTCTCAAAGTTCGTTTCAAATTAACAGCTATGCGCATCATTGATTTTAGTGGTGCGCTAGAGAAAATAAAAAATTAAAATATTGTTTTGTACACATACTGTACTACCTTTTATGTCACAGCCTACGAAATTACCTCATGCTGTATAACATTTTTCTTTAGAGGTATTCTCTATCCTACTAAATTTCTCTTTAAAGGTGATCCTCGAAGATGTTGGGAACGACATCACAGGTATCCACTTTGGGTATCCACTTTTGGGGCTCGATAGGGCCCTTATATACTACTTACGCAAAGCCGCATCAGTAAACTATTTCCAGTCAGTTTTAGAATGAAATCCTGTCCTGCATTTTTGCATCACAGAATCTTTTCGTAGTTAGCGAGACTATCATGGCGCAAGTAGTTTTCATTGCTAAATATTCATTTAAATGTGATGCTGTTGCAGTAGGATTCATGCTGTTACTGTTAGTTATAGAGAATTAAGCGACGCTTCGAGTCAGAAGTCTCTTTGCTTTTAACTGCTGAATTGCTTTTAACTGCTGAAGGATGAAGGTTGAGATTTGGAACTTACTTGGTGTACATATGAAAAAACCATCGTGCAAATTTTGGAGGCAATCAGTAACGTGATACAGGTTTCCGAGCCTAAAAACTAAAATGCCAATCGAAAGTTTAAACTGTTCTAGCTCGAAAACTAATCGCAGGAGAAAAAAAAAATTCAATTTTGTAAGCGCCTGGGAATGCAGTTTCAACTCTCAGATTTAAATAATGACAATTCCGAGACTTTTTTCATTTATTTATTTATTTACAGTATTGGAATTTTGGCGACGCTTTGTTCATATGTTTTTTCCGTGTAAAATTGTAAATTCGTAAACCAAATGTCGAAAGCGCTCTAACTTCAAAACCGGTAAAGGTAGAAGCTAGAAATTTAGAACTTAAATGGAAAATATTCGGATTATTTTTTGTAGAAATTTTGGAGCAATAGGTCCTATGATACGGGTTTCCAAGCAAAAAACTGAAATGCGAACTAGAGGCTTGAACAGCTCTAGCTTGAAAACTAATATTGCAGCAGGAGAATGAAAGTTTCGAATTTAGAAGCGCCTGGGAATGCAGTTTCAGCCCTCAAATTTAAATTATGAGAATTCCAACACTTTTTTTTTTTTTCTTCATTAACTTATTTTTTTATTTGTTTCAGAATTTTTTTATTGGAAACAAAAATTCCGAAACCACCAAAGCTAGAAACTTGAAATTTGAAGATATGATGAATCTATAGTTGTGCACCTGCGTTTTTGGAGGAGCTATGTTACGAGGTTTGGGGCAGACACAACAAAAACTTGTGATAACGAAGTTTAATATGTGATTTTACAAACTGATTTTCGTCACCGATACAGATGTGCCGTTGTGGCTTAGTGGTTATAGGCGACAACATATGATCATTGTGATTGAAGAGACCTGGTTCAGTTATCTATTTGGCCATCGGTTTTCTCATTCAATAGTCATATTGAATCCAGCAATTTTTTTGATTGAGAGAAAATTTCTTTTTCATATTTTTTATTTGGCCTTAGATACAGAGGTGGTAGTTTCGCAAAATGGTTCGCAAGTTTCGCAAGCTGTGCAAATGCCCAATTTGCTCTGCGCAGTATGCCTTTTTTTCAGCTCTTGCGCAATTTGCGTCGTGCTCTATGCCTCTTTTTTCAGCGCTTGCGCAATTTGCGTTTGCGAATCGATAAATTTAATATTTGTTGTGGTTTCATTGCGAGTTTTTTCCCAAAATGCGCAATCACACAATAACTTTTGAAAGTTGATCTGCATGTCTCTGTCAAAATATAAATTTTGATGTTACAAATTTAAAGCATGTTTACGTGATAGCTGATGCATGCTGATTGCTGATCGAAAGTTTTTTTTGTTTTGTTTTGTTTTCTTCTGAGCTATCTACTTTTAAACCGCTAAACGCGCTGTATTCAAAGTTTAAGCGATTGAAGATATTAAGCAGGACTAGTGTATGACAGAAATCAAGGTTGCCAGGTTGTGGGATCCCCTTCAATCTGGTTCTCCGAAATTTTGGACTTTTAAACCGTTAAAGCTAGATAGATGTAATTTTTGGAATGGGTAGGTATCAAAAAGAAACTAAACGTAACAAAAATTGGGAGTGCCACAATGAGGGTTACCCTCATATGGGTCCTCTAAATATCAAACTTTTTAATCTTTTAAGCTAGACACATGAAATTTTTAAGATAAGTAAATATAAAGGAAAGATAAAATTTGACAAAATTTGGGGCTGCCAAAATGGGGGTACCCCTCAAACGGGGCCGCATAAATTCAAACTTTTTATCCACTTACGTTAGACACATGACATTTTCAGGGTAGGCAAATATAAAAAAAAGTTTCCTCAAACGGAGCTCTACAAAATTCAAACTTTTTAGCCTTTTAAACTGGATACGTGAAATGGTGGTCCACAAATTTTCAAATTTTCTATTTGAAGCAACCTTTGCTTTCCTGCACCATGAGCTTCTTCCAAAAGGTGTTTCTCCAGTGCAGGCTTGACTGGGAGCAAATTAAGAATGCAGCTAAATGGTGAACATTTAAAAGCATTCAATATCATAAACCGCAATAAAGCGCTGCTTTAATTAACCAAATCGTTGAATACATTTTTTTAAAATGTCGGTGGTGGTTGACTGGTTGTTCACTTTTTCAGCAAATTAAGTTGATTTAAGCCAGAATAGGATTCAATGTTCTGGATTCGGTTTTAGCTATTCGGAATAATTCTGGGATAGCCTGCTATTCTGAAATGCCAATCCCTAGTGGAAGTACTTCTGCTTTAGATAAACTATATGCTGTATACTGCTGAAAGACAAAGAGTAATGTATTAATATTATAATTTAGTTTAAGCTACGTTACGTAATAAGAACGAAATACCTTTTGTTTTTTTGTACTGTAATTAATAGCCGAAAACTTGGCCGCTACAATAGGAAAGAGATTAGATGAATGGATCGAAAAATCAAACAACAAAATTACCAAAGATTGTTTTCCTGCCTACAAGAAAAATGCGAGCTTGCAAAAATTCAAATAGCTCAACACCGCTATACTTAGTTCGGCCGCCGTCGAGAGATTATTTTCTGTTGGTTTTGATATTTTGCAATCGAAACGATGGTCTATTGACAAAGAAAAATTTTGAAAAGTTTTTTTGCTGCGTGAGAATGAAAAGTGTTTAAAAAAATTAATTTTTCTCCATGAATAACGACGCATTATTTCTGAATGTGAGTGAGTAATGCTTTTTTTCCTTTGGTGTTTATTTATTTTTATTGTTTTTTATTATTTTTTGTTTTAGTGTTAAATTGGATTTTTTTAACAAAAATATAATTCTTTCTTTGCTCATGGATATGTGCCTTTAATTATAAAAGCTAAATGCATTGCAGTTAATTTATTCCAGTGCAACTTAGCTAAAGATGATACCATGTTAGTACTTTCATATTTTTGCACTTAGTATCATCGTCTGCAGCGTGCTTTTTAAACTTCGATTATGCAAAAATTTGTACTCAAAAACTTTTATAAATAGCAAAATTTGTGTGCGCTCCTCAAGCAATCACTTTGTAGTTGCCCTGTACTACTTTCAAATTTTGTTTGCAAAACTAATGTTTGCGCTTTAAAGCATTTAGAAATTTGGTTACTGATTTTGCAAATGCGCTTCAAGCTTTGAAGATTTTGGTAGCTGATTCCCGCTTGCGCTTTAACCTTAAAAACTTTTGGTTGCGGAATTTGCAGTTGTGCTTCAAGCTGAAAAAATTTTGGTTGCGGAATTTGCGCTTGCGATTTAACCTTAAAAATTTTTGGTTGCGGAATTTGCGCTTGCGCTTTACAATGTTTTTTTTTAAACGCCCAGCTCTGATGAGATATGATCGGAGGGTATAAGGTTTCATTCTCTGTAAAGACCAACCAAAAATCAATTTTTTTTGAACAGCTTAAGCTAAAGCACAATTTTTTTTTCTTTGCTTTGATATCAGTAGATATTTAACTGACAAACATTTTGACATAATTTGGGGGCACTATCCCCCCCGGAAACCCCCAAATGGATCCAAAATCACTCTTTGAACTGTTAAGCTAAGCACTAATTGTTTTTTTTTTGATATAAAAATATACTGAATTGAAAAATATTTTGTCATAGTTTTAGGGTACCAACCACCCGGAACTCACAAATGGACCCCCCAAAAATCAATTCTTATAATGGCTTAAGCTAGGATGCTAGTTATTTTAATATTAGAAGATATTTAATAGAAAAATACGTGAACATAGTTTGGGGGTGCCATTCTTCCCAGAAACCTCCAAATGGACCCCGCAAAACCAGTTTGTTAAACGGCTTCAGCTAAGGCTCCACTTTTTTTTGATATCAAGAGATATCTAAGAAAAACAATTTTTGGCATAGTTTTGGGTTACCACCCCTTTGGTGCCTTCCAAAATGAACCCCCCAAAAATCAGTTTTTGTACTGCTTAAGCTAGGGCGCTACTTTTTGAATATAAGTAGATATTTAAGAGAAAAATTTTTTCACATAATTTGTGGGTACCAACCCATTCTCCAAATGGATTCTCCTAAAATCATTTTTGTAAAGCTAAATTTAACAATTGATTTTAGTCAACTGGGTTCATGCGTTGTACTGGAAAAACGGTTAAAGGCGCCAGTGTTTAAAATTGTTGTGATTGTACAGAGAAGAGTTTAAATACATACTTAGTAGGACATCCACTTTACTCAAACCACAAATGCTTTAAAATCAACATTTTTTTTTTCCATCAGACAAAATCGCTTTGTTCGCATTGCTTACGATAGAGTTTTACAGAAATATCGGTAAACTTCAAAGTATAAAAGGAAGAATGCTGGTAAAAAGGAACTGGCGGAAGTCATGTAATATTTTCCTATGGAAAAATGAACATCTAGTACTGTTGGAAGCTTTTATTCAAACAAGTTCGCATATTATCATAAATAATATGCAAATTTAATTGGCCAGTTGATCGAGCGGTGACAAATTAGTCTCTGGACTAAAGAGTCTGAGGTTTAAATCTCGGGCCGGTCAAATCGGACACAATGTTGCAAACGGCTCGCCTTGGCTGCAACATTTTTTTGAATAGAGCTGTGTTGCCCGGGCAAAATGACGTGGAGATGGCCCTCAAACTTGTTACACTCGCACAAGTTTCATTTATAAACATGCCGAAGGTAAAAGTTGTGCCTAGCGTGATAAGTTTGGGTTAAGCTTACTTCTGGTAAGATTAAAGAAAAATTCAAAATAACATGTTGAATATATTTAGTGTTTTAAAAATTTTAAATGCACATTTGTGCCCGATAAAGATGTTATGATGTGCCATTAATACCTATGACAGCATTGCAAACTCGAAATCTGCAACTCCTAAAGAACTATTCAACTATAACAAAGAAAAAATAGCTAAACTTGAAGGAAATTTTTCTTATATAAAAAGTTCAGAAATTTTCAGAATTTATAGTTAAATTGAAAAACCTAGCAAGCAATTCATCTACATTAATTTGCTGTACGGTTACGTGCAGATTCGTTGTGAATACCAACATCCAACAATAAACGCATTCATTAGTTTTCTGCCAGCCTACGCTTTAGGTGCTCCATTATACTCTACAAAGCGTTTGTAAGTTTCCGCTTTGTAAAAATGACGTCTTTGTGTATTAGCTAAGATATCTTCAAAAGCTGCGAGTTTATTAGCGCAGTTACAGTGAAATCAAACTATGGGCTTCATAGCGTTAGATGCAACGGTACTGCGTCTTATGTTATGACGCTCTGTTACCCCATTTTGATACGTTGACTTACTGTAGTTTCTATAGATAGCTTTTTGCGAAAGGTTAGCACGGTACAAAAGCATTACTATTTAAAACTAGATTGAAGCCTTTATATCAATGCCTTTTGGAACTCTGAATTTTACCACATTGATTGTTCAAGTTATTTTAGCTTTCAAGCAAGAGATAATTAATGTGAAACTTAAAGAGTAAAGACAACGGTTGCAGAAAGTAATAAATGTTACTGCAAATTGAATTGCCTTGAAGTGAAATCTAGTCCACCTGTCTACAACTGAAACAAGCTTTTAACTTAAACGAAACTGAAAACATCAAAACGAAATGAAGAAGTTTTTTTTAAAGGTTTAATAATAAATAAATTAGAATTACGTTGAAATAAAAAAGAAGTCCATTTTGCGCTACATGTAGTCGTAGTATGAGTTTGTTTGCCTAAAATAAGTCCAGAAAGGTAGCAATTGCTGTAGAATGTTTGTTAGCGACAGTGAATCGGGAAGTTATGCAAATTACAGTGACATTAAGCAAGTTTTTCTTGTATGTACTATGTACAGTAGCTCAGCAGTATAGCGAGACATCAATTGGCAAGTTGAGCGGGAGATTAAGCAAGTTTCTAGTGTATGTACTATGTACAGTAGCTCAGCAGTAGCGACACATCAATTGGCAAATTGAGCGGAGCTTAACAGTTTTTCCGTGACCCGTATTCCTGTTGAGTAGGAAAAAAAAGCCTTAAAATGGAAATGGAGATTCCATAAACTCTAAATTTGAAAGTACAAGATGTTCGGAATTGTGACAAAGTTTCTAACTTAACTTAAACTAAAACGAAAATATCACAACGAAATGTACAAGTTTTTTTCAAAAGTTAATAATAATTGAGAATTGCATTAGAACAAAAACGAAGTGCTTTTCGCGCTATATGTAGGCGTAGTCAAAGTTGTAAGTCGGGCCTGGCTTTTTGGGTTGGGTTCGGGCCTAAAGTTGACAAACTTTCGAGCTTAACTCGGGCCTAAGACGTACTTTTTGTTTTCGGTGCACAAAAATATAATCAAAGTAACTTTCTCGCCAATAAAAAAAATGACATACTTGTTTTTATGCGTGTGTATAGCTGATTCCACAGTTACAGTTAGCAAACAAAAATTAGTTAGGAAAGCTGCAAATAACCGCTTACATTTTTCAGACCTAACTTAACTATCGGATTTTTTTGGCATGATTTGAGCTCTAAATTAGTTTTCGGATTGGGGCCTGAACTAGTCGGCCCGTTTACTACTCTGGTCGAATTATGTAATTATTTTCCTAAAATAAGCTACGGAATGTGGCAATCACTGTAGCATCTTTTTCAGCAACAATGAATTGTGCATTAATACGTAAATTACATTAAGATTCAGCAAGTTTTTATTCAATGCACTATGTACAGTAGCTCCAGCATTAGTGGCACATCAATTGGCAAGTGGATTGGAGCTTAACAATTTTTCTTTGACCAATACTCCTGCTCAGCAGGAAAACAAGAACTCAAAATGGCTATGGAGATTTCGAAAATTCCAAAGTTAAAAGTACAAGATGTATCTAATTTTGAAAATTTTTACTACCTTGCTGAAACTTACTTAATACTGCTAAAGAACTGACTTCTTATAAACAGAGATGGGCACAGCGGCGCTATTAGCGCCGCTAGTTTTTTGGTAGCGGCAGCGCCGCTGCCTTTTTTTTGCCTTTTTTTTGCCGTTTCGTCACCAGCGACAAGCGGAAGCGCCGCTGTGTTTTTAATCAAAAAAGCGGCAGCGCTTCAGCACTGTTTTTTTAGCAAATATTCTGCCGCTGCCGCTACTCCTAATAAACTCCTTCCAAGACTTTTTTGATTCACATTTTCACACGTTACCGCTTGGAGTCTTTACTGTCCGTTTTTTTTTACTGTGCTCTGGTTACCACGTTATTTTAGTTTAGTAGAACATACAAGGTTACCTTTGTGACGTTTTGTCGTTGCTCGCATGTGTAGGTGAGTTTTATATACGTGGTCCTATTTTTTCTGAACCATAATTGAACAAATAATGTGGCTAGTAGCGGGCCAATTTGTACTGATAAAACTGATTTCAATAAAGCTGATTTCAAGCATTTTCTTTTTAACGAAAATGCGATAATTACTGTTCGATAAATTGCTAAAAACTTGCTAATTCCAAAAAAGGTTTTCCGCGATATTTCCTCAAAATGCTAGCATTTAGTAAAACAAATGAAGATGATTGGTTGGCTATCTGGTCGCAGGCCACAATACAGTTTGTGCACTGCAAGTAGAACAGTACAGTAACAGGCCCGGAGCCAGAGTAATGGGTTTCGGGGAAGGGGGGGAAGCAAAAAAAACTTTTGGGGGAGGCTTACGCAGCCGAGACCAGACGCCTTGGGAATGCCTCAGCAATTTGGTGAATATTTTGCTTCAAATCTTATGTTATCCTCCTTTGGTATAGATTTTGCCCTCAAATTTGGTGGTGAAGACCAAAAAAATAAAAAAATGTCTTCATCGTAAAATCTTAGGCTACTTGATCACGTTTACTCGATCTGTCTTGCTGTTTCATACAAAAAAAAGCGTTTGTGGAGACCTGTTTTTGAGCAAAAGTTTGCTGGTCCACTTGTGCTAGAACAAAAGTTTACTCTCACTTGGGAGGCACAAGCAGTGATTAGGGGGGCACGGCCCAAAAAGCCCTCCCCCCCGTGCAAAGGCGCAGCCAGGATTTTTGATTGGAGGGAGGGTCAAACCAAAAATGACATGCAATGACGTCACCAGAAATTTTCGAAAGAGGAATTTTTAGTGGGAGAAAGATATCGTAAAATGTATGATCAGAAGTCCTGCCTGGTTTGGCTCTTAACGAAAAGTTTTCGAAAGGGAGAGCGCTTAAACTAAAAGTTAAAAATGAAAATATGTAAATTGGGAGACATGTGTAAGCAAACTAGTTTACTCAAACAAATCACAGATGGAGGTTTGGGGCCGAAGCCCCAGCTGCTTGGCAATGTTTTGGCATTTTTTTGGAAAAAAATTTAAATATAATTGGATCACATTACGCATGTGCTTAGAACCATTTGAAAGAACTAGATTTTGAACATTTGAAAGCCAAATGAACAAAATTAAATTGTTTCAATCTTCCTTTTACTTGTAATTTGGTCAAAAAAACGTTTATAATTTTGCATTTGGGGTTAGATTTTGTATGTATTTTAGTAGTAAATAATAATCCACTCGAAGATTTTCCTAAGAGATTCTTGTTTTGACGTAAAACTAACCAGTTGTAATAATACATGTACGGTCAAGAGACCCCAGGCCCTTCCATCAAATTCAATAATTTGTTCAATGAGCATTTCTCCTTCCTATTTTTTTTCAAAAGTATTTTTCCGCGCAATAACTACTGAGGTGGAGGTGAATTGTTTTTAAAAACCGTACAATAGATGGTTACGCCTAATTGCCATCATGTTATTGCCCGGGCCGGATTTACATTGAATGGAACCCCTGGCACGTTGGAGATTTTCGCAAAACAAGTGTAGACCAAAAATAAAGTCTTACCATCTGAGCGCAGGGCGTTTGGTACTGTGCCATACGGTAAATCACGCCCTGGTTATTGCAATGCGTTTTCAAAAAGGTTAGATGAGAGCCCGAGGCAGCAACTTTAAGATAAAAACGCTTAATTTCAGCCAGGTTATTCATTTCCATTAATTGGCAAAAATTAAATTGAGGGGGCCATGCCCCCTGGTCGTCAATGTTATTGTTAATTACCGCTGCACGCGTGTACTGTTGTACGCAAAAAATGCTGAAAAATATTGAAACTGGCAAAACAATAGGCTTTTTTTGTCACATTTTTATAATTGGTCGCATTTCAATTGGAGGGGGCCCGGTCTCCATTACCCCCTCTGGCTGCACCTATGTCCCGTGGCGCCGGGCCTGAGTAGTTACATCAAGGCGTGGTAAAATAAATTTTGCTACAACAGTTAACACTAAAACTAAGAATTGAATTTATAGTGCGCTGAGAATAGAACAAACAAATAGAACCAGGTAATAAATAAGCTTTAAAGACAACTTAGTTATGGAGTTATATTCGTAGAAAAAATACTTATTGTAGCATGTATCGCTTTGAGCATCATTTGCTTAACATGTAACGTCATTACTAAGTATCTCCTTCGACTTCGCAAACACCAATATCTTATACGCTCGATCTACTTTTGCGTCAAACTTTTACTTACTTGTCTACCATTTTAGCCTGTTAATGCCGATTTTAACCTGTACCAGTGTTTTAAAAGCTTGAATAATTTACTTTCGTAAATAAAGTTAAAATTTCACCATTAGGTACAGTATTTGAATGCTATCGTTTTTATTCTTCTTATTTTTTTAAAAGTAGCGGCAGCGGCCGTTGTTTTGCATACAAGTAGCGGCAGCGGCGCTACTTTTTCATTCGAGTAGCGATAAGCGGCAGCGCCACTGCTTTTTTGTCTAACAGCGGCAGCGCCGCTACTTTTCAAGTAGTGGGTGCCCAGCTCTGCTTGTAAATCAAACTAATGTTGGAACATCTGTTGGAATCAAAACAACAAAATTAAAGGAAACATTTTGTAATCTAACAGCGAAGGATTTGTAGAAGGTCTAAAATGTAAATAAGTTAATTAGGTTTTATTTCTGCATTAAAAAAAAAGCAAACAAACTTGATTTAATGTTTTGTTGCAACATATTCTTATCCCCATTCAAAAACAAGTAATTCTATCCTATATCAACCATCAAAACGCTTCACGGCACTTGAATTGCACTTTTTAAGTAATGAGCATACATATCGATGGGATGTCTAGGGCCTAAATTTAAATAAATTAAATAAAGCAAAATTAAATAAATTAAACTGCACTGAAATAATTCAATAATAAAACAACAAAATGTACATCTGCAAACAATTACTTAGATACAATACGTTCTAACCGCACTTTTTGAATAGCCTGATTCTAAACAATCGCGTTGAGAGAAAAGACAAGTTATACTGGTTTAATTTTTTTGGTTGAATCCCAGAAACGATACTCTATGCGCCATTTCACCATGCCCTGTCATCCCATAATAGCTGTACGTTATGTCTTGGTCAATTCGGCGTTATTTGTTTACCAATTTAAATTAACAACTTTTGTTTACTTTACATTAGTTTTGTCCTATGATTAATACCTTGTTAACAATATTTTTCAATTTAGCAAAACGTCTACGAAGTAAAGCATTTTAGAAAAGTTAACTTCAATGTTTGGGATCTCAAACTAGAGGCACTAACGTGTTTCGACAAATTCTTATGTCATCTTCACGGCGTTACATTCAAAAACATATATTACTTATTGTAGATTATTAAAATATTAACCAAAACACAAGAAAACAAAATACGTCTACCTCACGTTATGTTTTGAAGTTGAAAAATATTTTAGAAAGGTTCACTTCGATGTTTGGGATCTCAAGCTAGAGATACTGACGTGTTTCGACATAGTCTTATGACATCATCACGGCGTTACATTCAAAAACATACGTAACTCACTAAAAACAATTTAATACAATATGCGTTGAGCTACCCCGACGCGTTTTGACATTGCTCAAGTGTCTCATCAGAATACAATAACACAATACATACAGCACTAACACAAAACATACACATTGTGCGATTAAGTTAAAATTTAGGTAAAAAATTATTGCAGTATACGTATCTGTTCACTGTAAGTAAATTTCCGTGACGTCACACACTAATGATAGTACATGGAAAAGTTCAGGGAGAGCTCTAATTGAACGTAATTGGGCGGCACTATGTAGGGAGTTTAAGAAATTTAGCAAAACGGCTACATATACTGAAAAAATGCGTATACTATTCTCTACCTGAATGTTCACTGAATCGCACAATGTGTATATTTTGTGTAAGTGCTGTATGTATTGTGTTGTCGCCGCCTGATGAGACACTTGAGCAAGGACGAAACGAGTCGGGGTAGCTCAACGCATATTGTATTGAACTGTTTTCACTGTTTTACGTATGTTTTTGAATGTAACGCCGTGATGATGACATAAGACTGTGTCGAAACACAATGGTATCTCTAGCTTGAGATGCCAAACATTGAAGTGAACCTTTCTAAAATATTTTTCAACTTCAAAACATAACGTGAGATAGACGTATTTTGTTTTCTTGGATTTTGGTTAATATTTTAATAATCTGCAATAAGTATTGATTTTCTCTGGAAAGATTAGCTGCTTATCTTCTAAATTAAAATGTATTTTTGCCATGCCTGCTTTACCAAATTTACCAAGATATCAGCAATGAATACATTAAACAGCGATCACAGCAAAGTACTTTTCCTTTTGCTGATTTCCTTGTTAACCACACGGATTCTTGCAACAGGTGAGCATCTGTAATAATCTGCTAAATCAAGTTCTAGATAAAGGAAATAGATTGCATGAATAGCGTATTACAAAACAAATGTCATAGCGAATTAATTTCAACCAACACAAATCAATTCGTCGTGAATTTGCTCACAGCATGCATTGGTAAGTTTGAACTAGTGCAACAAAATGAATTTGCTGTAATTGCTCTGCTACACTACAACGACGAATGGAAATAGATTTGCTGTTTTTGTTTTTAATTTTCCAAAAGTGCTGTGAAGTTTAATTCGGTTGTTAATTACAAACTTTTTTCTATAATAATTATTTTAAGAGTCAGAACACTGTAATAATAGTGGTTTTAGATTTTATTGGAAGCCTATTTGCCAGTGGGGACACTCTTTACACTTTATCGAGTCGAAAAACAACAGCAAGCGAAGCTCAGCGATTATGTTCAACCATCAATGGAAAACTGGCAGAGTTTACCAGTAAACAAGTTCAGGAAAATATTCGGCCTCTACTTGTTGAGGAATATGTTGGTCAAGGTACGTCTTTCAACAATTATTTGCTAATGTTGAATGATTTGATGTTTTATAGTTAAAAATTTGGTACATCTTACAGCGTTATCTTTTGAATCAATTTGTAACCATCTTTCATGAGTTGATCAGCAGATTCCAAGTTTGCCCGTTGGCATTTGACTTGAATCTCATATAAATAGTGCAACAAGTTGAAAGCCACCAGTACAAAGAATTATTGCCAAAAGTTTTTTTCAACAATGAAAAAACGTTGCGAGGGTGGGGTTTGTACATAACCAAGACAAGTCAAGGTCTGGATCGTCGTAAAAAATGACGCCTTTATCCTCTCGGTCACGTTGCCAATTCACTACCTTTTATAACAACTGAGCGTGCCAAATTCGATGCACACAATCTACTAACTTGTCCGTTATTTATTATTAAAAAAACAATAATATCAATTGAAGTGTTATAGGTACTTTAAAGTAGATAAAGAAAAGGGAAATTCAGCATTTTTAGCGTATTCGGAGTTGTGCGCTGCTCATTTGTCTTTGACACCTTGTTGAACACTTGCAATGTTAAAGGTATGATTTGGTATAGGCATAAGGATTTCCTACAGGCTGAAGCTTTGAGCCGGAAGTACGAAAAGGAACTTTGAGTCCAAGCACAATAATTTGAACTTAACTAAATCTGTCAATAAAAAAAAGCAACAACATTTTTTTTACGCTTTAAGGCCTATTCTACGTTTGATTAGTCAAAAAATTGTGAACGTAGTTGGTCATGCGACGGGTTGGTGAACAAAAAGGTTGCTGATTATCGTTCCATTGCCAAACTGGCAATATTCGTCGTTGTGTCTTTAGGAAAGGCGCTTTGTGCTTATTACCCATTGGGGCTATGCAGCTGATTCTTCACGGTAGCCTAGTCTGATAAAGATCTGCAATCTCAATTTAAAAAAAGATGCATAGCGTTGGTGTGGTTAGACAAAAGCAGAGTGCTGGGTTCACACATATCAACGAATGAACGAATGAATGAATGCATGAATGACTAGATGTAGCTGATTAAAATAACAAAATGTACGGTATTCTAATACGCGTATAAAGTTTTTTATTCTTAAGACCATTCTCTAAAAATTTCAATGAATTTAAAAATCTTTTATTTCATCAAAAATAAACATAATGTAGAGCGAATTTTTGGCTTCGTGTAATACAATAAAATTGCTGAACACGACTTCATTCGTTTCTTTAAAAACATTTTTTTAAAAACATTAGAAAGCGCCCTAATAAACATGCATGTAATTGTAGTTCAATAATTGTTGACGAAAATGGTATATTTTGAGATAAAGCGTTAGCTCGTTAAGTGTAAAAATATCATGTCACATATACTTTAAATCTACTATAGGCCTTAGAATGCTAGCTTCCTTCAGCTTATGTCTTGTTGGGAGAGTTAAATGCCATAATAATGAATTCTTCTGCAAAGACGGCTTCATAAAAGTAACCGCATGTCAGTGAAGTACATTATACAGTTAGTAACTCACTCCAAAGTTTGCTTTGGTGTGAGCAGTATCAAATGCTAGTACTGTCTTTTTTGCAACATCTTTGACTTCAGGAGTTATGAGGTGGTATAGATAAAATATAAAATTATAACTTTTGCTCTAAGTGGGTTTGCAAACTGGCTGCATCTTTGACTTCAGGAGTAATGAGGTACAGATATAATAGAGAATTATAACTTTTCCTCTAACTGGGTTTGTAAACAGGCAACAGATTTTTTTCGAGCCTTCAACTAAAAAATGCAAAAATTTCTTCAAACTTGAGTCTTAACAACCAGTTTTTCCTGTGGTAATTTAAGGTTTATTTATGCTGGATCTTGTCGTAGCCGAAGCAATCCCAAAAGCTGAAGCAGCCCGAACTGCCGCAACATTAAGCAAAAAAAAAAGAATGGATATTTTTTGAGTACAACCAATGACCGGTCTTCTTTGCCGCATTTCAGATTTTTTTTCTCCATGAAAATGACATTGCTTTGTAGATTTGGCTTTAGTCACCATTTACAGCAGTCCTACAAACGCATATTTTCAAAAATACCGAACAGAAGATGTAGCAATTGAGGATACAAAAAATATCTCTTCTTGGCAAAATCCTCCAGTTGGAAATCTTTCAAATTTTCGGTTGTACAAAAGGTAACCGATTGTGCTGCATGTAGAAAATTTAGTCAAGGATTTTAAAATATTTTGATGCTTACAGAATAGCTTCTAAACAGGGCCGTAAGTTTTCATGAGGGTCCTCGGTGCTATAATCCACTTACTGACGGACCATTTCGTTTTCGTTGTTACGTATACATTTAAGTCACCCAGCTTTTTTTTTGGAAAACGTGAAACAATTTTCTATTATAGGTTTTTGGGTGTCAAGTTTTTAGCATATTTTGCTGACAATTTAAATACTTTCAAATGTCCGTGTTAGTCTATAGCCTACTATAACTCAAAAAGATATCAGTGGTGTGCCTTAAGAATAACTGATTTTTTTATTATTTCTGCAAGCTTTTGTATGTATGTAACCCACTTCGTTAGGCATTGGCAAAAACCAGAACGTACACGCAAATGTACAGCACAAATGTGGTTAAACTGAAATAGAAACATTGATAGTGACGTGACAAAGAGAAAAGATAATAAGTGAGCCAAGAAGAAATTATTATTAAAGTGAACATAATTATGTTGAAGTTTTATTTACATAATAAGCAAAATTCAATAAATCTCAACATGAGCTCAATTGTGATGACTTGGAGCACATCTACAGCATATTCCATTTCACGCCAACAGTTTTGAAGCATCTCCGACGTTACAAACTCAACTGCTTCAGTGATTCTTGCAGTTAATTACGAGCAGGGGTGCAGAAACCAGAGGTGGAGTTCTCGAGGACGTCCTTGGCCTCGAGGACATCCTCGAGGACACATTTTGAAGTCCTTGGCCTTGGCCTCGAAGGTCAAGTCCTTGGCCTTGGCCTCGAGACCTCAAGTCCTCGAAAATTGGCCTGTCCTCGGCTCGAGGACAGCACTATTTTTTGGAATGTTAAAATGTTGTGGAGCGCTTGAAAAATTCTTTGGAAAATGTTTTTTAGTGGAGATCGCTTGAAAAATTTTTGTGAAGACCTTTTTTTTTTTTTTTTTGGAGATCGCTTGAAAAATTTTTGTGAAGACCTTTTTTTTTTTTTTTTTTTGGAGAGCACTTGCGCTTTGTGTCCTTGGTCCTTGGCCTTGGCCTCGAGCATTCCTGTCCTTGGCCTCGAGAGTGTCTGTCCTCGGAAAGGCTGTCCTTGGCCTTGGCCTCGGATTTTTTTGGTGTCCTTGGCCTTGGCCTCGAGCCTTGTGTCCTCGACTCCACCTCTGGCAGAAACTTTGTTCTTGACATAATAAAAGAAAAATATCGGGTAATGTCCGGTAAACGAAGCGACCAAGATGCCAATTTATCTCTTCCGATCAATTTGTTTGAAGAGGTCCCATCCAAAAACTGACGGACACATAATTCCCAATGTGTAGAGGCTCCATCTTATTGGAAAACTTTGCCTGGTTGAAACTCTTCCAACTGGGTTGCAGCAGGCAACTTTTGCATGTCTGGATAAACATTCGTTGCAATGAACGTTCAAAAAAAAGGTCTAATGATGCTGTCGTGCATTACACAAAACCGCGTGTTTACCAAACAGCTATCTCTGTGGTGCTCTACCACCACATGTGAGTTTTGTGACCCACATATCTTGACATTGTGTTTGTTGCGTTTCCTTAATGTGTAAAAAGTTGTCTCATCAGACAACGCAACGTGTTGTAGATAATCATTATCTTTGTCAATTCTGTCAAAAGTTTCTCTAGCAAAAGTAGCTCACTTTGGACGGTGGTTTGGTGCAGCACTTGACCAACATCAATTTACAAAAAAAAGTTAACTGAAATAATCTATGATTGTAATAATAAGTCAATTAAGATGTTTTTTTGACGTTTGCAGGCCAGAGTTTTAATATTTTAATCGTTTTGCGTGCTTCTGGCCTAAAGGCTACCAGCTCGGAAGCCTAAGGAAGAACCACCAGAACGGCGACTACTTAAAGCAAGCAATGCGAAAAATTGTCTTACCACAGGAATCGAACCTGCAGCCTTTGGATTACCGATTATAATTACCGATTACCGCCTTTGGATACCGATGCTAGACTTTAGGCCAGAAGTACGCAAAACGATTATAATGAAATAATCTATTTGCGTCAATAAAGATTTTAAGAGTACCAAATATGAAACTTCTACTTTATAGAAACATTTTAGAAAAAGTAAATTTGTAATCCGGCTAAGACTTTATGCTCAACCTGTATTTTTTTTTTTGGTTTCTATTTGGCTCACTTGTTATTGTTTTTTCTTTTTGCCACGTTACTGTCAGCCTTTCTGTTTCAGTTTAGCCAGATTTGTGCTATATATTTCTATGCACGTTCTGCTTTTTGCTACTGCCTTTTGTGTGGGCTATACACACCTACGAAATTTGCAGAAAAAGCAAAAGTAAGTAAACGTTTATTTCGTTTAATTCTCCCAGTTAATCAACAAACAATAACGCTCCTAAATGGAAAAAGAAATAAAATAAAATAAGAAAATCATGCCGTAAAGAAGGCAATCTAGTGAATTGTAACAGAAAGCTACGAAGTGAAGTCTTGGTAATTGAGTCGAGCAGCTCTCAAGTGGTTTTTAATGGCGAAGGGGTAGCGTGGACGGTGGTGTGTAAAATTGACCTAAAATCAAGGATATGGTTATGCAACAGTGATTAATGTTACAGCGATAGTTTGAAGATAATTACCGGTGATTAGGCATTAAGTGCCATTTAATCTACGAACAAAAACGATTGCCAGAATAGAACCATGCATAACAATTAATTAGACATGTTTCGCTTAAACTTAAAGCATTATCAATAGAATGAATTACACAATTTAAAGCACGAATTTATATACAATAGCCACCCATTAATCCAGGTAGCCATGGCTTGCTTAAGATTCGTCATATTATCGAATAAAAGAGCGACAGGTCATAGGTTTAAGCACACAAGAGGACACAGTCGAATAGCGACGTCAGTTTAAAACAAAACAAACAATTAAAACAATTAAACATTGAAAAGATATAGGAACAAGGATTGATTATCGACATTCAGTTGCGTTTCTGTTTTGGAAGTATGAAAGGTTTTTTGATGCGCAGTTTGGTAACGTGATTACTTTTGTCCAATATTTTGGGTGAATCAAAATTTAATTTTTGGTTAGGATTATTAAGCAAATGCTTGCACACCATTAATTTTGACTCACCCAAAACATTGGACAGAAGTAATCACGTTACCAAACTGCGCATCAAAAAATCTTTCATATTTCTCTAACAGAAATGCAACTGAATGTCGATAATCAATCTTTGCCCTTGTATCTTTTCAACGCTTAACTATTTTTATTTGTTTGTTTTAAACTGACGTCGCTATTCGGCGGTGTCCTCTTATGTTTAAATCAATGATCTGTCTCTCTTTTATTTGATAATATGAGAAATCTTAAGCAATGTCGTGGTCACCAGGATTTATGGGTGGCTATTGTTATTCTGTAAATTCGTGCTTTAAACTGTATGCACTAATTCATTCTATTGATGATGCTTTAAGTGAAAGCGAAACGCATCTAATAAATTATTATGCCTAGTTCTATTCTGGCAATTGTTTTTGTTGTTACTGGACAATCAAGTTTCTTCTCCGAGAACGCGTTGATGCCACTTTTTTCTGTATGTGAATGGCCTATCAAGACTAGTGTGCAACGATTGCAGAAACGTTGCAGAAGCGTTTTCTTGCGCCTTGTAAATAGCTTCATGCAAAATTTCAGAAAACTTTCCTGAATATTGAAATAACTTTGGCCGTGTTTTAGTTTTCTGCAATTTTTTATTTTCTCGTGCCAAGGTCACAAGGCTCTTAAAACTGTTAAGTATCGTGAATTGTCCTGCTTTGGTGTATACTGCACTGCACAATTACTGTACATTACCAGCAGCACAGAACCTCTATACTTGGGCAGCATACTATAAAATAGAACCGTTCATAAGTCATTTAGAAGTCGAGCCTGCAGTTTGAAACGTATTGACACCTGAATTTAGAGACCTAATAAAACTGCACTGCTTTGGGGGAAGTTGCGTAGGCGTTGCAACAAAAACAAAAGGAAGTAAGAAAGGTATTAAATTGTCTATATAGATAAATAACTAGGTGCTAATAATATTGTAACGATTTCACTTGAGGCAGTTCATTTCAAATGCAATAAATTTTACTTGTTTGTTGTTTTATAATGCATTGATAAGCATTTTTAGATCAACTTTTTTGCGATGCTATGAATGCTGGGTTTGTTTAGGTTACATTGCTTATTGTTTTCTTGAGCTTGACTCTTCGTTAGTAATCTGTTTGCGACTATTACTGTTTGTGTGTTGTACGAACCCATAGCGAGAGGGATGCCAAGCGAAGCTGGTTTCCGCCTGAAAATTTTAAAGGAGCATTACTGTAACTGCATAAGGAAAAGTGTGAATAATTATGTCCCGTCTGAATTTTATTATCAACATTGCGGATAACGGTACCAGTAGTACAAAAGTACCACGGTACAGCTCAAAAATACTGTACAGTGCATTGTAATTGTAATTGCATTTTATTGACCAAGTTGCCTTTAAGCGAAAGGATCTTTTAAGCCTTCGAGTGACCTTGCCACCTGTCTACCGCACACGATGGACTGTCCCTTTTAATGCTAAAAGTTGTCCCTTCTAATGCTACAAGCAGTGAATACCAAGTTTTATAGTATTTGGTTTGACTCAACCGAGAATCGAACCCAGGTCTACTCTTTCAGTAGCAAATCCTCTATCCACTCGACAACTGGTTAATAGTCAAAATACAGTGGGTAGCTTATAATTTTTTAGCCGAGGAAGATGAACTTTTGAATAGTAACTTAGAAATTTTAGCTCCAAACATACCATACGTTTTGAGATCATTGCACAGCAAGCGCGAGTCACATCGCTGTTACGGAGCGTATTTCAAAGTGCCAAAATTTTTGCAATACTGTTGTGATTGAATACCTTGCGACTCTATTTCAAAATTCATTTCAATTAACTTTACTTCCACTTACGTCCTGCCGCGACTCAGTGCTGAATTGCTTTAAGATAGTGCAACTTGCAGTACTTAATATTGCTCAACTTTTATTGCAAATATTTGTATCGGGGTGGGAAGGGGGTGCAGATTTTTCCCTTTATCTAAAAAAATTTTGGTAGGTGATAGAAGTAAGATTTTTTGCTGGTTAAAACTACTTTGTATTAAATTTTTTAAACCAAATATTTTGAGGTTGTGACGTCACGAAACGATGATGGCGTCATCAAAACCAGCAAATCCTAATAACAACATGCAAATTTTTCTTGGTGTCTTGCTAAATATTATTTTCAGTTTGGACTTTTGTAACTTTAAAGACACATTTAATAAAGTCACCGCAGGTGATAACGTCACATGCATGATGACGTCATCTTTTATACATTTCGTTGATTACTATTTGTAATTTTTTTGTGACTGAGATTTAGTATCATTCACAAAATTTTAGAATACCTCAGGATTGTTTTCGTTGTGTCGTTCATCAACAGCTGGCGACAATGAACATTTTTTATGCAAACACGATTTATTTTGAGAAACAGCAGAAAAAGCAATAGTTTTGAATTATGACGTCTTCAATGACATAATGATGATGCAAAGCATTTATCAGTAAATAAAATAATTTAGTTTAGCTAAAAATCAGCATCGATAATGAAGACGCAGTAGAATAAATACAATAAGTGCATCGATAAGCATGCATTGTGCTCAAAAGTATGAAACTCCATGTCTATAACAAAGGCAAAAACAATGGTGTAAAAAGTACTTGAAAATTGTATACAAGTAAAAGTTTCGTTACTGACCAAAAACCTACTTGAAGTACGAAGTATATTGTAGGCCTACAAAGTATAAAGTATAAAGTATAAAGTACAAAGTATAAAGGACAAAGTACAAAGTACAAAGTACAAAGCACAAAGTATAAAGCACAAAATATAAAGTAAAAGTATAAAGTACAAAGTATAAAGTACAAAGTTTAAAGTATAAAGTATAAAGGACAAAGTATAAAGGGCAAAGTATAAAGGGCAAAGTATAAAGTGCAAAGTATAAAGGACAAAGTATAAAGGACAAAGTATAAAGTACAAAGTGTAAAGTACAAAGTATAAAGTACAAAGTATAAAGTAAAAGTATAAAGGACAAAGTATAAAGTACAAAGTATAAAGTGCAAAGTATAAAGTACAAAGTATAAAGGACAAAGTATAAAGTACGAAGTATAAAGGACAAAGTATAAAGGACAAAGTATAAAGTACAAAGTATAAAGGACAAAGTATAAAGGACAAAGTGTAAAGGACAAAGTATAAAGTACAAAGTGTAAAGTACAAAGTGTAAAGTACAAAGTATAAAGGACAAAGTATAAAGGACAAAGTATAAAGGACAAAGTATAAAGGACAAAGTATAAAGTACAAAGTGTAAAGTACAAAGTATAAAGTACAAAGTGTAAAGTACAAAGTGTAAAGTACAAAGTATAAAATACAAAGTGTAAAGTACAAAGTGTAAAGTACAAAGTGTAAAGTACAAAGCGTAAAGTACAAAGTGTAATATACAAAGTACTGACCACAAAAGTGTTAGAGTAAAAGTAAAAAAGTAGTCGTTTTAAATGTACTCAAGTACAAGTATTTCTGAAAATATTCAAAGAAAATAAACCAACTATTCAATCAATGTATGACTATACTGGTTGACCACCTTCACATTATTGCCACATAGCCCTTAATCTTCTATCCTCTTATTCTTACAAGAAGTCATCCATTATTCATTTTTGCAAGTTTTTTTGTTACTATATTTAGGACAATTATTCAAAAAGAACAACAAGAGCAAAACTTCAAGATTTGGAAATCATGCTCAAATACTCATTCACTGTCGTTGTAAAATTTTTCTGCGATAACCTTTTTTTGAATTAATTAGTCAAAATTATTGTAGATTTTTTCATTTTAATTTATTTCACAACATATGAAGGCAGGCAGGAGCCCGATAAATATTACGTTACCAAATCACACAGGCTTATTGCAGATAGCCCATTTAGCTAATCTGGGTCTCTATTGATCGTCATATTGAAAACACTTTGTAATTACTTCGCATATGGATTTAGCACTTAGTTTGGTCAGAAAAATTAGAGCCAAAAATATATGAAACATACTTGAATTAGAATTTTTGAAACATAGGAAAAATATTTGAATATTTGAACTAGAATTAGTAATTACATCGCACAATATATTAAAGTACCGTACATACTGTTTATTGCATATATGGTGTGTGGCTCACTCTTGAGAATTTAGCATTAGAAATGTTCAGCAATCATAGGACGCATTTTTTGCAGATTACATGATTGCTTCTTTCATAGTTTAATTTTAATACAGCAAACATTTATGCCAATATGCGGTGAAGGGCAGATGCCAAACAACGAAAGTGAAGCTAAAACCAATTTTTTATTACAACCATCTTAAACTCCAATTCGCCAGATTGCATCTGATACGTAAGCGCAAATGTAGAAAAACGGCATTGCTGTAGTTGCTGTGGTGGTCTGACCTCTGACGCAATAGCTTCCAGCCAAAAAAAGAAAGAAAAAACCACTAACTTTACTAAATTGAACAATTGCTGGTATAAAAGTTGACCGTTCTGACGAATTTGTGGTTCAAATTTAAAATTATTGTACTTTTTACTTGTCTGAATCAAAATACGACTTAATAGCGTTGCTTTACTCTAAAACTAATCAAGTAAAAGTAAAAGAAGCCCCAAACAAGCAACTCAAAAGGTACTCGTTACTGAAAAAAATTAGTTGAGTAATCTACTCAAGTAAAAGCATTTCTTTGCTTTACACCACTGGGCAAAAATGACGTCACTTTCGGCTATCCGGCTGACCTCAATCTTTTTGAAAATTTATTGTGTGCTATTAAATTTGATTCAAAGTCAAGGTGTATCAAAGCAAAAGTTTTTTTGAGTTTAGGAGCTCTACTACAATAACTAGGAGGGGGAAATTTGCCCTACTCCGGTTCAAATAGGGTTAAAGTTAATTCGTTATTTTCGGCTTTAATTAAAGGAAGGTAATAAAGTCCGGTAATTTTGCGGAAGGTAATAAAGTCTTAACGGAAGATTTTAAGTCCGGTAATAAAGTAAATTTTTTAACGGAAAGTAATGAAGTCCGGTAATAAAGTACGGTAAAAAGAAGACTATTTAGTAAAACGGTACTTGATTGATTGATTCAGTAACACGATGGTCAAGAAGATAGCAACTCATAAATGACTGAATTATAATTCTGTCTGTCTGACTGTTCATTGTTTACTGTTCGGCTACTGACAACACTGTAAATAAGCGTATATGATGTATATACTTTGTTTGTTTGCGCTTAATTTTGTGCTTTATTGTTTGTTCTGCTTTGCTTATAATGTACAATCGCTACCGGTATGTTATAGGTTGCATGGTCATACTATGCTTTAATTCATTGATATATTGCTGACAAATTGTAAATTGTGTGTTAGTATGTTTTAAGCCTTTGAGCTTTGCCATGTTTTTCTGCCGATGTGTTGTAGTGCATCGCAAAAATTAATAAACTAAACTAAACACAACGAATTAAAGGCAAATTGTAAGTGTAGCCATCGTATTACAAATGCAATTTTGTTAGTTGACGATTTAACAATATGCGAATATTGTTTAGTTGCAATCGATTTTTGATTAAATTATTTGAAAATCACGTAATTGATTACAAAGTAGTAATATTACAGATTTCGATAATAGTCCACAAAATCTCTGCTATAGACAAGGTTAACTAACTATCGTAGTCCACTTTCTCTGCTAATGCTGCCCTGCTAGTCACTTTCATCTTACGACCAAGTACACAAGATTCATGAGTGCATCATGGACCTATCGCAGTATCACAGTTCAACTCATCTAATATCTAACCAACTTTATACTAGCATGATTAGGATTATATTTGCAGAATTTCTTTGCACTTGCTCATTTGATTCAGCGCTTGCTGTGTTTATTCTGAAGGTTCTTTCTTCGGTTTTTCTTTTATACAACTCGTACTAATACGGAACAAGTCATAGGTGGGCAAGTTAATGCAAAACATGAGCTTTGTTAACCACTAGTCCGTTAGCAAACTTCATACCTCCGCTAACGTTAATTCGTTATTTTCAGCTTAACTTAATCATAAGAATTTTTCGGGGCATGAGTGCGCCAGGTTCTTGTAAGGTTTAGATAAAGAAAGTGTTGTTTGTCAGTAACGTAAAAAAGTTCATCACTTTCAACATCAGTCACTTGCAGACAAAAAAAAATCCTAATCCTATTGTGCATATTTTAACTGGTGTAACAGGTCTAGTAACCAAGCAAATAAGAATCGCTTGTTTTCTTTTCAATATCCTCTGAATGTTTTAACGTCCGGCGTTGTGTCGCTACTTTCTTTTATTGATTCTACGCGTTATTATTGCGTTGGTATCCGTTTGCTATTATTGTGGTGGTCAAGAATAAAAAAATTAATGAATATTACACTGAATCGTGTAACGAGTTGATGGGGCTCATTTCCATATCACTGCACTAACGGGAAACACAACTATACTTTCGAAGACAAGTTGCAGCTGCGGCAAACCATTGGTAACTTGATGTCCAATTTGACTGGCCCGAGATTTGAACCTTAGACCTCTCGTTTCAGTGATGAGCGCGTTGCAACTCGACCAACAAGCCGGCTAACAAAAAAAATTTTCAAACAAGCAATTTTGGGCCAATAAGCATAGCCCAATCCACATTTACAAACGTGTGTTTTCTTTTTTTAAGTAAATGCACATCATAAAGATAGAGATGCGCTATTTCAGATGCGCTGCTTTAACCATAATACTCTTTAAAAACTGAAACTTTGTTTCACCGCAAAACCTATTTACACAGAAATTATGCTTTATTAGACTATTTAGGAACCTCCTATTAACTATTCAACAAATTATTTAATGGTCAAATATTTATATGTCGATAAGTAAAGCAAAGTTGAAAATAAAATGATTAACGATAATTATTAAAATCACTGGAAAACGTTTATTTTATTTGCATCATTGCCGTATTATTGCAGTGCCGGTAGCTTTAGACACTGTAATGCGTAACAAGAAAAAGAAATATGCGTAACTAAAAAAACGCGTGACAAGAAAAACGCGTTATTAGCAAAAAATTTTTTGATTTTATTATTTTAGCTCATTTGAAGAGTTTGGAGTTGCTGTATATTTTCATTATTTTGGAGTGAGAGACCAAATTATAAGTTCTGAATACGGAGACGCGTATTGGAAGAATAATTTTCAATTGTTTGGCGGAACCAGTCAATCTGCGCATGCGATTAATCTGAACAATTACATTAGTAGTGATGGTGGGTTTTGGAAAAGCTACGTGTTTCTTGCAGAAAAACCGGATCCGTTACCGTTTCCGTTATTGTCAGGCGGTCGAAACAACATCTATATCCCAGGTTTGTTTGTAATAACTTAGACAAACAAAAAAAAACATTGCCAATTATCTAGTTTGCCGATAATATTATTAAATCTACAGAAAGATAAGCTTTTCAATTAGATTTCTGCAATCAGCCCAAAAACCGATTGGACTTATATTTGCTGCCGTAATCATAGGCCAAAACAAACCTAAAATTTAAAATTTATTGTGGTAGCAGCTTTATTGTTTAACCTGCCTGGCGAAAATATACCTCAAAACTAGCTTGCTTAGGAATAGGCATTGATGAATAAGATCTTGTACAAATAAACTGTAATTAATCTGTTTTTAGCAAAACATGATAGTGAATTGAAAATACCACAGCAGTAATAAGCTATCCCATTGAGGCAAAATTAAACCCCGACAGAGTTGCTCAAAAAACGAAACATAATTTTTCGCAACTTGTGTATAAGCTGTAGAGAGTATCCAGAGCCTTAGAGGTACAATTAAACCTTTGATAAGCAGCTTAAGACATGCTGTATTGGATTCGACATATGTTTTTTATTCCTCGTCAGTGTAGCTTGGATTACTAGGTATGAACATGAGCGTAGAATGGCACAGAATTGCAAATTAATTAAATCATAACGGAATAATCAGAAAAAATCTATATTTTTTCCATTATTACAAGAGGTATATGAACTAAAATCAATTTTCAATAGCATATTGGGAAAATTGTAGCAAAAAAGTTAGCAATATTGGAAAAAATAATTATATATATTCAGCTATGATCTGGTTAATTTACGATTCTTTGCATTTCTACGCTCATGTTCATACCTGTAGTCCTAGCTATACTGACCAGGAATACTAAGACAAGAGCTGATTCCGAAATAGTATGTCTTACAGGCTGTTAATCAAAGATTTGATTGTGCCTCTACGACTTTGGATACTGTCTAAAGCTTATCATAAATTTGTCAGCGCATTGTTCTTAATAGGTCTAACTTGTGTATAGTTTTGCTCTTTTACTATAATCAACAGTTAAACGAATATTAAAAAGCTATGTGCCACACCACTAAAAACTGACCAAGTTTTTCATTAAATGTTGCACATCATGATTTGGCGAAGCCAACCGGTTAGTCGAGAGCTGACGCATTCCGGACTTTAAATCTTTCGCCAGTTACATCAGACGAAGAGGTGTCAAACGCTTGCCATTGCTGCACATTTCGTTGTAAAGAGCTAGGTTGCACAGGCACGACAACTTTACGTCATATACTCTTCGGAGCAACGCAGCAAGTATAATAAAGATTTGGTTCGAATTTCTTTAATGCTTTGGCAAAATTAGGCTTAAAAGAAAAACAGAAAAGTACAATTATTTCTATTTGTTATCATCAAAGATACTTTTATATTATTGACAAATGCGAAATAGTGTTTAGAGATTGATATACTTGAAACAAACTTCCTAAACTAGCAGTAAAATAAAATTTTCAAAAGTAGATTAGAAAAGATTAGTTACGATTTAAAAAAAATACGGCAGCAAAATCAAAAAAGCTTGACAAAAAAGTGAAAGTTTCAAATGTAGCTTGGCGGCAAAGTTGGTGACATACCTTGAACTAAACTTGCATCGTTTGAAAATAGTGGATCCGAAAATCAAAAAGTGTGATACAGTTTATAGTACCAAGTAAGATCCAATAGCTAAACTTTTTTTTCCATTTTACCAATTCACACATTAATATTATTACGTTATTAAAAACTTTTATAGGAATTTTAATAATTTTTTAGTGATTAAGATTTTTTTGCGTTGAAGATATCAGTTTCTTTCTTGGAACTCGCTCAAACGTTGATCAAATAAATTGGTTTTGGAAAAATGGAACAATGGTGAATGATTCAAGATATCCACTATCTCCCCAATCTGTTTGCCAACAAATGTCTCTACCTTTAACTTACGACGATGGAATCAATTTGTTACCGAAACGTTGTGACCAAGATGAAGCTTATTTTGCATGTGATATTCCTCGTAAGTTATACTTCAATGATTTTTTGTTGCAGTTTTGTGCATAATTAATATCAAGTTTTTATCTTTTTTTTAATCAAATACTGGTAATTCACTCAGTATAACTTTTCAGTTCGCACCTTCTACTTAAATTGAATGATTATACCATTAGCCTTTAATTGTTACCTATTGGATAAAGGCAACAATTGTCTGTTTTGTTTCGCAAAAATATTTATTCAAACAATTTAACAATACCATGTTGAGAAAAACGTCAACTAAAGCAGATTTTTTTTGCAAATCAATTGAAAATGTGACCAAATCAGTGAGAAGAGCATTAAGGCGTTGTCAAATGAAGTGAGATTGTAAGACGTGTTGTTTCTTTGAATTGTGAAATTAGTTCTGCCTATTTCAGTTAAGGAATAATTTAATTTGTGGTTGCTATCAGAGTTTCAAAAAGTGCGCGATAACGAAGAGTTACAGAGCAAATATCGCAATATATTACCACAACATAAAAACTAAAAAAATACAAAAAAAATTAAAACCTGTAAATCTCCACAATCTGTTTCACCTGTATACGGAATCATTAGGTTTTACTCCCAATCGGGATCATCAAGTTTTACCTGTAACCGGGATCAAATAAAATAATGCATTAGTGAGTAATGTATTAGTTAGCAATTTATGTAGTTTATTTTACAGTAACATTTAAACTTGAAAATAACGCATGCAATGGATCATTGTTGAAACTATCTTGGAATGTAGAATATGGTGTTGCTGACAGTGTGATGGTTCAGGTATAACTGCTAAAATTATATTGTGCATCCTACTGCAACTTACAGTAGGTATCGGCCCAGCAATAGTTTGGGTCTGCTAATTCCCACTCACTAGGTGCGTTTGATGTACATTGCATCTTCGATAATCCGGCCTCCGGTTAACCGGCCCCTCGATTGACCGGCGTGGTTCAACTGGTAGATACATTCAATCATTTAGTCTAAAATTTATACGTTTTACTGTGGGAAAAAACTAGAAAGTCAACATACATTGTGGTCAAGAAGCAAGTTTTCTTATTTTGCATATTTATATTGTAATGTAATCGTTGCTGTACCCTTTGGCTAGTTAAAGTAGAAGTTTTTTGAAATGAGGTTGACCTTTATTTTTACAGTGTACATGTATGCTGCGTTGAGCAGATATACCAAGTTCACCTTCGTTCTTTGGGTTCTTTAGGTGCGGTGCATGTGGTGGACGGTGGGCACCCTATAATAGGTACTTTTCTTATCCGGGCAAGATTTTGGAAAAATATTGCCCAACATGACCGGATAATTGAGAATGTACTGTATTCAAGGCGACACTTTGCGTTTTTTGGCAAAATATTACAGTTTTGTAAGCCAACCATTCTTTCTTTTGACCGCATTTGTATTTTGTGTGGCATAATAGCATTTGAACAAAAGTTTGATCAGCGCAAGAATTATACTTTCGAAATGATGTTTGCCAAAGTTCCACCATACCTAAAACTTAGCCATACGGAATTGAAGTTTAGACCTTAACCTTTGGGAATAATAATCGTATTGCTAAGTTTTTGATGAAACCGAGCATGACAAACATAATCATGTTGTGTTTAAGTTTTTAATTGCAACGACTGTGACAAAAAGCAACTTGTTATTATCTGTATTTTTAAAAACTGCTTACTTGCTGTACAATAGTAATATGATTTATTAGTTACAAGACGCAAACTTTTCAAGTGTATTGAAAAGTTTGCAATAAGTTGAATTCTGCTTTACCAACAGACAATAATTTTTGACTATAATTACAATCGATCGTATACGGTCCCATTTCGCCAATCGAGCTTGATTTTCGACGACTTGGAAATGGAAGCCAATTACACCGTGAAGGTAAGTAACCAATCCACGGTAATGTTGCGGACAAAAATTGCCTTAAAAGCATTCTAAATTGATAATTTAGCGCTACATTTTCATTATGTAGTTTTCTAAGCAAACTTTTTCACACTGTAACATTGTAATTTATGATCTAATTGTTCAAGTTTTTGCGGTGATTGTTGAGTTTCAAATCAGTTTTTATACATTCAACGCAGCGTTGTAAACGGGCCGACTAGTTTAGGCCCGAACCCGGCCCGAAACCGAAAATATAAGCCCGAACCAGGCCAGAACCTGAAAACTAATTTGAAGTCTAAATTATGCCCGAAAAGATCCGAAAGTTAAGGTAAGTCTGAAAAATTTAGCAATGTTGCGAAGTTGTTTTGATTATATCTTCGAGCACCTAAGAAAAAAAGTATGTCTCAGACCCGAATTAAGCTTGAAATTTTTGTCAACTTTAGGTCCGAACTCTGCACGAACCAGGCTCTAACCCGAAGCCGACCCGAAAAACCCGCCCCGACTTACAACTTTGATTCAACGAGCACTAATGTTAAATTAAACCAAAACTACTTGATGCAATTATGTTTTCGTGAGATTAAACCTAAATTATTGATTGAAGTAGAATTCTTCAACTGTAGGATAAAAAACAATCAGCATAATTTCTCGAATAAATACTTTTCTTAATTGCCGAGGGTTGGTTGTGACGCATTCAATATTGAGTCTCCATAGTCCATACCTTAAACCTTGCAAAATTTCTTTTACATAGCATAAAAAAATTGAAAATTGTCTGGTGTCGCAACGTTAATATTACGTTTTTAAAAATGATTCCAATAAGCTTGGGCGAGGACTCTTGCATTGTCGTTCTGTTTCAACTCTCCCTAGACTTTGGCAGCTGACATACCGTGATAAACAGATTCTGCGTAAAGACCTATGTTGCTGGCAAAAACTTCTATTAAACGATGATTGGCCATTTTGTTCTTGTCGTAGCTTTTGCCTTGTTTTAACTTGAAATAACGTTTGTAGAATGCAGAATTGATTGATTTTGCTCTGCATCAAGCAGAAGCAAAGCTTATGCGGAGTTCATTATTATTTTATTACCAACAGGAAAATATGATACCGTAGTTGTCTCTGGGTTATATAAGTAAACATGGAGTAAACGCACCGCTGCCCAAACCTACGTAACTCATTTTTTGTGAATTATTGTTCAAACCCTTTTTCACTTTTTTTAGTTCGCTTTTGGAAAAGCTTTTTACAATGTAACATCACTAACATGATGTTTTATAGATGATAATAAACTGTTGCTTGATTGCTTGTATTTTGCAGATTTATTTAGATTGTAATAGTTGCCTAAATACTGACGTTTCTGCTTCGACTTTGACGGAGCGAACTGGTTTTACCTTTCCTTCTTCGTTTATTACAAACGCTTTCGTGGCAGATCCAAATTGTGTCATTCGGTGGATGCAAAACAAGCAGAAAATTGATGATATCAAATACGAGGTATTAGATGATTAAATCACACGCTTTTCAAGGCTAGTCTACGTGATAAGAGGTGATTTTCCGTAAAACCGCAAATACACTAAGCCGCTAGTTTTGCGGGTAAACTATCATGGAAGACAATGGTGTAACTCGTTGGATAGTTCGTTTTAACCAGGCCTTCTGAGTCTGTCTAACCACACCATTTTTGTTTTGTTTTGAGTGTTTTTAAGCATAAAATTGTAATGAAATTTTTTGCATCATATTTTAAATTTTCTAGACTATACAGAGTTTGTTTATGTGTTGGTGAATAATTTATGAAGGACCGAAATTGATTTTAACTAAATTAACTTGGTGGCAGTTAGTTTTGGTGGGTATTTTCCTTAAAATAAAACCGATGCAGGTTTCGTTTCAAGATCGGAGATAGATTTTCAGTTCATGGGTGTGCAGTATTGCAGCAAAAAAGTCTCATTTAGCGATAAAGCGTTATTAGTATTTTTGTTGGCTACTTCATTACTTATTAACTATTTAAAAAAATTGTTACAAAAACAGCTCTTCTAGCGTATTTTACACGGGCTATTTGACCAAAGCACTTTACACGGGTGCGCAAAAATGCCTTTCTTCGTGTATAACTAATTAAACCAAAAGTTATATGAGCGCCAAATTTGGCATGCCGGTTGGTGTTCAATTTTGTTCGCTAATATTTTTTGTAAAACATGGTTTTGATTTAATGAGGTCGTCATAGTGACGTCAGAGCTATATTTTCAGAAAATAACGTCTTTTTGATCACATCATAAACGGTTCAAATTTGTGGATAGTTTTTGATGTTGAATCATAAAATGCCTAAGTCAACCCGGTTGCAACGCAAAAACGTTTTATAACGTCATTTGAGTTAAAAATGGAACAAAACTGCTCAGATTTTGTATAGTGACTTCAGCAAACCAAAAATTGGAAAGCTTCTTTTTTCTTTAGCAACTTCAAATTTTCAGGAGTTGTTCATGCATAAATTTAAATCCAAGTCCAAAATGAATAAAAGTGAACAATTTTTTCTGAAAAGATTTATCACAAAAAAAAAATGAAACAAAAGGGGACTTCCAACTCGTGGAAAGTAGAGTTTATAACAGTTAATTGCTTAAAAATGTGTTAAAAAGATTTCATGGAGCAATGGATCTGAAACTATAGATGAATCATTTATCGAAACTTCATCGGATTTTCTGCAACATCGTTTCAATTCTTCAATAATCAGGGAAAATGAGGGGGTGTCGTTTATGGTAATAAGTTTATCACGTTTATGAATGCTTTTGATTGTCAGCAATACTATGCTATTTTTTTAACTTATCAAGCAGCCTTATTATCAATTAATAGCGTGTATTGCTTCTGTCATTGGCAGAAAGTTTTTCAACTACTGCCATTAATGGAAACTTTTAAAAACGTAACTTTGTTTTTTAACTCAGAACTCACCTGATTATATTTTGGAATAAAAATGATGTCATTAGAGTCGCAAGCAATTTTTAATAATAACAAAAAAATTAATAAAATTTCGGTAAAGAGGTGTAAATTCTTTTAAACCACAAAACGCATCTAAGCAGAAACTTGATTCCCGATAGCATTTTTATTTTATCTGTAACGTTTTCGGCACATTTTCTATATGGCCCTCTTCAGCAAATTAAAAAGCAGTTTACAGTAACTTTAAAATTTAGAAATGAAAGGTTATCAAAATATTATCGGCAAAACACAAATGTTGCAATATAACAACCACTATAACTTCATACATTTGGTATTGTGACGTACACGTTATACCTTTTCCATAGTAAAATCAAGACAGAAAAAAAAATAAATAAATAAAGCAACACCATGAAATAACAATGCTGTATTTGGTACAATGTAGACAATTGGACACACGCACGAAAAATGTTCAAAACACGTTCAAAAGAAACGAACAACCGTTGGCGTATAATTGTGAATTGAATCGTGGTGTTAGCTCTTTGATCAATAATGCCTTCTGTATTTTGGTTTCATATTCAGTGTGACAGTTTCTAATTACTTTAAACGAACTAACATCCAAATTAGATTTTTGACAAGTTTGGCAGGAAGAAATGTGTTGACTTATGGCACTTTTGGCCGAGTTGGAGTTAAGTTGCAAGTGTACTCTGGCCCTAGTCACCACGTGGCGCGTTGACATACCAATATATGTCGTGTTCACATCACGCGAACATGTAAATTTATATACCACATTGGATCTTAGAGCAGCAGGAGTTTTGGATTTTAGATTAAAATATGACCCAGTTTTTAGCGAAGTGTAATAAGTAAAAATTCGAACATCAAATTTTTGCTTTAGTAATGTAGACAATTGGGATGCAAATTTACGAGATGGTTTTCCAAAATACGGCAAGCCAAGTATGTATGCATAATCATCAACTTCTTTATCATGTGAATCTGGTTTGGTATCATTTTCAAATTTTTTCAAACATTTATTAAAAAACCAATTAGGATAACAATTTTTTGCGAAAATGCATCTTAGCTTACTGATTTCATCTTTAAACAATTCATAATCAGAGCATATGATTTTGGCACGTTTTAATAAACAAGTAATTAGGCCAGATTTCCAAGCATTTGGGCAAGTTGATCGAAAATTTAACAACAGTCTTGTATATGTAGGTTTGCGCCAGACACTAGTTTTAAAACCGAATTTGTCAAACTTTATTTCCACGTCAAGAAAAGGCAATGAATCTGTAGCTTTTTCAACCGTGAATTTTACGCTTTGATGCTGTGCATTCAAAATCGGAAGAAACTCGTCGCAGTTTTGGTTGCTATCAAAAATCGCGTACACATCATCAATATATCGAAGATAAAGCTTAGGTAAAACTGGTCCATTAGACTTTTCTGCAAAAATATTTTCTTCTAAATTAGCCATAAAGAAATTTGCCATTGTTGGTCCCAACGGATTGCCTATTATGATTCCTTCAACTTGTTTATAAAACCGTTCGTTGTGCATAAAAATTCCTTGCGTGGCGAGAAGCATTAATTTCTTAAAGAGATCTTTTGGAATCGGAATAGAATTATTGTTGTTCTCATCATATAATCGATTAATAATTATATCAATTGTTTCGACCAAAGGGACATTTGTGAAAAGCGAAACCACATCAAAGCTTACCATAGTATTTTGACTGTTTGGATTACATTCTTTTAATTCTTCTACAAAGTGATCAGTTGATTTCAGCACGTGAAACCACATCAAAGCTTACCATAGTATTTTGACTGTTTGGATTAAATTCTTTTAATTCTTCTATAAAGTGATCAGTTGATTTCAGCACACTTGCAACTTAACTCCAACTCGGCCAAAAGTGCCATAAGTCAACACATTTCTTCCTGCCAAACTTGTCAAAAATCTAATTTGGATGTTAGTTCGTTTAAAGTAATTAGAAACTGTCACACTGAATATGAAACCAAAATACAGAAGGCATTATTGATCAAAGAGCTAACACCACGATTCAATTCACAATTATACGCCAACGGTTGTTCGTTTCTTTTGAACGTGTTTTGAACATTTTTCGTGCGTGTGTCCAATTGTCTACATTGTACCAAATACAGCATTGTTATTTCATGGTGTTGCTTTATTTATTTATTTTTTTTTCTGTCTTGATTTTACTATGGAAAAGATATAACGTGTACGTCACAATACCAAATGTATGAAGTTATAGTGGTTGTTATATTGCAACATTTGTGTTTTGCCGATAATATTTTGATAACCTTTCATTTCTAAATTTTAAAGTTACTGTGAACTGCTTTTTCATTTGCTGAAGAGGGCCATATAGAAAATGCGCCGAAAACGTTACAGATAAAATAAAAATGCTATCGGGAATCAAGTTTCTGCTTATATGCGTTTTGTGGTTTAAAAAAATTATTAACTGCAACTTTTTAATAAACAAAGATTTAAGCGATTGTTTACTCATGTTTGTCGCTCTGATGGTAAATATTTCCTCTAATTAAGCTTTTTCTTGCTTTTAACAACTGCAAGTTTTCAGATACAAGCCACATTTAATGATTGTAAAAGCGGATTCGTACCAGTGGCGGGAACTTGCTTCAAAAAAGCGTTTATAGATGGTTCAAATTCTTTCAATTTTGGGAGTATTGCAGGGACGGTGATTGGAGTTCTTGGTGCATTGTTTCTTGTTGGACTGATGTATTTCAAACGGTTTGTGGGTATTAGAAAATGAATCAAGCACGTATGGGCCTACTTTTAATGAGCAAAAAAGTTTTTTATGGCACCTGAGCTAATTCATTTTAAAGTTTAGTACCACACAAGCTTTCATTGACACATCAGGTAGTAAAAAAATAAAAAATAAAAAGACAGCATGATATGAAAATACCCTCAAAATTAAATTTACAAAGCAATACTGCTTACAGTAAGCACCACAATCTAAACATAGCAACAAAATAATTATTTTCGAAAAAGCTTAAACAGTTGCAAGTAAAAATAAATTAAAAAGTGACGACTCTATGTAAGGCAAAGGGAGGCGAGTTGTCACAGTTTTAGGAAATTTAGAATTGTGAATTCACTAGATACAATAGCAGAGATTGAGCTGTTTTAGTTTAACGCTGCTTCTGTTTATTTTTTTTTATGTTAGTTGTAAAATTATATGGCAACTCTGTGTAGATTTCTAGGAACTCAAATCTGAAATCAAGCACCTATTTTTGACAACTCTCCCCATGCTGGGGCGAGTTGTCACAAGACGACGGGCGTGTTGTCACATTACTATACTTCCATTTTTATCACCTGTAATTGTGAAATTTACAAAATTTTAAAAGAAATGTAAAGAAAGAGCAAAGCAATCAAACTTTCCTCTGCAAAGCATAAATCAAACAACAAATGCAATACTGTTTTTGCGAAAGTTAAAACGAACGTATCTTATTCAATGCTATGATGTTGAAGACGCTCACAATCGGATCTAAAATGTCCAGTAGTTCTCAAAGTGGTGCCACAAACAGAGAATTCTCAAAGATCATTCTCACTCTGGGAATTCTCAAAGATAAATCTATTTGTCTCTTCATAAAACTCTTTAGCCAATCCTTTCCAGCAATCATTTGATATCTAAGACTTGGACATTGAAACATTGTTTGCAATTCGAAGTCGATATGCAAGCTGTCGCAAATTGTAGTATGTCATGCCATAAAAAATTTGTGAAGCTTTTTCAGCATATTTTGCTCAATATTCTTCAAAATTTTCTGAAAGTGCTTTTAATGGCATCGCTTATCCAGATGACGTATTTGCTAGATTGGTTTGTCTTGCTTTGATATAGCGAATAAGTGTTCGGTAGTTAACACCAAATTGTTCTTGTGTTTTACGTTATGAGTAACAATCATCTTGTGCAAATTCACGGCAGTATTTACTGTTTCAGCACTGTAATCCGCTCGATCTATTTTTTGATTGTAACTACGTACCATTTTGAATTCATTTATAATTAATCATAAGTTCATAACTCTGTAATGAAAAAATTCTCAGGGGCGATGGGTTACGCTTGTGACAACTCGCCCAGGCATAACTGTTTTGATAAAATTGCAAATGGCGTCTACGCCTAAGCATGCTGTCAAAGGCCGAACTTTCGGCTAAACTGCCGACATACTAAGCAATAAAATTGAGTGAAAACATTTAATCTGACAACTTTTTATCTAGACTCAGTTTAATTTTAAAAACTTTGCTAAATATAAATTTTGGCAAATTTTCTGATGATTTCGCAGTTAAGCACAAAAGCTGCAAGCTTTTTGCTGTTTGTCCAAGTTCAAAATGAAGATGGAGGAACAAGAGGTTTTTGCGCCAAAAATAGTTTCAAAGCAGTTAGCAAAAAAAAAAAAAAAAAACCTGTGACAGCATGCCCCCATGTGACAATTTGCCCTCATTTGCTTTATAATCTTACTAAACAGAAAAATATCCAAAGTAACAGAAAGCAAACGGCTAAGTGTAAGAGGTGTTTTTGCAATTATTTATCGAACGTTTTTGTATTTACTTAAGTTATGCCATTTTTAGGAACTAGGTGTAATGTAATGCAAGCTATGCTATCATAGTAGCTCTAAATCTATTGTTTTATTTCAATTTTTGTCATAAACTGTAGTATGTGGATGTACACAAATTTTTGTCTGGAACAAAACAAAACAAACAAAATAAAAAACGCAACAAAACTCAAAATTTGAAAAATCATTAACAATGTCAAAAAACACTGCTAAGAAACCATTTAATTTTATCCCAAATTTTACTTAACATTTACAGTACTTTAATTAATGTCATAATTTTATTACAAATTTAATTATAAGTTTGATTATTAAAATGAATCTTTTCAGCTTAGGAAATAGAGCTGTTTTCATTTCCAATTCGCACCTGATATTAGAAAAAGCAGTCTTTCTGACAAAATGTGGACATGTTATAAATGCAGTCTATTTCAATGAGAAAACACTGGTGAGAAAACGCATTAATCGGTAAATAACAAAACAAACCCTATAAGTTTATCCTTGTCGTTTTCTCACACATACTTCCAAACTGAATTCAGTCATCTCATTTCTATTTTGGAAAATCCATTATGGTTACATCGCTCAGCATGCTTCTATACTGCACTATTAGTTACAATTGGTTACTAGTTTACGTTTTCACATCTACAGTAATTCCGCGCCAACCTGATTTTGATGTCAAAGATTTACTTATTGATTTTGATTTCAAAGATAATGCTGCATAATAGGTTTTTTATACGGTGGATATTTTAGGAACACCCTTCGTTCAAAACTTCATATCACTGAAAAAAATATCGAAACAGGTAAAACATTTCACTACTAAACTCGAAATCACTATTTTAGAGTTTTTTGCAACTTAATAAGTACTGATTTGCTTCAATCATAGCTTTGCAACTTTTTCCAAAGATAATTCAAATTAATGTAATTAAACAATAAAGCTCTAGACAATAAAATTCAACACAAATTCCACAATTTTTTGCTCTAGTTAAAAAATTGAGATTTTTAGGTGACATAAATAAAAGTTTTATAAGAATGGTAGATTGTATAATTTTCGAAAAGTATATGATATATGTAAAAAAAGATGACGAATATGTATAATAATTGGTTTTCTTTGTTTTCTTTAATTGAATCTTTCGTAAAAATCACATTTAGACATACCCCAACATCCCTCTTTGGCCAAAAACATCACCACGGAAAACAACGTAAGTTGATTTCAAACGATGAACTTGATTTAGGCTATTTTGATGTCCGCAGAACGATGCACAATCTCTCTGAAAAATGAAGTAGATTTATAATCGAGGACTTTAGCAGCAAAAAAAGTGAATTATTATATGTTATGCTTGTAACACGTTGTTTTTTTTTACTTAATTTAAAGTTTATGATCCCAATTTTTTGCTTTTGCTGCATTTCGATTTTAATCGGTGTCGCAGCTTTGAATCTATTTATTTTGCAGTACGGTATTATCTTAATCACAAAAATCACAGCTAATGTTATTGTAACAAGTTTGTTGCGAACGTTTCGGCCCTCTTCTGGTGCCATTTTCAACGCACAGTAAAAAAGTTACGCAAATTACATCCTGGTAGTGATTGAAATAATAATTAGAAATAGGCCTATGTCTTTCACGCATTAGAAAGGCGGAGTGGTTAAGATGAGGAGTCGAGATTGAGATTGGGTTTGAGGAGTTGGATGTATAATGATTCTAGGATAAAAAGTTTGGGTTTGTCTGGGCAGGAGGTGAGTATTTGTGTATTATGAAAATCAACTCTGTGGGAAGGGTTGAATTGGAGATGATTGCAGACTTCGGAGTTGGGGCTAGATTGGTGTTCTTCCAGGCGTTTTACAAGATTTCTCCGGGTTTGTCCAATGTAAAAAGATTCACATGAGCAATTGAGTCGATAGACTATATTGCTTCTTGTTAGTTGTCGTTGACGATCTTTAATCAAAAATTGTTGCTTAAGTT
The DNA here is from genome assembly GCA_963965965.1 of Trididemnum nubilum. Classification (NCBI taxonomy): domain Eukaryota; kingdom Metazoa; phylum Chordata; class Ascidiacea; order Aplousobranchia; family Didemnidae; genus Trididemnum; species Trididemnum nubilum. The sequence continues at coordinate 42,136,248 of OZ014479.1, forward strand.
TGTTGTTATTATGGCTAAACCTTAACTTAGAGTCTGGCAAGTGGGTTTTTATGTATTGGTGGAGTTCTTTTTCGATGTGGTGGGAAATGGAGCCAAGATAAGGAAGTTTAAAGAGCAGATAAGTTGAAGGTTTTGTTTGGGTTTGTTTGGGGCGTTTTGGGTTGAACTTTCTGTTGAAAAATTCTCGGATGCATTTGTCTATAAAACTCAGTGGGTATCCGTTTTTTAGAAGGGTGATTTTTGATTGATTGGAACTCGGAATCAATCGTAGTATAGGAATTGCAAATAGAGTAAGATCATTGTAAAAGGTTGTTGACTAGATTTCGTTAGTAATGAAGAAGGGAAAAGCTTGTGTATTTGGTTAGTAAGTTAGTTTTGGTAGGTTTGTGATATGTGCTCGTCTTGATTCCACCGTTGGTTTTTTCTATGAAAACATCGAGAAAGGTTGGTGAATTGTGTATTTCCAGTTCTTTAGTGAATTGAATTTGGTTGTGGATAGTATTGAGATTGGTTAGAAATATGTCGATAGAAGTTGGGTTTGGAAAAGTAGGGAAGGAACCTTCTACGTAGCGGCAAAAGAAGTTTGGACGATGGGTAGGGGGAGTGAGATCAAGAGCTTTGTCGACAACATGGTTCATTATGACGTCAGCCATTAGAGATTCAATTGGTGAGCCCATTGCAACGCCATCTAGTTGTTGATAAAATTTGCTGTTGAATTAGAAGGTGGTATTTTGAGTGCACCAATTATTAATTTTTTGAGCCGGTTACGATTTAAGCCATTCCAGCTTGTGCATTCATTAATGAAAATAGAGTCTAGTATGAGATTGGTGGTTTAAGTAGTGGGAATGTTTGTAAAGAGGCTTTTGACATCAAATGAAACCATAGTTTGGTTTGTGATATATGTTCAGACAGTTTTGCTAGAAATTGTAAAGTGTCTAGAATATTGGTGGGATGTTGTCGTAAGTTATTTAGAGAAAGGGATAGCCAACGTGCGCATTCATGGTTGAATGAACCAAAACAGGAAAGGATGGGCCTTAGAGGGATATCAGGTTTGTGAAGTTTAGGTAACCCGTAGAGTGAAGGAGTGGTGGTAGCTGTAGGGTCAATTTTCTTAAAAACATCGTTTGGAATTGCCTTTTTTGGTTTAAGATAATATAGTGAGCGTTGGTATTATCTTATTTTAAAAAATTTTCCAAACATAAAAATGTCGAGTTAATGCAAACACTTTTTTAATAAACTGATGGAATTGCCAACCACAGAAGCAAATTCGAGCCCAATATTACCTTGCACAGATTCTATAATCATTGTAAAAGAAGCTGATATTAACTTTAAAATTGTGACCAAAATTTTTAACTCTATTTGTACCGGGGGGGAGGGGGGGGTGCAAATTCGCTCTCCTGTCAGTAATTTTACTATAGCTCATATACTAAAAAGAAGTTTTGTTTTCAAGCACCCTGACTTTTAAGCAAATTTATTAACACACATTTTCAGAAAATTTGGGGTTAGCTGGATAACCGAAAGTGACGTCACTTTTGTTTTTGTCAGAAGCACCTAAGGTATTTCATGCAGTTATGAGCACAATGCATGCTCATCAGTGCGCGTATTCTCTTCATTGTACTGCGTGCTCATTATCAATGCTTAATCTTCAGCTGGAATAGAATATTTTATTTACTGATAAATGCATTGCATCATCATTACGTTATTGATGACGTCATAATTCAAAACTATTGCTTTTTCTGCTGTTTCTCAAAATAAACTGCGTTTGCATAAAAAAAAGATTCATTTTCATCAGCTGTTGAATGACAAAATGAAAATAATAATGCAGTATTCTAAAATTTTGTGAATCATACTATATCTCAGTTACAAAAACTACAAGTAATAATCAACACAATATATTAAACATGACGTCACAATAAATGTGACGTCATCATGCACGATAACGTCATCATCTGCAATGACTTTATCAGAGATGTCTTTGAAATAACAAAAGTCTAAACTGAAAATAATATTCCGCAACATTTAGGCAAATTTGCATGCTGTCACAAGGATTTACTGGTTTTGATGAGGTCATCATCGTTTTCGTGACGTCACAACCTCAAAATGTTTATTTTTAAAAATTTAACAAAAAACACTTCAGCAAGCAAAAAATCATATTTTTATCACGTACCAATCGATTTTTAGATGGGGGAAAATTTGCCTCCCCCCCCCCCCGGCACAAATAAGGTGTAAAAATAGCCCGGTAGATATAAGGTTAAATAAACTGAGAGAGGTTTGATATCATCAATCTGCAAATAAAATGAAACCAAATTTTCTAACGAATGCTAAATGCTTGTATAACTTTTGGCATTGTTTAATTGAAAATATAAACTTAATTTTTGAAGGACCGTGAAGATGTTGCTAATCATGTTCAAGAAAATCCGTACAGTAAGTAATCTTGTTCTACTCTATACAAAAGTTTTCTCACATTTTCCAAGCAGCGCAAATAATATAAACACACACTGGTCTAATAAAAAGCTTGACTTGTTGTGTGAACACTGAGCAAGTAAGCAAAAGAAGTGCAAACAATCAGATAAGCGTAACTTAACCGATCATTAGTCGAGTGGATAAAGCGTCTGCTACTGGAGCGGGAGAATCGGGCTTGATTCCCGGTCAGGTCAAACCAAAGACTATAAAAATTAATATTCACAGCTTCTCTGCTTGACGTTCTGCAATTAAAGGGACAGTGTGAAGCCTCAGCCGTGTGTGGTAGACAGGTGGGCAGATGGCTGCTTGACTCAAAGACCGAAAGGTCCCTTTGCTGTCTTCTGGCAAAAGCAACTTGGTGAATAAATTGTAATTACAATTACAGTAAATCAACTGCAAAATACCGTAAACAGGGAGAATATTAACACGTTATTTTGTTGAATAGCCAGTTGGTTGAATTGGCCAACCGGCTAATAGGTCGAGCTGTAATGCGTTTTTTTTCTGGAGCTGGAGGTGTAAGATTGAGATCTTGGGGCGATCAAATGCCAACGGTTTACCACCGCTACGATATTTCTTCAAAAGGAGCTGTGTTGCCTGGGTGCAATGACGCGGGGATGAGTCCCTCAAACTCGTTACACGCTTCTGCGTAATACAGCAAGTATAATGAAAGATTTGATTTGATTTTTGAATAGCATGATGTAAAAACAAGTCAGCAGCATTTACTTTGGGATTTGCTAGTGAAACAGTAGCTTTTGTTGATTTTGCTTTAAATGCTTCATCCTCCTGCTCGATCAGCCAGGCTTATCATTAACGTTTGTTACATCATAGTGAATGTGGATATTGGAAGTGCAGTGATCGAGGCATTGAAGTTAAAAGGATTTTATTCCAACCAGTGCTTGAATGGATTTCAGACCTTAAAATCTCATTTTGAAGTGAGTTAAATTAATTTTTATATTGGTACTGTATTACGTTTTTCCTTAAATGATAAAGTTGAAAACATTTGAATTGAAAGTATCAGCAACTTTGCAGCATCAATTGACATCTTTAAAGTTTTTTATTTGACAGTAAAACATACTGTAATAAAAATCAAACGTCTTCGGTCTAAAGCAGTTAAGCCTTCTTTAGGACAACATATCTGAATAAAAATAATTCTACATATGGTTATAGGTAATTACCAAGCATTTATTTCAATTAAAATCAGTTTATGATGTAATACTACCAAAAACTCACGAAAACTTTTAGTGAGTTAATTCATAACAATTTAGCCATGCAGCAGTAAGCAGGGGTAGTTTTGTCGCAAGTTAAAAGTCAGACAATGAAGAAAAATGAAGCAAAAAATGGCAAGACAAACCAGTTTAAGGTAAGAACAGAACAATAATGCGTACCAGAATGACACTAAAAAATACTAAGTAAAAATGAGGCCTCTTTAGCATATAACTTTAGCAAAGAAGCAATGAAAAAATAGGCCCCTTTAGCTTCTTTAAATAGGCCTCTTTAGCAAAGAAACAATTAAAAATTTTACACCATCAGGCAGTACTCCTATGAAATTATATGAACTTATCAAAATTCACAATAAAGACAATCCAGCAAGACCAGTAGTTTCTATGATCGAGACACTCGAGTATAAACTAGCAAAAGTCCTAAACACAATTATAAAGCCTTATTTACCTAACAAATATTTGAAAAATTCAACAAATGATTTCTAAACCCATATCAAAGATTTTTTATTTACCTCGAATCAATTTTTGGTAAGCTTTGATGCTAAGTCACTTTTCACCAACGTCCCTTTAAATTACACCATCGATATCATTGCCGACGAAGCTGGGCGTTTAAAAAACACATCGTAAAGCGCAAGCGCAAATTTCGCAACCAAATTTTTTTTAGCTTAAAGTGCAAGCGCAAATTTCGCAACCAAAATTTTTAAGCTGAAAGCGCGAATGCGAATTTTGTAATCAAAATCTTAAAAGCTTAAAGCGCAATTGCAAATTTCGTACCGAAAATTCTAAACGTTTTAAAGCGCAAACACAAATTCTGCAACCAAAAATTGAAAATAGTACAGAGAAACTACGAATTGATTACTTGAGAAGCGCACACAAATTTCGCTATTTAAAAAAGTTTTTGAGTACAAATTTTTGCATAATCGAAGTTTCAAAAGCGTGCTGCAGACGATGGTGTTAAGCAAGGATGGCAGTCCGGTACGTTCAGAATTTGCGTACTACGTACTTCGCACTTTCAACCGTACCGTACCAGCGTACCGTACTTCAGTTCAATTTTTGAAGCGTACCGTACCAACGAACCGTACTCATACCATTACAAACGAGGCGTACCGTACCACTCTACTGTACTTCTTAGCGAAAATTGAGGCGTACCATACCGTACTAACGTACCGTACAGCCATCCTTGCTTTTAATTACACCCAACTTTAACTGACTTTGAAATCACTTGCCTATAAATTAGCGATCTCAATTCACACATTTAACCTCGGCTTCAGCTGTCTTTTGCCTCTGCAAACAAAAAGCCGGCGCAATGTGCAAAAAGTCTGGGATTTTTAATTCAAACAGCGTGCCAGCGTATCGTACCCGTACCACTACAATAAAGGCGTACCGTACCAACGTACCGGACCCGTACCATCACAAAAAAAAGCGGACCGTACCTTTTCGCAAAAATTGAGGCGTGCCGTACCGTACCAACGTACCGTACCGTACTGACATCCTTGGTGTTAACTGTTAAGTATAAAAATGTGAAAGTATAAACATAGTACCATCTTCAGCTAAGCTGCACTGGATAAACCAACTGCATTGCGTTTAGCTTTTACAACTAAAGACACAAATCTAAAACCGAAGAAAGAATTATTATTATTGCTGAAAAAATGCAATTAAACACTAAAACAAAAAAATGATAAAATTAAACAGCAATAAAATAAATAAACACCAAAACAAAAAAGCTCCACTCACTCACATTCAGAAATAATGCGTTATTCATGGAGAAAAATTGACTTTTTTAAACATTTTTCCTTTTCACGCAACAAAACAAACTTTTCAAAATTTTCTTTCGTCATAGACGTTCGTTTCGATCGCAAAATATCAGAACCAACAGCAACTAATCTCTCGACGGCGGCCAAACTAGAAATAGCAGTGTTGAATCTTTTGAATTTTTGCTATCACGCATCTCTATTGTAGGCAGGAAAGCAATCTTTGGTGATTTTGTCGTTTGCTCTTCCGACCCTTTCATCCAATTTTTTTCCTGTTGTAGAAGCCAAGTATTCGGCTACTAATTACAGTACAAAAAACAAAAAGTATTTCGTACTTATGAAGTAAGGTAGCTTAACCCGAATCTGCCCAGCGTGCCATATTTGGCACGCTGTATTAGTAGAACAATACTTCTGAAAAATAATTGTTGCTTCAAGCACTGCAAATACAGCAATTGTGTTAATCTTATTAGCAAACAATGTCTTTGTCACCAATAATGAAGTCACAGTGTTTTGGTCAATTTAAAGTGATCACTGAATCATTCAAAGTAGAACTTCGTTTTCAAAGTGAAAAAAATGGCGGAAAATGAAAGGTAAGTTTATGATTTGTTTTATTTTTCATATTTGAACTGATGTTAGTAATGAAATTTTGCTAAAACACAAAGATAATGCTTCTACCTAAAAATTGTTGAAACTGAAACATATGGTACTAGTAAATATTTGATGCAGCAACGCTCCGTTTTGTCTGTGCCACATGTGCTACGCTGGGCACTATCAAGTACTTCAAAAATGACTTGCTTATTTTTTGCAGATTTTATACAACTCACGATATAATATCGATGCTAGAAGATGAAAACGTGGCCGCAAATATTTTTATCGAACCAAATAGTGGTGATGTAACGGATGAAGACTCGGGGGAGGAAGATGGGGGTGGATTTTTGAACAACTTATCAGGAAAACAACTCAACGCTCCGGCTGAACTAGTCATTTCTAGCCAAAGATACAGTTCGATTGGTGCATCTGCTCATTCACTAGAAACGCCCAGCTGTTCAGATTCGCATACGAATATTTTCGACAGCATCCTTCATCAACATGAAAACGAAGAGCTTGAAGAGAATAGCTACCAAACCCCCAAATGGAGAAAAAATACATCTTTTCCGGAAGTAAATGTGGTATTTCCGGAAGCAGATTACTCAAAATATAGAGATTTTTTTCCAGCTGAACTGTTTGAATTATTTTTTGACGATGAGTTATTTGAGTTAGTGGTTCAACAGTTTATTCTGTATGCGCATAGCAAAGGAGAAACAAGTTTTTTTGTCACGAGAAACGATATAAAAGTTTTTTTAGGAATACTGATGGTATCTGGATTATGCCCTGCTCCGTCTCGGAGACTCTATTGGAAAATAGATTCAGTTTGCCAAAACAATTTTGCAAGCAATGCAATGAGGCGAAATAGATTTGAAAAAATTATGCAATATTTTCACTTTGCCGACAATTCAACATTGAATGAAAGCTCTGATAAATACGCCAAAATTCGACCATTAGCAAAACTACTACTTACAAGATTTGGACAACATTTTCAACCGGAAGAAAATTGAAGGGCTTAGTGCATAACTATGTTAACTCATTTTTTGAAGTTTTGAGATATTGGGATTTAAAGTTTTCAATTTTTTTGCGGTAATAAATCAGAATGTTTTTAAATTTTGATAAAAAAATCATCAAACATGTGATCACGGAATTTTTTTAAGCTAACAACCAACATAATTATTTAATTAGAACGCATTGCTTTGGTTCGTCAAACAGGTGGAACCAGTAGTTAACATACTTATGCACACAATTTTTTTAATGAAATTAATATTCTCTCTGCATTAACATGTTAAGTATCATTAACTTGTTATTTTTGTTTTATTTATGATAACAAATACTGCCAAACACAACAGTTTGAATCAATAATTTTCCGGCTCGGAATCTGCACCACTTTTTTCCCATTAAGTTTAACAAAAATGGCGATGAGGTCCTGGAATAAATTGAGTTTATTTTTTAATATCCTGCACTTTTTTTGCATGAATGGGCCGTGGAACGTCCGGTTTTTTGGTCCTTACTTTTCAAAGCTCACTTGCAACAATAAAGGTTTGTTGATGAGACCGTTTTCTTTTCGGAGTAAGTAATTAATTTCCCTGTTGTAGGTCAAATTAGTCGAAAGTTGGTACTATATTTGAAAGCATTGTATGCGGCAGCTGACAATACTTATATTGAGTTAGTGATTAATATTGCTGGAAGTCAAGATAGACGCTGCTGGGTCCTATTTTCAAAGCATTATGTGCTGCAGCTGACAATCATGTCGTTGCTGGCAATAAATCGGCTTTAGAGTGCTGTGGGGGCTCTGCCAACAAAAAGTAAGGGAAATATTGCATCATTATTGCTGTTGCAGTACTACTTACTAATGCATCTCAGTCAATACTTTTTGTTTAAAATTGTGCAATGCCCACTCTGATTTTCACGTACCATTCAGAACAAGATTAAACTGTTGCTGTGCCGGTAAATTAAAATGTTAACTGGCATTTATTTTGCAAAGTCGCAAATAATTTTGTGCAAAACTGTGTTAACTCCACCTTTTCCTGCAAGACTATGTTAACTCATTGAGTTAGCATTGTCTTGCATGCAAAAATGGAATTTTTACGTGAGTTAACATAGTAATGCATTGCCTATCTCAAAAACTGTGCGTGCTAGCTAAATAAAACCAAGCGCAAAAAATAGATCTTAAGTAAAAACTCACTCATGTGTATTTAACTCAAAATCGTAAAAAACTGAGTTAACATAGTTATGCGCCAAGCCCTTCAATTTATCTCATGACGAGGCTATGATAGAATACTTTGGAAGGCACGGATGCAAGCAGTGCATCCGAGGAAAACCTATTCGATTCGGTTACAAGGTTTGGTGTTTGAATACTTCTGAAGGATATTTGGCAAGCTTTGATTTGTACCAAGGGAAGACGTATGAAGGAAATAAAGAAAATGAAGAGTTGTTTGGAAAGAGCGGGGCAACTGTTTTAAAAAATCTAGACTCTCTTCCTGCTAATAAGCAAAAATTACCATTTAAGCTCTATTTCGATAATTTGTTTACATCATTGCAGTTGCTACAACATCTGAAATATTCTGGGTATGGTGCAACTGGTACCTTGCGAGAAAATCGTGGTAAAAAATGCCCTTTGACCCCTGTTAACAACATGAAAAAGTTGCCCAGAGGCTCTGCGGAATACGTGACGGACACTGCAAACCAAATTGTTGTATGTAGATGGATGGATAACTCTGTCGTCACCATTGCGTCTACTTGTCATACGAACCAGAATTCAAGTAAGGTGTTCCGTTATTCTCAAAAAGAAAAGAAACGGATTCAAATTGACTGTCCAGAAGTGATCAAAAAGTATAACAAGCATATGGGGGGGACTGACCGACAAGATCAAAATATTGCGAAATATCGCATATCGTTTCGGGGTAAAAAATGGTACTGGTGCATTTTTACGTGGCTTTTGGATATATCAATTCAAAATGCTTGGATCCTTCACAAAAAATGTGGAGGAAGCATGCCTCAATTTGATTTCAAAGAATACATAGCTTTATCTTATTTGCAACGATACGGTACCCCTCCGCAACTACCAGGGCCTTCATGTCCAAAGCGTAAAAGGGTTATAGATGATGTTCGTTACGACGGTTTTAAACATTATCTCGTGGAAATTCCAAAACGAAGGCGATGTGCAGGGGAATTTTGTTCAAAACGGCCCTTTACGCAATGCTGTAAATGTGACGTAGGTCTTTGTGTAGGATGCAACTTGGACTATCACACAAAATAACAAAATGCTAATTTTTGAAGAGTCACAAACTCTGCTGTTTGATTTATTGTTGGTTTGTTTTGTTGCTTATTCAGTTTGTTGTTTGTTACACTAACTTTTGATGTTTCTGCAATTACAGCGTAAGATTTCAACCAACGTTGAGTGGTTTATTTGGTTAATGATATTAGTTTGCTTCTTATACTTGGTACGCCTAAGCACATCGCAAGTTGTTAGTTTTATAAACACGAAGAAATGATACATGTTGCAACGAAAAATGTCATTCTACTTTCACCAATAATAAAGTTTATTTATTATGACGTCATAATAAGTAAAAAGTGGTAAAGGTAATGATGCCCCATTGCCCCTCTCTTATCTCTTTCACTGAAACGGGATAAACCACTGCAACAGAAATATGCATGCAAGTATTCAAGTTGAGTTATAATAATTATTATCAAATCAAAACAACGCTAAAAAAACAATTAACGTAAATCACTTATGCCAAGCGTGCCAAATATGGCACACCAAATATGGGGAGTTACAAAAATGGGGGCTCAAAAAAAATCGCATCATGAGTTTAAACTGACCAAATTCAATAAATATATTAGAAAGAAAAGTCATTTTTACAAAAAAATAATTCTGGGCAGATAAGGGTTAAACTACATACAGTGTTCAAAATTAACGCCTGCCCGCTTGCCCGAGGCAAGCTGAAATCGGTTCGGGCAAGTAAGTTTTCAGCTCAACTTCCCCGACGGCAAGTTAACAAAATACAGCGTATTAGACAACTTCAAACAGGATTATTTAAAGACGCAATTTACCCGGTTTTGTCGCAATAAAGTAAAATTTGTACGTACAGAAAGCTGTTTCTTGCTTTATTTTTGTAAGCACTTTGTAACTATCACAATTAATGCATTGTCTAAATAGTACGCACATTAGGCTACTAATCGCAAATAACAAGTCTTAATCGCACGCAAATATTTCGATTCTTGGACGCGTTTAGCAACTGTTTGGCACAAAATTTTCTTTTTTTTTTTGTAGAAAAGTTTTTCGGCGCTTGCCACCCTAACGGCTGTTTCAAATACCACAAGTATTACTCTGCGCTGCATGAAGATAACGTCAAGATTTTTGCAATTTTTTTGTTGTGATTATTTTGAAGATCTTTTAGCTTTCTAGCTGGTGTAGTTTCCAAAATATTCGCTAACAAAAATACGTTTGCAACAAACCACAACGGTAATTAATAATTATGACCGTTAAATATTAACTGAAATATTTACAATCAAAAAGTGAATTTTTGTTGATGCATGATTGGAAAAGGTTACTGATTGCATCACATTATCTTAACGATCGCACACAAAAACTTGATTCTCGAAACTACGCGTATTTTGCAAATTCAGTGCTTTTTTCCAAGTTAACCTCAAAACTTAGAGTAGGCTACCTTTTTTGGGCAAGTTAAAATTTTTTTCGGGCGAGTAGACATTTGATAACATTTGCCCGACGGACAAGTTGTCAAAAACGTTAATTTCGATCCCTAATCTAATTTTAATATATTACTCTATGTCTTTAGCAGTATACAGCATATAGTTTATCTGAAGCACAATTACTACCACTAGGGATGGGCATTTTAGAATATTAGGCTATTTCAGAATTATTCCAAATAGCTATAACCGAATCCTAATCTCGCTTAAATTAACTTAATTTGTTGAAAAAGTGAACTACCAGTCAACCACCACCGATATTCAGAAAATATCTATTAAACGATTTGGTTAATTAAAGCAGCGCTTTATTTCGGCGCATGATATTGAGTGCTTCTAAATGTTCACCACTTAGTTGCATTCTTAATTCGCTCACAGTCAAGCCTGCTCTGGCGAAGCACCTTTCGGAAGAAGCTGATGGTGCAGGAATGCAAAGGTTGCTTCAAATAGGAAATTTGAAAATTTGTGGACCACCATTTCATGTACCTATTTTAATAGGTTAAAACGTTTGAGTTTTAGAGAGCCCCGTTTGGGAAAACGTTTTTTCATATTTGCTCACACTAAAAATTCCATGTGTCCAGCGTGAGTGGATAAAAAGTTTGAATTTTGGAGGGCCCGTTTGGGGCAAACACCCATTTTGGCACCCCCAATTTTTGTTACGTTTGTTTTATTTTTGATATCTACTCATTTAAAAAATGTGATTCATCTAGCTCTAACGGTTTAAAAGTTCGAAATTTTGGAGGACCCGATTGAGGGGATCTCTCAATCTGGCACTCTTGATTTCTGTCACACACTAGTCCTCCTTAGTATATTCAATCGCTCAAACTTTAAATGCAGCACGTTTAACGATTTTAAAGTAGATAGAGCAGAACAAACAAAATAAGAAAAAAAGTAGATAACGCAAAAAAAAATAAAACAAGAAAAAAAAATCTTTCTATCAGCAATCAGAATGTATCAACTATCTCGTGATCATGCTTTAAATCTGTAAAATCAAACTTTATTTATTTTTTGACAGGGACATGCAGTTCAGCATTCAAAAATTATTTTGTGATTGCGCATCTTGGGAAAAATTCACAATTAAAGCGCAACAAATATTAGATTTACCGAATTGGAAACGTAAATTGCGCAAAAGCTGAAAAAAAAAGGCGTAGAGCGCAACACAAATTGCGCAAGAGCTGAAAAACAGGCATAGAGCGCAACGCAAATTGCGCAAGAGCTGAAAAAAAGGCACGGTGCGCAAAGCAAATTGCGCATTTGCGAAACTTGCGCAATTTGCGCAACTTGCGCAACTTGCGAACTATTTTGCGCAACGCCCACCTCTGATTGCCGATTACATTTTTTCTCCGAAACGTAAACACCAACCACCGATTAAAAGAGAAATTTTTGTTAAATTAATGCATCTTGCGACTCAAGGAGTGTTTTCATGTAACAATAAATTATGCAAGCAAATCGACGGGGTCGCAATGGGCTCTCCCCTGGTATGCACATTGGCAAATTTCTTTCTTGGCCAGTTGGAGACAGTTATTTTTAAACAGCCATCTTCAACTCATCCTAAAATGTATCTTCGTTACGTGGACGATGTGTTTGCTGTTTCCGATGATGATAAGAAATGTGATTCTTTTTTAAACATACTTAATACTCAACATAAAAATTTACAGTTTACTGTAGAAAAGTCTGCACACACCTTGCAATTTTTGGATGTGGGTATTGAAGTTAATGAGTAGGACGTAGACACTTGGGTATGGCGAAAGCCAACTAGCACTGGCCTATTATTGAATTTTGATGCTATTTGTCCTTTAAAGTGAAAATCTGGTCTTATTATGTGTATGCTACACCGTGCTAAGCAGTGGCTTTGCTAGGGGTGGGGGGGGGCACCCCGGGTGTCACCATTTTGGGGTGACACCATTTTGTAATACCAGTCAAACAGCAGAGGTGGAGTCCTCGAGGACGTCCTTGGCCTCAAGGACGTCCTCTAGGACACATTTTGAAGTCCTTGGCCTTGGCCTCGAGGCCTCAAGTCCTCGAAAATTGGCCTGTCCTCGGCTCGAGGACAGCAGTATTTTTTGAATTGTTAAAATTTTGTGGAGCTCTTGAAAAATATTTTGGAAAACGTTTTTTTGTAGAGATCGCTTGAAAAATTTTTGTGAAGAGCTTTTTTTTTTTTTTTTTTTTTTTTTTTTTGGAGATCGCCTAAAAAATTTTTGTGAAGACCTTTTTTTTTTATTTTTTGGAGAGCACTTGCCCTTGTGTCCTTGGTCCTTGGCCTCGAGCATTCCTGTCCTTGGCCTCGAGAGTGTCTGTCCTCGGAAAGGCTGTCCTTGGCCTTGGCCTAGGATTTTTTTGGTGTCCTTGGCCTTGGCTTCGAGCCTTGTGTCCTCGACTCCACCTCTGTCAAACAGAAAAGAAAACAACAATATGTATAATATCATTGGAAATGCTTAGCACTTGAACCGATCAGTGGTCGAGTGGATAGAGCGTCTGCTACTGAAGCGGTAGACACGGGTTCGATTCCCGGTCGGGTCAAACCAAAGACTATAAAAATTGGTATTCACAGCTTCCCGTTTGACGTTCAGCAATTAAAGGGACAGTGTGAAGCCTCCATCGTGTGTGGTAAACAGATGGGCAGGTGGCAGCTTGACTCGAAGACCGAAAGGTCCCTTCGCTGTGTCCTGGCCAAGGCAACTTGGTGAATAAAACGTAATTACAATTACAATTACACTCTAAAATTAACTAAAAAATGATTTAAAGCCCCTTTTAAAAAAATTATTTAGAGGGGCGAGCGATAATTTGTAGAAATATAACTCACAAATTACTAAAAACCTCTAAAAATTGCCAAATAACCAATTACATTTGATCGCTTGTTGAACTCAAATATCGTTCCATTAGCCTCCCTCCCCAATCATTGTTCTCTATTAAATATAGACGATATGGTTTACTCCTTGTGAGTTTTATTGAACCTGTAGCGTTGCTAGGGGGGAATACAGCTTTTTTCCTCGCCCCCATTGGCCAGCCGGCCAAAATGCAGAATAAAAAAAATATCACGTTTTTAGCACTTCTGAGAACATCTTTTGCATTGAAATAGACTCAAAAAATGATTTAAAGCTTGTTTTGAAACATTTATTTACGAGGAAGAGCTAATTTATCAAAAACAAAACTCATAAATCAGAAAAAAAGCTTTGAAAATGGCCAAAAAATATCAAAAAATGCTGTTGTTTTTATTCATCCCTGAACACAGGTTTTATCAAAAAATTTTATCAATAACTTCTCTCAAACTTCCTTCCATTAGTCCCCTAATTATATCTTTCTTTAGAAAATACACTAGAAAAAAAGTACTCCTTCAGAGTTTTGTTGAACTCTAGTACAGGATTTCATGATTTATCAGCTTGTAAATAAGAGAACTGAAATTCTGGCAATAGCTACCACCCACATAGCTCCTTTTTGCAACTAATATTATTATGTTTTTACACTGCTAATTTGTATGCCACGTTTCAATAGCATTAACTTTTATCAAAATAGACCCAAAATTAAGTTAGTTTTTGTCAAAAATAGACAAAATTTTTGAGCGCTGGAGGCTCTGCCTCCAGACCCCCGAAAAAGCCCTCCCCCCAGTGCATATTTCTGGCTACGCACTTGAGTCTAATCATTTTTTTGCACTGCTAATTTTTATGCCTCCAGAGTTCTTTCTGAAGCCAGATTTTAAAAGCATTAACTTTTATCAAAATAAAGCTGAAATTAAGCTATTTTTGCCAAAAATAAAATAATTTTTTTGAGCGCTAGGGGCTCCGCACCCAGACCCCAATGGTATCCGGCGGATAGGGTGGAGTTTCCATACCCCAGAAAGAGCCCCTCCCCACTGCAGATTTCTGGTTACTCGCCAGATATTAAACATGTGTTGTGATATTAAATGCGCATACTTTCAAGTTGTAGAATCTTACAATAAGGAGTTATTGAGCTAGCCAAATAACAACCGCTATTTACAGGACTGAAGTAGCACCGCCATCTTTAAAATATAACTTTTTGCGGCCTACTATACATTAATATACATTACCTACTATATATTCTTTAAAATATAACCTATGAAGGGTGACACCACAAAACTTCGCCCCGGGTGTCACCATCTTTAGTGACGCCACTGGTACTCAGTTAATTTGCTCTAACGATAATTTATTTTTTGCGGGAAGTAAATAAATTACGATCACTATTTCTTGCTAATAATTAAACTAATAATTTCTTTAACAAAATACTAAAGCAGTTTCGTGATTCATTTTCATGTGTTACTACCAACTGTGATAATGATAGTGATAAACATTTTGTTAAGGTCCTTTACATTGGTACAGCTGTTAAGCGATTCGTTAAACAACTCTCTGAGCTGGTTAAATGCAAATTTAGCGTTGAGATTTGTGCAATTTATACAACATATATAGTTGGCCGTTATTTTCTGCTGAAGTCAGCTGCTTCACTCTGAGCTCCAATGTCGTATATCAATTTTTATGTTCGTGTGATACGAATTTGTCGTCTGTGGGCATGAGTTCGCGACACCTTGAAACTCGAGCACGGGAGCATCTAAATCTAGCTGATATTAATACAAAAAGTGCTATCAAAAACCATTAATACAATTGTGACAAATGCTCTTCCATGAAACATTCAGTGGAATCTTTTAAAATTCTTAAAAAGTGTGTCACTGAGAATGATACTAAGATTCAAGAAGCTTTATGATTAAAAAGCTGAATCCAAAGTTAAACAAACAGTTATATGCTAAAGGGGCCCCATTTCTACTTAGTATTTTTTAGTGTCATTCTGGTACGCATTATTGTTCTGTTCTTACCTTAAACTGGTTTGTCTTGCCATTTTTTGCTTCATTTTTCTTCATTGTCTGACTTTTAACTTGCGACAAAACTACCCTTGCTTACTGCTGCATGGCTAAATTGTTATGCATTAACTCACTAAAAATTTTTGTGAGTTTTTGGTGCTGCATGGCTAAATTGTTATGAATTAACTCACTAAAAGTTTTTGTGAGTTTTTGGTAGTATTACATCATAAACTGATTTTAATTGTAATAAATGCCTGGTAATTACCTATAACCATATGTAAAATTATTTTTATTCAGATATGTTATCCTGAAGAGGGCTTAACTGCTTTAGACCGAAGACGTTTGATTTTTATTACAGTATGTTTTACTGTCAAATAAAAAACTTTAAAGATGTCAATTGATGCTGCAAAGTTGCTGATACTTTCAATTCTCTGGTATTCAAAATCAACCTCTTTGTTAAAACTTTAAAGCTAGGCCTTGTTACGCTAGCAGAAAAAACGTCTAGAAAAGAGATCTCGTGATACCCATTGAGGTACCTCTTGAAAAATTTTTTACAAATAGATTTTTAATGCCTGATTAATGATTGAAATGTCTTCGGTTGCAACCAGGTGCCGTTTTTCAGATATACCGCTTTTAATCGAACGCGGATGAATATTTTAAAATCATACGCTTGAATAATTTTCTTTACTATTAGTGTTGCCGTGAAATAATTCACAAATTTCAACAAAGATATTTTTTACCTTTCTTTGAATGTAAAAATTCAAAATACTATAATTGTAAACTAAATAATTAATCATGGGTAAGTTTTTTGCTAAAAAGTTTGCATATTTGGTGCTTTAGCTTGAGTTTTTTTGTGTTGAATCTTAAACGTGGAAACTTGCTTTGAAGTCACGTGACCGTCGTCACTTGGCAGCTGATCGTTACGACTACAAAACTTTGAAATAATTTCTCATGATTAATTACCGGTATCCCTAAGAATTAATAAAGAAATTATTTCTACTCAAAAGTCGAAAAACAAATGAAGTACCGTACCTCGTGAATTACACCATATGTCTGTTATGATGATAGTCTACCCACAAAAAGTAGCCTAATACAATAACTGCTTTGAGAAATACCGATAAGCTTTCACTCCACGAAACTAAGTAGCCTAGCCCTAGCTGGTTGGCTTATTAACTCTCGAATATCTGTTCTGCCACACTTAAGCACTTGAAACAATTACCGGAGTGAAGCCAACAAATAACCCAAAATAAGAGATGACTCTCATGAAATTGTGAGAAGGAGAACAGTTTATTTATGCCTTATTTTGCAGTATATTTCCGAAAGTGTAGGCCTATTGCTTTATGTTGAAACTTCGCAGTAAATTACTGTAGTCTTAAAACATTGTAGCTGAATGATTTATTAAAATTGACGATGTGCTTTTGTTCGATTGGAATAAACGTTATGGACTGATGACCGGTATATCCATAGCTACCGACTGCCGTAGGCTATTGATGTTCTTCGAAGCTTATCGGTATTCTTCGAAACAGTTATTGTATAAGGCTACTTTTTGTGGTAGGCTATCATCATAACAAACACGTAGTGTAATTCATAAAGTAGTTCGTTTATTTTTCGACGATTTGCAAGAAACAATTTCTTCATTGATGGTTACCGGTACTTCATCTTGAAAAATTGTTTTGAAGTTTTGCATTCATATCGATCAGCTGCCAAGTGACGACGGTCACGTGGTTTCAAAGCAAGTTTCCATGTTTTAGAATTCACCTCAAAAAACTCAAGCTAAAACTTTAATTGTGTAAACTTTTTAGCAAAAAACTTACCCATGATTAATTATTTAGTTTAAATTTATCATATTTTGAATTTTTACATTCAAAGAAAGGTAAAAAATATCTTTGTTGAAATTTGTGAATTATTTCACGGCAACACTAATAGTAAAGAAAATTATTCAAGCGTATGATTTTAAAATATTCATCCGCGTTCGATTAAAAGCGGTATATCTGAAAAACGGCACCTGGTTGCAACCGAAGACAATTCAATCATTAATCAGGCATTAAAAATCTATTTGTAAAAAATTTTTCAAGAGGTACCTCAATGGGTATCACGAGACAACACAATTTTGGACACCGTAACAAGGCCCAAGCATTTGGTTGAATAAAATTCAATCGATTAAAACGTTTACACAACACACATAAGTCCAAAAATTATCTTAATTTTTACCACGGTTCTAGCTGCAGTTTTTACAAGTGTAGCCAGTTACCAGCGGCTTGTCTCTGCTGCAACGTTTTTGAGGAGTGCCAAGTCCCGGTCTACACTGTGGGTGAAATCGTAAGCGTATACGCGAGTATTTTGTTTTATATTAAACGTATTTATCTTAATTCAGTACACCCGACGTAACACCTTACCTGCTAACGAGCTGGCAGCTGGTTAGAGTATACACTATGAAGAAGCTTCTACTCTCGCGATCTCACGCACAGCGTAGACCAAATCTTAGATTGGCGTAGCTAAATTGATTGCTCTTAGCGTATGTGTTGAGATCACAATATTGGATTAAAATTTTGCAATATTTAGAGCATCAAAAAGCAAAGTCTTTTCAAAGAAGGATTATAGTTTTGCAATATTTAGAGCATCAAAGAGCAAAGTCTTTCAAAAGAAAAGGATCATAACATTGCCAGCAACCCAAATCACAAGAAACTTAACCGGCTTAAAAGCGTCTATCCGTGTAAGTGCCCGTGAATAACGCGTATAATAAATTGCACTGCTTAGTCCTATTCTGGTAATCGTTTTTGTTCTCAGATTAAGCAGAAATTCCGACCATTATGCTCCTAAAAGGCCTTTCATTTGAATAAAGAGCTCTTCAATAAATCGGACTTTAAAATAATGGTAACGATAACAAACCACGATATGCTTCATAGTTACTACGATTCATTTTTTAATTTAAATGTATAAACCAAGCATCATTTTTTGGCTTCTCTTTGCAAGTTTTTTGTTAGTCTGGACAAAACAACAAGACGTGGACTGTTAGGCCCTAAATTAAAAAAACGCTAATAGTTTTTTTTAAGGGCACAACTACGCATTTCCCCCCATTCAGGAACTGCAACCTTTTAATCCTCAGCCTAATGGTCTACCACATGAGCAATAGTATATACCTACGACAAAGACAGCGGTAATATATTAGCCTGTTTTGTTTTATGCAGATGACCATGCAATTGTAAAATTGCCTGACAACAAGTATATAAATGCAGCTCATATTAAAGTAAGTTCAGCACGTTAAAAAAGTTAAGATGGTTTTCCAAAAATATGCTATCTCTTCATAAACCATGTTTTGTTTGATAAAGCAAAAAATATTTGCTACTGATTAAAATGGACAGTTAAAACAAGAAAACAAAGCAATATAATGATATGAATGATGCAGATATTATAAACTGTCTTAATGACCAATGTGCTTCTGACGAAACATGTGATGTATCAGCAATAACAAACATATAAAAAGAATTTAAATCGCTCATCATTTTACTAGGTTAATTCGTTTTTTGTTTGATGATCAATAATTTTTTTTCCATTTAAAACTTTTGCTTATTATTTTATTTTAACAATTACACTGGCACCAATACATTATAAAATTTTAAAGAGTTTTGTCAAGATACGTTTTTAAAAGAACCCTCCGCTGTTTTTGCTAATCCAAAGCTACTTCTTTAGAGTCCTCAGGCAAAAATTTAAAATATGGGCATGTGCTGAACAAAATGAAAATTTGGGAATCTAGAGACAGTAAGAGACAAAATGTCTTCGGATGACAGGAAATATAATTAGCAGTGTAAGAGACAAAATTTCTTCGGATGACAGGAAATATAATTAGCAGTTCTAATTTTGCACTCTCCAATCTGACGATTTTTCTTGACAGGTGTCAGACGAAAAGCTTTGTAGAAAATGAAACATTCTGATTAAGCAATTTTCAAGTTTTGTACGACCAGGCAACTTTTGTTATCAAAATAAAAGTTTTTTTTCATTAAAAAAATAATGGCTCGATTCTCCTTAGTGGAAAATTTATTCTGTATATGACAATCATTTTAGGGTTTATTTGACGAGCCATTTTAACCAATTTTGCAGTATTTTTAAGAAAAATCTTATTATAAACCACCAAAAAGCTATTAAAATGGCTGTCAAATTGGCGGGCAAATATTTCATTTTTTTTGGCTGGCATCAAGTCATTATTTTTATACGATTGACTTAACCCTATTTGTACCCGGAAGAGGGGTAAATTTGCCCCCCCTCTTAGTTATTTTGATATAGCTCCTAAACTAAAAAAAAGTTTTACTTTGATGCACCCTGACTTTGAATCAAATATAATTAACGCAAATTTTCAGTAACGTTGGAGTCAGCCGGACAACCGAAAGTGGCGTCATTTTTGGGTTTGTCAGAGGCACCTAAGGAGTTTCATACAGTTTTGAGTAAAGCGCATGCTTATCAGTGCGTTTATTCTATTCATTGTACTGCCTATTCATTAACATGCTAATCTTTAGCTGGAATAAAATATTATATTTACTGAAGAATGCATTGCATTATCCTTACGTCATTGATCACATCAAAATTCAAAGTCATTGCTTTTTCTGCTGTTTCTTGAAAAAAACTCCGTTCGCATAAACAAATATTCGTTGTCATTAGCTGTTGAATGATACAATAAAAATAATACTGCACTATTCTAAAATTTGTTAATCATACTAAATCTCAGTCACAAAATTTTACAAATAATAATCAACGCAATACATTAAGACGTCATCGTGCATGTGATGTCATCATGAATGTGACATCATCATCTGCGGTGACTTTATCAGAGGTGTCTATGAAATAACAAAAGTTCAACTGACAATAATATTTTGCTACATTTAGAATAATTTGCATGCTGTTTCAAGGATTTATTGGTTTTAACGTCATCATCGTTTTGGTGACGTCACAACCTCAAAATATTTTAAAGAATTTTAAAAATTTCACAAAAAATAGCATCAACAAGCAAAAAATCTTACTTCTATCACTTACAAATCATTTTTTAGATAGATACAAATAGGGTGTGAAAATAGCTAGGTAGATATAAGGTTAAACTATCAACGAATAATTAGAATTTGATTTTTTTAAAATTATAATTTGATTCGCTAAGTGCATCGCAAAGTGTTAATACAGAGTTATCACGATTCCAAACGTTATATCGCCACTCAAGGGCCAAGACCTGAAACTGTTGGAGATTTTTGGGAAATGGTGTGGAGTGAAAAAGCTACAACGATTGTGATGCTGTGTAAATGTGTGGAAAATGGAAAGGTAAATCTATTTTACCGTTTATAAAAATGAAATTTTACTTTCAATCATGATTTTTAACATTTTAACAATTAAGTATAATTGAAAAAAGGTAATTCTTCAGCGAACATTAGAACACGAAATGGCAATACTTTCAGATTTGCTTAAAATGCAAAGCAGAAAAGTATAAATTGATCAATTAGCTATGGTATGAAAATTTGCAAAAAAAGAAAATAATCTTAAATTACTCTGTCGTTTAAAAAGGCTACTCTGTCCTTTAAAAATGGATTTTTTAACTTGCAACAGTCGAAAAGCGAAAT
Source organism: Trididemnum nubilum (assembly GCA_963965965.1). Classification (NCBI taxonomy): domain Eukaryota; kingdom Metazoa; phylum Chordata; class Ascidiacea; order Aplousobranchia; family Didemnidae; genus Trididemnum; species Trididemnum nubilum. The sequence goes on from OZ014479.1 coordinate 42,157,384, forward strand.
GTACTGGCCAACACTGGAAACTACTTTTGCAATACGAAACTACGAAATCAGGACCAATTTGGAAGAAATTATGGGAGATATCGTGAAACGTACATTTACAATTCAAAATACGAAATTAAAAGTAAGTTAACCGCGTTTTGGCGTACAGTAAATTACTAGCTGATGATACCAGATATTATTTGTTATTTATTTTATGTAAACAAAAATAAACGACTTGATTTTTATGACTAAGAAGATGAAGCAATGGCACGCTCTGCCTTAATTCGGACCGGAAAGATGCCCCGTTTATCTACGTCTGAAATGGGTCAATTCTGTTTCTACGCGGTTTGAAAAGCAAGTAAAATCTGCTGTCAAACAGTGCTTTTCCGGTGTGGAAACACGCGTTGTTTACTCTACGAAAGAACTTCTCTCCGCTACCAACAAGAATGTACTGCCTGCAATACAAAAAAGTTAGATATTTTTCAATTCTGATACCACTGTAACAGTCGGTATGTAGGTCGTACTTCCCAAAGGCTAAAGGACAGAATTAAGCAACATGTTCCCAAATCTATCCGTTCTTGTTCTTTCTTTCAGAAACGCTTACTTCCTCCCCGTCGATGCAAATCTTCCACCCAGACTAATACCCAGTCTGTTGCTTCTGATTCAGCCATTGCACTTCATCATTTACAAAATCCTACCTGCGCTTAACATTATGATGACAGTAGATTCTCTATTCTTGCCCAAGGCACCTCTCCTTTTCATCTATAATCTTTTCTTGAAACCATTTTTATCAAAGCTTTTAACCCCACCCTCTGCCGACAAAAATAATTGGTGTACAGCTTAAAGATTATGCTCTAACGATCACGGCTCGGCTTTTTCCTACAAATGGCCGCTTCTTTTTTTGCATTCTCCATTCTGACGATTCTTCTTGACAAAGTGTCTGACGAAAAGCTTTGAAGATATAAACATTTTAATCAAGGCAATTATCAAGTTCTGTAACACCAATCAACTTTTGAAGTAGTTTTTCGACAAGCCAGCCAAAGAAAATATCTCAATCTGCAAGAAAGATAACAGCGTAGTTATTGCATAACATGGTGTTGCTAATTACCAGCAAATTAGTACAACTGTTACTGATTGGATAAATTATTTCGTTTGCTTCTTCGATCAATAACACGTTTGGTATAATTTAGTTTTAATTCCAACTTGATGAAACACAAATTCACAAACGTTGACCTAAAAAACAAAATACAAAAAAAAGCGGTGTCTAAAAGCGCAAAATTTGTAAGAAACCCTTATTAACGCGTAAATTTATAATTGAAGAAACTAACATTTTAACTGGAGGAAAAAACTACTGACATGAACACAAAACTCGATTATATGGCGTGTATGATTATTTTAATCAGAAACTTTCAAAGCAGAATTTAACGTTTTTTACAATATCTTTAGCATCGGTATTACAAGTAAACATTAATAGATATACTCAGAGTAAATAAAAAAAGTTAAACGTTTTATTCTCCAATGTATTTTTGGACGCAGACGCAATAAATTTCACAATTTGACTGCATGCTAACTCGAACTTGAAATAACAAATCAGTCGATAGCTGGCGACTAATCCAAAAAGAGAGAAGAGAGATAGTCAGCTAAGGGAGGGGGTGTGTGCAAACGGACACCAACTAAGCAAGAGCTCTTGATAAATTAAGCAACAAAGCTCTCAAAATAACGGACATTTTTTTTGTCCAAAATCTCAAGTCTGATAAAATGCCACGTTAACTTGGCTCCAATTTTAAAACTGCTTGCTGACTTAGTCCTTCAAAATGGGCCTCTGCACTCTGTCGCAACTAATCCAAACTTTTTTAAATTTTTACTTTGATGATGAATATTGGTGCTTTATAACAGCGGTGGTTTATTAGCACCATAACAACATTAAATAAAGAACGCAAACATATATGTGAAATGCTGAGAATTTTAAAATTTTTTGGTAGAAATTAAAAAAGATCCAGTACTTCTGCAGCAACAGCAGGCACCTGGTATCACTATAGAAGCGCTCAAAAAGTAAACTTAAAGAAACCAAAATAAAATTTTAGCAATTCATACCATAATATAATAGCACTGATTGACCCGAGTAATTTACTGCAACATACAAGACACTTTTACTATAGAAAATAGATAAATAAAATGAGTTTAATATTCAAAAATGCTTTGTGGATCGACTATAATTTTGTTTTTACATTATATCAAATTATTGTATACATTGTTCCAAACAAGAAACACAATCAGAGATGGGTTGCTGTGGAGAAAACAAAGCCAAAAGGCAAATGAAAACGTTTTAGCATTATGTGCATTAATGCACGTTTGGCTTTGCTCCACCTAAGCCAACTCCTGCTGAAAAGAACAACTAAACTTTTACGAGTATTGCAAGTGATTACGTATCACACGTTTAATTGTTACACTAAATGTAGTGAATACTAGATTACATGATAGCCATTAACATTTTAAACGAACCGATTTGAGGAGTAAAGATATCAAATAAGATGGGTATACATCACCTTGTTTGATAATATAGATTTCAAATCAAAGTTAAAGCCTAATCTTTTCACAGGACTTTTCAGAATATCACAACCAGTTGAATAACTTGGGCAAACGAAAACAACATGTGGGACAGTTTCCGCAACTTTGCATTTGGAACATAAACCAGGGTCATGGCAGTTTATTCTACATAGATGGTTTATTTAAGCAGCAATAAGCATTTTGACGTTAAAGTATTTCTTTTGATTTAAAGGTAGCTACATTTTGGACATTTGGGAGAAGCAATTTGTGTTGGTCACTGGCAAAATAAGCGATATAATGGCAATTCTATTTCTCATAAATATGATCCCGAATGAATGATTTGACTTCTGAATAAAGTAATTTACATTCGGCTTGTTCAATTTGAACGTCATTTGATGAGTATGGTACGACTGATCTGAAAACATGTTTGGTTAAGTTATCAGCAATTTCGTTTCCAGAAATCACGGAATGACCATAGGAACCCAAAAAAAGTAACTGTCAAATTAGAATAAAATAGTTAGTGATTTAACAACAAAACTTTATTTGCCGTTGCAAGTTCGCTAAAAAAATTGCAAAATTTGCATGTAAATTTAACCTAAAGGTGAATTTACACAGTACCCGTTTTTCGTACGTTTTCGTACGTTTTTTTACGTTTTTGCTTCTCCTTCACAAAGTATGCGCTTTTTCATCCGCATTTTTATGTGTCCATATCCGCACTAACCAGACAGTCACCTACTCGACAAAAGTTTTCCGAAAAAATTTTTTTGTAAAGGGGTACAGCTCCATTTCGAAATATCGCTTTTATCGTTCATACACAAATTTCTTGAACAAAATTTTTATGTACATATAACAATCTACTTAGTGCGTATATGGACTTATAAAAATGCGGATGAAAAAGCGCATACTTTTTCAAAAAGAAGCAAAAACGAAAAAAAAACGGACGAAAACGTACGAAAAACGGATACTGTGTAAATTCACCTTAAGAGTTTTTCACGCAAAAACGGCAATCTAAAATATAAATAAGTTCGACGTCACGAAGAAATATTTTAACAGCTATTGCGCAAAAGAACCGGATTAAACGGTACGATCTAAAGCAAATCAAAAAAGGCGTTCACTTAAAACGTTATTCGAATTTCAATAAACCAAGTCTTGATCTTTAACCAATAAATGTGCGGATAAATGAAACCTGGTCCGAAGCTAGAAATAAACAAATCGCCGCTACAGCAACGTTTGTTGCAACAATGTAGTCACGCAGTAAAACATCTCAGTCTTATTTTGCTCGAGAATTCACATGTTTTACAGGAAACCCGAATCGTAACCCAGTTTCACTTCGTCAGCTGGCCTGATCATGGTGTACCCACGAATACGTCATCAATGGTTTATCTACGCAACATGGTCAACCAGCAGCATTCAGACAATTTGCTAGGTGGACCAATCATTGTGCATTGCAGGTAACAGCTTATTACATACAGTAGCTTGGATTATTTATTACTACACTTGTATTTTATTTAGATCGAATTCATAAAAACTTGTCAAATGTCTAGCAAAAATAGCATAATTGTGTTTATGACTAAGGTTTCAGGCTACAGCATAAACGCTTATTCATCTTTCATGACTGTGTTTTAGTTTGCTCAAAACTATTTTGCCTACTAATTTATTGAAACAAAACCAAAAACCTGTTTTCCATCTTTTATCTTCTTTATCTACTTTTACTTTCAAAATCATTTCTAAAAAATTATCTCTATTTATGATCAAGACTTAAAATATGTTGGCATCTGGGTGGCTGCTTGACTCGATGACTGATAAGGTCTTTTCGCAGCTACCTTGTCGTGACAATTGGTTCTTACAAGGTACATGAATGAGCCTTGTTTATTATTATCGTATATTCTTTACTATGTGATTCGTGTTAACGTAATATTTTAGTTATAGACAAAAATAAAAAAATGGCTTGACTTGACTAAACAAGCTTTTTTTTTGAACAGAATGCAATGCGTTTACCCATTTAGGAACAATGACTAACAACCTTTTTCAATACTTATGAGCACTAAACACAAAACAGTAAATAAATTGTCTGGAAAAACTTGAAACTTAGGTAGGGATCGCAATACAAAAAAAGAATTAAACTTGCGCTGACTTTAATCTAGTGTACAATTTTAAAAATTACTTGTTTCATCATCAGCAGATAATGTTTATTAAAAATGTTTGCTCAAGTTCTGTTTTTTGTTTTACATTGAGATTTACTCAAATATTCTAGTCATTATGCTCAGAAATCGCAATGGTTTAACCTTTTATGAATTAGCGATGGGGCTGGAAGAACTGGGGCTTATATTGTTATCGATTTGTTAACCGACATTTTGCAAGATGTGGACTCAATTGACCCAGTGAAAGAAGTTATGGCAATGAGAGAAAATAGAAAAGACATGGTGCAAAATGCGGTAAGTTTTTGCGTGCTTTAAAGATTTATACAAGCTATAGCTGCTTTTGCTAATTTTATGCGCAAGTGCATAATATGAAATATCAAAATGCAGAGCGCCGAAGAACTTATCCGCGGGCAAATGTTTTGAAAGTTCATTTCTGATCAGTCAGTGGAAGCTAAAATGTTAGATAAAATGTTAGAAAGTTCATTTCTGGTCATGAACATAAAGTTAAAAAGTGTTTCAAAATTGTGTAAATTAGAAGACGCGATAAACAAACTCGTGTAATTGAAACTCATCATAGACAGGTATGCAGAGGCTATAAGGGTCTGGGAGTAATTTTTTGTAATTGCGAGCCGCTGAAAGATTTTTGTAAGGACCTGAGGTCGCAACTTTTAGGACAAAAACTCTGAATTTTTCCCAGGTTATACATTTAAATTGGTTGGCAAAATTTTGAAGTGAGAGGACCCGGGCCCCCTGGTTGTCAATATTAATATTGCTGTAAATTGCTGTTGTACGCGAAAACGTAAAAAAAAAAAAGAAACTGAAAAAACAATAAACGTTGTTGTCATCATACTTACCATTGGAGGAATTTCAATAAGGGAAAAAGGGTGGGCCCTATATGCCCCCTGGAGACGCTTATTGTTGATGCAGCAGTTTCGGCCGCTGACAACATATCTACACAATAGTTACTGTATGTTTTTGACGTTTGCGGGTCAGAGATTTTATAATTTTATTGCTTGCTTGCTTCTGGCCTAAAGGTGAGTTTACACAGTATCCGTTTTTCGTGCGTTTTCGTCCGTTTTTGCTTCTCCTTGAAAAAGTATGCGCTTTTTCATCCTCATTTTTGTAAGTCCATATACGCACTAAGTAGACTGTTATATAAAGATAAAAATTTTGTTTAAAAATTTTGTGTATGAACGATAAAAGCGATATTTCGAAATAGAGCTGTACCCCTTTACAAAAAAATTTTTTCGGAAAACTTTTGTCGAGTATGTGACTGTCTGGTTAGAGCGGATATGGACACATAAAAATGCGGATGAAAAAGCGCATACTTTGTGAAGGAGAAGCAAAAACGTAAAGAAACGTACGAAAACGTACGAAAAACGGATACTATGTAAATTCACCTTAATGGTTAGTAGGGCAGAAGCCAAGGGAAGAGCCACCACAATGGCGAATCCTTAAAACAAGCTGAAATAAGCAATGCGAAAAAGTTATCTTCCCACAGGATTTGAACCTGCAGCCTTTGGATCACCGATCCACTGCTTTACCACATGATCTAGAGAGGATGTCTCCTTGCATGCTTAATTTGGTGATTTAAGCTGTGATTCCTATGAAACGAAGCAAAAGCGTTATCGTTTTCTATGAATTATCGCCATTAGACTTGATCACCTTCTCAACAAATTTCTAAACCTTGTAAACAAACAGTCGTAAAGGGTCGTAAGTTTTGTTCGATAATGCGCAGCCGTGTACGTTCATGACTAAGCACGACTAAGCGCGACGTCTTTGCCGCAAAACAACGTAAATAACGAATTTCTTGAAAATCGACCAAAACCAGACAGCGTGAAAGAATTCGCTGGTGCCCGGGCATTAAAATTTGATTTTGACAGCTCGAATGTCTGATATTCGCCTGAAAACACAGGGACGAGTTCAACAATTCATTAAATGCTTTAAAACCATAACTTTTTTTTTAAACCAAAAATTTCACCATCACGTACAGTACTTGAGTAAATTTCTGCAAAAGTCATGAAGTTTCAAGATTTTTGGATAAGGAATATTACCAAAAAATTTCGCTCTGAAGTTTTGTTGTGTCGCATCGACACACTAACCCGCTGAATAGGGTTAAACCCAGCAATTTGCTTGTTCTATGATGTTGATAATAATTTATTTATGCTGTTTTTGGCAGGAGAGCATAACTTTTTCGCTTTGCTTGTTTTAAGTAGTCGCCGTTCTGGTGGCTCTTCCTTTCGCTTCCGCGCAGGTAGCTTTTAAGCCAGAAGTACGCACACGATTAACATTAAAATCTCTGGCCTGCAAACGTCAAAAACATCACAATTAACTTATTATTAACAGATAGAACAAGCAAGTAGCTGTTTTTAAATTGCCAAAATTAAGCATGCAAGGAGACATCCTCTGTAGCTCAAGTGGTAGAGCAGTGGACCGTAAAAGCGGGTTTAGATTCTCGCGTTGCGTTGCCTTTCGCGCGCAGTTTTGAAGAAAATAAAACTTACAAAAGGGGTTTACATTCTTGCGAAAGCGTTAATGCAGAGGTTGTGACGTATAGCGACCCCGCGTGCTGATGAAATGGATTTCATAATGTTGCATTGCCACGCGTGTACGTGAAGCAGTTCCTGGTTGTGATTGGTCAAAAAAAAAAGTTGATGATTCTTAAACACAGCAATTCGAAAAAAATGGTATCATTTGCACGCGACCTTGTGGAGAGCAGAGCAATAAGCTATTAATTCAAATCTAAAGTTGCAGTTAGAATAGTCGATTAGGTGTTGTGGAATGTTAGTTTGCTTTTCATCGGCAATTGAAAAGAAAAAAGGATAGTCTACACAATGATCATTAGAAGAATTAGTGACAAAACAACACAGGCTAGGTTCTTTTCAAGTGTGGAAAATACATCAGGAAGGCAAAAATATTAAAGATTAGCAAATCTCTTAGCAAATTCGTGTAGCCTATTTAATTGTATAGCCAAACCAATCGGTCTCTCTCTTGTTCCAGCTTGCACTGTTTATGGCACCAGTAATTGTAAGCCTAACAGTCTATACTTAAGTTGTTGACAACCTGTTAAAATGTTTGGGCAATATTATTGGCTGTCTTTTCCGGTTTCTAAAAGGTGATAAATTTTGTCTTAGGTCTCAATAGCCTAGTCAATAACTTAAAATGTTTATTGTAGGCTATATTGCAGGAATTAATTTGAATTATCTTCTCTAATTGGCTGATCTTATAATTTATTTAATTTGATTTGAAATTTACGGCTACTACTACTAATCTGCTGGAGCTGCCGCACTGTTGACTATTACAGATTTTTCAACAAAGCTCAACGTATCCAAATTTTTGAGGTTTTGTGCTTATGATTTTTATCATCCCCCTCCAAAATTTTCTGAATCCGCCACTGGTGAGCAACTATCAATAAGAACAAGAATTAAACATGATTTGGTTATTATCACCGCTTCAAAATTTTTTCACTGAATTAGCTTTGTTGGTTACCAACAACAACGAAGGTAATGCAACGCGAGAATGTAAACCTCACAAGTGCAGGCGTTGACGTGTTGCGCTGCAACGGAACGCAACGCGAGAATGTAAACACGGCCTTAATCTAAAGTTCGAATCCTGTGGGAAAATAACTTTTTTGCATTGTTGTTTTAAGTAGTCGTCGTTCTGGTGGCTCTTTCTTAGACTTCCGTGCTGGTAGGCTTTAGGCCAGAAGCACGCAACCGAATATAATCAATTTTCAGTTAGTCAAAAACGATTTGTGTTAATTTTTTTATGTTTATTTATGTCAATCTCTCAACCAAGAAAAATATGATTGACTTTATTTGCCAATATGAAAAATTGTTGGAGACAAACTACTATATCGGTTACCATCTAGTTATTGTTTCAGAACCAATACGTATTTTTGCACAAAATGGTGGTAGAAAACTATATTCTTCCAAAGACTGATTATTCCGTGGATGAATTTAAACAGATTTTAAAGCAAGATATATGGTGCGTATGGCGCTATATATTGTGCCTAAACTTAGAGAATAAATTTTTTGTTTAATTATATACCACTGAGCTTTCGATAAAAGTTTTTGCGTCTACGACCTAACGCAACACAATTTCTTTTAAAGAAATGTGACAGAGTTAGAGAGCTGTTGGCGACACGGTGTCTAATTTGATTCGCTCGGTAATTAAACCTCAAAATTCCCGTTTAGTAGGCGTTCTGAAAAACATAGTCAGATGGTAATCTTTTGCCCTTGGCCAGCCTTCCATAATTGTCCTTCTCGGATTAATCTAAGCAGGAAACATTAAAAATCTATAGTTTACATTTTGCTTGTTTTTTTCCTTGTACATTGACAGTTTTGTTTCATTTGGCTCTTTTTCTTTACCTATTCAGTTCTTGGATTATTTGCGTAGGCCATAGGAAGTGTTTTTCATATATAGATCTTGTAATAGGATAATGCCGTCAGTAAGTTACTAAATACGTTATTTTTGGTCTATGTCTTGGAAGCAGGGCCGGATATAGGGGAAAGGTAGCGCAAAACCCCCACTATTCACCATTAGTCCGTAGCCTGTATATTTGCGCAGTGCTGTGCAAAATAAATATACTTGAAAATATTTGCCTTGTAGCAAATTGACTTAGTCAACTTTTCCACTTTTTTTGTTATACAGTAAGTTAATTCTATCATTTTGATGTCACAGAGGCATTTTTACTCCATGAGCAAGGAAGGAATAAGTCGGTATGAAATAATTTCGTAATCAGCTTGACCTAACAATCTTATATTTTTTGTGGGAGCTATGGGGTTTTAATTCCCCTTAGGTAATTCAGTTAGAAACTGTAATCCAAAATTGTAATCGTTTAAACATTCTTGGGCTTGACCTGTAAGTATCAGGAGAGCTTGAAAGAGCTGGAAAATTTAAATTTTCAACTGGCTTTCAAATATTTGCAATTTATTTGTTTCAAATGGTTCTAAAAAATTACAAAAATCGCCCCGTGGCTGGTGGCATTGCCCCCATACCCCGTCTGTGCTACGCTTTTCATAGTGAGACATTTTTAAAACAAAGCTATTTGACCTTCTGGTTCAAGGCCCTCTCCCACCCTTTATCAAAATCAGGTTGCGCGCTTGCGTAGACTATACCTTTCAAGCATTTGTTTAAAACAAACTTGATTTAATTATTGAAGCAAAAAAATAGGGCCTCCACCAAACTCGGTTTCCAAATCACTCCACCATATAAATCCGGTACTGATTGGAAGAATTTTATATCATAAAGAAAGAGCAAACGACGTACAATATGTCATTGTATTAGCCAATTTATCAACGAATTAAGGAGAGTTTCCTGTGATTATACAAAAAACTGCATTTGCTAAATAAGCATAACTGCACAGCAAGTTGCTTTGTTTTGTACTGTACCCACAAATAAATCTATTACTTTGTATAATAGAATAAGGACCTACCCACCAAACTAGAAACAAACGTTACACATCTATCTGTGTGGTGAATGGATTCTCACTTTTCAGAAAACTTGATTGTTTTGAAACTGTCACTTTTTGATTGTGTTGTTTTGTAGTACAATGCTCTTATCAACGCAAAAAGTTGGGTGGATGTTTAAAAGTAAACCGCGCGCTAACATTGAGCTGAATAACAACAACGCGTTATTGGCTACTCTTTGATTTTATTTTTCCGTTGTTGCATTAGGACCAAAGTTGTGAACTCTGAATTGGATTTGTTGTCAGAAAGAGCAATTACTACGCCATCAACTATACCAGACAAGGTCCCCAACGAAAGCAATGCCTATTTGAATGAAGAACTTGGTAATCTACACCTCTACAGAATGTTTTACTGATTTAAAAAGTTATCACTAATGTCATTAGGAGAACCACGCTGAGAGTATCAGGCAGATGTTGTATATTTTTGTACTTTATCCCCTAACGATTGCTCTTTGCATTTCTGATGGTTTCTCTTAGAAAAAAAGAAAATCTTGTAGCGAAGTTCTTTTTTTTGGAAAGTTCAATCTTTTTTTAAATTAAATTTATTAGCATGCAATACAATAGTTTTAAAGTGATTGTTGCATCTTTTTTTCTTACTTTCAGTAGAAAGCGACAATCAAACTATCCTTTGGACGTTGCAGGATTTGACAGTTGTTAAAATACTGGTTGAGTTTTGCTTTTTTTTTGGTAAATTTGGTGCTTTGCTAGAGCACACAACGCAGATAAGATTAACGTAAAGTTCTTTATCCCAGAATGTTACAATGCGCATAGCGATTAAGTTGCGAGTTAAAAATCTCTGCATCATTTGAGCCATTTTTCCAAAAACTAATTTACACGATTTATTTGACCAAACCATTTTGCAAAGAGGGGAAGGAGGCCTCTACTGTATCTAACTCTTAAAGCAAAAAGTATGAGAACACCAAATTTGGAATGCAAATTGGTGTTTACCAAAATGTTTTTATAAACAAAGAGGTTTTAAAAGTGCATTCAGAACAGAAATTTTTTATTCAATTTCTCTCAAAAATAATTGACAGATCAGAAGACTAAACTCATCAAATTTGAGCTTTCTACAATCTTTCGTTACTAAGATATAACAGATTAGATTTCCTCTAAAAAAGACTCTTTCTTCCGTATAAGTTTTGCCACGGTTGCCAACTAGAACAAAATTTTAAAAAGTTACTGCATATTTCTAATTCTCAATAAAAGTTTTGCGGTTGAGTTATTGTAAAACAAAGTAAAGGTTTAAAACTGTGAAATTAGCTAATTTTTTATAAATGTAAGCCAGCTTTTCAAAAAATTTTTTTCTGTCACAATACCGACAAAATGGCAACTCTGAACTAAGAGGTAAAGTGGTAATTTAAGCTGCAATATCTTGAAAACGGCAAGAAGTAGAAAGTTCTAATTTGGTAAAAATGCATTATAGGCTTTCACCAATATTTTGGTACATACTAAAAAACTTGACATGAATGCCCTTTTAAGCTGATGAAGTCATTATAGTGACGTCAGAGCCATTTATTTGAAAAATGGCGTCTTTTTTCAATTTTGCACGTAGGCTTGTTTTTTGATACTGAATTGCGATATGTTTAAGCTAAGGTGATTATTTCATTGAGAAAAGTTCTTTTGCCTTAGTAACTTCCAAAATTTCATGGGTTATTTATAAATAAATTTGACTTAAAGTTAAATTAATTTTAAGTAGATATGTTTTTTTGAAGATTTGTCGCAAAAAAAAAACAAAAAGATGGGCAATTTGGACATTTTTGTCTCCCTTTCGCGTAAAATAGCGCAAAGCAACTATGGGGTGCCTAACTTCTGTTTTAGATAAAGTTGAGTTCTGCTGGCAAAACAAAAGAGTAGATAAATGCTTACAGCTTAGTTTGGTGTTGTTCAACAAACAGTATAATATTGTAAAAAATTAAATGTTTTAGCCAGCCCCCATGACGTGCGTTTTTGGTGCCATCACGAGGGAATGGTTTATATGAATGCATCAACGGTTAAAGTGAGTTTCTTATTTCGTAGTGTTGTGTACTATTATTTGCTAGTTTTGTATGAAGCAAAGCAAAATATAACAGCAGTGACCAGGGGTGCCGAAACACGGGGAGGATGGATGGATATATCCCCCCCAATAACTTGGCAGTATCCCCCCAAATAATTTGAATGGGTGTACATCTCAGCAAAAATTGGGAAAAAAAGTATTTTATTTTTGATGAAGACCTTTTTTTGGTCTTCACCTGAATTTGGGGAAAAAAGTGTTCCATTTGCATTTTTTTTTTATTCTTCACTAAATTTCCAAACTTGAACAACATCCTGGTTGAGGTTCATCCCCCCCAATGTTGAAAATAGGGCAAATTTGGGGTAAAATTGCAAATTATCCCCCCCAATGCTCAACACAGATCGGCCCCACTGGCAGTGACTGCAATGAATGTAGCTTGAAACGTAGTGCCTCTGAAAAAAACAAAAACGAACTTGACTGTTTGCGGGTCTGATATAAAATGCTTCATGTAGCAAAACAAAGGTCTGCGTTTTGAATTTATGAAGTTATGATCATGGTCTGACTAGCTATATAATATGTAACTGACTTGTATTTGAGGTAAGTTCTTTCTAAAATTTTCATGGTTTCGTGTAAACGTTTTTTATACTCTTTATTGATAGAATGGATATTTTCCTGGGCCTGTCATTGCTTCTTCTGAACCTCAAATCGACAAAGAAAATTTGTTTTGGGAGATGATTTTGGTCAAGAAATGTCGGATTGTGGTGGCGATGGAAAGCTTGGTATAAACGATTTCAAATTTTACAGTATCCTGTGGTAATGTTGTATCAATTTTGAAATACAAAATTGGTTTCATCTCCATTATACTAGCCTACTAGTAACTAACAGGCACAGTTTTCCACTAGGTAGTTCGTTATTTGAAATAATTAATTGGTGTAGCCAACTCTGTAACAGAGGAAGTTTAATTTGCAAGCCTGTCAAATCAGGCATCTTGTTATCAACTAGAACGTAACATTTTTGTAGATAATTAAAATTTTTTGTTTGGTTTTTCAATGGACTCTTCTTTTGCCAGCACGAAACTCTAAAGATCTTTGTTGAATAACAACAACAATTTTACCATTGCACAAAAATCAAAAAAAAAAAACAAGCAACACCAGTCTAAGCGTTTGTAGCTTGATGTAACTGCTTACTTACTGATAAAGTATTTTAAATGCATTTAGGGAAAGTGATATGAAAATAATTGGTTTCATAGCCGCTAATCAAAGTCAAATCTTTCGACAATTATACGTTTAGTTTTTGCTGAGTACAACTAAGACCAAAATCAATTGCTGAAGTTCCGAAAGTTTTTAAATATACTATTTGACTTTGAATGTAAATATTGAAGTTAACTTATTTGCTAAGGCTTGTTGCAAATTCTTCACGTCAAAAAAAGAAAACGGTTTTAATCCAAACATTATTATTTTATTGAAAATAATAAACATGAAAAGAAGATATTTTTTATTATGGATCAACCACACAGCTACGTCTTTCTTGGATAGCACTTTTTCTATTATATTTGATTTTTTTGTGGTAGTGTCTTAAGCAAATGCTCTAAATCTGAAGTTGGTCTTCCTCAAACTATAACTTCAACTTTAGCGTGAAAACTTAGTCTAGAAAAAACTCTCAAGTTTGAGATTAATCTTCCTCTGTTTTAGCTCATATCCTCTCATTAAACTTTATTGCACTAAGAAAAGTACCTTGTTGAAGTTCCAATGAACTAAACACTAAGTAGGTGTTGTTTTGATTTTTTCCTATTTTATGACCTCATATATTTGAGGCAAGCTGCAATACCAGGTTGGAAAGCAATACGCGCTTTTGCAATTAGTATGAGAAAACAGGCACAATTTCACTTGGTTTATTAAAATTTTCTGGGGTATAGTGAGACTGAGTCGACAGTGCTTCATCTCTTCATGCATTTGAAGCGGCGCATCATAGAGATAACAGCTACACCGAACCGGTAATTTGGGCATTTTAAGGCGAAAAACTTAACATGAAAGCAGCATATTATCTAAACAAATTCAAATATTACTATTTAATAAAGTTTTTGATATATACTTCGATTTTTGCAAAATATTTCTATTTTAATTACATGCACTGTTTTTCTTTGCTTTGGCACAATTCGACAGGTGAGGCACGGCCTCACCTGCCTCCCTTGACCTGCTAATGATTTTACCATAAAGTTTTCAGCTTGTCGCTTCATATTAGTTTTTAGCATTTACGATTATTTCAGAGCAATGATTCTTTCACTCAAATACTGCACAGCGGGAATGACGTCATACGGTTTGGAGATGTGGTCATCACCGTACTACAAGTTTACGACCTTGGAGCAGCATTGGTGCGAGAACTCAATGTTTCTGTGGCTGGAAACTCGAAAGTCAGTTCATTGTTATTTAATTACTTTGTTTATTTGTCATGTTGCTTTTTTATTTGTCATTTTGTCAAAACGACGAAGAGGTTTCTTTTTACTTTTGGTATTTCTAATCGAGCTGGCTGTTGCCAGGTTGTCGATTTCAACTAATGGAAACTCTTTTTAGCATCAAGCAGGACAGTTTTCAAATACCAATTTAAAAGTTGACCAAACCATGAATTGAAAAAATGGCGATCAATCCGCTTTACCTCAGTTGCTAATTAATACCACGTCGGTTGATCTTTTGAGGTTAAAATTTTCTTCTACAAACTCCTAACTGGATGTAAATCCTAACTTTTTACAATGAGTAATTACCCAATAATTTCACTTATAGGCTGATTAGACAATGATGAATGATTTTTTTCTATCTAAGTTATGGGATTGCAAAAACACAAAAATTAATCAGACACAAATGCACAAACAAAGATTAAATTGAAATTGAGTCTTCAGTCACGAGGTGATTACGAGGCAGATTATTTTCTTTTTTTTTAATATATTTTAACTGATTTTACCTAACGTATGAGAAAAATTTGACTGAATGATGTTATCACTGATTTAATGACTAAATGACTCATTACTTTTTTTTCAATAATTTCCAAAGCAATAAATGTTAACGTCACAGGTGTCTCAAATTTAAATGATAACATAAGAATAACAATTTGTTGGATTAAGCAAAGCCAACAAATAGTTTTAATTCTGAACTATATAGGCTATAACTGATTAAGAAAACCAATTTGATAATTGAGTACAGTGAACCCTCGTTTATCGCGGCGGATACGTTTTAAAAATAAACCGCGATAGGTGAAATCCGCGAGTAGTCAGCTTTATTTTTAACTGAACTTTTTTTTTTACAATGCAATCACTGTACTGCAGAATAAAACAAAAAATAAAACCTCTTTCTAGGCCCAAAATGTGTTTAAGAAATAGAAATATTAACGTTTTCTCACAAATAACTCTAATGGTTGAAAGAACGGTGTTGTAAAACAATTATTTTTTATTGCAATGAACTTAATTCTAGACAACAGTAACGCCCCTCAGCCAATCAAAATTCACTGTAAACAAAAGCACTGTAAAAAATTCCGCGAAACAGCAAAGCCGCGATAAGCGAAACGTGATATTGCAAGGAATCCTCGTTTACCATACAGTAGATGCATAATCAAAATCATATTAATATTAACAAGCTCAAAACATGTTTCGGAATCGACTATCTTCTAAGTTCTTAAATCTCTTGTCAAAAACTTTTTTCTAAAAGGTTAGCAAACAACGTTTCGAAATGTGCAGAATTATGTAAAAACCGTGCTTGCTGCATTAGTGCATGCCCGATCAAACCTTGACAGCAATGCGCAAGCTTACATGTAGGCTACAGTATCAGCTAAAATGTACTAACTGAAAATGCATAAAGTTTATTTCCAGCTTTTTCTATAGAACATGACTGTAACCCATGCGCTCATTAAAAGCGAAATTGAAGCAGCAAAGAACTCTTGTTCGATTCTCACCAAGGTAGCTGGGTGGATCAAAACGTCAATTGAGGAGAATGAAGGGTCGTCTGCATTGGTTTACTGCAGGTATGCAATAAGATTTGCCAAATCAGAGAAGTATTAAGTTTTTATTAATAAGTCAATTATGATGTTTTTTGACGTTGGCTGTTAAGTGTTAAGTATTAAAATATAAATAATTAGTATTAAGTGTTAAGCATTAAGCGTTAAGAGCAAAGTATTAAGTGCTAAGTGTAAAGTATTAAGAGTTTAGTTGAATTTTTTTTGCAATGCCACTCTTCTCTATGACTCCTGTTGTGAACAAGATATTGTAAACTACATGGCCTAAGATTTACCGGGATGTCAAAAAAAAAAACGCTTGAACATTCGACAGAAAAAGTAGAAGTGTCGGAAAAAATGCTAGCAGATGCAAAAAATAGTTAGCAAAATTTTAACGTTTGATAAATAATACAAAATTTTGTTTCCAATTTTTAGAGACGGTTTAAGCAAAACCGGTGTCTTCCTTGCTGTTGTTGTGATGATCGAAAGGATTCGATTCGAAAGAAGAGTTGATGTTTTTCGAACAGTGAAAGACCTAAGAGACTACAGACCAAGAATGGTCAACGATTTAGTAAGTTGTTTGTTTTGAGAAATCGATGTTGTTGATGCTTAAAAGCTAGTTATGCTGTAAACTAACGTTGGAAGACACTTTTTGTTTTGAAAAAAAAAGAGCAACAAATAATTGTATCACTCAACGAATTTTAAAACCGTAATTTGTTGAATAGAAGTTGTCTTTGAATAAAACCCGCCCTCGAATTGATTAAAAAAAACAATAGAAGCCCCGACGGACAAAACCGCTTTTTATTAACACAAGAAAACAAAGTAAACAAATCTAACGACAAGCAACGAAAAAAACTCAGACAAGGTACGTTTTATTTCAACTTTACTGAATCAACAGTTACCGATATTTTCATTATCATCATCGATAATACTGATATCATTTAAGCCATTACTATCAATGAGCCTTTCATTTCCGAGACAGAAAATTTTTGCAATATAGTTGGTTGTAATCCCGCAAACAATGCTTACTGGACATAAATTTGGAGGTGAAAACGGTCATATAAAAAACAGAACCCGATTTTGAATAGAAACCGTCTTCGAACAGAAACTGCACACAATGTTCAAAAATAAAAAAAAATAGTACCCGCGGCTTTTGGTCATGAAAATATGGTAAGTCAATCCCTTCGTAGTTTCTGATCGTAAAAACGATTTTGAAAATTTTTGTGTTCTCATATTAGCGGTATTATACTGCAATTCAGGTCAACTAAAAAGGAACAAAGCTTTTTCAGTGCAAATGAACCCGTGATATATTTTATAGAAAGACTACAAAAGATGTTACTCCCTCATTGATGAATATTTGAGAGAAAATCTAATCCAATAAGGGGATTACTTGATACCATCTTTTTGTGCACTTTCTAAATACTGTGTAACTATGTACTGGTCTAAATTACCAATATGTTAAAAGAAATTGCGGTCAAGGACTCTTTTAGCACCAGTTTTGTGTTGTTATTTGCGCTTTTCAATTCCATCAGTTCGAATGCTTGATAATTTTATTTTTAAATATTGTACAAATTTGTGGGCCATAAATGGGCGGAATTTTTGCAACTAATTTAACAGGAAAAGTAAGTAACAGCTTTATCAGCCCATTGCAACCTTTAAAAAATTGAAATTTTTGAGCCCACCAAATTAGTTTTTCAAATTCTCATAATAAGGTTATCATAGATTTTCAAATTAAAGCCTTATTTTTGATTACGCCTGCATGGGAAATTTGAAGATTTTGTATGATCAAAACCGCAATGTTTTAGTAATTTCAAATCGCAAACTTCTGTCAAATAACGTCTATTTATTTACCTCATTACAAAATTTTCTGAATTGTTTGAATTATGATAAAATGCAATCGAGTGAAACAATCAAAATTAACTGATTTGCACTAGTTTGATTGAACTTCAAATGCTTCGGGGATTATTACAACTTGTATGCTGGCTCGATGCTTAAAGATGCATTTGAAATACGAAATTTTTTTTTTATTTATGCGTAAAAATTTCTAATTTGGATGTTTGTAAAATCCGTTTATTATTAATTTTGCTTGTGGTATTTTTTATGAGTTCATTCATAACTATAAAATCACAGTAAAATGTTAAAAGCACGAGAGTTGTTATCTAACTCTTGTGCTTTTTACATTTTACTGTGATTTTATAGTTTTGCTTTGCTCTGATATTACGTCATGGAGCAATGTTTCAGAAGATTGACCATCAACAATTTTGTATTTGTTCATTCACATAGACTTTAACTACTAATTCGTTTCTTTCTATTTATTCGATAGAGTACTTTTTTTATTTTACTGTAAAATGCATTTTGTATACCGTGATATCTATGCGATGATGTAACATAAACAAGGGACCATTGTTTATGATCAAGTTTTATGATGTTTTCTATGTATGTAGCTAAAGTATATATTAAATCTTAATTATTTTTTTTTGTTTTTTTTGCCTATAATCGCTCCCATACAGGGAAAGCCGTAATAATAGACATTTGTCTTGCAACAACATTAATCGAATGACTAATAGTAATAATTTTTTGCAATAATTTTTTGTTGTTGCTAAGCCACCTAAACTTGCCAACTAAGTCATCTGACACCCATTAGGTGCAGCTATCATTTTTCTAGTTGTGCAAAGAGGAAACCTTTGTATTAACCTTATGTTCCTCAACCTTTTTTAGGGCGTTGACTCCTCAACGGCAGGGCTCCTGAAGCCCACCATGGTTTTTCGATAATAACTTCAAAACTACCCAAGCTAGAAATTTCAAAATTTCACTGCATGGTAGAGCATTTAGTCATCTTTCAATATAGCAAAAACAACTTAGGAATTTATTCCCGAGAGTAAATGAAGTATGCATTTTATTTGGGGTCGAAAAGTTTCTGATTTTAAGCGCTTACTTAAAAGCGTTAAAAGGGATTATAATGGTTGCGCACAATTATAGTTGAGCGTGAAATGAGATTATAATTGCTTCGCCGTGATAAGCGGTAGCGTTAGTAATTAAGATAATGACGTAGACAATACGCTTATTGAAGGTCGACGAAATCGTTCAACCATCACAAAAATTTCGGACAATATTAATTATTTGAACTGATCCAATGATGTGACATAGTTCGATGACATATGATAAGCTTTATTCATGCATTGTGTGAATTAATATACTTTGCAAGATTGCATTAAATTCTTAATGAGTGTGAACAAAACTGTACCGTAAATTAAAACCCCACAGTATAATAAATTAATTGAATTACTTTTGGGTAAAATACTGCACATACAATGATAGCCCTGTAAACTTGAAAGCAATGTACGTCTGAGTCGAAATCGGGCGGGGCTTTCTGAGTCGGGTTTGGAACCTAAAGTTGACAAAAATTTTGGGCTTAAGTCCAGCTTAAGGCGTACTGTTTTTTTTTTCTTAGGTGTACCAAAATATAATCAAAACAACCTGGCAACATTGCTAAATTTTTCAGACCTAACTAAACTTTTGAGTTTTTTGGGCATGATTTGGACTTCAAATTAGTATTTGGGTTCGGGCGTATATTTGTGGGTTCGGGCCGGGTTCGGGCCTGAATTAGTCGGCCTGTTTACAATTCTGACGTATGTACAATAGAGTTGTTGCAAAACCAAATGCACTACTTTTTCATAAAATACAGCGATAAGCTGCAAGCTGACCTCGTTTATTTCAATTGCGGCGTGTTGTCATATTGCATTTAATTCAAATCAAATCTCTCATCACCCTTGCTGCATTACGCCAAAGCGTGTTGCAAGTTACTGTAATGGGGCCCATCTTTGCGTCATTGCACCCAGACAGCACAGCTTCATTTGAAGAAATGCTGCAACGGTGTTAGCCGTTGGCAACATTGTGTCCAATTTGACTGGCCCAAGATTTAAACTGCATTCCTCCAGTTCCAGAAATGAACGCGATTTGTTAAAATTTGAAACTTTTGAAGCAAAATGCTTGCAACAACAAACTAGCATATTAAATGCATAATAACGGCAATTGCGGTTTAATTTACAGTATTTTACTGTGCTTTTACTCAGTAAAAAAAATTAATACAGTTAATGAGGTTAAAGTTTTTTTTTACTATAAGTTGAAAAAATCAATTTTTTTACTTATTTCTTTTTTAATTTGCTGAAACAATTTATACTAATAAAGGATTTATTCTATCATTTATTCCAATTAAATGCTGCGAAATTGTTCATATTATATAAAAGAATGATTGTTTTGGATCCTAAAATCGTAAATTTGTTATGATCTCCGTTTTTGAAATCAACCACGAAATTACTCCCAAACGCAGTCATACACATAAAATCATTTTCATGTGAAACAAGTAGTAATCGATTTCAAAGTTCTCAGATAATGATTTTAACAATAGAGATACTAATTAAAATCAAATCACAAACAAGAACAATATAATTGGAATAAGCGCTAAATAAACAATACGGAATAGCAATCAGCGTTGGTTTTTACACTCAAGTGAGTATTTTCCAGTATTGTTTATCTATCTGTATAAAGCATAGCACATTACACTAATGAATAATATTGTCTTGTTAACGATTTCTAATTTACCTAACAAAATTGCAATATAACAATAATTACGTAATATACAGTATTTGCTATAGCTTGCAAAAAAAAAAAAAAAACTGTTCAATAAAAAATAGAATGCGTTACAAAATTATCGGCATTTTTAGTATTTTTTATGATTTTCTAATCATGTGAAACACTTTCTGAACAATGTAAAAATACGCCAAAAGCGCAAAAAACTTTTGATCATTCTTGGGGCTTAGTTTTTAAATATCCTAAGGTATGGGTGCACCCAGCAGGATTTGCGAGAGAGGGCTGGGGGTGCATCGTACCCAGGCCTTGGTTTAGAAATCTCGGGAGGGTCTATAAGTTCACGTGCACAAAATTAGTAGTAGTTTGGTGAGCATGCATGTAAAAGTCGGCCGGATTTCCGGTAGAGATCTTTTTCTTGGTCATCACGCAATTTTTGACAAAAGCTGGTCGAGTTTGCGATGAAGAGCTTTTTTTGTCTTTACCCAAATAAAAAGCTGTTGTTCTTCTCCTTTAGTTCCCGCCTTGGTCTTGGCAAAAGAGCTCAATATCAGTTTTCGTACCCTGATAAAATTTCTCTCTGAGTATCTGGTCACCTGGCAAGGCCTAATAAAAGCAAGTTTCGAAACAGTTTAGAAGGTTTCTAGGTATTACTGCAATGCGAAATGCAAAAATTTAAAAACTGAAAACTTCTGTGATGATTATTTACGCTTGAGTAGCAATATCCTTTGATTATTATTATCTAGTAGCAATACGTTTTGGTCTCTAGAGAAGGAGGTTTGAGGTTTAAATCTCTGGCCAGTCAAATCGGGCACAGTTTTGTTAACGGCTCGCCACCACTGCGACATTTCTTTGGAAGGAACTGTGATGCCCGGGCACAATGACGAGAAGATGGGCCCCACAAACTCGCTACACACTTTGACGTAATACAGCAAGTTTAATGAAGGTTTAATTGATTTATTTTGAACTCTTTGTCACCTAAAACTAATTACAGAAACATTGTGTGTGTAAAAGTCAATAAATAATAAAAAAAAAAACATCAACATAGGGGCGTGTGATTGAACTAGTTGACGGCTTTATGTGTAGGTCAAATTAAAAACAAAGCTTTTCATTTTTAATTTTGTAAATTGGATGTAGAGCATTAAAAATAAAGCTAGACTATATTGAGCATTAGTTTATATTTTGCATTGGCCAGTTAGTTAAACACTTACGCAATTGCTAATGGAACGGAAAGTTAAAAGTCAATTGCCGGGCAGGTCAAATCCGATACAATTTGGTTACGGCTTGCAACCACCGCTACATTTATTTAAAAGGAACTGTGTTGTCCAGTGGCTATGACTCGGAGCTGGGCACCGCAAATCTTGTCACGCGTTTTGACATGATGTTGCTAGTATTGCCCGATGAGGAATTGGTTTTGATTTTTTGTATTGGCGTATAGCTAACACAACCTGTGACTGCATTGAATCATGATTCGTTTTCTGCTGTATAATATTGTTTTGTTCGATTGTAGTTTGCAAGGAGTCATTACATTGCAAGTCAATTGTAACTCTATTCAATCGAAAATAGCGTAAAAACAAAGACAAAGAAACCTAATTTTTGTTTATTGCCTCGGGCGTAGTAGCTTTTCGTTCGCAATGTAGTCACACTAATTATTGTAATCCATCTAATCTGGGACCCCAATTTATTCTAATCCTCTTAATCTCTATCAGAAATATTATGCGTGAAATTAAAATTTCACACCGAAAGCAAAAAATTGGCAAAATTTTAAAAATTTTATCAGAAATCCCCATTTTATGCTTGAACCCCTTACGTTGTATAAACAAAAACAGTTTCATCGTAATTGAAAAAAACAAACAGCAAAAGTCAGGAAACTTCAAGTTTTTATTGCGAACCAAATTTAAGTAATTACTGTTTGTAATGAGTGTGGGCTTCAGAAGCCCTATTGTTGAGTAATAAAGGGTTAAGGACCGCTTCAAGTTGTTTTAATACAATAATACAGCAGTTGGACTATTGTCTTTATTTTTCAAGTACCGCTACTCCACAAGTGAATAAATATTTATTTCTTACAAGTACTCCGCCATTGTGCAAGCCATCCAGGGTCGCATAATTGTGCCAAAATGTGTTACTGCAGAGCTGCTAAAAGTTCGAAACGGCCGGGGTTCTTGAGCGGCTTGCAAAAGCTTTGAGTTTTTGTGACATTGGAATCTTTTTTATGCAATTTATTCTTCATTTTTGATGAAATTCGGACAATACGATACGATGTTATCATACAATAATGACTCTTACTGTAGTTTTTGTGTTGATGATTTTGATAGTATGAACTGTTAGTTTTGTGTTGATTGCTATACATACTTTGTCACGTTAAGAATGTGTCAAGGCAATAACTGCTGTCTTCTAACGAGAGTGCTTTACAGATGGCAGCTTGACTCTTGAGATAGAAAGGCCCTTTGCTACCTTCTATCCATGACAACTAGGCAAATAAGGATGTGATTACCATTGCAATTTTTTGTAAATTTTTTTATATCAGTAGCATAAGCTAAAGTTATGGAGTGCTTAAAAAACTTCTGGGGCTTCTTTTTAAAACCACGTGGGTGTTATTCAATCAAATAGCGCTTGTATGGTAGTTGTTTTGGAAATTTAACCACAGAATATTTAAGCAGTTAGTTAAGTGTACAGAGCAATGTAAAATTCGTGATTTTTTTTCGAATTGTGCGATATCGGAATTGAAATACTCAGTATACCCTAATTTTTTGTAATGTTACTACTTATATAACTACCGTAATGTATACTTACTGCCTACCAATATAAAACTGTATCTGGGTAAACAGCTTTATACTGATACAGTTGGCTTACAAGCGTATTTTACACGGAGGAAAGGAGGCAAACATGCTCTCTCTTGGTTTTTGTGATAAATCCCTTCAAAATGGAACTTTTAAAAACTAAACCGACCTGACTTTTGGATACATTTTGATCAACTAAAAATTTACAAACTATGGTTAGTTATATTTTATGTGTATTCATGCTTTGTTTTGTTTTTTTCTTATGGTTTTTCTACTCTAAAACCTAGGCTTGTACACGGGAAAGGGATTCCCAAGGGAATTCCACGGAAAATGTCCCTTGGGATGGAATGGGACATCACGCATTACATTCTTTACGGGACCTATGGGACAGTGGTTGAGAAACTATCCGAACTAACTGAATTATCACTATCAGAAACAGCGGATGAGCAGGAAATAGAAAATTTGTCGAATGAGCACCGTGACTCGGAATATTAGTGCCAGAATGATAATGAATTGTGAACTCTTCTGAACTTTAAAGCTAACAAAGTCAATAAATTTTGTCGTTTTGTATCCCTCTTTTCACGCGTAGTGTTATCTAGTGTACATTATACTTAAATTTTCATAAATTTATCAACTTTTAGTAAATTGCATTTTGATGGGAATCCCATGGGATGGGATGGGATGAGACAGGCATGAACTGTTATGGAATGGGATGGGACAGAAAAATATCTCCCATGGACAAGCTTGCTAAAATCCTATTTTGATTCTATACACCTATTCTCGGTAAAAGTTTTCAATATTAGTGCTGACATATGTATTGCAAAATTTGCCCAAAGAAATTCTAATTCCAGGTTAAATTTTTGGCTGAAGGACCGGGCAATTAAATTCTCCATCTAGCCTTAACTTAAAACTTAGTATACATCTTTATAGCGTTTGTTTTACTGTTTACTTTGGTTTAGTATCAACTTCGAGAGGACACCTGACTCGAAAGTCGTATGATCATTTTCGCTGTGACCTGGTTTGGTTTTTGCGCTTTCGCAATTTTTATCTTTTTGCGCATGTTTAGTGCTATACAAGGTGTAATGTGGTGGTAGCGTTAAACCATGCCGAATAAAAGTTGATTTGACTTTGAGTTAAATTTATTCACAAATAATTCCTGAAGATTTATAATTGCTAAAGCAAAGAGAAATTTCCCAATTTTTTGGTTTGTTGAAGTCACTCTCCGAAAAATTTAACCATTTTGATTTTAGGTTTCTTATAATTTAGTTTCAAAAAACAAACCCATGTGCAAAACTTTAGCTGCCTATGACGTCATTTTTGCAAAATATGGCCATGACGTCGCGATGACGCCACCAACTCAAAATCAGTTTTTCTGAAAAATTTTGGTGAACACCTGGCTACATATCAAATTTGATGTTACTGTGATTTTAGTTGAGGAGGTAGATATAAAAATTAGCAGTTTTGCAGTTTCGCCTCCCTCCGTGTACCAAACGTAGGTCAATTAGACAATTAGCCAGTGTAAAGTAGGGTTTTTGAATCGAGCTTTTATAGTACTGAAATAACTGATTAACTTGAATTCGACTCTGAAGAAGCTAATGATTTGAAGTTGGTTCTTCTTTTAACCTTTTAAACTTTTTCAACAATAAAACTGGATACTGGCTGCTTGACTAAACGACCTAAAATATTGGTCACTTCGCAGTCTCCTGTTGAAATTGTTTTGTGTATTATTTTTGATGCTATGATTCATTTTACTTGGCGAATAAATTAATTCTGTCTGCCTGTATGTGTAACTTTCAGTTGAAGGGGTAGCAGATGTTAATTGTCTCAAAGAGAGAAAACTCCCGCCACTTTCTACTGCCATGGGCTGGCAACATAGTCCTCTTGTATGAGCCTATAGCGATATAAAATTCGATAAGCATAAATTATGATGAAAACCGATTGGCGTCATAGGAATGCATTTCTGGCTAACGCAACCTCAAATAGACTATGCAAAATTAGAGATTTTAGAACAGTTGCGGCGCAGTTCTCGATTTAAACGGCCCAGAAATTAAGCACCAGATACTAAAAATATTTAACAAGATACTCAAATAACCCAGCAAACGAGTGTTATGTTCTTCAGTTTTTTTTTCTCGCCACAACTTCCTTAATTAGGTGTTGTTGTTGTAGTGCGCATTTATCTTCCCGTAACCAGATTGATCCGCATAGTTTTCGTTGCAGAAACTATTCCGCGTTTGGAAGAATCCTTGCCTGCTTACAAATTTTCAGTGATTCAATGTTTCTGCAGACGTCTTTCAAATATTGTTCACTGAATTTTCTGCTTGCTCGAAGCCACAAAGCAGAGATAATCATCGTAAAGCGTCTTATCTGTGGATAAAACAACGTGAGGATCAACTGAAACTAGGCTACGAGTTACAACTCATTATAATCGAGTTACAAATTCTAAAAACGTTCAAACTGTCTATGAACTAGTGCTATTAAATTAAAACTAAAGCTATAAACTAGGCTTCCGGTTCTCAAAATGAATGATACGCGCAATCATAATGCCTTATCTTTCTAAATTCAATAAAGCAGTAATAATTGTGCAGCGACGCAGCGCTAATGCATCAAAGAATAATAACAGGTATCTAGGTGAAAATTAATGTGAAAATGGCGAATACCAAAAATTTCACAATATTTTATGGAAATTGAACACCACGGTTTCACAATACCGTATAATATGCAGAGGTGGTGTCAAAGACACAAGGCTCGAGTCCAAGGCCAAAGACACAACAAAAATCCGAGGCCAAGGCCCAGGACAGACCCTCTCGAGGCCAAGGACAGGAATGCTCGAGGCCAAGGCCAAGGACACAAGCGCAAGTGCTCTCCAAAAAAATAATAATAATAAAAAATTTTCTTCAAAAAATTTTTGAGGCGTTCTCTAGTAAAAAATCGCCTTCTAAAATTTTTTTTCAGGCAATCCACAAAATTTTAACAATGCAAAAAATAGTGCTGTCCTCGAGCCGAAGACAGGACAATTTTTGAGGACTTGAGGCCTCGAGGCCAAAACCAAAGACCAGGGGCGTATTTAGGGGGGAAGGGGCGTTGGGCTATGCCCCCTCCTTTGCGTCGCCAGGATAGTGTAATTAGTATAGAATAGTATGCAAAAATGCGGCATGCCCACTCCCCCCTTTGCAAGTTGGGTAGAAGTTTTGATCACACAAAGTGTATGTTTTATACGTTTGTTTTAGGCCTGCACCCAACTTTGGGCAAATAATGGGACTAAAATTGAGTGAAGACTTTTTCTTTTGCTCTTCACTTGATTTTGGGCAAAAAATCGGACTACATTTGAGTAAAGACCTTTTTTTTGCTCTTCATCTAATTTTGGGCAAAACATTGGACTGTTTTTGGGTCGAACAACGAACAATTTCTTATCCTGATCTTTATTCTTCTCGAACTTTTCTGAAGTTTCTGGCCTCCCCTCTCTTTTCAAAATCCTGCGTACGCTACTGCCAAGGACTTAACTTTCGAGGCCAAGGCCAAGGACTTTAAAACGTGTTCTCAAGGACTCCACCTTTGACAATACGTACAACATTGCCTAGATCAGTATTGGATTCATTGTCGATCTTTTAAACACTTTGGTAGCCTTGAAAAAGGCTGTTTTTAAAAAAAAAAGACTCGAACGGTTTTTGTCTCGCCCGTGTCAAGAATCAACGCGAGAATAAATTGAAGAAAAAAATGCGATTTTTTATACTTTTTGGAGACGTCGAAATTTCCACCTAAAAAGAAAAAAATAATATATCACGTGAACAATTTTGATTGGATGATTGTCAAACTTCGTATGTTCGCCACCTAATGATTGATTATTGTAAAAATTTGAAGAAAGTCTTTCTGCTGGCACAAAATTGGTTGCTGAGTTTTGATAAAAATAGCTTCTAGAGCTAAATCAAATCAAATCTTTCATTATACTCGCTGTAATACGCCGAAGCGTGTAACGAGTATGCGGGGCCCATCTCCGAGTCATTGCGCCCGGGCAACACAGCTTCTTTCGAAGATATGTCGCAGCGGTGGCGAGCCGTTGGCAACACTGTGTCCGATTTGACCGGCCCAAGATTTGAACCTCAGACCTCCAGCTCCAGAGACGAACGCGTTACTGCTCGATCAACTAGCCGGTAGCTTCTAGAGCTGCTAAGTGAAATTGAGTTCTTGCCTTTGCCAAAATTGAAAATTGTCGGTCATGATAGTGGGCAGCGCATTCAGGATTTTGAAGTAAGAGAAGTCCAATGGCCGAATCACATTCCAATTGATTAAGAGACAATTTAAATCAATTGGAATGTGATTCGGCCATTGGACTTCACTTACTTCAAAACCCTGACTGCGCTGCCCACTATCATGACAGACAATTTTCAATTTTGGCAAAAGCAAGAACTCAATTTCACTTAGCAGCTCTAGAAGCTACTGTATTTTTATCAAAACTCAGCAACCAATTTTGTGCCGGCAGAAAGAATTCGTCTACTTTCTTCAAATTTTACAATAATCAATCATTAGGTGGCAAACATACGAAGTTTGACAATCATCCAATCAAAATTGTTCACGTGATATATTATTTTTTCTTTTTAGGTGGAAATTTCGACGTCTCCAAAAAGTATAAAAAATCGCATTTTTTTCTTCAATTTATTCTCGCGTTGATTCTTGACACGGGCGAGACGAAAACCGTTCGAGTCTTTTTTTTTTTAAAACAGCCTTTTTCAAGGCTACCAAAGTAACAAAAGATCGACAATGAATCCAATACTAATCAAGGCAATCTTAAAGTTTTGTATCACTAAACAGCTGTTTAAATATGTATAACAATGTATAATAATAAATATCATGGATTTCACTCTACCGTTCATTCGTTGGACATGCCAAGAATAAACTGATCTTTTTATTGTGTCGTTGCTTCTCTTTTAGTCTTTTTGAGTCATGATGCTCTTATAAATTTATTTTTGTGAATATAATATAGTAAGCTAATAGTTTATGGTATTCGCCATTTTCACTTTGATTTTTACCTAGATATCTTTTGTTCATTGATGCATTATTGTTGCGTCACTGTACAATTATTACTGCTTTATTGAATTTAGAAAGATAAAGTATTATGATTGCGCGTATCATTTATTTTGAGAACCAGTAGCCTAGTTTATGGCTTTAGTTTTAATTTAACAGCACTAGTTCAGAGACAGTTTGAAATGTTGGACGTTTTTAGAATTTGTAACTCGATTATAGTTAGTTTTAACTCGTAGCCTAGTTTCAGTTAGTCAACTTTACAGTTTATGGAGTTACTACCCTGTAGCTTACAGAGCTGGGCAAGTCCGCAACTTAGTCCGCAAGTCCGCAAATCCGCAATTGCGGACTAACCAAAAAATTTGCGGACATGCAGACTTGCGGACTTTGGCAGTTTAAATTGAGGACTTGCGGTTGCGGACTATTTTTAATTTTAGTCCGCAATTCTGCAAGTTTTATATAAATATTGAAACTTCTTCCTATTTTCGTAAAATATTCATGTTTTTATCCAGTCAAACACGAGAAATAAATTTAATTTTTTCAAGTTTAAGTTCGACAAAAATATCAAGTTTTTCGAGTTTAGGTTGACAAAAATACTAAGTCAGCTTTTCGACTTCATCGCTTTCTTTTTGTTGATATGCTGTTTTCTCGAGTTCGGCAAAACAACCGACTTTTTTCGAGTTTAAGTTCAAATTGGCAGCCCTAATTCAAAGTATAGCTTTGTTGTTTTTTATCGTGAGTTCACAAAATTAGCCTCTGGTGTATCATTGTTTGTACTGATAGCCAGTGCCTTCGCTCGGAATGCTTTTTTGGAGCATCACGTAACGTCAAGACAACCTGCAATGATGGAAAAAGGAACAATACTTTCAAACATCATTCTCGTTTAAAGTTTTCTCGATTGTTTGCAAAATTGCTCGCCACCAGCTGCTTTGCATAAATGTGACCTTATAATCAGTTTTATTAACACGCCTTTACGGATGTGTAGCAAAATAGGGATGTATGGCTACAGAAGCGTTACCAGTGACCTGAAACAATACGTGAAAACTTTTTTTTTAAGACCAACTGTTTTTTAGTGCACACTCAAGATGTATTTTAGGTCTCAGTCAGTCGCGCAACCAGGGAGAAGGGGCTTAAGAGGGCATTAGTCCTCTATAGCCAAGTCATGTAGAAAATATCACCAAAAAAGAATAGCGTTTAAACGTGTTTTGAACTTGACCTGAAGTATATGGGGGTTCAAGAGGCTAAGCAATTTATATCTTTTAATGACTTCTGAATTTTAACAGTTTACTGTAATCATTGATATTGTATTAAAACGTGCGAAATGTGATTTAAATGGTGTTAAAATTGCTATTTTTGCCACAAAAATCACCCTGCTACAGGAGGCTCTGCCCTCTCTGTGACACGCTTGAGTTGCCACGGTTTGTTCAGCACGGGACCTAAATTAGACAATTTTCGTGCGAAAAATATTTACTTGTGATTCAAGCCCCCCTCGGTCTTATCAAAACCCTGGTTGCGCTTTTGGTCGCATTCACTCCTGCAGACAGATTTTTCAAGCGATTATACGGGCCACATACGAAACAAGCTATTAAACACCGCCGGGCTTATATGTCTCTTTTTCTAAAGATGAATGCAAAATTGTAGCTTTAAAACATCAATTTTTATATGGAAAAGTTTAGCCTATTTTATAGTGCCCCCCATTTTCCGTTAGGCCCCGGCCTCACTTTGTTTGGTTTGGCAACGGCACTGCTGGTAGCGAGTGGTTATCTCGTTCCCAAAGTATTTATAGAAACTAGTGACTAAAAATTTAGTAATACGATTAGTGATATGAATGTTTTTTGCCTTTTGCCGCCTTTGCCTTTTCCTGCCTTGAAAAAAAATTGTTCTTTTCAAAATACCTTGTTGTAAGCGGAAATACGGATTGTGGTTTGCTGTTTGACGGCTTCTTAATGTGATCCAATGGCTTTTAATCTTCGAATCCCTGCCTTCATTGTAGCACTTTTAAGGGTTCGTCGGTGGGTTGTGCATGATGCTTTCATGCAGATTAAGCACCTACTGTATAAGCAGTAGCGCAACTAGAAGGGGTGGGGGCTACAACACCCCTTAGCCAAATCCAGTAGCGTACGCAAGATTTTCGAAAGGGGGGGGGGGCAAGATATTTGAAAATAATAAAGACCAAAAGAAAAACTTCTCCACTTAGAATCAGTCCGTTTTCCTGCCCAAAATTAGGTGAAGACAAAAAAAAGACAGTTCTTTACCCAGATTCTGTCCTTTTGTGTGCTCAAACTTACTGCCCAAGTTACAAAAGGGGGAGGGGGCATGCCGCAATTTTGCATACTATTCTACGCTAATTATACTTTCCTGGCGCCCCCTCCTAAACATAGGCGTAGCCAGGATTTTTAATTTGGGGGGCCAACCACAAATCACATGCAATGACGTCATCAAAAATTTTCAAAAAAAGAACTTTTTGTGGGGCAAAGATATCGTAGAATGGAACTTCTGAAGTCGTTGTCTACTGTCACTTAACCAGGATTTTGGTAAAGGGAGAGGGCGAAAACTAACAGTCAAAAAGCGAAAATGTCTAACTCAGGATACGTGTTGAGTAAGCTAGTGTACTCAAACCTATCACAAACGGGGGTCTGGGGGCGGAGCCCCAAGCCGGTGGCTATGAGGGTCTGGGGGCAAAGCCCCCAGCCGCTGGGCGATTTTTGTACGTTTTTGGAAAAAAAAAGCTACTTTAATCCCATTGGATCACATTTTGCACGTGTTCGCAGCCATTTGAAAGAACTAGATTTTTAACATTGAAAGCCAATCGAAAAATTTGATTGTTCAATCCTCCTTTTACTTGCAATTAAATTTCAAAACACGTTTAAAATTTTGCATTATGGTGTAAAATTTTAATTGTAAGTGATTTGGTCCACATAAAGGGAAGGAAGGCACATTGCCTTCTGCAATATTTTAGCAGTAAATAATAATCCACTCGAACAATTTCCTTTCATGAAGTTAACCAGTTATAGGAGTACATGTACGGCCAGAGGACCCAGGACCCCGCAATTCAAATTCAATAATTTGTTTAATAAGCATTTTTCTAGCTATTTTTTTAAAAGCATTTTGTTGGTAAAAACTGGCGAGGTGGAGGTGAATCGTTATTGAAAAATGGTCAAATAGATGGTTACGCTTACTAAACATGTTATTTCCGGGCCGGATTTACATTGCGCGGTGCCTCTGGCACTTAGGGGAATTTTGCTGCATTTTCCTGCCAAATTTAAGTGAAGACCAAAAAAGTCCTACTATTTGAGGGCTGGGCCTTGGCGCTGTGCCATATGGCAAATCCAGCGCTGGTTATTTCATTACGTCCATAAAAAGTTTAGATGAGCGCCTGAGGTAGCAAATATTAGGACAAAAAGTTTGATTTCACTCTGGTTCTATGTTTAAATTGGTTGGAAAAAATTGAAATAAGGAGGTGCGCCGGGCCCCCTAGACTTCAATATTGTTTATTGTTAATTACTGTTGTACGCATGTACTGTTGTACGCTAAGACGCTAAAAGAAACTGAAAATGAAGAAACATGACATTTTTGGTCAAATTTGTGTCATTGGTGGCACTTCGATTGAAGGGGGCCCGGGCCCCCTGGGCCACCCCCTGGCTTCGCCTTTGATTTTGAGATAAGATCGCGCCCTTAAGTTCTTTCATAAAAAAAATTCAAAGCAAAATTAAAATGACTTTTTTTTCCAAAACGTGAAGGACTTGAGTCAAGTTACTTGACAGTTTTTTGAAACGTACAAGAATTGCATGGCATTATTATGACGTGACACGACGTGGTCGTCATTATTATTACTTGCTTTTGTACGCGTAAATCCTAAATTAAAGAAACTGCAATTTCGGACAAGGACAACGTATTGGCTGTGTTCTCATTATATTTATCATTGGTATTATTTTAATTGGGGGGTTTGCTTTACCGCCTGTGTTATAGCACTAAGTTCATAATAACGTTAAACGAAAACCTGGGGTTGCAACTTTTAGGAAAAAACTACTAAATTTCTTAGAGGTTTTGAAAATAATTTACTAATAATTTGAATTAAGGGGCTTCTGGCCCGGGACCCTTAGTCGTCAGTCAGAGGCTCTGGGGCTCCCTGGTTGTCAGTTAGGGGTTCCGGAGCCCCTGGATGTTGGTTAGGGGCACCCTGGTCGTGATTTAGGGGCCCTGGGGCGCTTTGGTTGTCAATTAGGGGTTCCAGGCCCCCTGGTTGTCGATTAGGAGCCCCGGGGCCCCTGGTTATTAGTTAGGGGCCCTAGGGCCCCCTGGTAGTTGATTAAGAGCCCTGGAGCTCCCTGGTTGTCAGTTAGAGGCTCTGGGGCATCCCTGGTTCTCAGTTAGAGGCCCCAGAGCCCCCTGGTTGTTAGTTATGGCCCCCTGGTCGTTATTTAGGGGCCCTCGGGTTGTCAGTTAGGGGCACAGGGGCCTCCTGGTAATTAGTTAGGGTCCCTGGGGTCCCTGGTTGTTAGTTAGGGGCTTTGGGGCCCCCTACTTGTTGGTTTGGGCACCATAGTCGTTAGTTTGAGGCCCCCTGGTTGTTAGTTAGAGGCCCCGGGGTTCCCTCATTGTCATTAATGTTATTGTTAATTACTATTATGTGCGTAATCGCTGAAAAAAAACTGCAACTAAACAGCGCTAGCCTACGTTGCCGTAATTTTTATCATTGGTGGTATTTTAATTGGGGATTTTTATTTAGGAGCACTGGCTACGCCTATGCTCCTAAATACGCCCCTGGCCAAGTCATTTAAAAACTTTAACCAAAAATGCAACCGTTTAAATCTATTTTGAGTTGGACTTGAAAGTAAGAGAAGCTGAGCAA
The DNA here is from genome assembly GCA_963965965.1 of Trididemnum nubilum. Lineage (NCBI taxonomy): Eukaryota > Metazoa > Chordata > Ascidiacea > Aplousobranchia > Didemnidae > Trididemnum > Trididemnum nubilum. Next base: position 42,190,724 of record OZ014479.1, read on the forward strand.
TTCTTAAGTTTGCCATCCGAAAAAGCAGCTCAATAACAAGTGATGCTGTGGTACATTTACTATAATCAGCGATTGTGAGTAGTTTTTTTTTTTTTTTTGCGTGGACTTTATCCACCATACCCTTGCTATACTTCTCACAAGTCACAGCTTTTGATTTATGCCTGCTAATCAACGCCGAGCAGAACCCTTCGGGACATGGTTGATTGCAAAACTATTCTACTCGGTTCATAAAAAGTTGCGGACTTGCGGTGCGGACTTCAAATATTACGAAGTTGCGGACTTGCGGTTGCAGACTTCGAGAATTCCAAAGTTGCGGACTTGCGGTTGCGGATTCAATAATCCTGAAACGTCGTTGCGGACTTGCGGTTGCGCACTAAGCTTTTAATCGTGCAATTGCGGACTTGCGGTTGCGGATTAAGAAAATTGAAATTCGGTTGCGGATTTGCGGACTGCGGACTTAAAAAAAAACTTGCGGTGCCCAGCACTGGTAGCTTAAATGTAATTGGTAGAGATATTAATTAGATTTGTAGTCTACAGCCGAGCTTTATTCGGCAAGAATTTCAGTTAGATTAATAGTCTGTAACCTAGTTTCAGTTGGTAACGATTTTAATTAGTGTAGCATCCCTGAGACCTAGAGTTTCGTTCGGTAACGATCTCAATTAGAAATGAATAATTATTTTAGCAGAATTTTTTGGGTCAAGATTGCTCTGTAACAGAATTTTATTTGCAAATGTTTAATCATTTTCTTGGTGAATTTTTTTTTTTTTTTTTTGGGGGGGGAGTTTTATCACGGTAATATTTGTCATTTTGGCCGTGCTAAGCCTAACAGATGAGCCCTAAAATTACGCGAAACAGCTGTCTTAGGCATGCAACGGGTAATTTTTTTTGTCTGATTTTAGTATTGTCTGATGTGAATTGTGATGTTTGTTCGATTGCTTTCGTAAAGTACCTTTTAAATAACGTTCTCTGATAAATTCTTGTTGTTATAAAATTAACCTGCAAAAAGACTCTTGCACTACAGTTTGCACTAAAAATAACATCAAGCATATAGCAACTATAAAATCACAGTAAAAGGTCAAAAACACTACAGTCTGTTTCGTTCTATAAGAAATCATCGTTCTAAATCCTATGATGAGTCCATTTTTGCGAAACAGACTGTTGTGCTTTTAACCTTTTACTGTGATTTTATAGTTGAATTTTACTCTGATTTTACTTTGCATATCATCTAGCTCTGTTTCAGAAGATTGACTATCAACGATTTTCTAAAGCATATAGCACAAAAATACCGCAAATTTAAGAAAGTTTATAGTTATTGACTTTTTCCTGTTGCATGTTATCAATGTGGAACGATTAGCACTTTCACAAAATTAATCAAATACTGTGCTTAAAAATCAATATTTGAAAACACATGCTAAAATCGATTTCGGTCTCAATAGACCATTGCTTTGAAAATTTTAGAAAATTACAATTACAGCTGCAAAAACGTCTGTTGAAAACTATGGAACAAAAATGACCCCGATACGCAAATATGGCAAGCAAAAACAAAGAAACACTAATGTGAGTCAGGAAAAGTGCAGCGCCTAGACTTAACAGTCATACCAGTCAAAGAAGTGCTACGATGTACAGTACAACAGAGAAACTGCATTACAGAAAATATGATTTTGTTGATTTTAATTTTGCCGTAGATTTTATGGATCCACTGGCTCTCACAAATATCTGCTACACGTTAAGGTAAATTTACACAGCATCCGTTTTTTGTTTGTTTTTGCCCTTTTTTTTACGCTTTTGCTTTTCCGTGAAAAAGTACAATATACGCTTTTTCATTCGCATTTTTATAGGATCATATCTGCTTTAACTAAACTGGTCACATAATGAACATAATATCGCTTTTATCGTTGATGCACAAAATTTTTGAACAAAATTTTCATCTGATAGTATGTAACAATCTACTTAGTGCTGATATTGACTTTAAATGATATGGAAGCAAAAGCGCATACTTTTTCGCGGAACAGCAAAAACGTAACAAAACGGACAAAAAACGGATATTGTTTAAATTTACCTTTAGTATTGTCAGATGGTTTGAAGTCATACGGTTTATGTAATTTCATAGTAGTTGAGGGTTGGTGTGATCTTGGAGATAAACGGTAAAATGAAGACTAAGGGTAGCGCTATCCATTTGTTGTAGAGCATTAGATTTCCATTGGTTTGAGTGTTTTGTTCATCTTTTTGAAAATTTGTTACTAGTGTGGCTAGCATAATAGTCTGAACATATTAGTTTGCAAGTTGCTACGTACACATCAAATCAGAGCACTTGAAAAGATTTCATTTAAAAGAAAGTTTGGCCGCAATTATACTGACAAATTTGTGGGCGGAAGGTACCATACAACTTTTATTTATCGCTTTAGTCATCTTACAATCAAGATCGTGTTTAGAAAGCGTTGGATCTGATCTCACGGCCAACAGCGGCTGGTATTTTGCCTTTAAACCCCCAGTAGTGAAGTACGTGGTTATCCTTGTTAATTACTACAAAAATCATCTCACTAATGTTTGATCATTGTTGGATGTAATTTAATTTATTGGTCACAAGACGTTACTGTAACGTATTCAATTTGAATGAAGGGAGGATAAATTCCAAGTTTATTTTAACCAAATTTAGCTCCGTCAGTTTCAATTACGTTTCGAAAGCAGTCAGATTAGCACTATTTTGAACAAGCAATAATTGCTGCTATAAATGACGTTGTTGTCGCTAAAAGAATTGAAAAAATGGCATCTTTTTGATACAAATTCGTAATGACGTTGTTACAATAACGTCATAAACTTTAATATCGTAATTTAAACTTATTATTTCAACCATTGCTTTTCAAAATAGATTTTATTTTACCAATGTGTTCCCTCTAATTTTCTGTAGTCTGTGTGCGCAGAAATTTTGGTGTGTGCGCACTTTTTGGATATGAGTATTATTTGTGCAACAACCAATGAAGAAATTTTAGCCCTTCTAACTTGATAATAAGTAGGCCTATTAAGAAAATTTATTTATTCAATAAGTTGTTTTATAGTTGATATGTTACTGGCAGGCTCGTTGCCACAAACCTGCGATGGGTGGGCTGTCTCAGGCGTTTGGGGGCGGAGCTCCCAGCACTCGAAAATTTTGCATTTTTTTGGCAAAAATAACACAATTTTAGGACTATTTTGATAAAAATTAATGCTATAGAAACGTGGCGTAGAATTAGTTGTGCAAAAATATGATTATACTACTCGCACGAATGGGCTTTGTGGAAAGATAGTTATTGCTGAAATTTCAGTTCTTTTATTTACAAGCTGGTAGATCATAAAATTCTACACCGGTAGTTCAATAAAACTCTCATAAAGTAATCTATTTCGTCAATAGTTTCTACAGAAAAATATAATTACGGGGGCTAATGGAAGAACGTTTGAGAGAAGCGTTGGAAATTAACTAGTGCTGAATTGCCCCCCTTTATTGTTGAGCTTACATATTTTTTGGTGAAACCTACGTTAAGCATTTTTCAATGAGCGATCAAATTTGATTGCCAATTTTTGGCCTTTTTTCAAAGTTTTTTTTATTTATGAGCTTTATTTTTACCAAATTAGCCCTCCCCCTAAATAAACGTTTCAAAATATGCTTTAAATCATTTTTGAGTTTATTCCAGTGCAGAAGACAGTCACAGAAGAGCTAAAAACGGGGTATTTTCCTTATTCTGCATTTTGGTAGGCAGGCCAATGGAGGCCCCCTGGCTGCGCTACTGGTTGCTGCTGGTATCTTTTTCTTACACGGTGCCATCTTAACCTACAAAGAAATTCATTCTTTCAGCAAGTCCAAGAATAAACTTTCTCAACCTGCCAACCGAAAACATTGTTACATTACTGTACATCATAATATGTTTGTGCGCAGTCTCTGAAAGCTGTGTTCGCGCGCACACGCGCACAGCTTAGAGGGAACACTATATTTCACACTTTACCGCCAATAATTTTGTATTTTTTTCGAAAATACTCGAAAATGTCAATATTGATTTTGGGGCTTTAATCAGGAGTAGACATGTTAACATGTCAACCCGTATCTTACCGCTATATCTTAGGATTGTCAAATTGCGACAAAACTTCACAAAAATGTGTGAATTTAGTCAGATAAGAGATGAAAAAAAATTATGTAATTACATTTTATTCACCAAATTGCCTTGGCCAGGAGAAAACGAAGGGATTTTTCGGTCTTCGAGTCAAGCTGCCCCCTGCTCACCTGTCTATCACACACGGTGGAGGCTTTACACTGTCCCGTTTAATTGTTAAACGTCAAGCAGGAAAGTTGTGATACCAATTTTTATAGTCTTTGGTTTAACCTGACCGGGAATTAAACCCGAGTCTACCGCTTCGGTTGCAAACGCTCCATCCTCTCGATTACTCGACCACTGATATGGTAAAAATAAATATTGTTTACGAGATATGACTAACATTGGCGGTTTTCAGCACAAATTGTTGAAACCAATACAAAGTTGTTTATTGCCATTCTAAACAATCAGAGAAATCAACTTACGGAGGTTGATGGTACATTTTTCAGCAAACGGTAGCCTTTGATCTGTGCAAACGCGAGTTGCATTTTATGCCCATAATGCAAGTGTTTTTCTGGCACACCTTGCATCTTTGTTGGGTATTAGATTCGAAAAACTGTTCCACCCCATCATGTCTTACATCTGCTGGTGCTTGAGGTACTCTAATTTGAACTCGACCTGCTCTGGCTGACTCATCAAGTCAGTCGCATACCCAGAAATCTGTAATGGGGAGGACTGTTTAGGGGCAAGGCCGCAACTAAGTGAGAGCCAGGGGCGGCGCCCCCCCCCAAACAAAAATTTTGCTCCCCCAAATCTCAAAGCGACAATAGAAAGTATTGGTAAGTAGCCCATTGTAAGACTGTTGATTAATGATTTGAACTGATGCGAAATATTGCTTTTCGCAAAACTTTTATAATCAGTACATTGATTGTGATGGCACTCGGTATGCATATTGCATAATCGCTATCCTTGCTTGATTTAACTGACAAGCTACAAAGTGTTTACTAAGCAACATCTTTAAAGAATATTGCAAACTTTGATTGTGATGCATTAGCAACTATTTTAGAATCGAAAATTTGACGTTAGGTGCGGTTGCGGTAGCACACTGGCATCAGCAATGAGTGCACGTGGTCGCTTTCATCCTGGCCAAAAAGTTGTTTAGCAACTGTTGTACTCTGCGCTTTGTTGAGTCATATTTGGCAGTAATAGATAGGCTTGTCTTGAAAAGTAGTAGAGACCCTCATCTCAGTCCGAATCCCGCTTCTTCTAAAGCTACCGATACTCCTTCCACTTCCTTATCTATAAATGCTTCTGGTGCCCCTGGTTATCTAATACTTCTGGCTCCTTCACGTCCAAACTTGAATTTATTCCCGAAAAAAAAATAATAATAATCGCTGCTTTTGCCCCGGATGGTTTGGAATCCATACCCGTACCAACCGATGAATTGTACTCAGCTTCAGAGGTTGCTAAAAGCTTTATCATTTCTGAAACAAAACTGCCAAGCAAATAGGCATAGCCACGGGGAGCAAAGGGCCCGCCCCCCCTTCCGATTAAAATGTCACCAATCACAAAAAAGCTTATAGTTTCTTCAGTTTTATTTTCCAGCATTTTTTACTTGTAATAATATTTACAACCCAGCCCCCCTCAATTCAGTTTTAGCCAACTAATTTAAATGTAAATACAACGCAGGAAAAATTGAGAGTTTTGTTCTAAAAGTGGCTATCTTGGGCCGTCATTTAACCTTTCTATGAACGTAAAGCGATATCTTGGACTGGTCTTACCATAATATGGCACTGTACCAGCTATGGGCCGGGCGCTCAAATGGTAAGACTTTTTTTTGGTCTTCATCTATTTTTGGCAGGAAAATGTTGCGAAAATCAACAAATTGCCGAGGACCTCGCGCAATGTAAATCCGGCTCGGGCAATAACATGGTTAATAGGCGTAACCATCTATTGTATCATTTTAAAATAACAATCATTCACCTACATCTCGCCAGTTTTTTAGCGACAAAATACTTTTGAAAATAAATTAGCTAGGGGAAATGCTTATTGAACAAATTATTAAATTTAAATTGAGAGGGCTTGGGCCCTTTGGTCGGATATGACTCCTGAAACTACGGTAGCTTTTTTATGACAGAACAAAAATCTTTAAGGAGAATCTTCGAGTGGATTATTGTTTATTTCTAAAATATTGCAGGAGGCAATTGCTTTGATTTCCCCTACCTGGGTACTTTGCTTTCCGCTACCTGGGCCTAATCATTTACAAAATTTAAACTCAAAATGCAAAATTTTAAACTTAACTTTGAACTGAACTTAACAAGTGCTTTAAACATAATGTTTAAGTTACAGTAGATTGAACAGTTTAATTTTTCAATTAGCTTTCGAGTGCACAGAGCTGAACAGCGCTGTTTCGAGCTTTTAGCTCTCATCGGCAGCCCTAAGCTTTTCTAACGAAGTTATTCCCCACGTGGACAAGTCTCTTGGCCGAACTGGACAAACCTTAAGGCCTTGCACAGCGGCAGAGGCTTTGTAGGGAATAAACGATTTTTCACTTGCGGTACTTTAGCTATCCATTTTTCACTTTTGGTACTTACAGTAAGCATAGGCTATCCGTTGTAGTAGGGATAGCTTATGGCTGTCCTTACTAAAAGAGTTTAGCGATTTTTTCCCTTGTTTTTTTTTAGTACCACAAGTGAAAAATCGTTTATTCCCTACAAACTCTCTCTCGCTGTGCAATCCCTTAAGGTTTGTCCAGTTCGGCCAAGAGGCTTGTCCAGCTGGGGAATAACTTCGCTATAGAAGCTGAGGGCTGCCGATGAGAGCTAAAAGCTCGAAACAGCGCTGTTCAGCTCTGTGCATATTATGACTCAAGCTGCTTTGTAGCTGCAGGGTTGGTGGTTGATCTGGCCACCTAACTGCCAGTGAAAGTCGTTATGATTTCCCAGGCGTCGACCACGAAGGACGTCAAACTTTTCGGTTATGATTTCCGTGGTCAGACAAGGGGAACCCTTGTAGTAGGGATAGCCTATGGCTTTCCTTACTACAAGGGTTCAGCGATTTTTTACTTGTTTTTTTAAGCAACACAAGTGAAAAATCGTTCATTCCCTACAAAGCCTCTGCCGCTGTGCAAGACCTTAAGGTTTGTCCAGTTCGGCCAAGAGACTTGTCCACGTGGGGAATAACTTCGTTAGAAAAGCTTAGGGCTGCCAATGAGAGCTAAAAGCTCGAAACAGCGCTGTTCAGCTCTGTGCATATTATGACTCGAAGTGCTTTGTAGCTGCAGGGTTGGTGGTTGATCTGGTCACTTAACTGCCAGTGAAAGTCGTTATGATTTCCCAGGAGTCGACCACGAAGGACGTCAAACTTTTTGGCTTTCGAATGTTAAAAATTTAGCTCTTTCAAATAGCTCTAAACACGTGCGAATTGTAATCCAAATATCCAGTGGCATTAAAAATAGCTAGTTTTCCTAAAAAATTTAAAAAAAATCGCCCAACGGCTGTTGGCTTCGCCCCCAGACCCTCTGGCTACCGGCGGCGGGGGGCTCCCCCCCACCCCCATCTGTGATACGTTTCAGTTACACTAGTTTACTCAATACGTCTCCCACTTTACACATTTACAGTTTTTTTTGGAGGTTTTAAGCTCCTGCTTTTAGCAAAATCCTTAGGCCAATTTTATGCGCCAAACTTAAGCCACGGCTTCTGATCTTCCAATGTACAATATTTTTTTCCCACAAAAAGTTTTTTCAAAAATTTCTAATTACGTCGTTGGATGTGGTTTGGGCTCAAGCCCCAATCAAAAATTCTAGCTACACTTATGGCCCAGCATGTACGTGATGTAGAAAAAGGCAGCATTTTTTTGGCCCCCCCTGAAAGAAATTTTGCCTCCTTAGAACAACGTTCTAGTTGCAGCACTGTTTAGGGGTTCTGGGGCGGTGCCCCCAGCCGCCGGAAGCACGGGGTCTGGCGGTAGAGCCTCCAGAGCTCGAAAATTTCGTATTTTTTGGAAAAATTAACTTTACTGCAGGTCTATTTTAATGAAAGTTAATGCTACAAAACGTGGCATAGAATTTTGCAGTGCAAAAACATGATTACTCTATTTGCGTTAATTGACTATGTAGAGGTAGCTATTGCCAGAATTTCAGTTGTCGTATTTACAAGCTGATAAATCATTAAATTCCATGCCTGTATTTCCATAAAACTCTCAAGAAGTAATTTATTTCGTCTATATTTTATAAAAAAAAATACAATTAAGAAGGCTAGTGGAAGGAAGTTTGAGAGAAATGATTGGTAATTAGCTAACAATGAATCGCCCCTCCCCTCCACCTATATCTGAGTTTGTAAGTTATAATTTTTATGAGTTTTATTTTTGACAAATTAGCCCTCCGCCCCTAAAACGTTTCAAAATATTCTCTAAATCATTTTCGAGTCTATTCCAGTGCAAAACACTGCCTAAGATGTGTTAAAAACGTGGTATTTTTTCAATTCTCCATTTTGGTGGGCAGGCCTATAGAGGCAGCTATAGCCCTCACCCTCTGGCTACGCTACTGCATCAAGCACAGAGTAATTTTTCGGCGGAAGTTTAAGAGAGACATTGACGCTTGATAAAGCTCGTAATGTATCGACCAATCTACAATCACACTCGTGTTGAACACATAAACGGATTAGGGAAAAATACCACTTTTCGCTGATTCTTGGACGGTAAGTTGAAAGAAGACTGTTAAAGGCATCTACTCTACTCATTCCTAAAGCCAAAAAATAAAAAGTAAGTAACTATGTCTTTCCTTTTAGTCCATTTGTTGTATCCATTCTTTTCTGTTGTTTCTTTGATGCTGTTTTTCTTTTTTTACGAGCTGGTTTGATGTTGGACAAATCATCATTAGACTCGGAAATGTCGTCAACAGCTGCATCAGAAGTAGAAGCATATGCGTCCGAAATGTCATCCACGAGTACATCTTCCTCCACCTCAAGTGTTTCAACTGGTTGAAATGCAGACTCCATATCTTGTGCGAGTTTTTCATTGTCACTAACTCGATCACTTTGATCCCCAGCTTTTGGTTAAAGGAGAACAATGTTTCTTGGATTTTCCATTTTCAGAGCCAAATTGGTTGCTTCTGACAATGTTGTAACTCCAGTTACACGTCTAGCTGATGAATGAATGTTGTTGTATTGATATTCCATTTATCAATTGCAAGTTATTCAAGAAAAAATTACTAATGCTATTTACCACAGTAGGTTAGGACGATTCTAAAAATTTTGTCTTTTTTCATTAGCTATACATACAATTTTGAATTGCAGTTTGCAAACAAAAAGTAAGATAAATGCAATTTCTTGTTAGCTCAACAGCAGTATGTTATTTGGCAAAATACAGTAAACTATAAACCGCCGGTCTTTTACAGTACAGTTTTGCAAACTTTTGCGCCGTACTTTGTATGGCCTCGGCTTGCTGTCAAACTATATTTTGTTTATAATACTAAGCTGAAGTTCTGCTGTTGCGAAAAATGTAAGCTAACTTTAGCCCAGTATTTTAGCAATTTATAATGAATAATGAGCTTTCTACTATAATAAAATGATTAAATATTCTAGTCTGTTCGTAGCTAAACAATACGTACTGTAGCGTGACCAAACTACCCCAAGTCATGAATCTGAAAATCTGTCAAAAACATTCTATTCTGGATTGTAATTCTCTCTTGTCGTAAAATTATATGCAGTATAACGTGCGTGCTGTAAAACCGCCAATGTTCTTAAATGGGAACAATTAAGTTTAAAAATAAATTTTTAATAATAACTTGAAAATAATTACAAAGAAAAGAGTTTAGTGAAGTCATGTCTTTATTTACGAGTACAAAACATAGTCTTAGCATTTAAAACATTTCTTGCCCGTAGTTCTACACCTCAAGAAATCGTGCAACCTTAAACCTCCTGTTTTCATCACGTTTCAAAGTCCAGTATTTTTGTAAAATTTGATCAGAATTGCCAATCAAAACTTTAAAAAGTAATTTCCTAAATCAATAAAACTATCCAAGTTATTTATAAACCCGAATATGACTTAGGAGTCACAAAAAGTCAAAATTAAAACTATGTTTCCATGTAATAACATTGGTAGGAAACGTTTAATGCTGATAAGGATGAATCATGGGCTTTAATGAGTTCTGAGAGTTGAGTGTCTTCAAGTTCTCTTCAAGTTCAGAGTCAAAGCAGTCACATTCTTATTGCCAGTGACAATGAGAAGGCTATTTTGGCTTTTAGAGCAAAAATTGGTCTCAAAAGTAATTAAAACAGGGTATTTTGCATACTCTGCATAATAATGGGGGGCCAAACCCCCCTCTCTCCTGCACCCCTGGCTACGCTACTGCTTTTAGCTGTGAGAATCGGAATTTTGCCTTTTAATTCTTCCTCAATTTTTCTTGTTTCTTTCTATATCGATTTGAGAAAGAAAAAAAAAAAAAAAGCCGATTCTCGCAGTTAAAAGTCACCCCTGTGAACGCAGCTTCAGATATAATTTACTCAAGGCCGCAACCAAAGGGAAACCGGCTGGGCCAAGACCCTTCCTGGAAATGCTTTAGCCTCCTTGGCAATGGTGCAACTAATGGTTTAAGTCAAAGGGGGCAAGCTTCACCGTATATTTGCTACATTTTTCTATTAATTTTGGTGGAGAAAACAATAGATTTTTACCCTAAATTTCATGTTTTTTTTTCTGCCAGATAATGGTGAAAACCAAACCAAACAAAGTTTTAACCGAATAGTTAATGATTTTATTTGTGTCAGGTTTGTTTTTAGAAGACTTTTCCCATTTTTGTCGTTTGATTTTTTAAAAAAATTTGTTGCACCTGGGACTCATACATGAGGGAGCTTCTGTGGAGCAAGAAAACCACAAAAACAAAAAATAAAAATTGCAGAATTTTTATTCTTCTCCATATCTCTGCATGTAAGATGAAGTTACGAATACCTGTTATATATTGCAACCTCCTTTAATAATATGCCCTGAGGTTTGTCGCTAGCCACGTGACTGAACGCAAGCAGTCGTCTTTTTAAAGCAGTTCACCATCAACACCAATTGCTACTGCATAGCATATATGATTACGTTTAATTTAAATTTTGAAAATATTTTGAGTTTAATTTTCAAAATCTCATTATTTGAACAGTAATGTTTTCTGCTATAGTCGCAACAGTTTATAAAATGCTTGGTTTAAACAAATTTTACCAAAAAAAATAGAATTTGACATCAATTTCACACTATAATTAGCCAATTTTTGCACTTTTGCATTTCGGCGCTAGAGGCAGCATTTCACAAGTTTAGCGCCTTATTGCTCATAACTTTTGACCCTATTGCTTGATTACATTCATTTTTTTTTCAAACTGTGAGTAGTAATAAGGGCCATCCACCTAAAGGGTTTTTAAGCTGTAAATTGTCGCTGTCGTGCACCACAAACCAAAAAGCAAAAAGTTTTGGGCAGGTGGGGTCAGAAAAATGGGTTGTTAGAGGACCTTTTTATAAAAATTTCAAAAGTTGTTTTGAAATCTTTCATACATAACAAAAAACTCATCCAATGCCGTAGCAGGCTAATTTTTTCTCTGTAGTTATTGCCCTAGTGCACACAAGCGTACGCAGGATTTTCGAAAGGGAGGGGCCAGGTAATTTGAGAAGAATGAAGACCAAAACAAAAAAATTCTCCACTCAGATTTAGTCTGGTTTTTGGCCCAAAATTAGGTGAAGACCAAAAAAAAACTACAAAATAAAAAATAAAAGGCCTTCACTCAGGTTTAGTCCGGCTTTTAGCCCAAAAGTATGTGAAAACCAAAAAAAAGAAAAAAAAAAAGAAAAGGCCTTCACCCAGATTTAGTTCGGTTTTGTGCCCAAACTTTCTGCCCAAGTTACAAAAAGGGAGGGCATGCCGTAATTTTGCATTCTATTTCATGCTAATTATACTATACCGGAAACCCAAAGGAGGGGAGCATGGCACCATGGCCTTCCCTAAATACGCCCCTGGGTGTGCATTTGAGTAAGTGTGATTATTGCTGCAGTACATGGTTTTTTTAAACTGACCGAACTTTGATTTGGCAATATATGCTAGAATGTTATAGCTTTTTTTTTTAATAAGAAATTACCAAAAGATTAAAAACGTTTAAAGTAACCTTAAAGGAACTTCAAAGTTCATAGATGTCTTCCTCTCTAAAAGCATTAAATATGAGGGCCATCATTACATAATTAGCACTACGGGTTTTATATTTATTGATATTAGTATATTTTTGGGGTTGCGATTCAAAGAAGACCCGGGGGCAATAAGAAATGGGGTACAATTTCAAAAAAATTTAGATTTCCAATTTTTTTTGGCCAATTGCAAAAATCTAACTCGCAGGAAAGTTGAAAATCCAAAATGACCCTGAAAGGGTCTGCCCTAATGTCATATTCCCTTTTTCCATGGCTACCAGTGCCCCTGATAGAATTAATACCAATAAACTACTGGTTTAATCTTAACAATTGTTTGCATTAATATGTATGAGAACTACAGAACATCTAGTAAGAACAATGCACGGAGAAAAATATAATGATAAGCTTTAGACAGTATGCAAAACTTTAGAGGTACCGGTACAACAAAAATTATGGTTAACAGCCTCAGCCTAATACATACTCAGTAGGTCTAAACTGTGTATAGCTTATCATTGAACTACAACAGGAATTTACTACAAAGAAACGTTCAAATACCGCATGAATTTTTTTTAATAATTTTGCATCCCTCCTTCTTCTAACGCTACTCTGAAGTTTCCGGCTAATCGCCTTTCCCCTAGTGACGTTGACGTTTGTTGTGCCCTTCCAAAATTTAAAGTTGTGACATCGTAATACAATTGTAACGACAAATTAAAAGGTTCTAATCATTACTTGAGAATTCACCAAACGTAGACTAATCTAAATAGAGTCTAGGCACAAATACGGGTCTAGCAACTGGTGCTACTGTATATTGTGTATTTTAAATTGTACTGTATGTGCACGGTCGCACGAATCTTCATTGACGGCCTCAGGTTGCACGTAACACGTATCGTACCGATAGATACAGTACGTTTATTAAGTTAATTCAAACAGTGCACCAACTTCCCGTACCATTGCAAAAAACGCGTACCGAACAAGCGTACCTTACTTTTTAGCAAAAATTAAATCGTACCGTACGGCCATTCTTGCTCTTTAGACCGATAGTAGTTTTAGAAGAATTTTATGAAACCGGCCGAATTTGAAATTTGGTTTGGTTATGGGCAAGACAGCTTTGGTATACCAGTATTTGGGTGAAAAACTTGATATTAAGGTTATGATTTTTTTTGTCTGCAAATGCCTGATTTTGGAAGTGATGAACTTTTTCATGTTAATGATGAAAATCACTTTTTGGTTGCTTAACTTTACAAAAACTTGGCGCACTCATGCCCCGAAAAAATCTTATGATTCACTGAGAAATCACATTTAAGCTACTCATTTAAACAGAACGAAAATAGCTGTGGACAGATGTATAAACTGAATCAGTATGATGGATACACCCAATTAAACCAATTAAGTTTGTTAGATAAGATAAATCACACGGTAACTTTTTAAAAACTATACCGCTATTTATTTGTAATGTTTGACGAACATTATAAAAAATTTTTCCATGATACTGATTTCTTTTTTGGCTACCACGTTTGATCTTGCTATCTCAACTGCTAATGGAACATCAGCTCAACAAGTCTGAATGCCAGAGTCTTTGGGCATACCATGATGACTTGTGACTAGTAAAAAGAGGTCTTGGGTTAGTAAATTGATTTTACTCCTTTTGGTAATATTTGCCACAAAATCAAACTTCTGCTCACACAGCTACGGTTCACAGTAGATAGTTTTGTACTGACTTCTTGCTTTGAACTAACGGGAAAATTTTTCTTATGATGCTGTTGCTGTCCAGCTGACAACAATTCAGGTCCAAAAATACCTGACTGGTTTCGAAAAAAATAACATTTGCAATTAAAAATTTGTCAGGGATACCAACCAAAATATATAAATTAGCCACAAAAGAATTTTTAACGACTATAGCTTTGAGCTAATTTAACTGCTTTAAGCTTTGTAGCAGGTTAGATCATAGCAAATGCCCCTAGCAATTTTTCAGAATTAGCTTTCCCTTCGGCCTTGTTATTTTGTACCGTTAAGAATCCACATTTAGTTTTTTTGTTGTTTTCAGTCTTTTAACAATCATTGACCAAAATTTTTTGATGATTGACCGAAAAAAACAACCAATTTGATCTCTATGACGAAAAAAAATTTAATAAGTTCAGCTTATTTTTGAATACAATTCCGAAAATTGCCCCCTTGCAATCGCGAAAATGGCCACAAGATTTTTGGATAACAAACAAATTCACAAAATCGGACATTTGACCCAAAAGTCTGAGCAAAAAAATAAAAATAAACTCCAAACTCTAATATCTGCCAACAATCTGCTTTTTCATAGGCATTCTGAACAAAGCTTTTAATGCACTCTTATCTAGGAAATATTATCTGCTTACCCTATTTCATCTTTCAAAGTTTTTGCCTTTTAATTGGCACTTTTTTCTACCACAGCATTTTTATGCAACAGTTACGTAATTTTTTTTAGCGCTCAGGCAAAGACCAAATTTAATATCAAATTATGTTTTATAAATAAATAACATCTGTCCTGAGAATCAATCCTAAGAATCGATCCTGAATTCTAAGAAAAACTACTGAGATGTGGAATAGGAGGCATGCTGCCAGAATGACTGCAGATTGTGCACCGTTTCTTTAAAGCATGCATATTTTAACTTTTACTGCATAGCATTATAGCCGTATGTGTGCCTTTTGGACTCTGTACATTACCAACAACTTTACTTTCTTTTTTGGGGTAGGAGGAAATGGAAAATGCATTGTTACTATGTGTTGTGTTGTATTTCATTTCGATGTAGCGACAGTGTAAATTGCAAAATTCTATTGAATTTGTATTGTTTGCAGATTTCAGCGTATTTCTCGGAGCTCGATCAAACGTCGGTCACGAAAATTGGATTTGGGAAAATGGAACAATGGTGAATAATTCAAGACATCCACTATCTGACCAATCTGTTTGCCAGCAAATGTCTGTGCCTTTAACTTACGATGATGGAATCAATTTGTTGCCGAAACGTTGTGACCAAGATGAAGCCTATTTTGCTTGCGATATACCACGTACCGGTAAGATGCACTGAGAGCAGTACTCAAATTGTAAAATATTGCATGGGGGGACGCTTTTGCATCCTTGATCAAACCTTAATGAAGATTATGTAATTCCGTCGACGAAATTGCATAAAGACCAAACAAACAAAAAGGTCTTCGCCAAAAATCGAAGTGCTTTTTCGCCAAAAATAGGTGAAAACCAAAAAAAAGGTCTTCGCTACTGATTACCCCTTGATTTTGTAAAATAATTTTATCAAATCTCAATTACGGGGTTTGCTTTTATCAACACTTATGCTGTGCGCGGCAGAACTAAAGTACTGCGCAGGGTCCTAGGTTATCTGCGCGGCCGCGCAGGCGCACAGCTTAGAAAGAACATAGGTGTTGAAGTCTGTCGCACTGCTGAAACAAGCAAAGCGCGATCGCACACAACGAATACTAGTTCCAAGTCAGTTACGATCAAAACAGTCGAAGCCCTCAACATCCCACAGCGACGTTCTACGCAATCAAGTTAGAAGCTAAAGCCGAGTACTGCTTTATCAAAAACTCTACGTAACTGTAAGTTCTGTGGTAAACAGCATGAGCCTTGCTAATACCCAGCATATGGCAAAGAGTGTAATTTTTTTCACAAGGTTAATCATTTTGCGACGGTATGCCAGAGTCGACTATTGTCAAAACAGTCTTGTACTCTTGCAACGCAAGTACGAGACATTCAGGCTAATTATGAAGATGACGAAGAAATTTTGAACAATGCCACAATTCAAAATGATAAACAATCCACTAGTACGAAAGCAACTACAATAATGCTAAATGACTGTGAAGAACAACAACCGATAATGTGCAAGTGAGACACTGGGGCTGAAGCGAATGTGATGTCATGTGTTGTGTTTGATTCGTCGTGTTTTAAAAGCTCGCCTCGCTTATGCGAAACAAAGCTTCATGGTTTCGGTAACAGTGTTGCACAACTATGTGGCGTGGCAACTGCTAATTTTTTAGACTATCACAGCAATTTGTTTGCTTTGTTATTTTACATCACAAATGTTTCTAAATCCGTTATTTTGGATGAAGCAGCGAGTTTTTCGTTGAAGTTGCTGAAACGTGTAAATTGCAAATGTTCTAAAACTTAGTGTGCTCTTATCTTAGTCCCAAATACAAAGTGAATATGCTGGCATTTTTTCTGACTTTTGACGTATGACAAAGAATGCTACATATGCATTCAGGAGCCGGTTAAGGGTGTTATTCAGCCACCGTGCAAAATTTCTTATGCATTTCGCTCTAAGTTGAAAGCCTGCCTAGACAGATTGACTGAGCTAGCCATTGTTGCGGATGGCGATATTCCGACCAATTGGGTCAACAATCTTGCTATAGTCGAGAAACAAAAATAATACTTTAGGTTTGTGTCTTGACCCAAGGCCACTGAATGTTGAAATCAAACGTGAACGGCATGTCATCCCGACTCTAGCAGATGTGCATGCCCAACTTTATAGGAATTCCATTTTTTCAATCATTGACATGAAGGATGGTTACTAGCATGTCAAACTCAGTGACTCCTCGTCATATTTGACCACATCACATAATCGATAGAATTGTAAGCGCTTTCTTCGCATGCTGTTTGGGCTGTCTTCGGGAAGCGAGGTCTTGCAAAAACGCAATGGGGAAATTTTTGGTGAAATACCTGGAGTGCATGTTATTGCTGACTATATTATTATTGTAGTCCCCACTGAAGAGCCACATGATGTAATTCCTAAAATTTATTGGATGGGGCTCGGCAAAAAGATGTTCGATACGATAAGGACAAAATCCAATTCAAAGTAAGCACTTTCGATTACATGGGCAACTTAGTCAATTAGTAAATGGTTGAAACCTAATGACAAAGACTTGACGCAATTTTGAATATGCCACAGCCCAATGATGTGCCTGCCCTCGAGAGACTGCTGGTCATTACCAAATTTCTGTCCCAGTGCATACCAAACAAATCGACAATAACAGCCCCATTGCAATTGTTGGTCAAAAAAGGGGTTTCTTGGAAGTGGACTGGAGATCAAGATCAAGCTCTTGCTAAATTCAAAGCTATGGCAATCAATCTCCCAATTCTTGCTTTTTATAATGTCGCCAAACCCGTGACCAACAATCTGACACGTCCCAATGTAAACTTGGAGCACGTTTAATACAACATGGCAGACCCTCGGCTATGCTTTAAGGTCCATAACACTGGCTGAAAAGAACTATGCTCAAATAGAAAAATAGATGTGGTCCATAGTTTTCGCTGAGCAAAAAATTTCATCAATACGTGTTTGGGCAACAAGCAATCCTTGCTGAGAGTGACCACAAACCCATGGAATCTATAATGCGTAAACCACTTGGCAAAACTCAACCCCGACTAAAACGCCTGATGTTAAAACTTCAGCCTTATGACCTCCGCACAAATGTATTCCTGGCAAGTACATTTACATGGCTGACACACTATTTCAAGCCTAGTTAGAGTAAAACCAGATAATTTGCTTGATGAGAAGCTCTCTCGTGTAATTCACTCGCTTTTTACCAGTCTGCCCATTATCCCTACTAATTAAAATAACTTTCGAGTAGCAACTAGTAACGATTCCGCTTTTATGATTGTCAAAACTTTGTGTCAGTCAGGTTGGTCTAAAAACGCTAAAAACGTACCTGCTAATGCTCGTAAATACTGGAAGATTCGTAATGAATTGCATGTTTTTGATGGAATTGTGTTTAAAAATGAGTGTATTGTTGCGCCTGTTTCTTTGCAAAACTACATTTATTTATTATTATTAATGGGCAGCGGTGCAAGCGAATCTTCTACCGTTAAGTAAAGTCCACCTACACATTGCCTAGGCCTCATTTGGGCCCATTGCAACTGTAGCTGCTATGTAATTGTTTTGTTGGGTTACTGGTCGAACTCAGAAAGCCTTCCAGCTTCCTTTAAGTACGTGGCCAGTTTGCTAATGTTGCATTTCGTTACCCCATCGTGAACAGTGGTTTTGGTGATTCCAAAATATTTAACACAAATATCTTGGTAAAGCTTGCAATTGCCTACATGATGATTTGGTGTTTCATCCTCTAGGCTACATTTTGGACACAAAGAAGACTCAGCACAACCTGTAGTTTTCTTGTGCCGTTGCAGATTGCAGTGCCCAGTTAAAACTTGCACTACTCTGTTTAATTGAGGCCTCTTAAGGTGAAGGAGACGCAATGTTAGTCGAGAGGACGTCCAACCTACAGACTCCTTCATCCTAAAGCAGTCTTTCCGTTTATTCCACATAGATTTCCATCTATCTGTGGACCAGTCCTTAACCGTGCTAACACAACTGGCATACGGGACTGTAATAAAAAGTTCAGGACCATATATTTTTGATTTAGATTCTGATTTGGCTATATAGTCTGCCACTTCGTTACCATGTACCCCTGC
This sequence comes from Trididemnum nubilum, assembly GCA_963965965.1. Taxonomy (NCBI): domain Eukaryota; kingdom Metazoa; phylum Chordata; class Ascidiacea; order Aplousobranchia; family Didemnidae; genus Trididemnum; species Trididemnum nubilum. The sequence continues at coordinate 42,209,378 of OZ014479.1, forward strand.
ATGACCAGGAATCCAGGCAATACTGACGTGGTTTTGTTTACCTAACTGATTTAGGTTTCTAATGCAGTTGAGCACTGTAATTGATGTTACAGTGCACTTTATGAGTGCTTTGATAGCTGCTTGGCTTTCAACCAGCACAACAATATTTTGATGGTGCATTTTTTCCCAAAGCAGGTTCTTTGCCATTTCTGAAATAGCTAAGACTTCTGCCTGGAACACAGTGCTGTAAATTCCAAGGTGAAAAAATGCTTGTTTTGGGGAGTTGTTCGGGTATTCTGCATACAAACTCGCACCTACTCTCCCATCTAGTTTTGAACCGTCAGTGTAAACCTTGACAGTGTTCTGATTTAGAACGCTTTCAAATCTGATAGCATTCTTTTTATCCATAATTTGACATTCGAAATTTCTTTCGAATACCTTTGTTTTCTCTATTCGGTCAGCTGGCATTTGCAGCAGCGGTAAGAATCTTCTTGGCTCATTGCAAACATCAACATGGCTTTTCGTTTTCCCAAAGGAACCAATTGGGTTGACGTACTAGAGCCCACTAGCAGTGATTCTGTATGACCCTCGCACTGCCTCAGCCAATAGAAATTCCTCAATGGGAGTTATGTTGAGCAGTATTTCCAGATCACCAGGAGGGGTGCCAGGAAAAGCTGATGAAATCATCAAGCAAGCAAGTCTCTGCACCTTTGTGAGTTTCTTCACTAGATACTTTTTGTTGAGACCGCCTACCCAGGACACACATGCATACGACATGATTGGACGTTTCATAGCTGTGTATATCCATTTCATCATAGATGGTTTTATTCCCCACGTTTTACCGACAATTTGTCTACATTGCATCAATGCTGTAGTTGCTTTGCGGGTAATACGGGTAATATGTGGTTTCCAGGTTAGCTTGCTGTCCAAAGTCACACCCAACAGCCTTGCTTCCTTGGAAAGTTCAAGTTTTGTACCATTCATTGACAAGGAACCCAAATCTGGATTCCGATTGTGAGTGAACAGCATGATTTCAGTTTTCTTGCTGCTAAACTGTAGTTCTTGATCCGAAGCCCAGTTTGTAGCAATATTTATTGCTTTCTGAGCCATACCTCAGACCCAAAGCATATCAGCACCAGTGACCAACACTGCTAGATCATCGGCATAGGCTTGAACATAAAAGCCCCTGCTGCGTAACTCTAGCAACAGGTTGTTTAAGACACAGTTCCACAGAAAAGGGGACAGGATACCACCTTGTGGGTTCCCCTTCACTACTTCCCTTTTAACTTTATCACCATATAATTCTACTTGGACTGTGCGATGCCTTAGCAAATTCTCTATCCATGAGGTGAGAACCTTAGACATGCCCAGCGCTCGCAGAGCCGCAACAAAGCAACGGAAGGTGACATTGTCAAAGGCGCCGACAATATCCAGGAAAATACCCAAAGCCGGCTTTTTTCTAACAAGGCAATGCTCTACACGTCGCACAAATTCATGCAAGGCAGTTTCCGTAGAAACTCCTGCACGAAATCCATACTTTGAAAGCTTTACCTGCTCGTTATTGTCCTCATTAATATGATACAAAATTAGTCTTTCCAACCATTTCAGTTGAAAAGAAGTTAAAGTTATCATACGGAAGGATTTAGCTTCAAAATAGCTTTTCTTTCCGGGTTTGGGGAGAAATATACCTGTGCCGTCTTTCCATGCCAATGGCACATAGCTGTGCCTCAGGCAAGCTTGAAAAATGACGTGGTAATATTCTTTCAGTTGATTCCAACCTTTCTGTAACAGCACAGGATAGAGCCCGTCTGGCCCTGGTGCTTTGAATGGTTGAAATTCGTTAATAGCTGCTTCCATACGCTCAAATGAACATATGTTTGCAATCATTTCAGTGTCTTCAGGTCTCATGAATGGATTGTCTACTAAGTCGGACCTGGTTGCACGATTTTCTGTCTGCTGGCTACCTGGTGATAAGATATCCAGCAGATAGTTCAAAGTTTTTAGTGAAGACTTTGTGAATTCTCCGTTGTGTTTAATTGCGTTGCTAATACGCACCGTTTCATTCCTTCGAATAATCTTAACCAGCCGAGCCGTTGGTGTTTGACTATTCATACTCTCTACAAAGCAATGCCATGAATCGCGTTTTGCTCTTTTGACAGCTTTTTTGAAGCAGGATAGGGCGAGCTTTTGAGCCTCCCAATCTTCTTCTTGTTTTGTTTTAATGGCTTTTCTCCAAGCTCGGCGAGCCTTTTTTCGAAGGCTTGCTAGCTCAGAATTCCACCAAATGTTATCTTTCGTACGAAGCGACTTTCGCATAGGGCAAGCAGCTTCATATGAGTTAGTAATAACTGAATGAACCTTGTTTGCCAGCACATCAATGTCTTCTTTTGAGGAAGGCACTGGTACTGGTCGTAAAATTCGTTCATTTAACTTTTGTTCGAGTTCGTTTACATACTTGTTCCAGCACGTACGACCAACATTACGAGACATTTTCGCTTGTTTGCGGATTCTGCTTTTAACCTGGAACCTAATATACATGTGATCCGAGAATGATGGCACGTCGCTAACATGCCAGCCAACTACTCGGTCCCATGCACACCGGTTTACTAAGGTCAAGTCCAGAACCTCTTCGCGCGTTTTAGTTCTGAATGTTGGTTTAGTACCCACATTACAGAAATTCAGGTCTGCACTAACACAATACGCTAGCAGATCCTCTCCTCGAGGGTTTATATTGGAGGTTCCCCATATAGTGTGATGTGCATTTGCATCGGTTCCTACAATTGTAGGGATTTGTTCATTTTCTGCGAAGACTAACAGTTCCCTCAATAAATTGGGCGGAGCTGCTTCTTCGGCTGCCGTGTATGCCGATACGAAAACGAAACTGTCACCGCTTTGGCACACATTGCTAACTCTAACTGCCACAATATCCTCATTTGAAAACATCGGGATTAGAGAACAACAGAGATCAGGAGTAGCATAAATGCACGCCCGAGGACGATTACCCTTTTCAATACCTTGAAAGAGGTTCCAGCCTCGTAGCTTACTTCTGATTTTAGTGGCATATGTCCATGGTTCTTGAACTAACATTAACCCGGAACATACGTTTTTTGTAACTTCACACATGTTATAGCTTGCTGCTTTACATCTGTGTAGGTTGATTTGCCAACACTCTAAATTATGTAAGGATAACTTAGGTGTCGTAATGGCTTTATTTGATTTTCCCCCCCGCTTCACCTTAGACTTGCAAGCAACTTCCGAGAAATTACTTGGATTCTGAGGTTCCACAGGGGAAGTTGGGGTGGTGTCCGGTTTCACAACCGACCATACCATGTTTGCTGTACCCTCAGCTTCTGAGACCGATTCCTTTAGCAAAGGAACCTTCTCAACTTGAGGGCTCAGAATTGATGTTTTTTCGGCATCTGGGCTAGAAGATGCACATTGCCGAGTGTTATCTTTGTTGGCATTGTCACTCAAGAAATCAATGATTCTTGGTTGTGACCGTGCCACTTCTTCTGAATTTAGGGGTATGATCCGTGTTACTTTTCTTGATCTAATGATATTAGACATAATCATAGGGTTGGTTTTCTTTAAGCTGGAAAAAGTTCCAAAGACCAGATTATCCAAACTAGCAGGAGGCCACCAACTGCCATTTCTGCCGATAACGACACACCAACACCGCAATTGACAAACTTATCCCTGGAGCACTGGCCTCGGCGGAGCCCCCCCAATACAGCTGTAGACCCCTACCCAGGTGCCATCTGGAACTACAGGTGCACGGGGATTTTCACAAGCTGATGGACACGAAGTCCTATGTTGGCTAGACTAGGACCAGCATCCTCTTTATCTTGTGGCCACGACACGGCAGCGCGTTTTATCCGCTGTACCCTATACTCTCATTGACAATCCGTCTCAATATTGGTCCATCACCACCGGTTTCCATTTTAGCTAGCAACCTCCTGTTGGCCTTTGACTCAGGGTTCAGAATATTAGAAGACAGGACTACGCAGTATCAGGCCTTCGCTTGCGCTATTGCCTGGTTGCTAATTCCTGCACTCCTTAACCTCGCCCAAATTCATCGGCCGGTTGCCATTGCCTCAATTCGCCAGTGTTTCCACTGTTTTCACTCGACACCACGAGGAGGTTTGAGGTTGGACTCTGTCAGGCTGCAAAACTACATGCTTGATCTAATTCATGAGAGTCACTTAGGCATGGAAAAGTGTAGATCAAGAGCCCAACTATTGTTATGTTGGCCTCGAATGACCCTTGGCATTGAAGATATTGTAAGCAACTGTGCTGTGTGTTGCAAATATACAATAGCCCAATCAAAAGCACCCACGATTTTCCACGCTATCCCGCCTTAACGTTTTTTTTCAAAATCGGCATTGATAATGACTTTTCAAAGCACTGATTACTTAGTGATTGTTGACTATTTTCGAAATATCCTGAGGCTGTTTCACTGCCTGACAAAACTGCTCAGTCTGTGATTGTGCAATGCAAAAGTGCTTTTGCGCGTCATGGCATACCTATGGAGATAATTTCCGACAACATGCCATTTTGTTTAAAGGAATTTGCTAAATTTTTCAACTCCTGGGAAATTAAGTTCACCACGTCAAGTCCTGAGTATAGCCAAAGCAATGGCCAGCTAAACGTACCATTCAGACATTAAAAGTTAGTTTAAGAAAGCCCATGGCAATGACACTGACCCTTATTTTTCATTGTTAGAATTTAAAAACTCACGAATCACTGGTTTCAAATATTCCTCTGCACTAGTGTTAATGACTTGGCTACTTCGTGCAAAACTGCCAATGTCTTATCAATCACTGAAACCTGCTGTTGTAAATGATGATTTGTGTTCGATTCAAGCTAGACAACAGTTTTATTTTGATCGCTCGGCTAAACCCTTGCCTGTTTAAAAGAAAGGAGATAAAGTGCGATATAAAGTACAAAATCGGTGGAATGATGGTGTTATTTGTAAAATGGCCGATGTACCTTGTTCTTAGTTGGTTAAAAATGCTCGTGGTTGTATCTGTCCTAATTGCTGTCATTTACATAAATTGCCATAATCTTATAACACTGTTGCTCGCTACGATCATATGTTTGAAAGTGATTTTGTATCATCTCCATCTGAAAATGCTAGAGACACTTCCCAACAACTTTGCAGCAAAAACGATGTTTCTCCTCGTAATTCTCAGCGTGTATCTTCCTTTGGTAGAACGATTCGGCCGCCACAGCAATTTAACGATTTTGAATGAATGAGTTATGACTGTATAATGTAACGAATTCATTTGCGTGTCATTAACGTTTCAATTTATTCGAGTGCTTTCTAAAAGAAGAGAGAGGTAATATATTCATTAGGGTGGTCCTTAAATACATAGCAAAAATTAAACAATAAAAATTTTCATGGGAACCGAAGTAAATGTGTTCCTTTTGGGTTAAAACCATCGTGTGTGAAAAATCATCAAGATAGAAAAACATTTAGAGGTTGCACAAAGGCAGTAAAGTTTTTCAAAAATACCCAATTTTGCAAAAATAAGAGCTTCGCTGTTGGCAGAGATTATGCTGTTCAAAAACAGTAATTATATGTGTGTAATCCAACTTATTGTATATTGCCATGTAAGACGTGCACAGTCTTTATTCTCACTTTGCAAAAACCATGCATGTGGTATGCTTTGAGGCGAAATGCATGTGGAATTGAAACTGATCTTCATCACATTTTTTAATTAACCAGACGTACTCCTATATAAGTGCCACTGCTTCTCTGCAGTTGCATGCGGGACTTGGATTATTTGAACCAATTTTCTGTCTGCCATCAATAAGCCTGATAATTCACTCCAAGAATCAAAGTCAATTGATAGAAATTTTTGATCAATTTTTATTTGTTGGAAAAATCCAATTAATTGCGTTTGATCAACAAACCAGTTTATCCAATTGTTGTTTCGTAATGGCACGCTTGGTAAAGTTTTTATTTTCGTAAAGAGCTGCAACAATTCGTCACTTCATGCCATCATGCACCTCTGGTTCAAAAAAAACTTTAGCCACTAGTTTTTTAGACGTTTACCAAAGCCGACCAGAGAATCTTTTCATTATGGTTGCCCCAATTCTCTTGTCAATGCAATTTTGCCACGTTTTTTGCAAGTCCAAGATATTTTCTACATTTTGGCAAGTTTAGTGCACATACAAGGAATGATGCTTTGGTCTATGCTTGCCATAATCAGGTTACCATGCAGTTCTGGCGTATGGTAAACTGATTATGGCCAGCGTAAGTTAGGGGCAGAGGTGGAGTCCTCAAAGACATGATTTGGAGTCCTTGGCCTTGAAGTCTGCAAGTCCTCGAAAATGCCCTGTCCTCGACTCGAGGACAGCTCTTTTTTTAAATTTTGGAGCAAAGATTTTTTTTTTTTGGAGATCACTTCCGCGTTGTGTCCTTGGTCCTTGGCCTCGAGCTTTTCTGTCCTTGGTTTCGAGAGGGTCGGTCCTCGGAAGGGCTGTTCTTGCTGGCCTCAAATTTTTTTCGTGTCTTTGGCCTCGAGCTTTGTGTCCTCAACTCCACCTCTGCTTAGGGGCGCCATAATCAGTTCTGGCGCCCCTAACCAATCTCTGATTTTGTTCAAGTTTTGCTTTAACGGAGATACAAGCACCAGATTCTTGCTTTTAGTGTTTGAGACATTCATGTCAAAAAACATATTACCCCAAAGCAAAAACTTTTTAAGCCTATCTCCATTCTTTTAATGCTCAAACAATGCCATTTGCTTGAGACTAACTGGTTCCATTTGGAATTGGGGCAATTTTGAACAGATGTTTTATTCAGACACCAGAGGTGATGAGAGGCAGGTGATGGACTTGCGAGAATAAATTTGAATAAGATTGAAAGTGGTTAAGTTATTAATCGAAACTTAAAAAAAAAGAATATGTTGAGAATATTACGGGCTATTATTTGATCTTTCAAATTCTTTGCTCAGTTCATTATTTTGGGCTTGCCAGTTGCCTGTTTCCATTGATTCTATGTTCTAACATTCTCTTTTGAGGCAGAAGAAAATTTTGGTACCATTGTCATGAGAGTCTATGGATCAGAGCATTTGTACTGTCCACATCAAAATCTTTCATGTCATCTTTTTTGTTACTTGTGGTAGCCTTAAAGATTCGCTAAGTATTTAAACAAGTTTAATTAGAGTATGAAGGTTTGAAATTTATCCAGAAATAAATACTTGGCAACTTAAATGATTCCAGTCAAACTTATTGAGGCAAACAACTTCAGAATACAGGAGAAGACATATAGAAAGTATATGATGTATAATTGACTTTTAAACTGTCTTCCCAGTTTCTACAATGCTCAATTGATGGATATGGGCCCCAGTTAACCCACAAGAAGTTCAGTTAAAAATTAGATACTAAAAAAACACTACAGGCTGTTTTCCCCTATTGGGTTTGTCACGTGGGGTAGAAACTAAACAAGAACAGTAAAAGACCGCTGTAAATCACCAAGGTTTCCCCCTCCTGGCACCGAAAGCTCCGTGGCGAGCGCGAATCCACGTTATTCTACTAGGTTTAACTATGGTACGCACCAGCCTTGGGCAGCAACCAGGGTCGATGGTGCGTAGCCGCAGCTAGTACAAAACGCTGTAAGCTTTAACTGTGGAGGTTGGGCATCGTAATCAAACACTGCTGATGTGCTACTGCGTGTCTGCCAAACGCTGTGAAAACACAGCTAAAATTTTAAACACTGTCTTAGATGCAAAGCGGCATTTTACGTCACAGGGATCAACCGATTTGCGTTAAATGTGGTTTTATTAGGTTGATGATTTCTTGGTTTACTTGGCTTTGTGTCGACATTTTTGTACAATTTTGGTTCTGTGGTTGAAAGTGTAAACCGGATTTTCTCGTAGTATGGCAATTTTTTCTTCCAAACAAAGGTTACATTTGTTTGAACTGTTCTGATAGGGCCATGCTCATCTAGTGAAGTGTAATATTGTATATCCGAAACACATGACTAATCTCAAATTTTCGTTGTTCATGTACAACCTGTAAACTTTAATTTTTCTCCGAGATATTTTGCATGTACAGTTTTTTATCGAAAACGAACAAATTTAACCCGGTTCCCGTATAGTTTTCCAAAATTTTGAAATAAGGACCACCCTAATACTTATATAACGCATGTAGAGCACTCCCACAATGCTGTGCGAGAAACTTCCACAATGCTGTATCAGAAACTCTCATACTGCTGTACTAAAATTCCGTGATGTTAACTTGTGCTTTTTAAATTGTTGTTGTCTTATTCTGGATTAAAAGGTCAAGACCATTGCATATGGTATTGGCTTACAGTATTTTGTGCTCATACAGTAGAATAAACTTTTCCTACTATAAGTTGCACACAAAGTCGTACAACTCCACTAGTTCTTGCTTGTTCTAAAACGTTTGTTACCTAAGCTACCGTACAGTGTACTCTTTTTTCCAGCTCGGATAAGTAGTTCTGACAAGATCAAACTGATCAGTGCGCTGCGAAACTACTCAATGCAGCAGCCTAATAGCGTCGTTGCTTTAGATCAAAACTGATATGGCGTCGCTACGATGCTAAGGCTATCAACGTCAAGATTGCAAATAAAATCATCAAATTAGAGTATCTACGTCGTGTTTAAAGTAGAATATCTCTGGAACGGCTGAGTCAAGAAAGATTAAGTCAACGCCAGTCATCCGCCCATGCGATTGGTCTAACTCTAGGTATCCTCATTTAGTTTGCCTTTTGTTCTCGTTTAAGTCGTTTCCATCAATAAAAACGTTTTCACACCGAAGACGTTAACGTCGCCGAAGTGGTAATAACGCCTGAATTACATAACCTCAAAAACGGTTATGTAGAATGTCACGCACAAAACTGTATTGATTAATGAAAAATTTTTTTCTATAGTGATAGTAATTTCAGCTTACATCTCAGGCATCTTTAAAAATTATATATACCTGTATATTTCTGGTAGGTAGAGCAACAAAAACCTACTGGTAGCAACTTTTGTTTTGCAAACTAGCTCCTAATTCTGAAAAATGTTTCGTTAGCTTTATAAGTGGGACATGACTAAGAGGCGTAAAAGTAGGAAAAAGTGGTTGGGGTTGGCGTTAGGGTTCACTTTAACGTAACCCTAATCCTTACCCAAATCTAACTCTTAACCTGCTTTTTAGCACGATTTCCGCCTTTTCCTACTTTTCCGCCGTAGGAAAAGGCGGAAATCGTGCTAAAAGGCTTTTAGGGTTAGCCTTAACTCTAACCCAAACCTCAAATGCCCTTTCCTACTTCTCTGCCTTTTAGAACGATTTCCGGTTTTTCGTACTTTTCCGTCTTTTAGTCATGTCCCCATAAGTGTCTAACAATAACTTTAGAAAGACATTAAAATGTTCAAAAGTGTCAAGAGACTCTATACTTTAGTCGATACTACATCTCAGATCTTGCACAGTACAAAAAGTGCAGATATGGTGTACACTAATTTGAAATAGAATAATATTTAAGTTTTAGCGAATGGTGTTGGTGACAAATACTAAGTTTTTAATCTTTAGTTTTCATTTTTTTAAAATCAATTTAGCAAAAATTTTGATCAAAAATGTATTGGTAAAATTTTTTAGTAGATTGGCATCAGAGTTCTTTGCAAGAGATTAGTGAACTCCATCTATCACCATTCACCAATGAAGACTACTGCACAACATCAAACCATAATAATTAAATCAAGGATTTATGCACTTTTATTAGTAAACTTGATCACAAGACTGCTCTTTCATGCATGAGCACTACTGAACATTAAAAAAAAAAAGTTAGAGCTTAGGTTAGGAGCCAGTTTCAATAAATCTTACAAAAAAGTCTATTAATAAACTTACCAATCTTTGCTTAATTAAAAAAAACTAGAAATAAAAATAAAAACTAATCATTTATTACCTACAAAAAAACTTAAAAATTATTTTTCTTGTGATTATTTATATTGTGTCAGTTTCAACCAGTTTGAGAAAAAAAGCTATGCTGTCTAATTTTGTACCAAAAAACTAACTAAGGCAACTGTTTTCGTGTGTTTTATGATGCCATCAATTTTGCCAAACTGCATGAATACTCTGACAGTCTGATATTCCATTGAATAGATAACTGCATACAACACATTATAACACAAAAAAATTTACTAATCTGGTTTAATTTTTTGACAAAGGTTATTGTTATTTTCAGTTTTCCTATAAACCGACCCGCGCCACGTGCATTGTTGCGAGGCAACGGCAGCTGCAGTGAAAACAAAGCGCGTAAATTGCCGGCCATAATATAAGAATGCGGAAAGAGCGCTATAAGCAATGCTGTTTATCTGCTCTAAATTCTTTACATTTACAATAAAAAAAAATACCGTATAGTAACAGAAACAGTTTGCGTAAAATTTAGTTGCCTAACTCCAGCTATAATGACAGTTGTAGTTTATTGTTTATTAATTACTTTCGCATTACAATAAATGTTTTTGATTTAAATTAGAGTACTTGTAACGTAAAGATTGAATCCTAAAGATTGAGGATCTGTTTATATTCGAAATTGCTAAGATTATGCACCAATTTACACGTAGTAAAACACCGAATAAATTTAATACATATTTTTCTTACACAATGAATGTTTCATCTCGTCTTACTCGCCAAGCTTACAACACTAACATTTTGTTGCCCTGTTTCAGAATCTACGATGCCAACGCTCATTGAAATACAATGGACCAAAAGTATGGAAAAATATTCCACTGGAAATTAAAAATTCTTCTTTTCTGAAATTTAAAAAGCTATTTAAAAAGCATCTAATAGAGAAATATAAAACGCGATAAACTTAAATTATTGTTTGTTGGTCATTGTTTATTGCACAATTTATTTTTGTACTGCGCATGGGTTCTATTAACGACTTACTTCTTATATGCAAACTAATATTGGATCCAAGTGATTCTATTTTATGTTACTAAGGCTATAGCCCCCCTGGCTACGCTACTGTAGCCTAATCTAATTTCAAGATAAAAATAGGTTAATATGCACTAACGAAGTTGCGATCGGAAAATCTTTGGAGGTTACGAACAGCAATAATTAATAGACCTATGAGGCTGCAGCTTATTATTTGCCACAAAAAAAGAACTCTTTTTTTCGCTTTTTTTTTCTATAAAACTCGTTCTAATACGCAACAAGCGTTACCAAAGCAAACTGGTTTGTACCGGTACGGTGAATGAATGGTGCAAGAAATTCACGATGAAAACCTTATGTTAACAGAACTTCACGTAAGTTAATCGACCATTGTCGTTAAGTTAACGGGCATTTTAACGAAAGTAAATTTAGTCCGTTAACATGCAAAAACTTTTTAACAGATTAAATAGTTAGTGAAAAAGTTAGCTTTGTTATTAATGGATTTGTGCCCACCTATAGACAACGGTATTGTTAATTGAACAAATAAATTCATCGATCTTGACATACTGTAACAGCAGAGAAAGCACTTAAGTACTGTGCTTGATGCCTCTAAGTTAACGTAGTTATTATAACATAAGTGTTTATAATTAACCTAAGTGTGGTTACTATTAACTTAAATGTTGTTAACTTGTCATGTCTTGTTCGGAGAAAAGCAGTGATTCGGTGCAGTCTTACGTTTAGGCCTAAGCTTCGTGCTTCCTTGTCTTATGCGATACAATCCCGTCTTAAGCAGTACCGGTGTATTGCCTTAGATCTTGTTGGCAAGGTGTAAGCGTACTGTAGACAAACATTCCGTCTTAAATTTTGGACTGTTTAGGAGTTTTCCCTAAAAGGTAAAATTGATATAAAAGCTCTAACAGTGAACAAATCGACAAATGGCTACAATCAAATTCAATCAAAATTTATTTTCATTGTACACGATTCCAGGACTGAGATTGCATAAGGAAGCACATACAGTAAATAATTTGTTAATGCTGGTGATGCTGGAAGAGTTACCTTCATCTGACAACGAATTTATCAAAGCAATAGGCAAAGTGCCGTTTAAAACTTTGTATCAATTTTTATCAGTCAAATCACAAGTTTAACATGGGTGCAAATGTTGGCGATTTGTCTTGATACTTCTTCTTCTCTTGTCGATGATTGTTTTTTTCCTTTAATGAAACTTGGTAAGAGCAATTTTACGCCACAGCCAGCCGCAAAGTCATTCACCAACGTAAAACCACGGTCAGCCAAAACTTGATCTCTTAAGCAATGGTATTGCTGGCTAATAAAGCCACTACTTCTTACCAAAACATTTTCAGAAACTCTTCCTCCCCAAGCTTTAGAAACGAATGATATTGCACCGTGAGGAGTGCATGCAATGAAAAATTTAACTGTAGAATGTTTTTTATCATTGGAATATGCTTGTGCTCGTGCTTTCACTATCTTTGATCTTTCTATAAATATTTCTGTACAATCTATGATGTGCGTCAAACGAGGAAAGTATTGGCGAAAAATGTTAGGCAATGTTCTTTGAGCTGCATCATGGTCCGGTATTCGGATGATGAACTTTAATTTAGCGTGTAGTAAGTCAATTCATCGCTTGAATATGTCATGGGCACTACTTTTGGATAGATTGAACTGATCAGCGAGATTTTGAAATTGCTGGTCAAGGCGCAGCTTGATCAATGTCAGTAAGAGTTGATCGTGATACGATAACCGACAGTATGAAATTTTTGGTAGCGACGCTTCTACATACTGCATGATTATGTCAAACGTTTGAGGATCAAGTTCAATGTAGTACTTAGTTTGGCTGCGCCAACTTTCAGATTTTTGTAATTTAAAAACTTCGATTTCAAGTCGCTTACCTTTTGCAATGCGCAATCTCTTTCCTTTCTCAAATTTTGTATTTCAGTTCGCAAATCATCTACTGTTGAATCCCGTTCTTCTTCAAGACAGTCTAGTTTAAAACGCATCTCTTCAATTTCACTTTTTTTCTTCCTATGTTATATTATCATTCTCACCGTCACCATCGAGATTTTCCGTATTTGGTGACGGCGTTGACCCAAGGCTCCGTTCAACTAATGTTCTTCTTTTTTTTGCTGACTCGTATCATGTTAAATTTCTCTTTCTAGTTTCATCGTGGCTTTCCGTGAAAACAAATTGAAAGGGAACGTAATCCGGATGTTCGGCTTCATCTCTACGTGGCTTTCCGGTGATACAAGAAAGTAAAAATTACTTTATTCCAACACAGAAAAGTAGATTATAAATCATAGAATACAGATGACTAATATGGTACCTTTTAGAGATAATTACTGGTACTCCTAACAAAGTGTCATTCTACTGTAGTTTGTAAATCGTAATCTACACTTATCGCACAAGGGCAAACGAGTCATTTGCGTTACCGCGGGAATTTTCACGTTTTCTAACCTTGATCAAGTGCGAGGTGCGCAAAATATCAAGAGAAGAATAAATTTTCAGATACAACTCTGAAAAATCTGCAAACTATTCACTCCCATAAAGGTTACTGCATGTCTGCATCATGATTAATAAAAATAGCAGAAAAAACAGTTTGTTAAAACTCGATAGAATATGCAAATTAATTCAATCCAGGTTTAGCTGTAATATTTGCTCATTCGTTTACGTTAATTGCCAAGCTTGGGGCAAAGGCATAGCCGCGGTCTCTCTCGCACATAACAAAGTTCTTACAGTGACCAACTAGAAATTAAACCGGCTAATCAGCTCTCTTCAGTCAAGTAAGTTATAACCACTATAAACGAGAATATTTAGCCAGCATGAACCGTTAAGAAAGCTAGATGGAAAAAGCGCCTCTTTTAAAGCAATAAACTTGGCTTCAGTATTTCGAGTCGAGTCATTATCGACCATAATTTCTAAAACATTTGAATATTTACAGCATTCCTGTTGACGAGATTAAAGGACAGATTTGTAGCGATATGTTTTTTGCATGTATGGTTTTATTGTAATGTTGACGTTTTGTGGTGGTCTAGCTTAGTTGGAGAGCATTAATTCAGAATAGTAACAAAAATGTAGCTGTTTTTGACTTTCTAAATTATAACAGATCAATGTTTTTGACTTTCTAATCTATAAAAGATTTTTGAGTCATAAGAATTGTTTAAATAATTAACACAGAGCATCTTCTTCTATTCGTTTACAAGTTTTTGATCAGGTCACGAAGTAGACCACTTGGTTTCTATAAGAGGTTTTCGGTAAGTGTCATTCCAAAAGCAAAAAAAAATTCAATTCAAACCGAAGTCAGCCACATTTTATTACTATTCTGAATTAATGCTCTCCAACTAAGCTACACCACCACAAAACGTCAACATTACAATAAAACCATACACGCAAAAAATATATCGTTGAGAAACATAAGCTTTAGTTTATTAGTGGATAGGTCTAAAAATTCATCAAGAAAAGATGGGATCAGTCACTAAATTGGGGATCACAAACATCAGTTCAGTCGAAAAGACCTTGGTGGCAGTAATCTGCTCAGTCGCATCACTGCTAACCGAGGATCACTATTAAGCCATCATAATTACAAGATTGGCATAGGCTAGGAAAAATTTTTGATGTATAATCGGAACCAGCAAAGTCCAAAGCATAACAATGTAGTTAAGTCATAGAGTTCAATCAATTTCTTGACCGAAACTACCACCAAGCAAAACAGTCGCGCAAAAAAAAAAACTTTTCCTGTTGTAAAAAGAAATTTGAGAGTAAAATAACCCTCCATGCAATGCTCAGGATAGCGCTATTTCGGTCAATACCAAACCTCGTCAGCTGAGCTGGCATGAATCGAAATGAGTTTAAAACAAAAATTTTCTCACTATTTATAGAATTTCTAGTCGCTGAAAACAGACCAAGCCGAAAAAAATATAGAAGGCCGAAACAAAAGAGCAAAAAATCGGCAAAACCAACCATAAGCTCCATTTTGACTTCGTAGCTTATGGTTGGTTTTGCCGATTTTTTGCTCTTTTGTTTCGGCCTTCTATATTTTTTTCGGCTTGGTCTGTTTTCAGCGACTAGAAATTCTATAAATAGTGAGAAAATTTTTGTTTTAAACTCATTTCGATTCATGCCAGCTCAGCTGACGAGGTTTGGTATTGACCGAAATAGCGCTATCCTGAGCATTGCATGGAGGGTAATTTTACTCTCAAATTTCTTTTTACAACAGAAAAAGTTTTTTTTTTTGCGCGACTGTTTTGCTTGGTGGTGGTTTCGGTCAAGAAATTGATTGAACTCTATGACTTAACTACATTGTTATGCTTTGGACTTTGCTGGTTTCGATTATCCATCAAAAATTTTTCCTAGCCTATGCGAATCTTTAGTTTATTGTGATGCTTCTCCTCAGTACCAACAACATAACAACTAGATTATTGTTTTTGAATTGCAAAGCAAAAACATTAAGATAACTCTCAATAGCAAATAATTGATTGGTAAACTGTACTGAAAATTCTAATTGATACAACTTCTTCGAAAAAAGTCTGTTTTAGCGATTTCAACTACCGGCAAGCAAATTGACTTGCAAAAGTCCTTTAATAAGCTGAGAAAAGCGTGATTAACAGCATCCGCTCGCTACAGATTGTTTCCTGAAGTTCGACGACTGCGCTTACAGTGTTACAACTTTCACTGTTAAACCCAATCTTTGACAATATCTGAATGTAACTTTTTTAAGCAGATTAAGGGGGTCAGCGAATTAAAGTGTCTAAAAAAATTGTTAAAAATTTTTGATTTCAAGTGAAAGTTCAATCTGAGGCAAAGAATTTGTTATTTTAGAACATTGCTTATTCTAGAGTTAAAAAACTTTGATTTACAAAAGCTTTGGTTAAAAAAGGTTTTTGATGTTAGTATAAACCAATAGATGCCGCATTGAAATACTTATAAAGAAAACGGAAAGCAAATTAACCGTCAGATGTTAGAAGAAAATGACTACGGATAGAGTTCAAACTCATGCTATCAAAAGTAAAAGTACTCTAAAACTATAAAACAATGCCCGCCCAAAAATGTTAAATTAAGATTTCCAAAACTAAATATTGGTAAATACCTTCATACATGATCCCTTTTATGAAGCATAGCTGATATTCCTTGACCCGTTTATTCCTAGTCCTTTGTAAACATAGCTGTAACTGTTTTATTATTCGTCATGCATTTAGGATGACACCTTCAATGAAGAAGATAAATCTTGTAATGAAGAGGAATTGATGAAAATACGAGGTGAAACAAAATTTAATAAAAATTTAACAAAAATCTTCATTTTTCCAGATACCTTACCAGTATGTAGTTCAGATACTCTTCTAAAAACATATTTTAAAAAAATTGTCTTTCAATGTAACCACTCTTCGTCAGCCATTTTGGAAATGACGCCATCCAATGGTATAGAAGCAAAGCGCAGATAAATGAAGGTTTTATTTTGGTAGAAGAACAATCAATCAACATGTACAATAGACGCCTGCAAACAAGCCCTCTCCAAGTTCCAGTCATATATTTATTCCCAAAAAAGTAGTTTTACCTAACAAAAATTACTACCTTAAACAAAGAAAATGTACTTCAAGACGAAAGAAATCATAAAATTTTGAATATTGCACTTGCACTATGATCAAATATTGCACTATGATCAATAATTTTCAAGTAAATTTTTTTACATTCATTCTCACCAAAGTTTTATTTACGACTTCCTTTGCTCGTAATTTCCCGAACCTCATATTACCTTTTACGTCGCGCTATATGACAATATCCTCTAGAATTTTTCTTTAGACCAACTTGCAATTTGTCAATCCTCATAATATAAGCTTTTTTTTTCCTAATCGTATTTTCCCTAACCTTATACTACCTTTTACGTCACATCCTACAAAATTACTTTATGCCGCATAACATTTTCCTCTAAAGGTATTCTCTATCCTACTAAATTTCCCTTTAAAGGTGATCCTCGAAGATGTTGGGAATGACGTCACAGGTATTCACTTTGGGTATCCACTTTCGGGGCTCGATAGGGCCCTTATACACTAATTGCGTAATGCAACGCATGTATTTGCTGGTGCTAAGAGGATAAAAAAGCTAACAATGAATATTGTTATATGACTGATATAAAATGAATATTGCAATAAAATGTTGTGACTAATTTCAAACGCTGTAAAGCCGATTCAGTGCTGCTTCAAAGTCTGAATTAGAGTTCAACTGGCTGTGCAAACGCCTCATTTTGATTTGAAACGCGCTCATACAAATCGTTGACAAAACATGATTTGTACTGAGTTGTAGACACAAAAAAAAAGGCAACGTTGTAATGATTCGGTAACTGTTACTTATCCGTCCTAAATCGATCCAGAGTCGACGTCAATTGCATGTGGTCGAGCGAGAGAGCTAGTGAGCGAGTGAAGGGGAGCAGTGAGCGGTTTGTAAAAAAAACATAAAACCGGCTGTACGAGCGAAAGGGCCAAAAAATATTAAACTTAAGGGTATTACGGTTCGAAGTAACAACTACTAAAGATTAAGAACAAAAGACTATCACACAATCAAGAGGCCTGAGATGCTAACAAGTACATACAAATCTAAAGTATCAGGGGGAGGAAAAAATAACTTGACGTTCAAGTAAATATCTCAATCGTAAATATACGAAGAGCAAAAAGCAATAAATAAATGCCTGTACATACCAAAATAATTGTCCAGGTAGGTGCAACAAAATTCAAGAAATTTAAAAATAGTTCCAGTTGGAAAGAAGCTCAGATACCAGCAATAGTTAAGACCGTAGTCCAAAAAAGAATGAGTATAGATTAAGAAATAGTTGAAGAGCAAGCAGGCAAAACGCCGAGTAGAGAAGTATTCAAATTAGCAGTTGGAAAAAGTAAAAGAGCGAACTGGCTGGTAATTGTGAGGTGAAACATCTCGTGTTAGCCGCAATACAAAAAGCAATGATACCAGGCTCGACAAAGGCAGACTAGGCCAGGTTTGATACCCACTGCAGCTGAAGCAACGTAATAGCTGCATTAGTTGATTTAAAAGAACTACGCAAACAAACTTGCGATTTTGAAGGCATCGAACATATTCAAAGAGTTTCAACGCGGAAAATTATAAAATATTTCATTCTTATAAAAAAATATGAATGCAGCAAGAACATAAAGGCTATCAGGAAACTTCAAATTTCGCTCCATATTACAATCGTTTACTTTGCAATTGAATCATGTGCCAATTACCGAAAGATCCAACAAATTAAAGCAACAAGCAAAAAGCTTGCTGTACTATTTGCAAAGCAAAGTGAATTTTTGAATTTGCACTGTTGCAGTACTGCAAGTACTGTAACCTTAAATCAAAAATGTCATTTTTGAAAATGCATTACGATTTACAAAAATGCTGACTTGAAAACTAATCAGTTCGAATTGGTCAATTTTTGAGCTATTGTGTATCACAATTGGATGTAACATACTGTAATGGTTTGAGTTGCAAACGGCGGCAATTTCTTCACTAACATTTTTAGTACTTATAGGGCCTTGTAGCTAGAATGCTCGAGATTGCCTAGGGCAGCGTAAAAATCTAGCTTTTTACCAACTAGTTGACTTGCATGTTGCATTTTCTACCAATTTTGCAAAGTTGCACGTATGCAGAATGTTTAGGGTCATGCGGAGTTCCAAGTCAAACTGACACTTGTCTTCAAGGATTTGAGAGCGACGGGAGCGCAAGATAGCTCAGTACACCAGACAGCAGCCACCTAAACGAATCCAGGCTACTAACAAAACCTCCAGCTCAAACTCCAAACAGCCAGAAATACCGGTAAAACTTTAATCCACAATTACAATACTACAGTACAGGACAGGACTTACACGAAAGAATAAAAACAGCAACAGCACCTCTTAACTACGGCAAGAAGGTAAAAGCAAAAACCGAATGGCACTACGGTACTTAATAAAGCTGTAAAATCAGCCAACTTACTACAGCAATACAGGGGTTAGCCAACTTTCACTACGCTGCTAGCAAATCTATATCCTACAGTAAACTTATTTCGTAACCTGTTGCTTCACTCGATTACATTCATTCATTCTTTTTTTATTCTTGACCACCACAACAATAGCAAATGCATGGTAACACAATAATAACACGTAGAGTCAGGAAAAGGAAGTAGCGACACAACGTCAGACGTTAAGACATGCAGAGGATACTGAACACAAAAAAGCGATTTTTATTTGCATGGTTGCTACACCTGTCACACCAGCTCAATGTACATTGTAGGCCTAATCAATCACAATCATCAACATACACGCAGGCACACAAGATGGAAGTAGTTGTTGGCTGGAGTAGTTGTTCGAATGATTGATAAAGAGAAAAGAGAGGGACAGTGACCAGTGCAAGGCCAGGCACGGTTACGTAGGTGGTCAACGGGTGGCGCAACCAGCCCAAAACTATGTTTAGCTCAACGGAGCATGGTGAGGAAAGAAAAACCACCCTGAAAATGAAACCTCACCGGGTCCGGAAACCCTTTCACGTAGCAGCTGGTCATAGCATCAAGACAATAACAATTTTGCGATCGATACATATGCATCAAAACAATTATACACAACATATAGCAATATGAGTCACACCATTTATATTGCGTCTAAATAATTAGCTGGTACAAAGTACCAAACTTGTGATCTCTCCGATATCTTAGTCAAAACGAAGGTATACCCACGAGAGGAACTAAATTTGTGTCTATGCAATGTTGATAATGTGTATCTCACACCAGTTAAGGTAGAGTCGGGTGATACTCAACTTAAACGGCAATGGCTTTAGTCACCTTGCTGTACGATGTACTGGAATTCACCGGCAAGAAGTTAATTGCCTATTTATCATGAAAGCAGTTTTAAGTTTAAGTAAATTATTACCAAGTCATCAGGTTTTGTACTAAGTTTTAGCACCCCAGGACTCTACCAAGGCGTTCAAGCAGTAGTCAGAAATAGTAACGTAATAACAAAAAAACAAAACAAAAAGACACAGCCAAAAAAAAACAAAAAACAAAAAACAAAAAAACGAGAAAGTAAGCTACAACAAACGACAGATAACGAAAACAAGTAACGACAATAGCTGCTATTTTTACAAGCGGAGCAATAAGATTATGGTAAGAAATGGATAAATGACAATCTTTTCATAAGGTATAATTAAACATGCCCAAACAAAATGTTATGTATGTGATGGTATACTGATTTGATGTCAAATAGATCTGAACCAAGAATTGATAAACATAATATCTTGACCTCGAGATCAACAACCAGCATAAGAGAATTGTTCGTATTTAAAGTTCAAGTCGATAATTTACTACACCACTTCAGTTTTTGTTGCCTTGCCCAGTCGAACGTACACCTTGCGTAGCCACCATCATCCAATCCTGCTTACTGCTGGGGTTGTAGACTCGAAGAAAAACCTGAAAGAAAGAGAACAAAGCAGGAAAAGGAAAACAAAAATAAATAAATTGAGGAAGGAAAAAATGTAGATTTTCGAGGACATAGAAATGGGATTTTAAGATTAGTGACGAAAACATAATACAATCTTTTAGCATACTTTGACCAGTTTATTCCGACCCAAAAACTTTCCAAGTTTTCTAAAACTTTTATTATAACCACCAAGCAGAGTTACTTTTCGGGACTAATCCTGTCCGCAGTGCAACAAGATTAGCAAAACAGCACTATAGTACAACACATAAACTGCAAACAATGCCCTAGAAATCAGACTTGTATTAAATCTTTACATAAAATGTTTCGCATTTTTAAATTAAATGATGCTATCGTGAGATCCTGGGACTTGAAAGAAGTTGGAACTTTACTCCAGAGGGATGGGCCACGGTGAAAGATAGATTGTTGGCACATATTTGTTGAACCGAACTTTGGAATTATTTTAGAATTGTTTCTAGTATTATATTACGAATGATTAGTGACAAAGATTTTGCTGAATACCGAAGGATTTTTATTATTGCTCGGCTTAAACATAAATACAGCAATGTCTTTAAATAAAAGTTGATCAATTGTTAGTATTTCATGTTTTTACCTGATGTCTGTGATGTCACTGTTACGGTTTCGACCGCATGCTAACCTAATAAATTTGTCACACAATTTCTGTAACTTGTTTGTAATTGTTGTGTTACCATAGTACCAACTAGAGATGCAGTACTGCAAGTAACTGCCCATCAATGAATGGTATAAGGTGATTAGTGTTACTTTATTCAAAAAAGGTTTTACTCTTCTCGCAGCTGCCAAGCCAGATCTCAGTTTGTTGAGCACATGTTTAGCATGAACTGACCAAGTTAGATGCTAATAGAAAAAAGAGTAGATGAATGGGTCGGAAAAGCAAACAACAAAATCACCAAAGATTGTTTTCATGCCTACAAGAGAAATGCGTGCTTGCAAAAATTCAAAAGATTCAACACCGCTATACTTAGTTCGGCCGCCGTCGAGAGATTATTTTCTGTTGGTTTTGATATTTTGCGATCGAAACGATGGTCTATTGACGAAGAAAAATTTTGAAAAGTTTTTTTGCTGCGTGAGAATGAAAAATGTTTAAAAAAGTTAATTTTTCTCCATAAATAACGGCGCATTATTGCTGAATGTGAGTGAGTGATGCTTTTTTTCCTTTGGTGTTTATTCATTTTTATTGTTTTTTATTTTTATTATTTTTTTGTTTTAGTGTTTAATTGGATTTTTTTAGCAATAAAAATAATTCTTTCTTCGCTCATGGATATGTGCCTTTAGTTATAAAAGCTAAATGCATTGCAGTTAATTTATTCCAATGCAACTTAGCTGAAGATGGTACCATGTTAGTACTTTTATATTTTTGCACTTAAAACCATCGTCTGCAACGTGCTTTTTAAACTTCGATTATGCAAAAATTTGTACTCAAAAACTTTTATAAATAGCAAAATTTGTGTGCGCTCCTCAAGCAATCACTTTGTAGTTGCGCTGTACTACTTTCAAATTTTGTTTGCGAAACTAATGTTTGCGCTTTAAAGCATTTAGAAATTTGGTTACAGATTTTGCAATTGCGCTTCAAGCTTTGAAGATTTTGGTAGCGGATTCGCGCTTGCGCTTTAACCTTAAAAACTTTTGGTTGCGGAATTTGCGCTTGCGCTTCAGGCTGAAAAAAATTTTGGTTACGGAATTTGCGCTTGCGGTTTAAGGTTAAAAATTTTTGGTTGCGGAATTTGCGCTTGCGGTTTAAGGTTAAAAATTTTTGGTTGCGGAATTTGCGCTTGTGCTTTACGATGTGTTTTTTAAACGCCCAGCTCTGACAGGATATGATCAGAGGGTATCAGTTTTCATTCTCTGTAAAGACCCGTCAAGAATTAATTTTTTTTGAACGGCTTAAGCTAAAGGACAATTTTTTTTCTTTGTTTTGATATCAGTAGATATTTAACTGCAAATATTTTGACATAATTTAAGGGCACTATCCCCCCCGGAAACCCCCAAATGGATCCAAAATCACTCTTTGAACTGTTAAGCTAAGCACTAGTTGTTATTTTTTTTGATATAAAAATATACTGAATTGAAAAATATTTTGTCATAGTATTAGAGTACCAACCACGCGGAAATCACTAATGGACCCCCCAAAAATTAATTTTTTTAACGGCTGAAGCTGGGAAGCTAGTTTTTTTAATATTAGAAGATATTTAATAGAAAAATACGTGAACATAGTTTGGGGGTGCCATTCTTGCCAGAAACCTCCAAATGAACCCCGCAAAACCAGTTTGTTGAACGGTTTCAGCTAAGGCTCCACTTTTCATTGATATCAAGAGATATCTAAGAAAAACAATTTTTGGCATAGTTTTGGGTTACCACTTCTTTGGTGCCTTCCAAAATGAACCCCCCAAAAATCAGTTTTTTGAATTGCTTTAGCTAGGGCGCTACTTTTTGGATATAACTATATATTTAAGAGACAAATCTTTTCTCATAATTTGTGGGTACCAACCCATTCTCCAAATGGATTCTCCTAAAATCATTTTTGTAAAGCTAAATTTAACAATTGGTTTTAGTCAACTGGGTTCATGCGTTATACTGGCATAACGGTTAAAGGCGCCAGTGTTTAAAATTGTTGTGATTGTACAGAGAAGGGTTCAAATACATACTTAGTAGGACATCCACTTTACTCAAACCACAAATGCTTTAAAATCAACATTTTTTTTCCATCAGACAAAATCGCTTTGTTTGCATTGCGTTCGATAGAGTTTTACAGAAATATCGGTAACCTTCACAGTATGAAAGGAAGAATGCTGTAAAAACGAACTGGCGGAAGTCGTGTAACATTTTGAACATTTAGTACTGTTGGAAGCTTTTATTCAAACAAGTTCGCAGATTATCGTAAATAATATGCAAATTTAATCGGCCAGTTGATCGAGCGGTGACAAATTAGTCTCTGGACCAAAGAGTCTAAGGTTTAAATCTCGGGCCGGTCAAATCGGACACAATGTTGCCAACGGCTCGCCTCGGCTGCAACATTTTTTTGAATAGAGCTGTGTTGCCCGGGCACAATGACGTGAAGATGGGCCTCAAACTTGTTACACTCGCACAAGTTTCATTTATAAACATGCTGAACGTAAAAATTGAGCCTAGCTTGATAAGTTTGGGTTAAGCTTACTTCTGGTAAGATTAAAGAAAGATTCAAAATAACATGTTGAATATATTTAGTGTTTTAAAAAATTTAAATGCACATGTGTGCCCTATAAAGAGGTTATGATGTGCCCGTAATACCTATGACAGCATTGCAAACCTGAAATCTGCAACTCCTAAAAAACTATTCAACTATAACAAAGAAAAAATAGCTAAACTTGAAGGAAATTTTTCTTATATAAAAAGTTCAGAAATTTTCAGAATTTATAGTTAAATTGAAAAACCTAGAAAGCATTTCATCTACATTAATTTGTTGTACGGTTACGTGCAGATTCGTTGTGAATACCAACCTCCAACAATAAACGCATTCATTAGTTCTCTGCCAGCCTACGCTTTAGGTGCTCCATTATACTCTACAAAGCGTTTGTAAGTTTCCGCTTTGTAAAAATGACGTCTTTGTGTATTAGCTAAGATATCTTCAAAAGCTGCGAGTTTATTAGCGCAGTTACAGTGAAATCAAACTATGGGCTTCATAGCGTTAGATACAACGGTACTGTGTCTTATGTTATGACGCTCTGTTACCTCATTTTGATACGTTGACTTAGTTTCTATTGATAACTTTTTGCGAAAGTTATCACAGTACAAAAGCATTACTATTTAAAACTAGATTGAAGCCTTTATATCAATGCCTTTTGGAACTCTGAATTTTAATACATTGATTGTTCAAGTTATTTTAGCTTTCAAGCAAGAGATAATTAATGTGAAACTTAAAGAGTAAAGACAACGGTTGCAGACAGTGATAAATGTTATTGCAAATTGAATTGCCTTGAAGTGAAACCCAGTCCACCTGTAACCAGTTCAAACAAGCTTTTAACTTAAACGAAACTGAAAACATCAAAACGAAATGTACAAATTTTTTTCAAAGGTTTAATAATAAATAAATTAAAATTACGTTGCAACAAAAAAGAAGTCCATTTTGCGCTACATGTAGTCGTAGTATGAGTTTGTTTGCCTAAAATAAGTCCAGAAAGGTAGCAATTGCTGTAGAATGTTTGTTAGCGACAATGAATCGTGGAGTTATGCAAATTACAGTGACATTAAGCAAGTTTTTATTGTATGTACAATGTACAGTAGCTCAGCAGTAGCGAGACATCAATTGGCAAGTTGAGCGGAGCTTAACAGTTTTTCCGTGACACTTATTCCTGTTGAGTAAGAAAAAAGCCTTAAAATGGAAATGGAGATTCCATAAACTCTAAATTTGAAAGTACAAGATGTCTGGAATTGTGACAAAGTTTCTAACTTAACTTAAACAAAACCGAAAATATCACAACGAAATGAACAAGATTTTTTCAAAAGTTAATAATAATTGAGAATTGCATTAG
Organism: Trididemnum nubilum; assembly: GCA_963965965.1. Taxonomy (NCBI): domain Eukaryota; kingdom Metazoa; phylum Chordata; class Ascidiacea; order Aplousobranchia; family Didemnidae; genus Trididemnum; species Trididemnum nubilum. The sequence goes on from OZ014479.1 coordinate 42,234,228, forward strand.
AACAAAAACGAAGTGCTTTTCGCGCTATATGTAGGCGTAGTCAGAGTTGTAAGTCGGGCTTGGCTTTTTGGGTCGGGGTCGGGCTGGGTTCGGGCCTAAAGTTGACAAACTTTCGAGCTTAACTCGGGCCTAAGACGTACTTTTTGTTTTCGGTGCACAAAAATATAATCAAAGTAACTTTCTCGCCAATAAAAAAATGACATACTTGTTTTTATGCGTGTGTAAAGCTGATTCTATAGTCACAGTTAGCAGACAAAAGTTAGTTAGGAAAGCAGCAAATAACCGCTTAAATTTTTCAGTCCTAATTTAACTATCGGATTTTTTCGGCATGATTTGAGCTTTAAATTAGTTTTTGGGTTGGGGATTGAACTAGTCGGCCCGTTTACAACTCTGGTCGTATTATGTAATAATATTTTCCTAAAATAAGCTACGGAATGTAGCAATCACTGTAGCATCTTTGTCAGCAACAATGAATTGTGGAATTATGTAAATTACATTAAGATTCAACAAGTTTTTATTCAATGCACTATGTACAGTACCTCCAGCAACAGTGACACATTAATTGGCAAGTGGATTGGAGCTTAACAATTTTTCTTTGACCAATACTCCTGCTCAGCAGGAAAACAAGGGCTCAAAATGGCAATGGAGATTTCGAAATTTTCAAAGTTGAAAGTACAAGATGTCTCTAATTTTGAAAATTTTTACTACCTTGCTGAAACTTACTTAATACTGCTAAAGAACTGACTTCTTATAAATCAAACTAATGTTGGAACATCTGCTGTAGTCAAAATAACAAAATTAAAGGAAACATTTTGTAATCTAACAGCAAAGGATTTGTAGAAGGTCTAAAATGTAAATAAGTTAATTATGTTTTAATTCTGCTTTAAAAAAACAAACAAACTTGATTTAATGTTTTGTTGCAACATATTCTTAGCCCCATTCAACATTAAATGATTCTATCCTATATCAACCATCAAAATGTTTCACGGCACTTGAATTGCGCTTTTTAAGTAATGAGCATACATATCGATAGGATGTCTAGGGCCTAGTTTATCTAAAATAAAGCAAAATTAAATAAATTAAATGCACTGGGAGAACTCAATAATATAACAACAAAATTTGCAGCTGCAAACAATTACTGAGATACAATACGTTCTAACCGCACTTTTTGAATAGCCAGATTCTAAACAATCGCGTTGAGAGAAAAAACAAGCTATTTTAGTGCTAACTATATCGCTTGCGGATACGGATCACTACTAAACTTTGCTTGCTTTCGTACACGTGTTAAGCTAGAATGAATCACACACGCAATACTGGCTGCTGACTCAGCCGGAACTATGACGTCACAATGTGGGTGGCCACACGCTCCACCCCAGAAACGCACTATGCGGTTCGAAATAACAATACACAATAAACAAAAAGAACAATACACATGGCTTTTGATAACTGAACACAGGGTATTCACACAGGCTGCTTTGCTGGTCTACCACGTTTGTGAGATTGTGCCACTGGCACTGGTGGGAGGTGCGGATCTACATAGGCTGGTTTAATACGATCAATCGATACAGTCATTTTGTCACCGCTGATTTCAATGTCAAAAGTTTTAGTGCCGCGTTTCAAAACACGAAAAGGCCCTTCATACGGAGGTACCAAAAGCGGACGGTGACGATCTCGACGCAAAAACACATAGTCACAAGATGTGAGTGCTGCCGGCACTGAGGTGTGCTGTGTGCCATGACGGGACATATTGGCAGGTTTGAAAGCTGAAACTTTGTTCTGCAGCCACGGAAGAAAAGATGCAGTTGACGTGGGGACAATGGTGGATGGAATCGCTAAATCACCTGAAACTGTCAATGTAGTACCATAGACCAACTCTGCTGATGAAGATTGTAAGTCGTCTTTCGGTGCCGTCCGAATTCCTAGCAGCACGATGGGTAAGGCATCTATCCAGTTTGGCCCAGTAAGGCGTGCCATCAATGCGCTTTTCAGATGTCGGTGAAATCGCTCGACGAGACCATTTACCTGGGGGTGATACCCAGTAGTGCGGTGAAGGCGAACGCCAAGTTGATGGGTGAAAGACTCTCATAAACGAGCAGTAAAGTGTGGGCCTTGGTCGGTGGTTATGTCTGCCGGAACTCCAAAGCGCGCTACCCAGCAAGACAAAAACGCTCTAGCACAACTGGTTACCGTTGCATCCAGCATGGGCACGGCTTCAGGCCATCTAGTGAAACGATCAACCATGGTGAGCAAGTAACGTTGTCCGGAGGAAGGTGGAAAGGGACCAACAATATCCATATTGACATGGGCAAAGCGATCCTGTGGCGGGGGATAGTCAACCAGTGCCGCCTTTGTGTGCGCTTGAACTTTGGCGGATTGACAGCCAATGCATTGCTTGGCCCAGAGACCAACCTCTTTTTGCATCCCATGCCACACGAATTTGCTGGCAACCAGTTTACGAGAAGTTCGGATCGAAGGGTGGGAAAGATTGTGAATGATGTCGAAAATCTTCTTCCGCCATGACGCTGGCACGAGCGGTCGTGGGGATCCTGTGGACATATCACAGAGCAACGGAATGGAACTCGGCCCCACAGGGATTTCCTCCACTTGAAGTCCAGTAATAGCTGTGCGGTATGCCTGAATTTCAGGGCAATGCTGGTCTTTTGCCATAGCGGTAAAATCTAGGTCAAGCAGAGGACGAGTTATTGAAGCTACAGCAGCTGGAGATAAAGCGTCAGCCACTAAGTTGGTTTTGCCGGAAACATGGCGAACATCAGTGGTGAATTCGGAAACGGCGGCAAGCTGGCGCTGTTGCCTGGCCGACCAAGTATCCGATGCTTTGGAAAAAGCGAAGGTGAGAGGCTTGTGATCAGTAAAAATAACAAAACGTCGAGCTTCTAAAAAGTACCGGAAATGGCGTACTGCCAAGTGCATTGCCAACAACTCGCGATCGAAGGCACTATATTTGGTTTCAGGCTTTCGCAGTTTGCGGCTGAAAAAGGCAAGGGGTTTCCATTGTCCGGTAACCCATTGCTCGAGAACAGCTCCCACGGCGACGTCTGACGCGTCCACGCTCAAGGACAACGGTGCCTCCGGGTGGGGATGCTGTAGCAAGGTGGCAGAAGCAAGAGCCCGTTTAGCTTGCTCAAACGCCAATTGCAGTTCGTGAGTCCACACCAGAATCTTGTTCGTGTTAGCGATTGCTTGATAGATAGGAGCCATGAATGCGGCAGCTGCAGGTATAAAACGATGGTAGAAGTTCACCATGCCTGCAAAGCGTTGCAAGTCTTTGACCGTGGTGGGTAACGGAAATTGCTGGTTAGCCTCTACTTTGCTGGGCAGAGGGCGAGCACCTTGAGTGTCGATTAAATGGCCCAAAAACTCAATTTGGTCACAACCAAATCGACATTTGTCGTTATTAACCACTAATCCAAATTCTGACAGTCTTTGAAAAAGCTGCAGGAGATGCTGATGATGCTCTTCGATTGTTGCACTTGCTACGAGGATATCGTCGAGGTATACGAAGACAAAGTCAAGGGGCTGACAGATGCTATCCATAAGGCGTTGGAAAGTTTGTGCAGCATTTTTAAGTCCAAAGGGCATTCTTAAAAACTCAAATAAACCAAAAGGAGTGATGACGGCAGTCTTAGGAATATCTTCAGGAGCTACCGGAACTTGATGATACCCTCTTACCAGATCAACTTTAGAAAATACTCGTGCTCCAAATAAGCGTGCAGAAAAATCTTGAATGTGGGGAATGGCATATCTGTCAGCGACGGTGACAGCATTTAACCGACGATAGTCGCCACAAGGGCGCCAGCCTCCAGAAGCCTTGAGTACCATATGCAGTGGAGATGCCCAAGGACTTGAAGAACGTCGGACGATACCCAAATCCAACATTTTGTTAAATTCATTCCGCGCTAGAGCTAGCTTAGCAGGGGACAATCTCCTGGCGCGAGCATGCAGTGGTGGTCCGGTGGTGCTAATGTAATGCTGTGTTCCATGATTGGGCGCATCGCCCGAGAACTGGGGGAAAGTTATCAGCGGAAATTGAGTGAGTATCTTCGCAAAAACATTTTCTCTCCAAGAAAAGGTGTTGATGGAAGGAGGGGTATTAGGCTCAGCGGCCATCTCCACTGGAGCGTTGGCAAACAATTGGGTATTTACCAAACGATGGTGTTTCACATCAACTAAGAGAGAATGCGCCCGTAAAAAGTCCGCTCCCAGCAAGGGTTGGGAAACGCTCGCTACAACAAAAGCCCAACGGAATACGCCTTCTGGAATCTGTATGGTCAACGTTCTGGTCCCAAAAGTAGACATTTGGCTTCCATTAGCAGCAAGGAGGCTAGCACCGGTATGCCCATTTAGCCAATCGAATCTGGTAGCTGGCACGACACTAAGTTCGGCCCCCGTGTCAACTAAAAATTTTCGCTTGGATAGGCTGTCCCAGACGTGGAACAGGGCTTTACTGCCAATGCCGGTCGTCGCAGCCTTTAACGACGACCGGCCGACTCGTTTCCCTGATAGGAGCATGGAGGCACACAACGGCGGGCTCGCGCTCCGAAACGGCGGTGACAGAAGCATTCGTCATTTGCACAAGAATAATTGGCAGCGGCTGTTTTACGTTTTGGAGCTTGCACTCGGAAAGCTGGCGGAGCCTGGGACCGAGTCAGCCACAATGCATCGGCACGTTGTGCCAACTGGCGAGGATTTTGCTGCTCTAGTCCTGAGAGCACTATGCGAATTTCTTCGGGTAACAACTGGAGGAACAAGAAATTGAAAAGAAAGCAAGGGCGGTGATTGTGCATCAATCCGAGCATCTCGTCCATTAGCTCAGAGGGTTTTCGGTCCCCCAGAGGTGGCATGTTCAACAATCTAGCTGCTCGTTCACTTTCTGAGAGATCGTAAGCCCCTAGCAATCTGCGCTTGAAAGCAGTATACTTGTTTTCTTCTGGCGGGTTCTCAAGAAAATCAATAACCCTTTGCGCGGAATCTTGATCTAGCGCTGCAACTACGTAATAGTACTTTGTATCATCGGCGGTGATATTCCTCAACGCGAACTGGGCTTCAGACTGCTGGAACCATACTTTTGGTTGACTGGTCCAAACGGCTGGTAGTTTTAAGCTCACTGCATTCTGCTGTTGCTGTTGCTGTGCTGGCTGCTCCATGCTTACTCCAAATCACGATTTGGAATGTCGGGGTCACCAATTTAGTGCTAACTATATCGCTTGCGGATACGGATCACTACTAAACTTTGCTTGCTTTCGTACACGTGTTAAGCTAGAATGAATCACACACGCAATACTGGCTGCTGACTCAGCCGGAACTATGACGTCACAATGTGGGTGGCCACACGCTCCACCCCAGAAACGCACTATGCGGTTCGAAATAACAATACACAATAAACAAAAAGAACAATACACATGGCTTTTGATAACTGAACACAGGGTATTCACACAGGCTGCTTTGCTGGTCTACCACGTTTGTGAGATTGTGCCACTGGCACTGGTGGGAGGTGCAGATCTACATAGGCTGCTGACTCAGCCGGAACTATGACGTCACAATGTGGGTGGCCACACTATACTGCTTTAATTTTTTTGGTTGAATCCCAGTAACGATACTCTAAGCGCCATTTCACCATGCCCTGTCATCCCATAATTGCTGTACGTTATATCTTGGTCAATTCGGCGTTATTTGTTTACCAATTTAAATTAACAACTTTTGTTTACTTTACGTTAGTTTTGTCCCATGATTAATACCTTGTTAACAATAATATTTTTCAATTTAGCAAAACGTCTACTAAGTAAAACTTTTTAGAAAAGTTTACTTCGATGTTTGGGATCTCAGACTAGAGGCACTAACGTGTTTCGACAAATTCTTATGTCATCTTCACGGCGTTACATTCAAAAACATATATTACTTATTGTAGATTATTAAAATTTTAGCCAAAACCCAAGAAAACAAAATACGTTTATCTCACATTATGTTTTGAATATAAAAAATGTTTTAGAAAGGTTCACTTTGATGTTTGGCATCTCAAGCTGGAGATACTGCGGTGTTTCGACATAGTCTTATGTCATCATCACGGCGTTACATTCAAAAACATACGTAATACAGTGAAAACAATTTAATGCAATATGCGCTGAGCTACCGCGACGCGTTTCGTCCTTGCTCAAGTGTCTCATCAGAAGACAATAACACAATACATACAGCACTTACACAAAATATACACATTGTGCGATTGAGTTCAAATTTAGGTAAAAAATTATTGCAGTATACGCACCTGTTCAGTCTATGCAAAATTCCGTGACATCAGACACTAATGACAGTACACGGAAAAACACAGGGAAAAGTACTGTACACGGAAACAGTGCACGGAAAAGTTCTAATTGAATGTAGTTGGGCGGCACTATGCAGGAAAGCTTAAGAAATTTAGTAAAACGGCTACATATACTAAACAAATGCGTTTACTGCAATAATTTATACCTGAATGTTTACTCAATCGCACAATGTGTATATTTTGTGCAAGTGCTGTATGTATAGTGTTGTTGTCTTCTGATGAGACACTTGAGCAAGGACGAAACGCGTCGGGGTAGCTCAGCGCATATTGTATTAAATTGTTTTCACTGTATTACGTATGTTTTTGAATGGAAAACCGTGATGATGACATAAGACTGTGTTGAAACACGTCAGTATCTCCAGCTTGAGATGCCAAACATCAAAGTGAACCTTTCTAAAATATTTTTCATATTCAAAACATAAATTGAGAGAGACGTATTTTGTTTTCTTGGGTTTTGGCTAATATTTTAATAATCTAGAATAAGTATTGATTTTCTCATGAAAGACTAGCGGCATACCTTCTAAATCAAAATATATTTTTACCATGCCTGCTTTACCAAATTTACCAAGATATCAGCAATGAATACATTGAACAGCGATCACAGCAAAGTACTTTTTCTGTTGCTGATTTCCTTGTTAACCACACGGATTCTTGCAACAGGTGAGCATCTGTAATAATCTGCTACATCAAGTTCTGGATAAAGGAAATAGATTGCATGAACAGCGTATTACAAAGCAAATTTTATAGCGAATTAATTTCAACCAACATAAATCAATTCTAATTGTTTTGCGTGCTTCTGGCCTAAAGGCTACCAGCTCGGAAGCCTAGGGAAGAGCCACCAGAACGGCGACTACTTAAAAAAGCACGCAAAACGATTAAAATATTAAAACTCTGGCCTGCAAACGTCAAAAAACATCTTAATTGACTTATTACTTTAAATCAATTCGTCGTGAATTTGCTCACAGCATGCATTGGTAAGTTTGAACTGGAGCAAAATTGTCATCTTCGCTAACTCAAAATAAATTTGCTATAATTGCTCTGCTACACCACAACAACGAATAGAAATAGATTTGTTGTTTTTTTTTATAATTTTGCAAAAGTGCTGTGAAGTTTAATTCGGTTGTTAATTTCAAACTTTTTTCTTTGATTCTAAGTGTCAGAACACTGTAATAATGGTGGTTTTAGATTTTATTGGAAGCCTGTTTGCCAGTGGGGACACTCTTTACACTTTATCGAGTCGAAAAACAACGGCAAGCGAAGCTCAGCGATTATGTTCATCCATCAATGGAAAATTAGCAGAGTTTACCAGTAAACAAGTTCAAGAAAATATTCGCCCTCTACTTGTTGAGGAATATGTTGGTCAAGGTACGTCTTTCAACAATTATTTGCTAATGTTGAATGATTTGATGTTTCGTAGTTAAAAATTTGGTACATCTTACAGCGTTATCTTTTTAATCAATCCATAACCGTCTTATATGAGTTGACCAGAAGTTTCCAAATTTGGCCGTTGACATTTGGCTTGAATCTCATATAAATAGTGCTACAAGTTGAAAGCCACCAGTAGAAAGAATTATTGCTAAAAGTTTTATTCAACAATGTAAAAACGTTGCGAGGGTGTGGTTTGTACATAACCAAGACACGTCAAGCTCAGGGTCGTCGTAAAAATGATGCAGTTATCCTCTCGGTTTCGCTGTCAATTCACTACGTTTACAACAACTGAGCGTGCCAAATTCGATGCACAGATTCTATTAACATGTCCGTAATTTATTATGAAAAAAATAATAATATCAATTGAAGTGTCATAGGTACTGTAAAATAGATATAGAAAAAAGAAATTTCGCATTTTTAGCGTATTCGTGGTTGTGCGCTGCTCATTTGTTTTTGACACCTTGTTGAACACTTGCAATGTTAAAAGTATGATTTGGTAATAAGCATAAGGATTTCCTAAAGGCTGAAGCTTTGAGTCCGAAGTACGAAAAGGAACTTTGAGTCCAAGCACAAAAATTTGAACTAAACTGAACCTGTCAATAAAAAGTCAAAGCAACAACATTTTTTTAAACTTTAAGGCCTGTTCTACGTTTGATTAGTCGGAAAATGAACTTAGTTGGTCAAGCGACGGATTACTGATCAAAAAGGTTGCTGGTTATCGTTCCACTGCCGAACTGGCAATATCCGTCGTTGGGTCTTTAGGGAAGGCGCTTTATGCTTGTTACTCATTGGGGCTATGCAGCTGATCCTTCACGGTGGCCTAGCCTGAAAAAGATTTGCAATCTCAATCCAAAGCATAGCGTTGGTGTGGTTAAACAAAAGCAGAGTGCCGGGTTCACACACATCAACGAATGAATAAATGAATGAATAAATAAATGCGTAAATGAATAAATGAATGAATGAATAAATGAATGAACGAATGAACGAATGAGCGAATGGACGAATGAATGAATGAACGAATGAACGAATGAACGAATGAACGAATGAACGAATGCACGAATGTATGAATGACTAGATGTACTTGATTAAAATAACAAAATGTACGGTATTCTAATACGCGTATAAATTTTTTTTAATTCTTAAGACCATTCTCTAAAAATTTCAATGAGTTAAAAAATCTCTTATTTCATCAAAAATAAACATATTGCAGAGCGTATTTTTGGCTTCGTGTTATCCAATAAAATTGCTAAACACGACTTTATTCGCTTCCTTAAAAACATTTTTTCTAAAGGATTAGTAAGCGCCTTAATTAACATGCTTGTAATTGCAATTCAATAATGTTGACAAAAAAAAGTATATTTTGAGATAAAGCGTTAACTCGTCAAGTGTAAAAATATCATGTCACATATACTTTAAATCTACTGTAGGCCTTAGAATGCTAGCTTCCTTCAGCTTTCCTCTTGTTGGGAGAGTTAAATGTCATAGGGCTTCATAAAAGTAACCGGCATGTTAGTGAAGTACATTATACGGTTAGTAACTCACTCCAAAGTTTGCTTTGGCGTGAGCAGTATCAAATGCTAGTACTGCCTTTTTTGCAACATCTTTGACTTCAGGAGTTATGAGGTGGTATAGATAAAATATAAAATTATAACTTTTGCTCCAACTGGGTTTGTAAACTGGCAGCATCTTTGACTTCAGGAGTAATGAGGTATAGATATAATAGAGAATTATAACTTTTCCTCTAACTGGGTTTGTAAACTGGCGACAGATTTTTTTCAAGCCTTCAAGTAAAAAATACAAAAATTTCTTCAAACTTGAGTCTTAGCAACCAGTTTTTCTTATAATAAGTTAAGGTTTATTTATGCTGGATCTTGTCGTAGCCGAAGCAATCCCAAACACTAAAACAGTCCGAACTGTCGCAACATTAAGCAAAAAAAATTAATGGATAATTTTTGAGTAGAACCGATGACCGGTCTTCTTTGCCGCATTTCAAATTTTTTTCTCCGTGAAAATGTAACATTGCTTTGTAGATTTGGCTTTAGTCACCATTTACAGCAGTCCTACTAACGCATATTTTCAAAAATACCGAACAGAAGATGTAGTAATTGAGGATACAAAAAATATCTCTTCTTGGCAAAATCCTCCAGTTGGAAATCTTTCAAATTTTCGGTTGTACAAAAGGTAACTTATTAAGCTGCATGTAGAAAATTTAGTCAAGGATTTTAAAATATTTTGATGCTTACAGTATAATATTTAAACAGGGCCGTAAGTTTTCATAAGGGTCCTCGGTGCTATAATCCACTTACTGACGGACCATTTCTTTTTTGTTGTTACGCATACACCTAAGTTATCCAGCTTTTTTTTTTGGAACTTGAAGCAATTTTTTATTATAGGTCTTTGGGTTTTAAGATTTTAGCATATGTTGCTGACAATTTAAATACTTTCAAATGTCGGAGTTTGTCTAAACTATAACTCAAAAAGATATCAGTGGTGTGCCTTAAGAATAACTGATTTTTTTTATTATTTCTGTTAGCTTTTGTATGTATGTAACCCAATTCGTTAGGCATTAGCAAAAACCAGGACGTACATGCAAATGTACAGCACAAATATGGTTAAACTGAAATAGAAAGATTGATAGTGACGTGACAGAGAGAAAAGATAATTAGTGAGCCAAGAAGAAATTATTATTTAAGTGCAACAAAATTATGTCGAAGTTTTATTTACATAATAAGCAAAATTCAATAAATCTCATCATGAGCTCAATTGTGACTTGGAGTACCTCTACAGCATATTCCATTTCACGCCATCAGTTTTGAAGCATCTCCGGCGTTACAGACTCAACTGCTTCAGTGATTCTTGCAGTTAATTACGAGCAGGGGTGCAGAAACTTTGTTCTTGACATAATAAAAGAAAAAAGTCGGGTAATGTTGGGGAAACGAAGCGGCCAAGATGCCGGTTCATCTCTTCCGATCTATTTGTTTGATGAGGTCCCATCTAAAAACTGACGGACACCTAATTCCCAATGTGGAGAGGATCCATCTTATTGGAAAACTATGCGTGGTTGAAACTCTTCCAACTGGGTTACAGCAGGCAACATTTGCAAGTCTGGATAAACATTCGTTGCAATAAACGTTCAAAAAACAAGGGCTAACGATGGTGTCGTGCATTACACAGAACTGCATGTTTAACTATCTCTTTGGTGCTCTACCACCACATGTGAGTTTTGTGACTCCCATATTCTGACATTGTGTGTGTTGCGTTGCCCTAATATGTAAAAAGTTGTCTCATCAGAAAAGCAGAGTGTTGTAGACAATCATTATCTTTGTCAATTCTGTCAAAAGTTTCTCTTGCAAAAGTAGCTCACTTTGGACTGTGGTTTGGTTGCAACACTTGACCAACATCAATTTACAAAAAAAAGTTAACTGAAATAATCTATGATTGTAATAATAAGTCAATTAAGATGCTTTTTTGACGTTTGCAGGCCAGAGTTTTAATATTTTAATCGTTTTGCGTGCTTCTGGCCTAAAGGCTACCAGCTCGGAAGCCTAAGGAAGAGCCACCAGAACGGCGACTACTTAAAGCAAGCAATGCGAAAAATTGTCTTCCCACAGGAATCGAACCTGCAGCCTTTGGATTACCGATTAAAATTACCGATTATTACCGATTACCGCCTTTGGATACCGATGCTAACCTTTAGGCCAGAAGCACGCAAAACGATTAAAATGAAATAATCTATTTGCGTCAATAAAGATTTTAAGATAGATAATATTGGTGTACCAAATATGAAACTTCTACTTTATAGAAACATTTTAGAAAAAGTAAATTTGTAATCCGGCTAGAACTTTATGCTCAACCTGTATTTTTTTTTTTTTTGGTTTCTATTTGGCTCACTTGTTATTGTTTTTTCTTTTTGCCACGTTACTGTCAGCCTTTCTGTTTCAGTTTAGCCAGATTTGTGCTATATATTTCTATGCACGTTCTGCTTTTTGCTACTGCCTTTTGTGTGGGCCATACACACCTTCGAAAGCTTGCAGAAAAAGCAAAAGTAAGTAATTGTTTATTTCGTTTAATTCTCCCAGTTAATCAATAAACAATAACGCTCCTAAATGGAAAAAGAAAAGAAAATAAATTAAGAAAATCATGCCGTTAAGAAGGCAATCTAGTGAATTGTAACAGAAAGCTACGAAGCGAAGTCTTGGTAATTGAGTCGAGCAGCCCTCAAGTGGTTTTTAATGGCGAAGGGGTAGCGTGGACGGTGGTGTGTAAAATTGACCTAAAATCAAGGATATGGTCAGGCGCGTAGCCAGGATTTGGAAAAGGGGGGGGCTATTTTGAAAGAGTGAGAAGTGTGCAAACGACCTTGACTCGAATTTTCATTGACCCTAAATCAGTTTCAGACGGTTTGTCAAAATTTCAGACGAATTGTCTCGAAAAGATCGAAAATTCAAACGTTTTTTCCGCCAAACATTAGGTGATCTCCAAAAAAAAAAAAAAACAAAAGGTCTTCGCCAAAATTCAGAGTGATTTTTCGGCCGAAATCCAAAATTCAAACGTTTTTTCCGCCCAAAATCAAGTGATCTCCAAAAAAAAAAAAAAAAAAAAAGGTCTTCGCCAAAATTCAAGGCGATTTTTCTTCCAAAATTTCGAAACTTCAAACGTTTCAGGGGGGGCTCTTTTCGCATGGGGGGGGCTATTTTCAATTTTTCACAGAAAATCGGCCTCAAAAGCACAAAAAACATGCGATTTGGCATACTTCACAAGCCAATGGGGGGGGCTCGAGCCCCCCCCCGCCCCCCCCTGGCTACGCTACTGGATATGGTTATGCAACAGTGATTAATGTTACAGCGATAGTTTGAAGATAATTACCGGTGATTAGGCATTAAGTGCCATTCAATCTACGAACAAAAACGATTGCCAGAATAGAACCATGCATAACAATTAATTAGACATGTTTCGCTTAAACTTAAAGCATTATCAATAGAATGAATTACACAATTTAAAGCACAAATTTATATACAATAGCCACCCATTAATCGAGGTAGCCATGGCTTGCTTAAGATTCGTCATATTATCGAATAAAAGAGCGACAGGTCATAGGTTTAAGCACAAAAGAGGACACAGTCGAATAGCGACGTCAGTTTAAAACAAAACAAACAATTAAAACAATTAAACATTGAAAAGATATAGGAACAAGGATTGATTATCGACATTCAGTTGCGTTTCTGTTTTGGAAGTATGAAAGGTTTTTTGATGCGCAGTTTGGTAACGTGATTACTTTTGTCCAATATTTTGGGTGAATCAAAATTTAATTTCTTGGTTAGGATTACTAAGCAAATGCTTGCTCACCATTAATTTTGACTCACCCAAAACATTGGACAGAAGTAATCACGTCACCAAACTGCGCATCAAAAAATCTTTCATATTTCTCAAACAGAAATGCAACTGAATGTCAATAATCAATCTTTGCCCTTGTATCTTTTCAACGCTTAACTATTTTTATTTGTTTGTTTTAAACTGACGTCGCTGTTTGGCTGTGTCCTCTTTTATGTTTAAATCAATGATCTGTCTCTCTTTTATTTGATAATATGAGAAATCTTAAGCAATGTCGTGGTCACTAGGATTTATGGGTGGCTATTGTTATTCTGTAAATTCGTACTTTAAACTGTATGCACTAATTCATTCTATTGATGATGCTTTAAGTGAAAGCGAAACGCATCTAATAAATTATTATGCCTAGTTCTATTCTGGCAATCGTTTTTGTTGTTACAGGACAATCAAGTTTCTTCTCCGAGAACGCGTTGATGCCACTTTTTTCTGTATGTGAATGGCCTATCAAGACTAGTGTGCAACGATTGCAGAAACGTTGCAGAAGCGTTTTCTTGCGACTTGTAAATAGCTTCATGCAAAATTTCAGAAAACTTTTCTGAATATTGAAATAACTTTGGCCGTGTTTTAGCTTTCTGCAATTTTTTATTTTCTCGTGCCTACGTCACAAGACTCTTAAAACTGTTAAGTATTGTGCATTGTCCTGCTTTGGTGTATACTGCACTGCACAATTACTGTACATTACCAGCAGCACAGAACCCCTATACTTGGGCTGCATACTATAAAATAGGACCGTTCATAAGTTAATTAGAAGTCGAGCCTGCAGTTTGAAACGTATTGACACCTGAATTTAGAGACCTAATAAAACTGCACTGCTTTGGGGGAAGTGGCGTAGGCGTTGCAACAAAAACAAAAGGAAGTAAGAAAGGTATTAAATTGTCTATATAGATAAATAACTAGGTGCTAATAATATTGTAACGATTTCACTTGAGGCAGTTCATTTCAAATGCAATAAATTCTACTTGTTTGTTTTTTTATAATGCATTGATAACATTTTTAGATCAACTTTTTTGCGATGCTATGAATGCTGGGTTTGTTTAGGTTACAATGCTTATTGTTTTCTTGAGCTTGACTTTTCGTTAGTAATCTGTTTGCGACTATTACTGTTTGTGTGTTGTACGAACCCATAGCGAGAGGGATGCCAAGCGGAGCTGGTTTCCGCCTGAAAATTTTAAAGAAGCATTACTGTAACTGCATAAGGAAAAGTGTGAATAATTATGTCCCGTCTGAATTTTATTATCAACATTGCGGATAACGGTACCAGTAGTACAAAAGTACCACGGTACAGCTCAAAAATACTGTACATTACATTGTAATTGTAATTGCATTTTATTGATCAAGTTGCCTTTAAGCGAAAGGATCTTTTAAGCCTTCGAGTGACCTTGCCACCTGTCTACCGCACACGATGGACTGTCCGTTTTAATGCTAAAAGTTGTCCCTTTTAATGCTACAAGCAGTGAATACCAAGTTTTATAGTATTTGGTTTGACTCAACCGAGAATCGAACCCAGGTCTACACTTTGAGTAGCAAATCCTCTATCCACTCGACAACTGGTTAATAGTCAAAATACAGTCGGTAGCTTATAGTTTTTTAGCCGAGAAAGATGAACTTTTGAATAGTAACTTAGAAATTTTAGCTCCAAACAAAGCATACGTTTTGAGATCATTGCACAGCAAGTGCGAGTCACATCGCTGTTACGGAGCGTATTTCAAAGTGCCAAAATTTTTGCAATACTATTGTGATTGAATACCTTACGACTCTATTTCAAAATTCTTTTCAATTAACTTTACTTCCACTTACGTCCTGCCGCGACTCAGTGCTGAATTGCTTTAAGATAGTGCAACTTGCAGTACTTAATATAGCTCAACTTTTATTGCAAATATTTGTACCAGGGTGGGAAGGGGGTGCAGATTTTTCCCTTTATCTGAAAAAAATTTTGGTAGGTGATAGAAGTAAGATTTTTTGCTGGTTAAAACTACTTTGTGTTAAATTTTTTAAACCAAATATTTTGAGGTTGTGACGTCACGAAACGATGATGGCGTCATCAAAACCAGCAAATCCTAATAACAACATGCAAATTTTTCTTAGTGTCTTGCTAAATGTTATTTTCAGTTTGGACTTTTGTAATTTTAAAGACACATTTAATAAAGTCACCGCAGGTGATGACGTCACATGCATGATGACGTCATCTTTTATACATTGCGTTGATTACTATTTGTAATTTTTTGTGACTGAGATTTAGTATCATTCACAAAATTTTAGAATACCTCAGTATTGTTTTCGTTGTGTCGTTCATCAACAGCTGGCGACAAATGCAAACGCGATTTATTTTGAGAAACAGCAGAAAAAGCAATAGTTTTGAATTATGACGTCATCAATGACGTAATGATGATGCAATGCATTTATCAGTAAATAAAATATTTTAGTTCAGCTAAAGATCAGCATCGATAATGAAGACGCAGTAGAATAAATACAATAAGTGCATCGATAAGCATGCATTGTGCTCAAAAGTATGAAACTCCATGTCTATAACAAAGGCAAAAACAATGGTGTAAAAAGTACTTGAAAATTGTATACAAGTAAAAGTTTCGTTACTGACCAAAAACTTACTTGAAGTACGAAGTATAAAGTAGGCCTACAAAGTATAAAGTACAAAGTATAAAGTACAAAGTATAAAGTACAAAGTATAAAGTACAAAGTATAAAGTACAAAGTATAAAGTACAAAGTATAAAGTACAAAGTTTAAAGTACAAAGTATAAAGTACAAAGTATAAAGTACAAAGTATAAAGTACAAAGTTTAAAGTACAAAGTACAAAGTATAAAGTACAAAGTATAAAGGACAAAGTATAAAGTACAAAGTATAAAGTACAAAGTATGAAGTACAAAGTATAAAGTACAAAGTATAAAGTACGAAGTTTAAAGTACGAAGTGTAAAGGACAAAGTGTAAAGTACAAAGTACTGACCACAAAAGTGTTAGAGTAAAAGTAAAAAAGTAGTCGTTTTAAATGTACTCAAGTACAAGTATTTCTGAAAATATTCAAAGAAAATAAACCAACTATTCAATCGATGTATGACTATACTGGTTGACTACCTTCACATTATTGCCACATAGCCCTTAATCTTCTATTCTCTTATTCTTACAAGAAGTCATCCATTATTCATTTTTGCAAGTTTTTTTGTTGTTATATTTAGGACGATTATTCAAAAAGAACAACAAGAGCAAAACTTCAAGATTTGGAAATCATGCTCAAATACTCATTCACTGTCGTTGTAAAATTTTTCTGCGATAACCTTTTTTTGAATTAATTAGTCAAAATCATTGTAGATTTTTTCATTTTAATTTATTTCACAACATATGAAGGCAGGCAGGAGCCCGATAAATATTACGTTATCAAATCACACAGGCTTATTGTAGATAGCCCATTTAGCTAATCTGGGTTTCTATTGATCGTCATATTGAAAACACTTTGTAATTACTTCGCATATGGATTTAGCACTTAGTTTGGTCAGAAAAATTAGAGCCAAAAATATATAAAACATACTTGAATTAGAATTTTTGAAACATATGAAAAAAATTTGAATATTTGAACTAGAATTTGTAATTACATCGCACAGTATATTAAAGTACCGTACATACTGTTTATTGCATATATGGTGTGTGGCTCACTCTTGAGAATTTAGCAATAGAAATGTTCAGCAATCATAGGACGCATTTTTTGCAGATTACATGATTGCTTCTTTCATAGTTTAATTTTAATACAGCAAACATTTATGCCAGATGCGGTGAAGGGCAGATGCCAAACAACAAAAGCGAAGCTAAAATCAAGTTTTTATTAAGACCA
Source organism: Trididemnum nubilum (assembly GCA_963965965.1). NCBI lineage: Eukaryota > Metazoa > Chordata > Ascidiacea > Aplousobranchia > Didemnidae > Trididemnum > Trididemnum nubilum. The sequence continues at coordinate 42,251,222 of OZ014479.1, forward strand.
TCTTAAACTCCAATTCGCCAGATTGCATCTGATACGTACGCGCAAATGTAGAAAAACGGCATTGCTGTAGTTGCTGTGGTGGTCTGACCTCTGACGCAATAGCTTTCAGCCAAAAAAGACAGAAAAAACCACTAACTTAATTAAATTGAACAATTGCTGGTATAAAAGTTGACCGTTCTGACGAATTTGTGGTTCAAATTTAAAATTATTGTACTTTGTACTTTTCTGAATCAAAATACTACTTAATAGCGTTGCTTTACTCTAAAAGTAATCAAGTAAAAGTAAAAAAAAAACAAAAAAGCTACTCAAAAGGTACTTGTTACTGAAAAAAATTAGCTGAGTAATCTACTGAAGTAAAAGTATTTCGTTACTTTACACCACTGAGCAAAAATGACGTCACTTTTGGCTATCCAGCTGACCCTAAAGTTTCTAAAAATGTATTGTGTGCTATTAAATTTGATTGAAAGTCAAGGTGTATCAAAGCAAAAGTTTTTTTCAGTTTAGCAGCAAAAGTTTTTTTCAACTATTATAATAACTAAAAGGGGGAAATTTTGCCCTACTCCGGTTCAAATAGGGTTAAAGTTAGTTTGTTATTTTCGGATTTAATTAACGGAAGGTAATATAGCCCTGTAATTTTGCGGAAGGTAATAAAGTCTTAACGGAAGATTTTAAGTCCGGTAATAAAGTAAATTTCTTAACGGAAACTAATGAAGTCCGGTAATAAAGTCCGGTAAAAAGAAGACAATTCAGTAAAACGGTAATTGATTGATTGATATTTCAGTAACACGGTGTTCAAGAAGATAGCAACTCATAAATGACTGAATTATAATTCTGTCTGTCTGACTGTTCATTGTGTACTGTTCGGCTACTGATAACACTGTAAATAAGCGTATATAATGTATATACTTTGTTTGTTTGCGCTTAATTTTGTGCTTTATTGTTTGTTTTGCTTTGCTTATAATGTACAACCTTATAAGTTGCATGGCCATACTATGCTTTAATTCATTGATATATTGCTGATAAAATTGTAAATTGTATGTTAGTATGTTTTAAGTCTTTGGGCTTTGCCATATTTTTCTGCCGATGTGTTGTAGTGCATCGCAAAAATTAATAAACTAAACTAAACACAACGAATTAAAGGCAAATTGTAAGTGAAGCCATCGTATTACAAATGCAATTTTGTTAGTTGACGATTTAACAATATGCAAATATTGTTTAGTTGCAATCCATTTTTGATTAAATTATTTGAAAATCGCGTAATTGATTACAAATTAGTAATATTACAGATTTCGATAATAGTCCACAAAATCTCTGCTATAGACAAAGCTAACTAACTATCCTAGTCCACTTTCCTTGCTAATGCTGCCCTGCTAGTCACTTTCATCTTACGACCAATTACACCAAATTCATGAGTGCATCATGGACCTATCGCAGTATCGCAGTTCAACTCATCTAAAATCTAACCCACTTTATACTAGCATGATTAGGATTACATTTGCAGCATTTCTTTGCACTTGCTCATTTGATTCAGCGCTTGCTCTTTTCATCCTGAAGGTTCTTTCTTCGGTTTTTCTTTTATACAACTCGTACTAATAAGCAACAAGTCATTGGTGGGCAAGTTAATGCAAAGCATGAGCTTTGTTAACCACTAGTCGGTTAGCAAACTTCATACCTCCGCTAACGTTAATCCGTTATTTTCAGCTTTACTTAATCATAAAAATTTTTCGGGGCATGAGTGCGCCAGGTTCTTGTAAGGTTTAGGAAAAAGAAAGTGATATTTGTCAGTAACGTAAAAAAGTTCATCACTTTCAACATCAGTCATTTGCGAACAAAAAAAATCGTAACCCTATTGCGCATATTTTAACTGGTGTAACAGGTTTAGCAACCAAGCAAATAAAGGAGCGTTTAGACTGGACGCGAAGCAACGCGAAGCGAGTAGTCGATGACGTCACTCGCGAAGGTTGGCAACCTTCGTGAGTGGTTGCTAATCTTCGCTACTGGTCGCTTCATTGGCTAATTTTAATAACTTACTTTTAAAATGTACTCAATGAGCAGAAACCGTTGTGTGCTTTATTATTGAAGCGCTATTATAGTAATCACAGGTTCTGTTTCGTCATAGCGCGCTGGAATTACAACGAAGATTGAGTTTGTATTATGTTATTACCCAATAACCGTGAAGAAGAGACTAGACTAAAGGTGCGTTTATACTGGACGCGAAGCAACGCGAAGTGAAGGTTGGCGACCTTCGCCAACCTTCGCGAGTGGTCGATGACGTCACTCGCGAAGGTTGGCAACCTTCGTGAGTGGTTGCTAATCTTCGCTACTGGTCGCTTCATTGGCTAATTTTAATAACTTACTTTTAAAATGTACTCAATGAGCAGAAAGCGTTGTGTGCTTTATTATTGAAGCGCTATTATAGTAATCACAGGTTCTGTTTCGTCATAGCGCGCTGGAATTAAAACGAAGATTGAGTTAGTATAATGTTATCACGCAATAACCGTGAAGAAGAGACTAAACTAACAGCATGGAAACAAAATAATCTTGAGAAAAAGTTTGTAAAGTATAAGGGAAAAACGAAGTACAGTAGATCGAATTTGGAAACGAAAAGACAAGTCATTTCTTCAAAAACTTAGTAGTACTTAGCCTATTCACTAGCTATCAATGCTTTGTTTAGATCCTTTTACGGAAAACTTGCCATAATCTGTTTTGACGATGACAGTTCTGGGTTTTAATGTAGAATCGAAAAAAGCTGGAAGCAGATGTCAAAAGTTCTCTTTAGGTGTTTACTTAGTTAACAAATCCTTAAACGCTTTCACCATTTAGGTCTCATTATGGTACTGGTAGATCTATCTTGTAGAGTGTAGACCAGTAGGCTAGTCTACTGGTACATTTAAAGCGTAAACTATGTTTTTTATTAATGTGATTTTTCTTTTTCAGGCTAGCATGTTATGATACCTGTAGTAAGCTTAAACAGTTGTTTGTGTTTGCTATTTAATGCTGTTTATGAAGACTCCCAATGTTAACGCTATGAGTGATTCTGAAAGCTGGATTTGTCATCAGTTATGTAGTGGATTTTTTGCTTATTGTGCAATGGATTGCTGTGTTGATTTGCTAAAGAAAGCAAAAAAGCATTGCAGTTTTTGCATGATTTGACACAATCATCGAAGGACAAGAATTTAGTGCAGTAATACCAGCAGTTGCTTTGAGGAAAAGTCAGCTTCTAAAACTACGTTTGGTGTTTTATTCGCCAGCGGAGTGTTTATCGATGTTTAGTGCGAAGTTAAATGCTTTCGAGAGCATTTTATTAGTTTGCATTTTCTTGCGGTACTAGTACGTTGCGACGGTTGCGTTTACCTCAAAGGGCTTCGCTCCAAACCACCGTTTGAAAAATTACAAACAATTTTATAGCTGTAAGTTCAAGCCCCATTTTCTCAGCAATTTTTTGGTTATGCCCCTGATAAAAAAAATATTTAGATTTTTTCATGTGAAAATTGTTACTCAAGCATCTGAATACAAGTGGTGTTAGTTTTCACATTTTCATGTAACTGACGCTTCTTTCCCCAGTCCAATGATTATAAATGCTGTATCAAGTTTTTGGTGGTGACTAATGAGAATGGAACAATATCAATGGACTTGCTTGGCAGCTACTTCTCTTCCACTAACAGTAACCCCAGCAAAAAATAGAAATCACTTTCTACTGGTTAATATTGGCTTTCTAGTTCTATCTGATTACACTGACTGTAATTGTAATGATTGAACTTCAGACTTAAAATTGTTGACTTTGTCACTTTATTCACCATGTAAAGCAGTTAAAATTTTAAGAGACAGTAAAACTGTTTTGAAATTCACAAACAACTAAATTCAGATATTACACTGTAACGTTTTGTCAAAAGGACGCGTCCCAATGCAGTCGACCGGCTCGGTTGCACAATCTATCAAGCTACTCTCCGGGTTGTGTTATTAATGGATACATCCAGTTTCACTTCTACTTGTGGCTACGTTGGAGCTGACGCTATAACACCCCCTCCCTTTACGCTGGCGACGGCACTCCATCGTCTCCAAACAGCGCAAGGGAGAGCATCCACCACTCCAACGTCCTGGCGTGCTCGCCATTGTAACGTTTGTGTCAAAAGGATGCGTCCCAATGCGGTCGACCGGCTCGGTTGAACAACCTATTGAGCTACTCCCAGGGTTGACTTAATAATCCGTATATCCAATTAATCTTTCACTTGTGGCTACGTTGGAGCTGACGCTACAACACAAAGACACAGTAAATGAATACTTAACACACTTGACACTTCTATTTTCATCACATAGGACCGGAATGAAAAATCACTACCAGACTACAATATTCATGATTATAAAACTTGGGGGAGTCCAAAACCATTGCTTCCAGTTCAACTTGATCACTGCCACAAATCTTCAGAAACAAGAAGACGTTTAAGAGGACAGTCAGTAGAAACAATTCCATGTTTGTAGCTCGGCTATACAAAAAAGTGATTGCCAAGTAGGCCAATCCAAAAGCTCATAGAAATTTTTTGTTTTTTTGTATCTATCTAGCTCTTGTTTGTAGCGTGAAACCAATTCTAAATACAGTTTATTCACCAAGTTGGCTTAGCCAAGCAGACAGCGAAAAAACTTTTTGCGAATTTTCCAGTATTCAAGCAATTGTTCAATTGTGGTTACTTTTAAAACAACAAGCCAACAAATAATGGGTAAAACACTATCAACACATTCAAAACTAGCCTGCTGGTGGGTTATTTTATATTCTGAAAAAAGAACAACACCATGTTACTTTAAGACAAAAAAGCAAAAGCTGCTCAACCAAAAGAACCACTGGACTGATACAATAGCTTCTGCTATGCTGCACAGAATAAAAAGTTTTGTTTTAAAAGCTAGATGCCGTGGGGCTAGGCCTACTGCTTTGGTGAATTCATTATAATGAAGCTCTGATAACAAGCATAGCCAAAAAAAATTACTCTAGAATTTATAGTCTTAGCTGTCTAGATCCAAATTAACTTGATAGCTTGCGACTATCCCGAATCTAACTTTGCCAACAACTTATTCTTTGGACTGATAAATAGGCGCTAAACCATGCAAATATACTATTTACATTATTTTCTAGCAAATTGCGATCGTAAAAATCCGATCAGTGACTTAGTAGATCATTTTACTGCAGCCTGCGAGCAAGCGATGTTGCGCGACTGCTCGAGAAGGTTGCGACCGGTTGCAACCTTTCGCGAGCTGTCGATGACGTCAAATTTTGGTTGCTTCGCGTCGCTTCGCGTTGCTTCGCGTCCAGTCTAAACGCACCTTAAGAATCGCTTGTTGTCTTTTCAACATCCTTTAAATGTTCTAACGTCCGGCGTTGTGTCGCTACTTTCTTTTATTAACTCTACGCGTTATTATTGCGTTGGTATCCGTTTGCTATTATTGTGGTGGTCAAGAATAAAAAAATTAATGAATATTACACCGAATCGTGTAAAGAGTTGATGGGGCTCATTTCCATATCACTGCACTAGCGGGAAAGACAGCTATACTTTCGAAGACAAACTGCAGCTGCGGCAAACCATTGGTAACTTGATGTCCAATTTGACTGGTCCGAGATTTGAACCTTAGACCTCCCGTTTCAATGATGAGCGCGTTGCAACTCGACCAACAAGCCGGCTAACAAAAAAATCTTCAAACAAACAATTTTGGGCCAACAAGCATAACCCAATCCACATTTACAAACACGTGTTTTCTTTTTTTAAGTAAATGCACATCATAAAGATAGAAATGCGCTGTATCAAATGCGCTGCTTTAACCATAATACTCTTTAAAAGTTGAAACTTTGTTTCACCGCAAAACCTATTTACACAGAAATTATGCTTTATTAGACTATTGAGGAACCTCCTATTAACTATTCAAGAAATTATTTGATGTTCAAATATTTATATGTCGATAAGTAAAGCAAACTTGAAAATAAAATGATTAACAATAATTATTAAAATCACTGGAAAACGTTTATTTTATTTGCATCATTGCTGTATTATTGCAGTGCCTGTAGCTTTACACGCTGTAATGCTAACAAGAAAAAGAAATACGCGTAACTAGAAAAACGCGTTACTAGCAAAAAATTTCTTGGTTTTAATATTTTAGCTCATTTGAAGAGTTTGAAGATGCTGTATATTTTTATTACTTTGGAGTGAGAGACCAAATTACTAGTTCTGAAAACGGAGACCAGTATTGGGAGAATAATTTTCAATTGTTTGGCGGAACCAGTCAATCTGCGCAAACGATTAATTTGAACAATTACATTAGTGAAGATGGTGGATTTTGGAAAAGCTACGTGTTTCTTGCAGAAAAACCGGATCCGTTACCGTTTCCGTTATTGTCAAGCGGTCGAAACAACATCTATATCCCAGGTTTGTTTGTAATAACTTAGACAAACAAAAAAAACATTGCCAATTATCTAGTTTGCCGATAATATTATCAAATTTAAAGATAAGCTTTTCAATTAGATTTCTGCAATCAGCCCGAAAACCGATTGGAGTTATATTTGCTGCCGTAATCATAGGCCAAAACAAACCTAAAATTTAAAATTTATTGTGGTAGCAGCTTTATTGTTTAACCTGCCTGGCGAAAATATACCTCAAAACTAGCTTGCTTAGGAATAGGCATTGATGAATAAGATCTTGTACAAATAAACTGTAATTAATCTGTTTTTAGCAAAACATGATAGTGAATTGAAAATACCACAGCAGTAATAAGCTATCCCATTAAGGCAAAATTAAATCCCGACAGAGTTGCTCAAAAACCGAAACATATTTTTTCACAACTAGTGTATAAGCTATAGACAGTATCCAGAGTCTTAGAGGTACAATTAAACTTTTGATAAGCAGCTTAAGACGTACTGTATTGGATTCGACATCTGTTTCTTATTCCTCGTCAGTATAGCTTGGATTACTAGGTATGAACATGAGCGTAGAATGGCACAGAATTGCAAATAAATCAAATCATAACGGAATAATCAGGAAAAATATATCTTTTTCCCATTATTACAAGAGGTATATGAACTAAAAACAATTTTCAATAGCATATTGGGAAAATTGTAGGAAAAAAATAGCAATATTGGAAAAAATAATTGTATATATTCATTTATGATCTGGTTAATTTACGATTTTTTGCATTTCTACGCTCATGTTCATACCTGTAGTCCTAGCTATACTGACCAGCAATACTAAGACAAGAGCTGATTCCGAAATAGTATGTCTTACAGGCTGTTAATCAAAGATTTGATTGTGCCTCTAAGACTTTGGATACTGTCTAAAGCTTATCATAAATTTGTCAGTGCATTGTTCTTAATAGGCCTAACTTGTGTATAGTTTTGCTCTTTTACTGCGATCAACAGTTAAACGAATATTAAAAAGCTATGTGCAACACCACTAAAAATTGACCAAGTTTTTCACTAAATGTTGCACATCATGATTTGGCGAAGTCAACCGATTAGTCGAGAGCTGACGCATTCCGGACTTTAAATCTTTCATCAGTCAAATCAGACTAAGAGGTGTCAAACGCTTGCCATTGCTGCACATTTCTTTGTAAAGAGCTAGGTTGCACAGACACGACGACTTTACGTGATATACTCTTCGGAGCAACGCAGCAAGTACAATAGAGATTTGGTTCAAATTTTTTTAATGCTTTGGCAAAATTAGGCTTAAAAGAAAAACAGCAAAGTACAATTATTTCTATTTGTCATCATTAAAGATACTTTTATATTATTGACAAATGCAAAATAGTGTTTAGAGATTGATATACTTGAAACAAACTTCCCAAACTAGCACTAAAATAAAAATTTTGAAAGTAGATTAGAAAAGATTAGTTACAATTTGAAAAAAAAACGGCAGCAAAATCAAAAAAGCTTGGCAAAAAAGTTAAAGTTTCAATTGTAGCTTGGCGGCAAAGTTGGTGACATATCTTGAACTAAATTTGCGTCGTTTGAAAATAGTGGATCCAAAAATCAAAAAGTGTGATACAGTTTATAGTACGAAGTAAGATCCAACAGCTAAACTTTTTTTTCCATTTTAGCAATTCACACATTAATATTATTACGTTATTAAAAACTTTTATAGGAATTTTAATAAATTTTTAGTGATTAAGATTTTTTGCGTTGAAGATATCAGTTTCTTTCTTGGAACTCGCTCAAACGTTGATCAAATAAATTGGTTTTGGGAAAATGGAACAATGGTGAATGATTTAAGATATCCACCATCTCAGAAATCTGTTTGCCAGCAAATATCTCTACCTTTAACTTACGACGATGGAATCAATTTGTTACCGAAACGTTGTGACCAAGATGAAGCTTATTTTGCATGTGATATTCCTCGTAGGTTACACTTTAATGATTTTTTGTTGTAGTTTTGTGCATAATTAATATCAAATTTTTATCTTTTTTTTAATCAAATACAGGAAATTCACTCTGTATAACTTCTCAGTTCGCACCTTCTACTTAAATTGAATGATTATATCATTAGGCTTTCAGTGTTACTTATTGGGTATGGGCAACAATTGTCTGTTTTGTTCCGCAAAAATATTTATTCAAACAATTTAACAATACCATGTTGAGAAAAACGTCAACTAAAACAGATTTTTTTTTGCAAATCAATTGAAAATGTGACCAAATCAGTGAGAAGAGCATTAAGGCGTTGTCAAATGAAGTGAGATTATAAGACGTGTTGTTTCTTTGAATTGTGAAATTAGTTCTGCCTATTTCAATTAAGAAATGATTTAATCTGTGGTTGCTATCGGAGTTTCAAAAAGTGCGCGATAACGAAGAGTTACAGAGCAAATATCGCAATATATTATTACAACATAAAAACTAAAAAAATACAATAAAAATTAAAACCTGTAAATCTCCACGATCTATTTCACCTGTATTCGGGATCATCAGGTTTTACTCGTAATCGGGATCATCAGGTTTGACCTGTAATCGGGATCAAATAAACTAATGCATTAGTGAGTAATGTATTAGTTAGCAATTTATGTAGTTTATTTTACAGTAACATTTAAACTTGAAAATAACGCATGCAATGGATCATTGTTGAAACTATCTTGGAATATAGAATATGATGTTGCTGACAGTGTGATGGTTCAGGTATAACTGCTAAAATTATATTGTGCATCCTAATGCAACTTACAGTAGGTATCGGCACAGCAATAGTTTGGGTCTGCTAATTCCCACTCACTAGGTGCTTTTGATGCACATTGCATTCTCGATAATCCGGCCCCTCGATTAACCGGCGGGGTTCAACTGGTAGATACATTCAATTATTTAGTCTAAAATTTATACGTTTTACTGTGGAAAAAAAATAGAAAGTCAACATACATTGTGGTCAAGAAGCGAGTTTTCTTATTTTGTATATATATGTTGTTACGTAATTGTTGCTGTATCCTTTGGCTAGTTAAAGAAGAAGTTTTTTGAAATGAGATTGAGCTTTATTTTTACAGTGTACATGTATGCTGTGTTGTGCAGATATACCAAATTCACCTTCGTTCTTTAGGTTCTTTGGGTTTGGTGCATGTGGTGGACGGTGGGCACCCTATAATAGGTACTTTTCTTATCCGGGCAAGATTTTGGATAATATTGCCCAACATGACCGGATAATTGAGGATGTACTGTATTCAAGGCAACACTTTGCGCTTTTTGGCAAAATATTACAGTTTCGTAAGCCAACCATTCTTTCTTTTGACCGCATTAGTATTTTGTGTGGCATAACAGCATTTGAACAAAAGTTTGATCAGCGCAAGAATTATACTTTCGAAATGATGTTTGCCAAAGTTCCACCATACCTAAAACTTAGCCATACGGAATTGAAGTTTAGACCTTAACCTTTGGGACTAATAATCGTATTGCTAAGTTTTTGATGAAACCGAGCATGACAATCATAACCATGTTGTGTTTAAGTTTTTAATTGCAACGACTGTGACAAAAAGCAGCTTATTATTATCTGTATTTTTAAAAACTGCTTACTTGCTATATAATAGTAATATGATTTATTAGTAACAAGACGCAAACTTTTCAAGTGTATTGAAAAGTTTGCAATAAGTTGAATTCTGCTTTACTAACAGACAACAATTTTTGGCTATAATTACAATCAATCGTATATGGTCCCATTTCGCCACTCGAGCTTGATTTTCGACGACTTGGAAATGGAAGCCAATTACACCGTGAAGGTAAGTAACCGATCCACAGTAATGTTGCGGACAAAAATTACCTTAAACGCATTCTAAACTGATAATTTAGCACTACATTTTCATAATGTAGATTTCTAAGAAAATTTTTTCACACTGTAACATTGTAATTTATTATACAATTGTTCCAATTTTTGCGGTGGTAGTTGAGTTACAAATCAGTTTTTATACATTCAACGCGGCGTTGTAAACGGGCCGACTAGTTTAGGCCCGAGCCCGGCCCGAAACCGAAAATATAAGCCCGAACCCGGCCAGAACCTGAAAACTAATTTGAAGTCTAAATTATGCCCGAAAAGATCCAAAAGTTAAGTTAAGTCTGAAAAATTTAGAAATGTTGCGAAGTTATTTTGATTATATCTCTGTGCACGTAAGAAAAAAAGTACGTCTCAGGCCCGAATTAAACTTGAAATTTTTGTTAACTTTAGGCCCGAACTCTGCTCAAACCGGACTCTAACCCGAAGCTGACCCGAAACGCCCGGCCCGTCTTACAACTTTGATTCAACGAGCACTAATGTTAAATTAAACCAGAACTACTTGATGCAATTATGTTTTCGTGAGATTAAACCTAAATTATTGATTGAAGTAGAATTCTTCAACTGTAGAATAAAAAACAATCAGCATAATTTCTCGAATAAATACTTTTCTTAATTGCCGAGGGTTGGTTGTGACGTATTCAATTTTGAGTCTCTATAGTCCATACCTTAAACCTTGCAAAATTTATTTTACATAGCATGAAAGAATTGAAAATTGTTTGGTGTCGCAACGTTAATATCACGTTTTTAAAAATGATTCCAATAAGCTTGGGCGAGGACTCTTGCATTGTCGTTCTGTTTCAACTCTCCCTAGACTTTGGCAGCAGACATACCGTGATAAGCAGATTCTGCCAAAAGACCTATGTTGCTGGCAAAAACTTCTATTAAACGATGATTGGCCATTTTGTTTTTGTTGTAGCTTTTGCCTTGTTTTAACTTAAAATAACGTTTGCAAATGCAGAATTGGTTGATTTTGCTCTGCATCGAGCAGAAGCAAAGCTTATGTGGAGTTCATTATTATTTTATTGCCAACAGGAAAATATGATACCGTAGTTGTCTCTGGGTTATATAAGTAAACATAACGTAAAAGCATCGCTGCCCAAACGTACGTAACTCATTTTTTGTGAATTATTGTTCAACCCTTTTTCACTTTTTTTTAGTTCGCTTTTGGAAAAGCTTTCTACAATGTAACATCACTAACATGTTGTTTTATAGATAATAATAAATTGTTTCTTGATTGCTTGTATTTTGCAGATTTATTTAGATTGTAATAATTGCCTAAATTCTGACGTTTCCATTTTGATTTTGACGGAGCGAACTGGTTTTACATTTCCTTCTTCGTTTATTACAAACGCTTTTGTGGCAGATCCAAATTGTGTCATTCGGTGGATGCAAAACAAGCAGAAAATTGATGATATCAAATACGAGGTATTGGATGATTAGATCACACACTTTTCATAAATCTTCAAGGCTAGAAAACCTAGCAAGCTAGTTTACGTGATAAGAGGTGATTTTCCATAAAACCGCAACTACAATGAGCCGCTAGTTTTGCGAGTAAGCTATCATGGAAGACAATGGTGTTACTCGTTGGATAGTTCGTTTTAACCAGGCCTTCTGAGTCTGTCTAACCACACAATTTTTGTTTTGTTTTGAGTGTTTTTGAGCATAAAATTGTAATGAAATTTTTTGCATCATATTTTAAATTTTCTAGACTATACAGTGTTTGTTTATGTGTTGGTGAATAATTTATGGAGGACCGAAATTCATCTTAACCAAATTAACTTGGTGGCAGTTAGTTGTGGTGGCTATTTTCCTTAAAATAAAACCGACGCAGGTTTCAAGATCGGAGATAGATTCTCAAACATGATCAAAAATTGAAGCCAATGTTATTGCGTGCTTAAAAAGATTTTTTTCTTGATCATTAATTCATTTAGCAAGTATAACAATGTTTCAATAGATAATTCATTGTAATCTTTATTTTTTTTAAGAAACTGTTTTTGATGAAAATCTTGAAGACCGTATTACTTTGAATATAAACCGCGGCTTCTATTTATTTTTGTGGTCATTTTGAGCGGTTTCTATTTGAGGGTGGCTTTTATTCAAGGGCGGTTTTATTATTTTTTGTCGTCATACTATTAAAAAAGCCGAACAATTTTCTTCCAGACAAAAATATTTAAAGTTTGCAATTGCCCGTAAATACCCTACTGTAGCAACTTAAAACACTGTAATTGGTATCCTCCTTTGTGAATTCCGTACTCATTAACAGATGAGGTTGCACATTGCGCTTTTAAGTGCGTTATTCAAGATATACAAATTATGCAATACATGAAGACAGCTCTTTATGAGGTTTCTAAACAAGGGCGGCTTTTTTTTTATTTTCCTTTTTTGCGGCTTCTAATCGATGGCGGCTATTAATCAAGGGCGGTTTATATTCAAAGAAATACAGCATTTAGATTTTACTGTACTGGTGAGTACATTGAGTAGAATAGCGCATATTATTCAGTTCATGGGTATGCAGTATTGCAGCAAAAAAGTCTCATTGAGCGATAAAGCGTTATTAGTATTTTTGGTGGCTACTTCATTACTTATTAAATATTAAAAAAAAATGTTACAAAAACAACTCTTTCTAGCGTATCTTACACGGGCTATTTGACCAAAGCATTTTACATGGGTGTGCAAAAATGCCTTTCTTCGTGTATAACTAATTAAACCAAAAGTTATGGAAGCGCCAAATTTGGCACGCCGGTTGGTGTTTAGTTTTGTTCGCTAATATTTTTTATAAAACATGGTTTTGATTTAATGAAGTCGTCATAGTGACGTCAGAACTATATTTTCAAAAAACAACGTCTTTTTAATGACATCATAAACGGTTCAAATTTATAAATGGTTTTTGATGCTGAATCACAAAATGCATAAGTCAACCTGGTTGCAACGCAAAAACGTTTTATAACGTCGTTTGAGTTAAAAATGGAACAAAAATGCTCAGATTTTGTAAAGTGACTTCAGCAAACCAAAAATTGGAAAATCTCTTTTTTCTTTAGCAACTTCAGATTTTCAAGGGTTGTTCATGCATAAATTTAAATCCAAGTCAAAATGATTAAAAGTGAACAATTTTTTCTGAAAAGATTTATCACAAACAAAAAAGAAACAAAAAGGGACTTCCAACTCGTGGAAAGAAGAGTTTATAACAGTTAATTGCTTGAAAATGTGTTAAAAAGATTTCATGGAGCAATGGATCCGAAACTATAGATGAATCATGTATCGAAACTTCATCGGATTTTCTTCAACATCGTTTCAATTCTTCAATAATCAGGGAAAATGAGGAGGTGTCGTTTATGGTAATAAGTTTATGAATGCTTTTGATTGTCAGCAATACTTTGCTATTTTTTTAACTTATCAAGCAGCCTTATAATTAGTTAATAGCGTGTATTGCTTTTGTCATTGGCAGAAAGTTTTCTAACTGCTCCCATTAATGTAAACTTTTAAAAACGTAATTTTGTTTTTAAACCAGAACTCACCTGATTATATTTTGTAATAAAATGACGTTACTAGAGATGCAAGCAATTTTTATAATAACAAAAAAGTTAATATGTGCAACTTTTTAATGAACAAAGATTTAAGCGAACGTTTACTCATGTTTGTCGCTTTGATGGTAAATATTTCCTCTAATTAAGCCTTATCTTGCCTTTAACAACTGCAAACTTTCAGATACAAGCCACATTTAATAATTGTAAAAGCGGATTCGTACCAGTAGCGGGAACTTGCTTTAAACAAGCCTTTACAGATGATTCAAATTCTTTCAATTTTGGGACTATAGCGGGAACGGTGATTGGAGTTCTTGTTGCATTGATTCTTTTTGGACTGATATATTTCAAACGGTTTGTGGATATTAGAAAATGAATCAAGCACGTATGCGCCTACTTTAAATAAGCAAAAAAGTTTTTTATGGCACCTGAGCTGAATTCATTTTGAAGTTTAGTACCACACAAGCTTTCATAGACACATCAGGTAATAAAAAAATAAAAAGACAGTATGATATGAAAATACCCTCAAAATTAGGCTAAATTTAAGAAGCAATACTGCTTACCGTAAGTACCACAATTTCAACATAGCAACAAAATAATTATTTTCAAAAAAGCTTAAACAGTTGCCAGTAAAAATAGACTAAAAAGTGACGACTCTATATAAGGCAAAAGGAGGCGAGTTGCACAGTTTTAGAAAATTTGAAATTGTGAATTCGCTAAATACAATAGCAGAGATTAAGCTGTTTTAGTTTAACGCTGCTTCTGTTTTTTTTTTTTATGTTAGTAGTAAAATTATAACGCAACTCTGTGTAGATTTCTAGAAACTCAAGTCTGAAATCAAGCACCTATTTTTGACCACTCTTCCCACGCTCGGGCGAGTTGTCACAAGACGAGGGGCGTGTTGTCACATTACTATACTTCCATTTTTATCACCTGTAATTGTGAAATTTACAAAATTTTAAAAGAAACGTAAAGAAAGAGCATAGCAATCAAACTTTCCTCGCAAAGCATAAATTAAACAACAAATGCAATACTGCTTTTGCTAAAGTTAGAGCGAACGTATCTTATTCAATGTTATGACGTTGAAGACGCTTACAATTGAATCTAAAATGTCCAGTAGTTCTCAAAGTGGTGCCACAAACAGAGAATTCTCAAACATAATTCTCACTCTGGGAATTCTCAAAGATAAATCTATTTGTCTCTTCATAAAACTCTTCAGCCAATCATTTCTAGCAATCATTTGATATCCAAGACTGGGACATTGAAACATTGTTTGCAATTCGAAGTCGATATGCAAGCTGTCGCGAATGGCAGTATGTCACGCCATGAAAAATTTGTGAAGCTTTTTCAGCATATTTTGCTAAATATTCTTCAAAATTATCTAAAAGTGCTTTTCCTGGCATCGCTTATCCAAATGGCGTATTTGCTAGATTGGTTTGTCTCGCTTTGATATAGCGACTAAGTGTTCGGTAGTTAACACCAAATTGTTCTTGTGTTTCACGCAATGAGTAACCATCATTTTGTGCAAATTCACGGCAGTATTTACTGTTTTAGCACTGTAATCCGCTCGATCTGTTTTTTGATTGTAACTACGTACCATTTTGAATTCATTTATAATTAATCATAATTTCATAACTCTGTAACGAAAAAATTCTCAGGGGCGATTTGGCACGCTTGTGACAACTCGCCCAGGCATAACTGCTTTGATAAAATTGCAAATGACGTCTACGCCTAAGCATGTTGTCAAAGGCTGAACTTTTGGCTAAACTCCCCACATACTAAGCAATAAAATTGAGTGAATACATTTGGTTTGACAACTTTTTATCTAGACTCAATTCAATTTTCAAAACTTTGCTAAATATAGATTTAGGCAAATTTTCTGATGATTTCGCACTTTAGCACAGGAGCTGCAAGCTTTTTGCTGTTTGTCCAAGTTCAAAATGAAGATGGAGGAACAAGATGTTTTTGCGCCAAAAATAGTCTCAAAGCAGTTAGCAGAAATAGAAAAATCATAGCTGTGGCAGCATGCCCCATGTGACAATTCGCCCTCATTTGCCTTATAATCTTAATAAACAGAAAAATATCCAAAGTAACAAAAAGCAAACGGCTAAGTGTAAGAGGTGTTTTGCAATTATTTATCAAGCGTTTTTGTATTTCCTTAACGTATGGCATTTTTAGGAACTAGGTGTAGTGACTTTTAACTAATTTTTAGGAACTAATTTTAAGGAACTAGGCAAGCTATGCTATCATAGTAGCTCTAAATCTATTGTTTTATTTCAATTTTTGTATTAAACTGTAGTATGTGGATGTACACAAATTTTTGTTTGGAACAAAACAAAACAAGCAAAATAAAAAACGCTACAAAACTCAAAACTTGAAAAATCATTAACGTCAAAAAACACTGCTAAGGAACCATTTAATTTTATCCCAAATTTTACTAAACATTTACAGTATTTTAATTAATGTCATACTTTTATTACAAATTTAATTCTAAGTTTGATTATTAAAACGATTCTTTTCGGCGTAGAAAATAGAGCTGTTTTCATTTACAATTCGCATTTGATATTAGAAAAAGCAGTCTTTCTGACAAAATGTGGACATGTTATAAATGCAGTCTATTTCAATGAGAAAACACTGGTGAAAAAACGCATTAATCGCTAAATAACAAAACAAACCCTATAAGCTTATTCTTGTCGTTTTCTCACACATACTTCCAAACTGAATTCAGCCATCTCATTTCTATTTTGGAAAATCCATTATGGTTACACCGCTTAGCATGCATCTATACTCCACTATTAGTTGCAATTGGTGGCTAGTTTACGTTTTCACATCTACAGTAATTCCGCGCCAACCTGTTTTTGATGTCATAAAGACTTACTTATTGATTTTGATTTCAAAGATAATGCTGCATAATAGGTTTTTTATACGGTGGATATTTTAGGAACACCCTTCGTTCAAAACTTCATATCACTGAAAAAAATATCGAAACAGGTAAAACATTTCACTACTAAACTCGAAATCACTATTTTAGAGTTCTTTGCAACTTAATAAGTACCGATTTGCTTCAATTATAGCTTTGCAACTTTTTCGAAAAATAATTTAAATTAATGTAATTAAACAATAAAGCTCTAGACAATAAAATTCAACACAAATTCCATAATTTTTTTGCTCTAGTTAGAAAATTGAGATTTTTAGGTGACATAAATAAAAGTTTTATAAGAATGATAGATTTTATAATTTTCGAAAAGTATATGATATATGTGAAAAAAGATGATGAATATGTATATTGTATAATAATTGGTTTTCTTTGTTTTCTTTAATTGAATCTTTCGTAAAAAACAATTTTAGACGTACCCCAACATCCCTTTTTGGCCGAAATCATCACTACGGAAAACAACGTAAGTTGATTTGAAACGATGAACTTGATATAGGCTATTTTGATGTTCGAGTCACGTTGCACAATTTCTCTGAAAAATAAAGTAGATTTATAATCGAGGACCTTAGCAGCAAAACAGCGAATTTTTGTATGTTATGCATGTTACACGTTGTTTTTTTACTTAATTTAAAGTTTATGATCCCAATTTAATTTTAATCGGTGCCGCAATTTTT
Organism: Trididemnum nubilum; assembly: GCA_963965965.1. Lineage (NCBI taxonomy): Eukaryota > Metazoa > Chordata > Ascidiacea > Aplousobranchia > Didemnidae > Trididemnum > Trididemnum nubilum. The sequence goes on from OZ014479.1 coordinate 42,268,620, forward strand.
GCTTTTGCCGCATTTCGATTTTAATCGGTGTCGCAGCTTTGAATCTATTTATTTTGCAGTACGGTATTATCTTATTCCAAATAATTTTCCGAACATATAAATGTCGAGTTAATGCAAACACTTTTTTAATAAACTGATGGAATTGCCAACCACAGAATTAAATTCGAGACCAATATTACCTTGCGCAGATTCTATAATCATTGCAAGAGAAGCTGATATTAACTTTAAAAGTGTGACCAAATTTTTAACCCTATTTGTACCGATGGGTAAGGGGTTGCAAATTTGCTCTCCTATCAGTAATTTTACTATACAGTAGCTCTTATACTAAAAAAAGTTTTGTTTTCAAGCACCCTGACTTTTAGGAAAATTTAATAACACACACTTTCAGGAAATTTGGGGTTAGCAGGATAACCGAAAGTGACGTCACTTTTGTTTTTGTCAGAAGCACCTAGGGAATTTCATGCAGTTTTGAGCACAATGCATGCTTATCAGTACGCGTATTCTCTTCATTGTACTGCGTGCTCATTATCAATGCTAATCTTTAGCTGGAATAGAATATTTTATTTACTGATAAATGTATTGCATCATCATTGCGTTATTGATGACGTCATAATTCAAAATTATTGCTTTTTCTTCTGTTTCTCAAACTAAATCGCGTTTGCATAAAAAAAGATTCATTTTCATCAGCTGTTGAATGACAAAATGAAAATAATAATGCAGTATTCTAAAATTTTGTGAATCATACTATATCTCAGTTACAAAAACTACAAATAATAATCAACACAATATATTAAACATAACGTTACAAGGCATGTGACGTCATCATGCTTGATAACTTCATCATCTGCGATGACTTTATCAGAGATGTCTTTGAAATAACAAAAGTCCAAACTGAAAATAATCTTTCGTAACATTTAAGCAAATTTGCATGCTGTCACAAGGATTTACTGGTTTTGATGAGGACATCATCGTTTTCGTGACGTCACAACCTCAAAATATTTATTTTAAAAAATTTAACAAAAAATAGCTTCAACAAACAAAAAATCTTATTTTTTATTACGTGCCAATCGATTTTTAGATGGGTGTAAAAATAGCCCGGTAGATATAAGATTAAATAAACTGAGAGTGGTTTGATATCATCAATCTGCAAATAGAATGAAACCAAATTTTCTAACAAATGCTGAATGCTCGTATAACTTTTGACATTAATTAATTCAAAGTATAAACTTAATTTTTGAAGGACCGTGAAGATGTTGTTAATCATGTTCAAGAAAATCCATACAGTAAGTAATCCTATTCTACTCTATACAAAAGTTTTCTCACATTTTCCAAGCAGAGCAAATAATACAAAAACACACTGGTCTAATAAAAAGCTTGACTTGTTGTGTGAACAGTGAACAAGTAAGCAAAAGAAGTGCAAACAATCAGATAAGCGTAAATTAACCGATCATTAGTCGAGTGGATAAAGCGTCTGCTACTGAAGCCGTAGAACCGGGCTTGATTCCCGGTCAGGTCAAATCAAAGACTGTAAAAACTAATATTCACAGCTTCCCTGCTTGACGTTCAGCAATTAAAGGGACAGAGTGAAGCCACAGCTGTGTGAGGTAGACAGGTGGGCAGGTGGCTGCTTGACTCGAAGACCAAAAGGTCCCTTTGCTGTCTTCTGGCAAAAGCAATTTGGTAAATAAATTATTGTAATTACAATTACAGTAAATCAACTGCAAAATACCGTAAACAGGGAGAATATTAACACGTTATTTTGTTGAATAGCCAGTTGGTTGAATTGGCCAACCGGCTAATAAGTCAAGCTGTAATGCGTTTTTTCTGGAGCTGGAGGTGTAAGATTGAGATCTTGGGGCGATCAAATGCCAACGGTTTACCACCGCTACGATATTTCTTCAAAAGGAGCTGTGTTGCCCGGGCGCAATGACGCGGTGATGAGTCCCACAAACTCGTTACACGCTTCTGCGTAATACAGCGAGTATAATGAAAGATTTGATTTGATTTTTGAATTGCATGATGTAAAAACAAGTCAGCAGCATCTACTTTGGGATTTGCTAGTGAAACAATAGTTTCTGTTTATTTTGCTTTAAATTCTTCATCCACCTGCTAGATCAGCCAGGCTTATCATTAACGTTTGTTACATCATAGTGAATGTGGAAATTGGAAGTGCAGTGATCGAGGCAGCGAAGTTAAAAGAATTTTATTTCAACCAGTGCTTGAATGGATTTCAGACCTTAAAATCTCATTTTAAAGTATGTTTATTTTTATATTGGTACTGTATTACGTTTTTCCTTAAATGATAAAGTTTAAAACATTTGAATTGAAAGTATCAGCAACTTTGCAGCATCAATTGACATATTTAAAGTTTTTTATTTGACAGTAAAACATACTGTAATAAAAATCGAACGTCTTTGTTCTAAAGCAGTTAAGCCCTCTTCAGCAGAGGTGGAGTCGAGGATACAAGACTCGAGGCCAAAGGCCAAGGATACAAAAAAATCCGAGGCCAAGGACAGTCTTTCCGAGGACAGACACTCTCAAGGCCGAGGACAGGAATGCTTGAGGCCAAGGCCAAGAACCAAGGACACAAGCGCAAGTGCTCTCCAAAAAAAAAAAAAGATCTTCACAAAAATTTTTCAAGCGATCTCCACAAAAAAACGTTTTCCAAAAAATTTTTGAGCGCTTCACAAAATTTTAACAATTCAAAAAATACTGCTGTCCTCGAGCCGAGGACAGGCCAATTTTCGAGGACTTGAGGCCTCGAGGCCAAGGCCAAGGACTTGACCTTTGAGGCCAAGGCCAAGGACTTCAAAATGTGTCCTCGAGGTCAAGGACGTCCTCGAGGACTCCACCTCTGCTCTTCAGGATAACATATCTGAATCAAAATAATTTTACATATGGTTATAGGTAATTACCAGGCATTTATTACAATTAAAATCAGTTTATGATGTAATACAACCAAAAACTCACAAAAATTTTTAGTGAGATAATTCATAACAATTTAGCCATGCAGCAGTAAGCTGGTTTTTTTTGTGGCTAAAAGTCAGCCAATGAAGAAAAATGAAGTGAAAAAATGCAAGATAAACCAGTTTAAGGTAAGAACAGAACCATAATGCGTACCAGAGTAACACTGAAAAATACTAAGTAAAAATGAGGCCTTTTTAGCATATAACTTTAGCAAAGAAGCAATTAAAAAATAGGCCCCTTTAGCCCCTTTAAATAGACCTCTTTAGCGAAGAAACAGTTAAAAATATTACACCATCAGGCAGTATTCCTATGAAATTATATGGATTTATCCAAATTCACAATAAAGACAATTCAGCAAGACCAGTAGTTTCTATGATCGAGACATTCGAGTATAAACTAGCGAAATTCATAAACACATTTATAAAGCCTTATTTACCTAACAAATACTAGATAAATTCTACAGATGATTTCTTAACCCATATCAAAGATTTTTCATTTACCTCGAATCAATTTTTGGTAAGCTTTGATGCTAAGTCACTTTTTACCTACGTCCCTTTAAATTACACCATCGATATCATTTCCGATTACATTTTTTCTCCAAAACGTAAAGACCAACCACCGATTAAAAGAGAAATTTTCAATAAATTAATGCATCTTGCGACTCAAGGAGTGTTTTCATATAACAATAAATTATACAAGCAAATCGACGGGGTCGCAATGGGCTCTCCCCTGGGATGCACACTGGCAAATTTCTTTCTTGGCCATTAGGAGACAATTATTTTTAAAAAGCCATCTTCAACTCATCCTAAAATGTATCTTCGTTACGTGGACGATGTGTTTGCTGTTTTCGATGATGATAAGAAATGTGATTCTTTTTTAAACATACTTAATACTCAACATAAAAATTTACAATTTACTGTAGAAAAGTCTGCACACCTTGCAATTTTTGGATGTGGAAATTGAAGTTAATGAGCAGAACGTAGATACTTGGGTATGACGAAAGCCAACTAGCACTGGCCTATTATTGAATTTTGATGCTATTTGTCCTTTAAAGTGGAAATCTGGTCTCACTATGTGTATGCTACACCGTGCTAAGCAGTGGCATCGCTAAGGGTGGAGGGCGGCCCGCCCCGGGTGTCACCATTTTGAGGTGACACCATTTGGGGTGACACAGTTTTTGTAATACCAGGCAAACAGAAAAGAAAACATTAATATGCTTAATATCATTGGAAATGCTTAGCACTCCAAAATTAACTAAAAAATGATTTAAAGCCTATTTTGAAAAAATTATTTAGAGGGGCGAGCGATAATTTGTAGAAATATACCTCACAAATTACTAAAAACCTTTAAAAGTTGCCAAATAAGCAATTACATTTGATCGCTTGTTGAAACATGCTGAATGTAGGTTTATGAAAAAATATATAAGCTCAAGAATATGGGAGGGGTTGGCTAATCAGTATTAGTTAATTACCAAGCACTTCAACTCAAATATCGTTTCATTAGCCCCACTCCCCAATCATTGTTCTCTATTAAACATAGACAACATGGTTTACTCCTTGGGAGTTTTATTGAACCTGTAACGTTGCTAGGGGGAAATACAGCCTTTCCCTTGCCCCCATTAGCCAGCCGGCCAAAATGCAGAAGAAAGAAAATACCACGTTTTTAGCACATTTGAGATCATCTTTTGCATTGGAATAGACTCAAAAAATGATTTAAAGCTTGTTTTGAAACATTTATTTACGAGGAAGAGCTAGTTTATCAAAAACAAAACTCATAAATCAGAAAAAAAGCTTTGAAAATGGCCAAACGTTGTCAAAAAAATGCTGTTGTTTCTATACATCCCTGAACACAGGTTTTATCAAAAAATGAAATATAAGTTGAGAAATAGGGAAGAGGGGGTATTCAGTATTAGTCAATTACCAATAACTTCTCTCAAACTTCCTTCCACTAGTCCCCTAATTATATCTTTCTCCATAAAATACACACGAAAAAGAGTACTCCTTCAGAATTTTGTTGAACTCTAGTACAGGATTTCATGATTTATCAACTTGTAAATAAGAGAACTGAAATTCTGGCAATAGCTACCACCCACATAGCTCATTTTTGCAACTAGTATCATTATGTTTTTACACTGCTAATTTGTATGCCACGTTTCAATAGCATTAAGTTTTATCAAAATAGGCCCAAATTTAAGTTAGTTTTTGTCAAAAATAGACAAAATTTTAGAGCGCTGGGGGCTCCGCCCCCAGACCCCCGAAAAAGCCCTCCCCCCAGTGCAAATTTCTGGCTACGCACTTGAGTCTAATCATGTTTTTGCACTGCTAATTTTTATGCCTCCAAAGTTCTTTCTGAAGCCAGATTTTAAAAGCATTAACTTTTATCAAAATAAGTCTAAAATTAAGCTATTTTTGCCAAAAATAAAATAATTTTTTTGAGCGCTAGGGGCTCCGCACCCAGACCCCCAATGGTATCCGGCGGATAGGGTGGAGTTTCCAGACCCCAGAAAGAGCCCCTTCCCACTGCAGATTTCTGGTTACTCGCCAGGTATTAAACGTGTGATGTGATATTAAATGCGCATACTTCCAAGTTGTAGGATCTTACAATAGGAAGTTATTGAGCTAGCCAAATAACAACCGCTATTTACAGTAATGAAGTAGCATCGCCATCTTTAAAATATAACTTTTTGCGGCCTACTATACATTAATATACATTACCTACTATACAATCTTTAAAATATATCCTATGAAGGGTGACTTTAAAACTCCGCCCCGGGTGTCACCATCCTTAGTGACGCCACTGGTACTAAGTTGATTAGCTCTAACAATACTGTAATTTACTTTTTGCGGAAGTAAATAAATTACGATCACTATTTCTTGCTAATAATTACACTAATAATTTCTTTAACAAAATACTAAAGCAGTTTCGTGATTCATTTTCTTGTGTTACTACCAACTGTGATGATGATAGTGATAAACATTTTGTTAAGGTCCCTTAAATTGGTACAGATTTTAAGCGATTCGTTAAACAACTCTCTGAGCTGGTTAAATACAAATTTAGCATTGAGATTTGTGCAATTTATACAACATATAAAGTTGGCCGTTATTTTCAGCTAAAGTCAACTTTTTCACTCTGAGCTCCAATGTCGTATATCAATTTTTATGTTCGTGTGATACGAATTTGTCGTCTGTGGGCATGAGTTTGCGACACCTTGGAACTCGAGCACGGGAGCATCTAAATCTAGCTGATATTAATACAAAAAGTGCTATCAAAAACCATTAATACAATTGGGACAAATGCTCTTCCATGAAATATTCAGTGGAATCTTTCAAAATTCGTAAAAAGTATGTCACTGAGAATGATACTAAGATTCAAGAAGCTTTATCAATTAAAAAGCTGAATCCAAAGTTAAACAAACAGTTATATGCTAAAGGGGCCTCATTTTTACTTAGTATTTTTTAGTGTTATTCTGGTACGCATTATTGTTCTGTTCTTACCTTAAACTGGTTTGTCTTGCAATTTTTCGCTTCATTTTTCTTCATTGTCTGACTTTTAACTAGCCACAAAAATACCCCTGCTTACTGCTGCATGGCTAAATTGTTACGAATTAACTCACTAAAAATTTTTGTGAGTTTTTGGTAGTATTACATCATAAACTGATTTTAATTGTAATAAATGCCTGGTAATTACCTATAACCATATGTAAAATTATTTTGATTCAGATATGTTATCCTGAAGAGGGCTTAACTGCTTTAGAAAGAAGACGTTCGATTTTTATTTCAATATGGTTTACTGTCAAATAAAAAACTTTAAATATGTCAATTGATGCTGCAAAGTTGCTATTACTTTCAGTTCTCTGGTATCCAAAATCAACCTCTTTGCCAAAACTTTAAAGCATTTGGTTGAATGAAATTCAATCGATTAAATTGATAACGTTTACACAACACACATAAGTCCAAAAATTATTTTAATTTTTACCACGGTTTTAGCTGCAGTTTTTACAAGTGTAGCCAGTTATCAGCGGCTTGTCTCTGCTGCAACATTTTTGAGGAGTGCCAAGTCCCGGTCTACACTGTGGGTGAAATCGTAAGCGTTTACAAGAGTATTTTGTTTTATTTTAAACGTATTTATCTTAATTTAGTACACCCGACGTAACACCTTACCTGCTTACGAGCGGGCAGCTGGTTAGAGTATATTAAGGAGAACTTCTACTCTCGCGATCTCACGCACAGCGTAGACCGAATCTTAGATTAGCGTAGCTAAATTGATTGCTCTTAGCTTATATGTCAAGATCACAATATTGGATTATAGTTTTGCATTATTTAGAGCATCAAAGAGCAAAGTCTTTCAAAAGAAAAGGATCATAACATTGCCAGCAACCCAAATCACAAGAAACTTAACAGGTTTAAAAACGTCTATCCGTGTAAGTGCCCGTGAATAACGCGTATAATAAATTGCAATGCTTAGTCCCATTCTGGTAATCGTTTTTGTTCTCAGATTAAGCAGATATTCCGACCATCATGCTCTTAAAATTCCTTTCATTTGCATAAAGAACTCTTCAATAAATCGGACTTTAAAATAATGGTAATGATAACAAACAACGATATGCTTCATGGTTACTACGATTCATTTTTTAATTTAAGTGTATAAACCAAGAATCATTCTTTGGCTTTTCTTTGCAAGTTTTTTGTTAGTCTGGACAAAACAACCAGACGTGGACTGTTAGGCCCCAAATAAAAAAACGTTAATAGTTTTTTTTAAGGACACAATAACGCATTACCCATCTGTTCAGGAACTGCAACCTTTCAATCCTCAGCCTAATGGTCTACCAAATGAGCGATAGTATATACCTACGACAAAGACAGCGGTAATATAGTAGCCTATTTTGTTTTATGCAGATGACCATGCAATTGTAAAATTGCCTGACAGCAAGTATATAAATGCAGCTCATATTCAAGTAAGTTCAGCACGTAAAAAAAGTTAAGAATGTTGTGCAAAAATTACATGCTATCTCTTTATAAACCATGTTTTGTTTGGTAAAGCAAAAAACATTTGCTACTAATCAAAATAGACAATTATAACAAGAAAACAAAGCAATGTAATGATATAAATATTGCAGATTTTATACTCCTAAGTGGAATATACTTCTATAAATATACTCCTAAGTGGAAAATTTATTAAGTATTTGACAGTCATTTTAGGGTTTATTTGATGAGCCATTTTAACCAGTTTTGCGATATTTTTTATGAAAATCTTATTTTAAACCACCACAAAGCCACTAAAATGGCTGTCAAATCGGCGGGCAAATAATTCATTTCTTTTGGCTAGCATCAAGTCATCATTTTTGTAGGATTGGCTTAACCCTATTGGCACCAGGAAAAGGGGGCAAATTTACCCCCTCTTAGTTTATTTGATTTAACTTCTAAACTAAAAAAAAGTTTTGCTTTGATTCACGCTGACTTTGAATCAAGTTTAATGACACACATTTTCAGAAAATTTGGTGGTAGCCAAATAACTAAAAGTGACGTCACTTTTGCCTTTGTCAGAGACACCTAACGAATTTCTTACAGTTTTGACCACAATGCATGCTTATCAGTGCGTCTATTTTATTCATTGTACAGCCTATTCATTATCAATGCTAATCTTTAACTGGACAAAAATATTTTATTTACTGATAAACGCAATGCATCATCATTACGTCATTGAAGACGTCATAATTCAAAATTATTGCTTTTTCTGCTGTTTCTCGAAATAAACCCGCGTTCGAATAAAAAAATATTCATTGTTATCAGCTATTGAATGATATAATGAAAATAATACTGCAGTATTCTAAAATTTTGTGAACCATACTATATCTCAGTCACAAAATATTACAAATAATAATCAACGCAATATATTAAAAATGACGTCATCGTGCACGTGATGTCATCATAAATGTGACATCATCATCTGCGGTGACTTTATCAGAGGCGTCTATGAAACAACAAAAGTTCAAACTGAGAATAATATTTTGCGACATCAAAAGAATTTGCATACTGTTATAGGGATTTACTGGCTCTGATGGCGTCATGATCGTTTTCGAGACGCCACAACCTCAAAATATTTGATTTCAAAATTTCACAAAAAATAGCTTCAACAAGCAAAAAATCTCACTTCTATCACTTACCAACCAGTTTTTGGATAGATACAAATATGGTGTAAAAATAGCCCGGTAGATAAAAAGTTAAACTATCAAGGAATAATTAGAATTTGATTTGCTAAAATAATAATTTGATACCCTAAGTGCATCGCAAATTACTAATTTAGAGTTATCACGATTCCAAACCTTATATTGCCACTCAAGGGCCTCGACCTGAAACTGTTGGAGATTTTTGGGAAATGGTGTGGAGTCAAAAAGCTACAACAGTTGTGATGCTGTGTAAATGTGTGGAAAATGGAAAGGTAAATCTATTTTACAGACTACCAACGTTTCAAAATAGAAGTAACAAGTTTTAACAATTATTTTTGTTTCAACAATGATTTTTAACATTTTAACAATTAAGTACAAACTAAAAAAGGTAATTTTTTAGCTAACATTGTGACACGTAATGGCAATACTTTCAGATTTGCTTAAAATTCAAAACAGAAAATTATAAATTGATCAATTGGTTATGGTATGGAAATTTGCAAAAAAAGACAATAATCTTAAATTACCTGCAGGGAAAAAAATCAAGCGCAGTATCAAAAAAATGATGGTTCACAAAAAGCTCAAATTTTATGAGGGTGGTATTCTGATCATTTTGAAATTTGTTGAAATATATCCTGCAAAAAACAGCTACTTTGTCTTTTTAAAATACGTTCTTTAACTTGGAACAGCCGAAAAGCGAAATGTACTGGCCAACACCGGAAACTATTTTTACAACACGAAACTACGAAATCAGGACCGATTTGGAAGAGGTTATGGGAGATATCGTAAAACGTACATTTACAATTCAAAATACGACATTAAAAGTAAGTTAACCGCGTTTTGGCGTACGGTAAATCACTAGCTGATGATATCAGACATTCTTTGTTATTTTATTCTATGTTTACCAAAATAAGAATGTTTTATATCATTATTTTGCTGTGATAAACTTGGTTTAGCTATTATTAATTTTATTAAAATACAAATTGAAGCCATGTATACAACCAAAGAAAGATACTTTTAGCAAGCAGTTTTTAGTTAAACCAACCGACAGAATATCTCAGCATGCAGGAAAGTCAATTGCGCAGTTATTACATAACATGGTGTTGCTAATAACCAACAAATTATTATACAACGTTTGTTGCAACAATGTAGTCAAGCAATAAAATATCTCAGTCTTAATTTGCGCGTAAACTCACGATATGTTTCTCAGAAAGCCCGAGCCGTAACCCAGTTTCACTTCGTCAGCTGGCCTGATCATGGTGTACCCACGAATACGTCATCAATGGTTTATCTACGCAACATGGTCAACCAACAGCATTCTGAAAATTCGTTAGGTGGACCGATCATTGTGCATTGCAGGTAAATGACGTGTTACATGCAGAAGGTTGTGTTGTTTACTACTAGTTGTATTTTATTTAGGTCGTACTCATAAAGACTTGTCTATTGTCTAGCCAAAATTGCATACAGTTATTTATGATTTAGTTTTCAGGCTACAATATAAACGTTTATTCATCTTTCATGACTGTGTTTTAGTTTGCTCAAAACTATTTTGCCTCTAATAATTGAAACAAAACCAAAAACCTATTTTCAATCTTTTATCTTCTTTATCTACTTATACATTCAACTAAGTAAGCTTATTTTTTTTAACGGAATGCAAAGCGCTTTCCCATTTAGAAACGCTGACTAACCTTTTTCCAAATTTATGAGTATCAAACATAAAAGAGTTGATAAATTGGCTGGAAAACGTTCCAACGTAGATAAAAATCGCAAAACAAAAAACAATTAAACTTGAATGGCTTTAATTTAGTGTACGATTTTAGTTATGAATTGCTTCATCATCAGCAAATAAATCATGAAGAAGTAATGTCTTGAAACGTTTATTAAAAAATGTTTGCTCAAGTTCTGTTTTTTGTTTTATATTGAAATATACTTAAATGTTCTAAACATTATCCTCAGAAATAGTGATAGTTTTACCCTCTATAAATTTTGGCGTTTTTATTAGCGCTGGGGCTGGAAGAACTGGGGCTTATATTGCTATCGATTTGTTAACTGACATGTTGCAAGATGTGCACTCAATTGACCCAGTGAAAGAAGTAATGACAATGAGAGAAAACAGGAAAGACATGGTGCAAAATGAGGTAAGTTTTTTATCTGTTTTAAAGATTTATAGAAGCTAAGGCTACTTTTGTTAATTTTACGCACAAATGCATAATAAAAATTGAAAAGGAAACACTATTTAGAAGGTACATTACAAAACAAATCGAACAAACATCAAAATTCACACAAAACATAGCTAAAATTAGACAAAAAAATACTAGGTGCATGCCAAAGACGGCTGTTTCGCCCAATTTATTTTTAATTAAATTTATTTTTAATAAGCTAATAGTTGATGGTATACGTCTTTTCACTTTGATTTTCTCCTAGATACTCCTTGCTCTTAGATGCATTATTATTACGTCACAGTACAATTATTACTGCTTTATTAAATTTGGTTTAACTATATCAGTCTTTCCTATGAATTAGAAAGACAAGGTATTATGATTGAGCGTATCGTTCATTTTGAGGATCGGTAGCCAAGTTTATTGGTTTAGTTTTGATTCAACAGCACTAGTTCATTTGAAAAGTTAGGCGTTTTTAGAATTAGTAACTCTATGGTAGTAAGTTGTAACTCGTAGCCTAGTTTCAGTTAGTCAAGTTTACAGTTTATGTAGTAACTAGCCTGTAGCTTAGATGAATTCGGTGGAGATATCAGTTAGATTTGAAGTCTATAGCCGAGCTTTATTCGGTAAGGCTTTTAGTTAGATTTATAGCCTGTAGCCTAACCGAGTTTTAATTGGTAAAGATTTCAGTTAGTTTAGCATCCTGAGACGTGGAGTTTGGTTCGATAGTGATCTCAGATAAAAAGTACTAATTAATTTAGCATATTTTTTTGGGTAAAGATTGCTCTGGGACAGAATTTCATCTGCAAATGTTTAATCATTTTCTTGGTGTAGTTATTTTCTTTCGGAAGTTTTATCAGGATAATATTTCATTTCAAACATCTCAATTGTTGCCACCAGGAATATATATTAAATCAAGTTTATTAGTTCAACTGGTGGGGCAGAAAACTTTTTTGCCAACGTTTCGATAGGCTATGCTCATGGCATGTACGACCTATCTTCGTCAGGGCTAGAATGAAAAGTTAAAAACAAGCATACGATAGATGCGAAAATTGCGTTACAAATGAATCATACGTTAACACAAAAATTATAACAAATTGAAAGCGAAAACCTGACAAATTGGCGGAGCGTGAAAAACAATAATATTACGTCATGAAATTTGAAGTAAAGTAGCCAAATAAATGCTCGGGAATTTGTCATTTTTCTTATCATTCATATTGTTAAGGATTTGGTTAATGAAATACGACTCGATAAAACGGCGTTTTGTGAAGTCAAGTTTGAAATCTAGAATTTTAGCGTTGGCCCAATCCATTAAATGTTCGTTGTCAAAAACATATTTAGTTTGTGCTGACTTATCGAATCGTAGATGCCGAAGGTCTGCAAACTATTCTTTTTTGCTGATGGGAAAACTGCGTTTTGTTTCGCCAATGTATGGCAGTCACAGTCATGGCAAGGAATGTGATATACTGCTCCTTGTCGCATATTAGGGTCCATTGAGTCTTTGTATTGAGCGAGTTTCTTGCCAATGGTGTTGCACGGTTTTAATACGGTTTTTACGTTATGGTTGGACAAACAACGCCGTATTTTTTCTGTCAATCCAGGGTAGTATGGTATAATGGCGAAGCCTTTGAATTGTTGTTCAGTGCGGTTTGAAGGTTTCTTGTTGAGGGTCACGTTCGGGTACAAGTTCAATTTTAAATTGTCTTTTACGTGCTTGATTTCATCTTCACGGTTTTTCGTGGTAGAGCAAAGAGCATTGGCCCAATCAATTAGTGATCGTACAACGGAATGTTTGTGTTCCAAACGATGGTCTGATCGAAAGTTTAAATATCGGTTGCTGTTGGTTGGTTTTCGGTAGACTGATCTGGAGAAATCGCCATGTTTATTTCGTCGGACCAATGTGTCTACAAAAGGAAGTGTGTGGTCGGCTTCGTTTTCGATGGTAAATTTGATTGAGTTTTCAATCGTGCTCAAATGATCCAAAAAATCTTCAACCGAGTTTTTGTGGATTATAACAAAGGTGTCATCTACAGGATAATATTTGTCATTTTGGCCCAGCTAAGCCTAACTGATGAGCCTTAAAATTAGGCGAAACAGCTGTCTTAGGCATGCAACTGTTTTTTTTGTGTCTGCTTTTAGTAATGCCTTATGTAAATTTTGATGCTTATTCAATTGCTTTCGTAATGTACCTTTTAAATAGTGTTTTCTTTTCAATTTTTTTTAATACCTGATAACTGCAGCCCACTTAGGTTGGATGGATTTCCTAATGCTACAACTTTGTTGTCCCTTTCTTTTGAAATACATAATATGAAACAACAAAATACATCACAAGAACTCATCCACAAGCAAGTGTGTTTAGAGATCATTTCCATCAGTCAGTGGCAGCTGAAATGTTAGATGCGATAAAGAGAGGGGTAGCTTCAAAACACGTCTCTGCAGATATCTTTTAAAATATAATTTACTGGTATGTAAGAGCAATGTTGGTATGTTTATACCATGATCGTAATTGGTATTTTTGATTAGGGTTGGTCTAAATCGCAAATCACATGCAAAGACGTCTTCAAAAATTTTCAAAAAGAATAGCTTTTTATGGGACTAAGATACCTTAGAATGGAAGATCAGAACCCTGGTTTGGCACGTAATCAGGATTTTGCTAAATGGAAGGTCTTGAACCAAATGTTACAAAGATTTCCAAAAATGTCTAAATTGGGAGACGTGATGAACAAACTAATGTTACTCAAACGTATCACAGATGGAGATGCCGCAGTTTATGGTGATTTGGGAGCAATTTTTTGTAATTGTGAACCGCTGGGAGATTTTTGTAAGGGCCTGAAGTTGCAACTTTTAGGCAACCCTGAATTTCTCCCGCGTTATATGTTTAAATTGGTTGGAAAAAATTGATTTGTGGAACCCCGGCTCCCTGGTCATCAATACTAATATTATTGTAAATTACTATTGTACGCCAAAACGCTAAAAGAAACATATCAAACTAAAGAAACGATAGACATTGTTCATATGGAGGCGCGGGCCCTATTATAGACCTCCTCGCTTTGACTATTGTTGATGCAGCAGTTTTGGCCGTGGTTTACCCATTTACGAAATGGCGTCGTTACAATGATCGTTTCAGTCAGTCAAAAAAGATTTTTGTCAAGTGTTTCATCTTAATTTATGCCAATCTTCCAACCAAAAAAAAAGATTGATTTGTCTGTGAATATGGGAAGTTGTTGGAAAAAAACTACTATGTCATTACCACCTCGTTATTGTTTCAGAACCAATACGTGTTTTTGCACAAAGTTGTGGTGGAAAACTATATCCTTCCAAAAACTGATTATTCCGTGGACGAATTTAAACAGATGTTAAAGCAAGATATATGGTGCGTATTGCCAAATTAAAAAAAATTACTTAGATAATAAATATTTCGTTTATTTGCATAATATTGTGCTTTTGGAAAAAGTTTTTGCGTCGTCGACGTTAAGCAACACAGTTCCTTTCAAAAAAATGTTGCATCGTTAGAGAGCCGTTGGCAACACTGTGTCCAATTTGACTGACTCAGCAATTAAACCTCAAAATTTTCGTTTAGAAGGCGTTCCAAACAAATTGTCAGCTGGTCGTCTTTTGCTCTTTGCCAGCCCTCTACATTTGTCCTTTTCTTGCTAATCTATAAGCAGGAAGCATACAAATCTATCGCTTGACATTTTGCGATGTTGTTTTTTCCATAAACATTGACAGTTTTGTTTCATTTGGCTCTTGTTCTCCACCTACAGTCCTTGGATCAGATGCGTAGGTTAACCCTAAAGAGCCTGGGGGGGGGGGGGGGGGGGGGCCGAAAGTGCCCGCGACCTCTACAAATGCATGCAGCTTTTAAACGACTAGTCCTATAGACTTCCTATTCTATGACTTTGTCCAAAATTTATTTTTCTAACTACCAATATAATTTTCAAATTGTTTGAAGGTCAAAAACTGCACTTATTTAATGATATTCTGAAAGTTATCAGAAAATTTTTGATACTTGGACATATTTTGTTTGCCTAATGTATTTGCAAATCTTCTTGATACTAGACATATTTAGATATAGCAGTCGTGGCAAGCGTTGTGTCAACAAACAAAACTCTACAAGTAACAGCACCTTCGAAAATTAAATAAAAACTCCGAACCAAGTTTGAATCTTTTTTCACAAAGCCATATATAACAAAAGTATAAACAAAAACTGTAAGAAAATTTGAATCTCTTTTGCGTCCGTACGCATAAAACCGTATTTTTCAAGAAAATTTTGGTAAAACCTGGTTCGCATTTTTTAAAATGTCCTTGGTAAATTGGAAGGAACTTCATCTCAATTTGATTTGTCCAGCAGCGTGGCTTTGTATCGTTCCCAGGGAGAAGTAAGAAAACGGTGTGAACATTTTAAGAAAGAAATCAGTGGACCCGGAGCTAAGCAAGCTAAAGACAAGCTATCAAAAATTCTTAGCCAAAGCCAAAGCTGTGGCAAAGCCGTATGTCATCGTCATTCAATGCGTTACTGCTTAGATTGCCGATAATAACACTACAGAGAGTATACCGGCTTAGCAGAGCTTGCCTTTTGGTCTTTTTTTTTTTAAGCATAACATTTATAAGCATACGGAGGCCGGATTTAAGAAAATAGATCCCCAACTATTTCTACATAATGCCAAGAAGCTGCAAATGAAATAACCAGCCATTGTGTACCAAAAATAAAAAAATCATAATTATACGCAATACAAAAATCTATCGGTCTATCAATTCATAGAGCCAAGGCTGTTACTAGTACTTTGCAAAGATATGATGCTACAAACTTTACGATTTTCTCAGGAGTTTTAAAATTTTAGGGTTCCAACATAAGCTTTTGTTAAGCGTAACTTGAGCTTTAAATTTGAAAATCGCTAAACAAACCTGAGCATGATCTCCTAATATTTATATGCTTATAAAAAACATGTATCTTATTTCCTGCTGCTACATACAGTGCTGTGCTTTTGCATAAGATGCTTTTTGCACTGCGGTGATAAGACCGACGCCACTAATTTGTGTGCAAAAAGTTTTGTTTCTTTTATTGCAGTATCCAGGAAAATAAAATTCTGAAACTGCGTAAGTGCATATTATTGTCTGTCTACTGTCTACCAACCAAACCCAGATTACCGCTACACCGTAGCCTACGTTCTTCGTGTTTTAGTATTGGTTGCGCTATGCCCAGGGCCACCGAAAGGGAGGGGGCAGGGGGGTACAATGACAGCGGAGCCCATGGACTTTAGGGGGCCGGCCCATGAGCTTCAGCAAGGCCGTTGGCTTCAGTGAGCCCAGCAGAGGGCTCATGAGCTCGTGAGAGGCCCATCGAAATGACCCTAAGAAATCAGCATGTGAGGCCTAAAAACATTTTTTTTTTGAAGATCACCAAATTTCAACCGGAAATATCGTTAAAATTTTGGTAAAGGCCTTTTTTTTTGGAGATCACGATAATAATTGGGACAAAACTGTGGCATTTTCTCCGTCTGTTTTGGAGTTCACAAAGCCGGAAATCCGTAATATTTGTGCTGGCCCGGGCCCACGTTCGGCTCGCGGCGGCCCTGGCTGTGCCACCACAATAAAACCAGCGGAATATCTCGAGAAATGCAGAATGCCAATCATTTAAAATTTTTACAAACAAAAAAGCTACAATAAGTAAAATTTCGTTTGCATATAGATTCTGCACAATAAAAACCTTTACTGTATAATATACTCGAACCAATTAATCGCTGATTTACATGCTCATTTTTTTCGCTTATTTTTGAAATGCTATGATGATAGAGCTCTGCTTTGTATTGTTATACAGCTTGCATAGTATCGGTATGCACTTTGCTTGACGCTTTGAATGCAGTTTTTTGTGTTCTGTGTTTTGGATGTTTTCGCAAATTTACAACCACTCATTTTCTTTTATTGTACATACGTCGCATTTACCTGTCTAAAAAACGGTGTGTACATTTTATTAATAATCTTCTGATTACAAAAATCTTGATAACCTACGTACTATAAAACTACTTTGTTCATATTTATTTGCCAAATTGCTTTCGCCGTGCACGAGACACCAAAATGACCATGTAATCTTCGAGTCGCTGCCATTTGTTTTATTACATCTGGAAGAAACTCCCCCTATTTTTCAAATGCTGAGTGCCAAACAAGGCAGCGCTGTGAATACCAATTTCTAAAATTTTTGGCATAACTCAACATGGGATCAAACCCGCGTTTACAAGACTGCGAGACCAACGCTCCAGCCTCTACACGCCCCACGCTCCGTTCGGTAAACACGCTTTCAACCACCATGCTGTGCTAGTAAAATTATGCAATTTTTTTTTTAGATAATCAAGTAAGCAAACTTGCATTGATTGTACAGTAAAGGAGTATTCATAGCTACGCAAATCAAGGCGCTGCACCAGATGTCAGTTTGCCACTATTATTCTAAGTAAATGAATTCATCACTGTTTCTTAACCACAAACATAAGCAATAACAATGCCAATCCGCTTAGAATTTTTATATAATTTATAGTTTTATGTGCTTCTAGTAACGATAGAAGTTTTCTACAGGATTTTGATTCAACTAAAAAATAATTCAAACAGTGCCAAACTTATAGCGACATAATTATTACAAAACAGTATCATTATTATAAAGAAAGTCAAAACAGGAAATTTTATTAGCTAATTGGAAAAAGCATTTTAATTTGAAGTAGCGTTTTGCCAGCTTGGGATTGGCTGATTGAGTTCCTTTGAACTATCAAATTTTGCCATAGACCTATTCATACATTACCAGAAGTAATTTATTTTAATACGAGTGTATCAACAACCAAGTATCAACTACCACACATAACACACACTAAAATGTTTTGTCTATATTTCTGAATGGGGAAAAAAATTACAATACCACAAAAGCCACAACATCTCATCGAAGCAATATTCGAACTCAGGACAAAAACTTTGGATCAGAATAAACAAATTCCAAAAACTGCTGCCTTCAGCCCGTTGTTTACACAACGCAAGTTGACGAAGTTGGTATACACAAGAGATTAAATTGAGTCGCCAAATAAAGCAAGAAGTTAATCGGATTAGTCGGCTTTCTGCGCGCATCAAAGAGCAATAAGGCAGTAAAAGAATATTTTGATGAGTTTTGTTTGAAGGCATAAACCGAGAAATTAAAAACCAAGATTTGATCACAAAAGAAACAAAATAACAGGTGTTGAAATTTCGCACCAGCAACAATTTTAACCACGATTCTAGCTTTAGCAGAAGCTAAGCAATAAGTGTTCAAAAATGGCGGGCAGTTTCGACCCCCCCCCCAGGCCTACAACAACTTTTAGAGCCCAGGCATTATAGGGTTAAAGGAAGTATTTTCCCTATATAATTCTTTTTATAAAATAATGCCGTCAATCAGTTACTAAATACAGCATTTTTAGTCTGTGTATTGGAAGCAGGGCCTGATTTATGGGGAAGATGAGCACGGAACCCCCACAATTCATCACTAGTAGGTAACATGTATATTTGCGCGGTGTTGCACAAAACAAAAATACTTTTAAAATATTTGTCTTATAGCAAACTAGTTTAGTCAACTTTTCCATTTTCTTTTGGGATAAGTTTATTCTATCATTTTAATGTCACACTCTCATTTTTACTCCAAGAGCAAAGAAGGAGTCGGTTCGGTATTAAATAATTTCGTAATCAGTTTGATGTAACAATCATATTCTTTCGCTAGGGGCTAAAGGGTTTTATTCCTCTTTAGGCAAGTCACTTCGATAATGTAATCCAAAATTGTAAGCGTTTAAGCATTTTTTAACTTGACCTGTGAGTAAGGAACGAGCTCGAAGAGGCTGGAAAATTCAATTCTTCAACTGGTTTTCAAATATTAGTAATTTAGTTGTTTACAATGGTTTTAAAAACGAAATTTGATCCGAATGGCGTTAAAATAGCTTTTTTCTTTAAAAAGTCACAAAAATTGCCCAGCAGTTGGGGACTTTGCCCCCAGAACCCGTCTGTAATATGCTTTTGCACTTATTGCACCATCAAAGAATGGACCCCCACCAAGTTGGTTCTTAGGGCACTCGATCACATTAATCCAAAACTGATTGGAAAAATAGTACATCATAAAGCAAGAGCCAATGAATTACGTTATGCCAATGTTTTGGCCATTTTTTTTGAATGATTCAAGATAGAGTTTTTCTGTGATTATACAAAAAGCTGTTTTGTTAAATAAACTTTACTGCACAGCAGACCTGAGTACGTATTACATATTGTTGCTTTTTCTGCATTGCACTCCAAAATAGATCTATTATTCTGCATAATAAAATAAGGACATTCCCACCACAGTGGAAACAAACGTTACACATCTAGCTGCGTGGTGAAGCGATTCTCACTTTTCAAAACGCATGATTGTTTTAAAATTGTTACTCTTTTGATTGTGTTGTTTTGTAGTACAATCCTCTTAATTACAAACATAAAAAGTACTGCGGATTTTTTGATGCAAACCGCGCGTTAGCATTGTGCTAAATAAATACAAACAACGCTTTGTTGGCAATTCTTTTTATTTTGCCTTTGTTGTATTAGGACCGAAGTAGTGAACACTGAACTGGGTTTGTTGTCAGAGAGAGTACTTACTACGCCATCTACTATACCAGACAAGGTTCCCAAGGAAACCAATGCCTATTCGAATGAAGAACTTGGTAATCAACGGTTTTAATTTACAGAACCTCTTCAGAAGGTGTTTCTGATTTAAGAATTTGTCATTTATGTCATCATAAGAGCCACGCTGAGTATATCAGGCAGATGTTGTATGCTTTTGTATCAATGTTGTATGTTTTTGTGATTTATACCTTAACGATTGCTTTTTGTAATTCTGATGGTTTCTCTTAGAAAAGAAGAAAATCTAGTTTCAAAGTTCTGTTTCGTTTTTGTAAAGTTTAATCTTTGTTTTGATTAAATTTATTACCATACAATACGGTATTCTTAACTGACATGTTGCATCTTTATCTTCTTTTCACGAGAAAGCGACGATCAAATTATCCTTTGGACGTTGTAGGGTTTGAGAGGTTTTTAAATTTTCTGGTCGATTTTTGCCCTTTATTCGATAAATTTGCCGTTTTGGTGGAACGCAGAAAGCTGATAAAATTGACTTTAAGTACGTTATCCAAGAATGCAACAATGTGAATAGCGAATCGGTTGCGAGTTGAAAATTTGCGCTTGAATCTAGAGCCATTCTTGCACGTACTGAATTACACGATCTATTTCACCAACCATTTGACACGGAAGTGGGCCTCTCATGTATCTAACTCCTAAAGCAAAAGTCATTGTAACACTAAATTTGGCATGCTGGTTGATGTTCACCCAAATGTTTTTACAAACAAAAAAGGTTTTAAAAGGGCATTGAGGTCCATTCAGGTCAGAAATTTTTTGATCAATTTCCCTCAAAAATAATTAACAGATCTGAAGACTAACTTCATCATATTTAAGCGTTCTACTACCTTCCGTTCGTGAGAAATAACAGATTAGATTTTTCTTTAGAAAGGCTTCCCCCCTTAGGAAAAATTTTGCCAGGGTTGCCAATTTGAAGAAACATTTAAAAAAATTACTGCATATTCCCAATTCTCAACCAATATTTCGCGATAGACTTATTGTAAAGCAAAGTAAAGGTTTAGAACTGTAAAATCAGTTAATTTTTAATAAATGTAAGCTAGCTTTCCAAAACATGGTTCTCTGTCACAATATTGACAAAATGGCAACACTAAAGTAAGAGAAAAAGTGGCAATTTTGAACTGCAATCAATATCTTAAAAACAGCAAGACGTAGAAAGCTCCAAATTGTTGAGAATGCATTTTTGGTAAACAATCCCAACATTTTGGTAAGCAGTAAAAAACTATTTAGGCTAAATATTGGCCATGAAATACTCAAACTAGGGAAAGTGATTTCGGCAAACATCAAAATTGGGAAAATTCCTGTTTTCAACTTCAAAATTTCGTGGGTTGTATAAATGAATTTAATTGCACGCTAGGTTAATTTGAAAAAAAAGTTTTTCTGAAGATTTATTACGAAAAAAACAAGAAGGAGGGCATTTTTGCTTTCCCTCTCCGTATAAAATAGGGTTAAGCATATGTGGACTATGGCTGCTTAACTTCTGCTTCAGATAATGCTGAGTTCTGCCCGCAAAAGAAAAGGGTAGGATAAATGCTTACTGCTTAGTGTAATGTTGTTCAACCAATAGTATAAAAAATTATTAAATGTTTTAGCCAGCCCACATTACGTGCGTTTCTGGAGCCATCAAGAGCAAGTGGTACATATGAATGCATCAACGGTTAAAGTGAGTTCCTTATTTTGCAGTGTTGTACAGTGCTAGTTGCTTGTTTTGTATGAAGAAAAACTAAATACAACAGCAGTGACTGGAATCAATGTAGCTTGAAACACTGTGCCTCTGACCAAATATAAAAAAGAATGTGGCTGTTTGCGGGTTGGGTGTAAAATACTTCGTGTTGCAAAACAAAGGTCTGGCTTATAAATTTATCAAAATTAATCATGATCATGGTTTGACTTGCATTTTGTTCTCCCCAAAACTGTTACAGTTATGTGTAAAAGTTTTTGATGGTCTTTATTGATAGAATGGATATTTTTCTGGGCCTTTCATTGCTTCTTCTGAACCTCAAATCGACAAAGAGAATTTGTTTTGGGAAATGATTTTGTTAAAGAAATGTCGGATTGTGGTGGCGATGGAAAGCTTGGTATGAACTATTTTAAATTATACAGTATCCTGTAGTAAAAAAGTTAAATCATTTTTTAAAATACACAATTATCTTCATTTCTATTAAGTTACTACCAGTAGCTGACAATGTTGAAGGCACAGTTTTCTAATGAGTAGTTCCTAACTCGAAAACTGTAGTTAGTTCAGCCAACTCTGTAACGAAAATGTCTGGGCCCACATGACTGAACGTGTTAGCGAGCTCGTAAACGCCATTCTGCTGGTAAAAAGGCGCTAACAAACAAAAAATCTTCGTACTCAAACTGCCATTTTCGAACCGTCTCACCCAACATGCTTTGAAACTGCTCGCTTGAATTTCTTTGCAAAAAGTTCGTGACCTGGGTTAGTACTTAACAATAAATATCTCATTATGACGTCAAATGCATTTCTACTTTAAAAATAATGCGTTTAAGCGTACATGTACCACAATTTCTATGTACTACAATTTCTATAATAAAAGATAATATGGACTATGTGATTTTATTTGAAGCTAGCAAATTCCTCGACTGATAATAATTAGGTAATAAGCAACAAAATTTAGTTATATTTTTAAATCAATGTTAAAAAAGTACAACTTTTTCTATACCATAATTTTTTTAAATGACGCAAAGAGTTCTTGTAGTTGTAAGCGTAAACTTACTCCTTAACTTTTGGTTTCAAAATTTTTAAAAGTGAACAAGTCGAAGTACACTCTTCTTTTTGAAACCGGTAAATCTTGAGTTGAGACTGGCTGTTTTTAATTTTTTGGCAATTTTCAGCCTAATTTGTTCTTGATTTTTTAAAAATTTTGAGAGCATCGATGTCAATTTTAGCGGCCATGTGTCTAACACTGTTTAATTCATGTTGCTCTGTCTGCTTAAGTGAAGGCTTTTTTTTCTGCTTTATCAGCGCAAAATTGCGAAGGAGAAAAAGCAAGGTTTTTTCAAATTGAACAACTGCCAAAAATATTTCTCAATTGCTTGAGCAGAGTAGCAGCGCTTCATAATCTTGGAATAGTTACAATTTTGCTTGCAAACACAAGAAAATCACTAAAAATTTATCCATTTGAATCAGCACGAAATTTAGTTTCTTTCATTGATTTGGATTTTACGTTTTTTTCCTTTAGTTTTGGTTTATTTTGCGGCCGAGACTGGTATTGTTTTTAATGTGCTCTTAAATTTTGAGCAAAAATGAGCGTCTTGTTTTTAGAAAATTGTTCTTATAAAAAGAGTGAATTGCTATTTTTGTTAACTGGCGCTACTCAATATTTCTTTATCAGTTGAAGCATCAAATGGTTCTCAGAGCAATTCTCTTTCTTCTCAACAGTCTAATACCAAACATGGCGACAATTTTGTTTAATTTTTAGCAAAAATTTGCTTTAGTAACATATTTTTAACATTTCGCCATTAAATTTTTGAACCAACAAAGATTTCTCGCACGCTTAAAGAGTGCTTCAAAATTCTCGTTAAGTTGGCGAGGAAAATGTGGCGTTTTATTAATCGAGTTAAATCTCGCAATCGATCCAAGCAACTTAGCGAGCGAAAACGACCTTACCGAGTACGGTGCTTCGAAAAAATTTTTTTTCCGACATGTTTTTCTCCATAGGGCTTGAAAGGTGTATTTTGGTGCTACGATAACCCATGTAAACTTTTTTACTTTAATTAACATTTAGGGGTTGCGCACTCCCCCACATTCTAAACGCAACCCCCTAAATCACAAAATTGCCATATCTCATTAACCACGTGAGATTGAAACTTCAAATAAAAAATAAAAGATGCAGAAGATATGATTTCCAATCAGTGATTACTACATTTTATCACGCTATCTGATAAAATTTTCAAGATAAATTGAAGAAACTTTTTTTTTCAAAATTTTATTTGAAATTATTCAAGTGAAATTTTAAACAAAAAAGTTTTTTAAGTTATCTTGAAAATTTGATTAGATAGCATAACAAAATGTATTAAACGCTGATGGGAAATCATATCCTCTGCGTCTTTTAGCTTTTATTTAAAGTTTTTCTATCTCAAGCGGTTAAGAAAATAAGGCAATTTTGTGATTTAGGGGGTACGCTTAGAATGTGGGGGGGTTGCGCAACCCCCAAATGTTAATTAAAGTAAAAAAGTGTGCATGAGTTATTTTTGCACCAAAACACACCTTTTAAGCCCTTTGGAGAAAAACATATCGGAAAAAAGTTTTTTTTAACCACCCCATCACTCAGCTCTCAGAGCTTCAGATGCACGTATATAAATAACCTTTTGCTTTTAAAGAGTGTTTCGTTCGGTAGCGCTTCTTAAAATATTCACGTTATTAATGTGAACGAGGAAATTTCTGTCATGTGGGCCTTGATTTGCCAGCCTGCTAAATCAGGCACATTGTTACCTAGTAGAACTTAATTTTTTGTAATTGATGAATTTTTTAGTTTGCTTTTTCCACCGGCTCTTCTTTTACCAGCACCGAAATCTAAAAGTCTTTTGTTGCATGATAGCATTACACAAAAATAGAAAAAAAGCAAGCAAAACTAGCCTAAACGTAACAAACTTAATATAATTACTTACTTACGGATAAATTTACAAAATTCGCATAGGATAGGAAAATTTGATTAATAATCGATACCAACGAAGTCCAGAGCATAACTATTTTAAGTCATAAAGATCAGTCAATTTCTTGACCAAACTATCACCAAGCAAAACAGTCGGGCACAACAAAAAAAATATTCGCTATGTTGTACAAAGAATTTTGAGAGTTTAATAACCCTCCATTAGGGTGTTGCAGTTGCCCCGACCTCTCCAATTTTTTTCTACCTTCTTCAAAATAGGAGATTGCCGAAGAAAATCAAAAATACAAACTTTGAGAAAAAAATTAAGATTTAGGGGTCGCACAGAGTCCTTTATTACCCAGAATGTGGTATTTGTTTTATTTTGAGCCCCTAGATGGTGCTATGTAAAATATTTGTTATTAATGAGTCATTGCAAAATTGAACATTAACTTGTAGTCTTGCACATTCAAAAAAACTTCATTACAACTTCTAAAACTGTTTATATTTATGATTTTTTTTTTCAGAATTAATAGTGGTTAAAATTGATCACGTTTCTGTGCTGGGAAGCTACAACAGAAACTCTATTTGAGTTAGACCTACAGTACTGATATTTATTTTGGCTGGCTGTGTAAAACAGACTGAAACATAGCCTACAATGTTACTTTCTAAAAGAATGACGGTGCAGACTATGCTTTAGGCCTAGTTATTAAAATTGATTAAACCGCCCTCCTAACTTAACTATAGTTACAAAAGCAGCTTACTAAAACCATACTTGTAACATTTTGCTATGTAAGATACAAAGTTTAGTGCAATCTACTTAGCACAAGCTGTATAAAACATAAACATCTGCAAATGTACTAGCAATATTTTATTACTAGATTTGTAAATTCTCGCAGTTGGCTGCCAGGAACTATTTTTAGACTTGATGACAATACTATCAAAAACAAGTGTTTTCCCACCAAGAAGCTGGAATTCCAACAATTTGTTAGTTAAAAATTATTGAAGAAGTAAAGAAACTGGTAGATAAAATAAAAAATTTGTTCAAGTGCAAACGAGCAAACAGTAGAAAAGCAAACACAATCATTGAATACTTCAAGGAAAATTCTCTGTTTGTTCATTGCCGTCTTTCCCGTAAGGGTTGCGGCAGCTGTAGCTCGAGATTAAGCTACCACATTTCACGGTCTTCCATCACCCTCATCATTTTGCTAGAGTGAAGTACTAAGCAATTTCACTCAAGATCCTCAATGCAATATTGATTCATCTTCTGCAGTTCTAGGTCGTCCAAATGTTTTTTTTTTTATTTGCTTTGGCAAGTAAAGCTTGTTTGGAAGTTTTTCCTGAGGCCTTTTGCTTACATGGTCCAACCATCTAAGCTGAGATCATTTAATTTGGAGAAGTAACGGCTTTAGAAAATTTCAAATCTCAAGAGATGTGCACCTTGTCAATACTGTAACTCCTTTGATTTTTTTGAGAAACCTCATTTCGAACGCTTGCACTTCCGATTGCACCTTTTCAATCATTACCAAATTTTAATGACCATACATATATAGCAGGTGAGAAGGGCCAAAGACTGTTTCGAAAATTGAGAACTTTGCTTTTTTTCGGCAATTCTCGCCTCATAATAACTGAATAGTGCAAAGCTCCTTTTGCTGCAATAGTTTTGCCAATTCAGATATCCAGTTCTTTGTCTTGCCTTCCGTCACTCGTGAATGCAACCCCAAGATACTTAAACTTGTATACGTGTTTCTGTGTTGCTCCATTCAGTTAAAACAAGTACTGATTGAAGTTTTTTGAAACATGAAGTTTTGACCGTGCTTATATTTATTCCTGCAGTGTCATAAGCAGCTGCAAACCTATTTATTGTGCGCTGAAGGCCAGATTCTGTAAAACCAGATTCAAATCAT
Organism: Trididemnum nubilum; assembly: GCA_963965965.1. NCBI lineage: Eukaryota > Metazoa > Chordata > Ascidiacea > Aplousobranchia > Didemnidae > Trididemnum > Trididemnum nubilum. Next base: position 42,295,081 of record OZ014479.1, read on the forward strand.
CGCACATGGCAGGCAACTGATTTTTCAATTCCCTATCGTGGTAAACTCATGAGCTTGGTTGCATTTGTCGATCCAACTCATGTAAATAATGAAGAAGAGAAGAAACAAAGCGCTCCCTTGCCGGAGTTCAACGCCTATATGGAAAGCTTTGATTGCATGCCATATTTCCTCAACCACAAAACTTTAGTCTACAGCGTAAAATGCCTTAATGGCATGTAACAACTGAACATCAACGCCATTTTCCTGCAAAACCCTACAAAGTTAGAATGGGAATCATATTACACTTTTTCAAGATCAACAAAGCATGCAAAAATTTTTTTGCCATATATCCAAGATTTCTCAAAAATTAAAGAAAAAATTGAACACAAGAATGAAATCTTGGTCATGAAACCAACGCCTTAACATGATTGAAAAATGAAGAAAAAAAAAAAACACTTTTGCTTAGCATGATGTCTGATTGAAAAATCTTGATCTAGAATAAGGGGAAAATGGCTTTCAAAAAAAAGAAATGGAAATTATGACAGCTTATCAATACGATGCTTTTTGTTAAAACAGCTAACTCCAAAAAAAAAAGACTGACGTTGGGTAAAAAACAATAATGAGCGCTTTAAATTAGAGTCAGATATGAAACTAAAGTTGTTCCAATATATAAAAACCGCTGAAGTTGTTCCAATTTTCAAAAAAGGCAAAAGAGAGTTATGCAGTAATTATCGCCCTATTTCTATTTTAAATCCTTTTGGCAAACTTTTGAAAAGTGTTTGTTTGATCAACTAAACAATTATTTTGTGAGCAATAATTTGATTAGTCCAAACCAATATGGTTTTAAGAAAAATTGCTCAACCAATGAAGCTGTTTTAGATATTTACAATAAGCTACTTGACAATATGGACAAAAAGCTCATTACGTGTTCTATTTTCTTAGATTTAAGAAAAGCATATGATATCATCAATCACACAATACTGATCAAGAAACTAGAAAAGTATGGAATTAGAGGATTACCATTACAGTTACTAGCAAGTTATCTGACTGACCGTCAACAGCATACAATTGTAAATCAATATAAATCCAAGTCAAGAGATGTTATTTGCGGTATTCCTCAGGGATCAACTCTAGGTCCGTTGTTATTTAATATTTGTGTCAATGATCTTCCACTTGCCTCAAATTCCACAATTCATCTTTTTGCAGATGATACAAACCTTACTCTCTCCCATTCTAATGTTTCAACACTGCAACAAAATATTAATGATGAATTAGTCAATGTAAGCTATTGGTTCAAGGTGAATAAATTATCAATTAACATTAATAAAACTGAGTTTATGGTAGTGACAACAAAACGAAATAAACCTGAACTCAAAGTATCTATAGATAATAATCCAATCAAGCAATCACATCACATAAAGTCTATTGGTGTTCTCATAGACGACAATCTAAACTGGAAACAACAAATCAAGGAACAATGTTCAAAGATAGCAAGGGGATCTTGGGCCCTTAATCAATTAAAACACTTTGTAGATGAGCAAACCTTAAGAACTGTTTACCACTGCCTCATATACTTTCATCTACAATACTGCATAAGTAGTTGGGGGACTGCTTCAAAATCAACATTAGCACCTCTCTTTATTCTGCAAAAAAGAAGCATCAGATTGGTAACTGGAAGTGGATATCGTGAGCATACTAATCCTTTGTTCTATCGAGCTAAATGCTTAAAACTCAAAGATATTTACTCTCTGGAAACTGCGAAGCTAATGTACAAAATTCACAATAATGTATTATCTTTTGCAAATTCAGATAAATTTAACCTAATAAAAAACTGCTATACACATAAGACAAGATTGAGCCACAAAAACAACTTCTTTCTTCCAAGAACTAGAACAAGATTAGGGCAAAAGTCTCTATCATTCGCAGGAATTAAAGTTTGGAATGAAATTCCAAGCAGTATGAAAGAAGTTTCATTCTACAGATTTAAAAAAGCTGTTAAAGCTCATTATTTATCAAACTATGAAACCGATAAAAGCTAGAATAACAGCTTTCTATCAGCAATGCAGTAGTAATTACAGAAATAATAGTTGCATATTTATGCTTGAGTTCAACAATAACCTATTCTATTGCTTGAATAGCATGAGTTTGGTGCATTCATCTATCACACATTTATTACAATACTTCATCTCTCATTTTGATGTGCCCTTGAATTATTAGTAATTTTGCAATAACTGACTGAGGTTGATATATACTGGTATTAGAAATTGTACCAGAACTAATGACATATTGGCAAACAATACAAAACAAAGCAAGGAGGTTTTTTTTTTCACTCCAATTGCCCACTTTAAATTCTATAAAACATAAATAAGCATTATGAACTTTATTAATTTTATTTCTATCCAATCTGTAGTTACAGCATTTTTATTTTTTTGTGTTTTAGTATGCTTAGAGTTAGAACAATTCTAATGTTGTCTTGCATTTTCTTTACATGGTGACTGTGAGTTTTGTGTATACACTGTACAAAATGTACATATCTTTGCAACACTTTGTTTTAATTTTGCGTAAAATTTTTTATCATAGAAAGTAACAGACTGAGAAAATCTAGAAGCTGTTTTTTTTTAACCTTAACTTGGTGAGGTGGCAGTAGACTTAGATGACCTTTCGGTCCTTCGCTGTCTCCTCACCAAGTGACTAAATATCGCTTTGACTCAGCAAGTTTGTGTGTTTGGTTTTAAAGAAATTGCATATTTCGATGCTTTGGTGATAAACCTAGAGAAAGTTGCAGTTTTTTTTTTCTTGTGATATGACGTCACTTGGTAAATAAATAAATATGATGATGATGATGATGAACTAATCATTAAATTAGAAAAATATGCAATAATTTGGTATTAATTATGCTTTTGGCAGTTGGTCTATAATGCAACTTTTGATAACTTTCATTTAAGAAGTTCCCTCGTTGGCTATGTACTAAATAACAACTCCAGAAACAGTAGCAATGATCAAAAGTGATCACAGGTTTGTTTTAGAGTCCCAAAACATTTAAAATGAAAAAAAACTTTTTTTTGAATCGATGGTTTAGTTAGGCTATATGAGGTATTTACCTCATTTAATTTACTTGGTTCTTTTAATATTTATTCTGTTGTAACTTACCTGCGACATGTACTGTTTGTGCTAGTATTGGAGGAGTGCTCGACAATCCTCTAGCTCAACTTCTGATGATGCTCGGCGTTTTCAGCTGAGCGAAGCGTCAAGGTAATAAATTAGCGTTCTGCTAATCGTGTGCCTTTTACCGGAAGAACAGTTAGTAGGCTAGCCTACCTATAGTATCGATTTTTATGCCAGGTAGACTAGATGGTTCTAGAGACCACTCTTATTCAGTTTTTGAATTTTTTTTTTTTTAATTGTCAAATTTTGATGTCACTGTGCTACCCCTAAACATTGACAAATTTTTACGAAACTTGACCAAAAGAATTTTTGTCCGAAGCCTCCTACTTGAGCTCCGGTAGAGGTTGCCACGATAAAATTTTCAAATGTATGGGGCTGCTGCAACACCCTACCCTCCATGCAATGCTTAGGATAGCGCTAATTCGGTCAATGTCAAACCTCGTCAGCTGAGCTGGTATGAATAATTTGAAATCAGTAAAAAACAAATATTTTTTCACTAATTGTAGAATTTCAGGCAGCTGAAAACAGGCCAAGCCAAAAAAATAGAAAACCAAATCAAAAAAGCAAAAAGTCTGCAAAGCCAACCATAAGCTCCAAAGTCAAAATTATTGTTTCGCCAGCGATCAAAATTCAAATGAAGCGTTAAAATCGGCTACGAGTTTTAATGAGCAGAAACAAAAATTATGCAAATTAGCCGTTGAAATTAGCCACGAGTTTCGAGCAGGAAAAAAATTTTTAGAAGCAAAGTTTCGCTTAAAAAACGGAAGACTTTGCATGGTACCAAAACCAAACAAAAATTCTTCTTTCAGCTTTATTGGGCTTTTGATTTTTGTTTGGCTTTGATGCTTAGCAAAGTCTTCCGTTTTTTAAGCGAAACTTTGCTTCTAAAAATTTTTTTTCTGCTCGAAACTCATGGCTAACTTCAACGACTAATTTGCATAATTTTTGTTTCTGCTCATTAAAACTCGTAGCCGATTTTAACGCTTCATTTGAATTTTGATCGCTGGCGAAACAATAATTTTGACTTTGGAGCTTATGGTTGGCTTTGCAGACTTTTTGCTTTTTTAATTTGGTTTTCTATTTTTTTGGCTTGGCCTGTTTTCAGCTACTCGAAATTCTACAATTAGTGAAAAAATATTTGTTTGTTACTGATTTCGATTCATACCAGCTCCGCTGACGAGGTTTGACATTGACCAAAATAGCGCTATCCTGAGCATTGCATGGAGGGTTACTAAACTCCCAAAATTCTTTGTACAACATAGCAAATATTGTTTTGTCGAGCACGACTGTTTTGCTTGGTGATAGTTTGGTCAAGAAACTGACTGAGCTCTATGACTTAACAAAGTAGTTACGCTCTGGACTTTGCTGGTATCAATTATCAATCAAATTTTCCTATCGTTTGCGAATCTTAAAATCATGATGGCTTAGTAGTGATGCTCGGTTTGCAGTGAATTTCAATGGAGTTTCTTGTCCTTTATTTGGTTGTTTCTCCGATTTTAACAATTGCGACTGGGTAGATTACTGTCTCCCAGGTTTTTTCGACGGAATTGATGTTTGCGATCCCCAATTTTGAGGCTGATCCCATCTAATCTTGATGAATTTTTTGACCTATGCACTAATTACTGATAAAATATTTTATATGACCAGTGACTTGCGCTGAAGCCTTTCGGTTGGTAAGGCACATTTTTTTCACATGCATGTTTGTAAAAACTTATTCGAGGAAATACTGTAAATGACAACCAGATAATTGTTATCATATAGCCACTAAACAAATGTCAAATTTTTCAATAATTATGCATTTAGTTTTTGTTGAGTTCAACTAAAGCCAAAATCAATTCTTGAAGTTCCGAAAATCTTTAAATGCATTATTTGACTTTGAATGTAACTATTAAAGCTAACATTAAAAAAAGAAAAAAAAGGTTTTATTCCAAACATTAATATTTGTTGAAAATAATAAATATGAAAATCAAAGAAGACATTTTTGTTACTTTCCGACCACACAGCTACGCTTTTCTTATACGCCACTTTTTCACAAATATGTGATTTTTTGTAGCGATGTCTCAACCAAATCTTTTAAATCTGGAGTTAGTCTTCTTCTACCTATAACTTTAATTTTAGATTGAAAACTTGTTTCGAAAAAACTTTTAGGTTTGAGACATGGCGACCTAGAAAAACCGGCCATTTCAACAAATAGCGAGCGCTTCGACTGAAGGCCGACAATTGCAGTCTTCACGCAATAGAGACAGCTGCGCGAGGTATTGGTAGTTCACTTTACGCAATATATTCAGGCATTGTCGACATTTCAACGCTAAGCATTCTAAAGTTAAAAGACTAAACACTAAAACATTATAAGGTAAACAAAAGTATCTTGTATTAAATACTGAAAAAAGTGGTTGCATACGTTGTCAAAAATTTGGCCAAATACCAAACTATACGCTCATTTAAGTCACCGAAAGTAACAGTGCTACGGTATTTCATAATCTACATTACAGTGTACTAACAATGTTGTATCAAACATGCTGATACCGGATGTATAATAAGTACTATTGCATATTAGCCAGAAAATAGTTAGTCGTTGGAATATCGTAAATTTAAGAAAATTTCAAAATCTTTAAGCCAAACTCTTTACCACTACGTGGAGTGCAAAACACGGAGTCGTTCTTTAACAAAATATTGCACAAAAAAGCGCAGTGTTTTTTTTGAAACACAGAAGTCGTACCTTACTGAAATTTTAAAAAACCTGTCAACAAAATATTTTCGACATCCCGCATCTAAAACTTGGGGAAAGAAAATCACGCAAAATATACACCACTGCACGAGATAGTCTTGTGGAAGAGAAAGTGACCCTCTATTGAGAGCATCAACATACTTTCCAAACTTGTGGTAATGAAACAGCAAGTCATTTTCTTTCACCACACCACCTTTTTTTTGTACATACCCAGCAATGTATATTAAGGATGACAATGTCTCTTCTTTCACACTTACTTTTAAAGCTTGCAAATTATCAAAGACTTCACATTCTTTGTCGTTCAATAAATCTGTCTTGAGACAGATTTACTCCAAGCTGCAGAAAAAGTTTGGCATAGTCAATGTGGACATTTTCAATAACATCCTATGCCGTTATAAAGTAAGTTCCTCCTGAACCTTCTCGTAATTTTCCAAACGCCTTTTTCAAAAGATCGGTGGAAAACCATCCGAGCATCACATATTCATTGCCTCCGGAGAGCATATGCTTTGCGAGAATCGCTTAATTGAGAGGACAGACAACTTGGAAGGAATTCCGGGAAAAACAGAGAATGGATTTTTTGTTCTCAGCTTGCCATGGAATTTTACCATCACTGCATCGTTTGGCCAATGTTTTCCACACACTGCAGTATACTTCGAGACAACCAAGTTGGCTCTCGGGATGACAGAAATCCATTTTTTCTTTTCTTTCTCATATTGTGGAAGTTTGTATACAGGTACTCTTTTACTACTGGAAGCATAGTTTCCTTTACAAAGCGTTACACAACACTTAACAACCTTTTAAGTTTACGCAATAGCCTTTTCTCTGCGAAAATAAAGTATTGTTAGCAATACAGCTTTAGGAGCTTTTGTGCAGTATACTGCAATTACCGTATGCTACGTGAGGCGCAGCCATGCTATACCAGTATCTATTATTTATATTGTAGCTTTCAATAATTTCTAAACATTTTGTTGCTATGGGATATCGTCATTCTAGCTTGCTCATCCGGATCCGCAATCCGTACTTTGAAAAATTTAAACTAAGTTAGATATAATAAAAATATTATTAATTGAAACCTTGGTTTTGTATCGAGCTTGCAATCCTTAGATCCTGTTGCCTATTGCCTTCACAATTGCTATCTAAGCACATTTTAATCATGAAAGCTTCCTTACCTTCTCATACTGTTAGTGTCTTTCTATCGATATTGCTAAAGTTGTTTAACTGCTTGATTGAACAAACGCAATTAATGGCTTCGCAGATAAAACATCATAAATACTGTAGCTACTGTATATCCGATAATTATACTGTAGTTGTACACATTAATGAGTACTATAAGCACTGTATCTTACATCGCTGCTTCTTAATTGTAAAGTTACCTGTTCTACAAGTTAGTTGTTGCTGTCACTAGTAATCGTCTCAAATGCCGACGTTTTCTATTGCAACAACTAAGTCTTGTGACTGACCTAATTAGATTTGTCTCCCACAGAGAACTTCTATCGGCCTTCAGTCGAAGCGCTCGCTTTTTGTTGGCATGGCCGGTATTTCTAGGTCGCCATGGTTTGAGACTAATCTTCTTTCATTTTAGCTCGTTTTCTTCTTACTGAATTGGTTTATTACATCAAAAAAGTAACTTGTTGAAGTTCCAATGAACTAAACTCTAAGAAGTTGTTTTGACCTTTTCCCTTTCTATGATGTCATTTTTAAGGTATGCAGCAATATCAGGTTTGAAAGCGATATGCGCTTTTTGCAATTTGTTTGAAAAAAAAAGGCTTAATTTCACTACGTTTAGGAAAATTTTCTGGAATGTATTGAAGCAGAGTCAATAGTTCCTCACTTCGTGCATTTGGAGCGATGCTGAGTGGCGCGTCGTAGAGATGGCAGCTGTACCAAACAGTTAGTAAATTGGGGAGTTTTAACCCTATTCGAACTAAGCCTTTTTTTTTTTCCCAGGCCTAAGGTTTTGCAGAATCGACCCCAGAACTTTGCGCGGCTGTATCTCATGAACTACGCCACGTAGAAAAAAATTTGAAGCTGCAACGTGTAGCAAATTTAATAGTCTTTCTGCAAAAATGTTTTATTTGATATCATGCTTTAAAATTTTCAAGATATAATCATTAATTATGAGATGGCTCAGTCGAAAGAAATTATCGATTAGCGTTGTTAAAAGAAACAAAGATTTCTCTTTTACGCGATATCAAAACAAGCAGATAAGTTGATGGATTGTTTCAGCATGACTGAATTTCAAACAACCGTGCAAATTTGACAAACAGATTAACTGAGCTTGTTGAACTCGTAGTAAACAAGGCAACAACTCTAATTAATCTGAATAATATTCTTAAATGAAGTTTGCTTAATTTTACAAAACCATTACCTATTCGCGGCTTTCTTCATTGCCAATATTAAACGCTTTTTTTAAGTTTTGTTTTTCTTTTTTCAGAAGATAATCCTTTTTTGTTTTGCATGTCATGAAGCTACAATAAACCGTTTAATATTTGTTTAATTGACACAAAAAATGAATGTCTAATTAATTTGATAAACAGTATTGTTTGTTGCCAGAGAAAGCAGCAGAGACATCTTGTTTTTTGAGTACTGCACAATATGACGCGTAAAAATTTTTTTTCATTATCTATCGCAACATGTATTACTGTATCAAATATTTGTAAAAATAGTCGCTTAGAGCTAAGTTATTGTTAATCGTTTTTAATCGCGTAGTTTCAGAACTACCTCATCGTTTCCTATATTAATAATTCAGACATACAGTAGTAATAATTCTTTTTATTTAATGTTGTATTTTGAAACTTTGTAGAACGGCTCGCCACCGCTGCAACATTTCTTTAAAAAGCGCTATGTTTTCCGGGTGCAATGACGCGGAAATGAGCCCCGTAAACTCGTTACACGCTTCGGCGTAATACAGCAAGTATACTTAAGATTTGATTTGAACTTTGTGGAATAATGCTGCTTGTAGAAACAATATAGACTTCAGCGATCAATTGGTCTTTGCTGTTTCCTGCCTGCGCGTATTTGTAGCGTTGGGTGAAATAAACCTAAACTATTATTACGTTTAGCAAACCCTTCTTTCGCTACCATTTCTATCGTAATAACGTTGAAAATTTTATTAATTCAACAAAGTGCTAATGATTAAAACGGTAACATAATCACTGATCAGTTGATTGAGCAATTGTGATTTCATTTTCTGTTTTCACCGTAAAATAACTTTTTACCGATTGGTTCTTCTTTCATCAAAACATTTTATGACTGAGTGTACCATACTTCCTTATCCTTCAATCACGAGGAAGTGAGAGTGACGATCTAATACTTTGGATAAATCCTCACCGCTTAATTCACTGCCGAGTAAAGAGTTAATTTCCAAAACAAATTATAGTTTTATAGCGAATAATATGTAGCACGCTCTAGGAATTGTTGTAAATGAGCTCTGGCAATTCATTTGGTGTCGCGATATTGATACTTGGCTAGAGTTCAGCCTTTAATCAATCTCCAGAATTATGGTCCACATCCACTTAAACCAGAAAACCACTAAGATGCTAATTGATGAATCAAAATTGCCGTTGATAGTTTAGTTAAACTTCTTAAATTGCAAAAAGCAGCACACTAACCTGAAATTAAGAACTTTCTATTTAAGATTGAAAACAAAACAAATTGTCTCTGAGGAAATCACTCCACTAAAACTTATTGCGATTCACCAATTAAGATCGCACACTACGCAAAACAAGCCAATCATAGATACTCAATCTCGGCGAAACTATCTACAAAATTAATATTCAGAACGCTAGAATTATTAGAATCCTCGAATTATTAGAATGATAGAGTAGAAAAACCCACCTATTTATACTAACGGCAAAAGTGCTCGAATATTCAGAGAAATCCAAACTATACGAGCTTATAGTAACAAAGTCAAGTCAAATTGCAACGTAATTGTGACGTCATGAAACTGATGACTCGCGAACAACAAAATAAACTGGTGACAGTAGGAGATCGTAGAACACACAGGCAAAAAATTATCGCAAACATTCCAAATTACAAAAATCGGCCAAACTAGTAAAGCAGTCATGGCTAAGTTAAAACACACCAAATAATCATATCAAAAGCATTTAAAATTATTATGTATGACATTTGGGTTCAGCCTCAAACATAAAACGATTTTGGCCCCATTCAAGCTTGCAAATAATCATTTCTTTGCGTAAGCAGAACCAAACTGCTTACCTATTTACTAAAAATTAACTAAGCGTAAGCAGAACCAAACTGCTTACCTATTTACTATACTCTTTAACGGCTTATACTGTAAGCTCTTTATGATACTGAAAAATATATCACGTCAGAAATATTGAAGATACTGCAGAACTTTATACTAACAAATGCCTAAAAATGACTGATTTTTTCGATTTATCATTTGAACCGACAATTTTAACTAGTTAAGCAGTGAAGTAAAATTTTAAATTGCAAGCATTTATTTTTTTCTGCTGATGCTCATAATTTTACGGTTTAAACAAACAGGCATCACGTTTTTATGATAGGATTCGGGGTTAAAATGTTAGAACTTCGGCCTTTTGACAAATTTTTTTCTTTTTTACTTCCTCTCTTTACAACTTAGCGATATTAGCTTCAATTTTAGATGTGGAGGATCTTTTTTGGTTAGTCTTCGCCTTATCTTTGAATGAAATCGACTCCAAGTTTTTTCTCTTTTTCAGCCTTCTTGTGTCCGACGAAATGTATTGAACCCCAACTGCAAATTGCAGACCCTTGAGTACACAACACGTCTGACTATGGCCTTCTTGTTGGTGTATTGCTGCATCAAGTAGCTTAAAGCTCATGATCTTCTTCACCACCGCGCTTTTCTGTTTCTAAAGTTAATTGTTTTTTACCCACCCATAATTATAAGTGATATTATCCATAAAAAGCATAATTTTTAATACAATATAGGAATTTTAATCTATTTACTGCGCACATTCTAAGCCAATATTCATACTCACTACTATAGTCACAACTCTCAAGATACATGTCTTATAAATTCTTTGGTTTTTGTAAATTGTTGTTTGGCAAACCTTTTTCAAACTTTGTTACATTACTATGTTATGACATTGGCATCACTATGTTTCCTTGACTCTTACTCAAAAGTTTTTGTTTATTTATTTTTATAGCGCTGATTTGCGGCAAAATTGATAAAGAGACTGGCAAATAATCGTACTGGCGCACTATAATTTTAATGTCCAATCAAATCTTCATGATACTCGCTGTATTACGCAGAAACGCGTAACGAGTTTACGTAGCCCATCTCCCTCGGGCAACATAGCTCTTCAAAATAAAATCGCAGCGGTGGCTAGCCGTCGGCAACAGTGTGTTCCGTTTCACCGGCGCGAGATTGAACTTCAGACCTCTCGTTCCAGAAACAAACGCGTTACCGCTTGACCAATTGGTCGTTAATTTTACGGTCTTTATTTTAATTATTAAAACATACGTTGAACACAAATTTGATTTGAACAATATAATAATATACAACAACAACAACAACAATAACAATATACACAAACATACAGCAAATAAAATCAAGAAATTATGCTTTGCTTTTTTTCAGCGAGAAATTTTTGAACAGGATATTTGGCTTTCGCTACCGGACTAATAAAATTGATGATTTCTAAAGCTTTTTCCTAGCAAAGCAAATTTGATCATTATTGACATAAGGTAATCGAGTAACTTTTGCGTGACCTTTTGATATCCTTCTCTGCATTCTTCAATCTCAGTGAGCGTGAAACTTTTGTTAGTTTAGCCAGTTCCCACACTGCGCTCCTAAAACTTTCTCTCTTTTTTATCTTAAACCTTGTTAAAGCTAGTTTTATTGAACATACAGTTAATTAATTGCTAATAACTTTCAAAATACAAGTAATAACGCTTTCAAATTTTGGTAAGTGAATGATAACTAAATTTGGGACAAAGTCAAGAAATTTCAAAGCGTTGGTGCGATTAATCTCTGAGATATGCAGAAAGAAAGAACCACTGGGTGATAATCGACCCCGCTTAGTCTTTATAGGGTTAATGCGAAAAACAACATGAAAGCAGAACATTATTTTTAAAAAAATTCAAAATAATACAGTTTAACAAAGTTTTTGATATAAACTTTGATTTTTGCAAAAATATTTAATTTTGATTGTATGCATTATGTTTCTTTTCCTCTGCACAACTCTACAGGTGAGACACGGCCTCATCTGCCTCTCCTGACCAGCAAATAATATTCCTATAAAGTTTTCTGCGTGTTGCTTTATATTAGTTTTTAACATACTCGATTATTTTAGAGCAATGTTTCTTTTACTAAAATTCTGCACAGCGGGAATGATGTCATGCGGTTTAAAGATGTCGTTATCACCGTGCTACAAGTTTCCGATCTTGGAACAATACTGGTACAGGAACTCAATGTTTCTGTTGCTGGAAACTCGCAAGTGAGTTCATTTTTATTTAATTACTTTTTTATTTGTCAAGTTACTTTTTTATTTGTCATTTTGTCAAAACAACAAAGAGATTTCTTTTTATTTTACATCCATGCTATTCTGAATCTTCTGACCACCTCTTACGACCAAATCAATGATAACAATTTTACTTGCGTAATACTAATAGATTTCCAAAAACCTTTTGATACTGTTTTTCATGCTTCATTGGGACTTCGCGTGAGTGCGTAGTACCTTTGTTTTTGTTCGCGAATTTTGACAGAATGGGATTGATTTGCTCAAAACTGGAAAACATTAAAACCTCGAAAACTGAAATTTGGACTCAACTTGAAAATTAATAAAAGCGTCATGTATGCCAATTTTAGGGATTCTAGGTCACTTGATCGTGAACTGAGACAAAAAAGAAGATAAAAAAATTTGGTAATTCGCCTATAAGGCAAAAACCACTTGGTGTGCAATGCTGAAATTCCGAATTGCTGAAATTGCAATGCTGTAGATGCTTATAAATGCTGAAATTGCAATGCTGTAGGTGCTTATAAATGCTTTATGCCAACCGAGTTTGGAAGTGCCCAGTCACGTGAACAAAATCTTACAGACCGAAAATGGGCAGAAAATGGATGATTCTGAACTGATCTAACTCGATAAATACCAATTTTGACGGAAAACGGTTTGTGGTTTTGAGCACACTATCAACCGCCTTTCTTTTCGTTATGTTCGTTTACCCCAATCTGAATACTTTTTTTTTCTTTTTTCTTACTTTTTTTTTTTTTTGACGCTATCTATTTTTAAACCGCTAAGCACCAGAGGTGGAGTCCTCGAGGACGATTTTGGCCTCGAGGACACATTTTGAAGTTCTTGGCCTTGGTCTTGGCCTCGAAGGTCAAGTCCTTGGCCTTGGCCTCGAAGCCTCTAAGTCCTCAAAAATTGCCCTGTCCTCGGCTCGAGGACAGCTCTATTTTTTGAACCGTTGAAATTTTGTTGGAAAACGCCGGAAACCTTGCGAAAACCTTTTTTGTTTTCCTCACTTGGAGCATTGGCGTAACCAAGAGGAAGGCAGCGGACCAGAGCACCCCAATTGAAATTTCACCAATGACAAAACTGTGTCAAAAAAAGCCAATTGCTTCTTCAGTTTCAGTTTCTTTTTAGCATTTTTCGCTTACAACAGTAACTAACAACAATATTGAAGACTGGGGGCCTCGGGGTCCCCTTTATTTAATTTTTGCCAGCAAATTTAAATGTATAACTCGAGTGAAATTGAGGGTTTTTCTCTTCAAAGTTGCTACCCAAGGCTCTCATTTAATCTTTCAATGAACGTAATGCAACAACCAGGGCCGGACTTTTCCTGTGGCACAGTGCCAGGGCCTGCACTCAGATGGTGACTTTTTTTTTTATCTTCTATATTTGGCAGAAAGATGTTGCGAAAACCTCCAAAGTGCCAGGGGCCTAGCGTAATGTAAATTCGGCCCGGCAACAACATGGCTAGTAGCCGTAACTATCTATTGTGCAATTTTTCAATACCAATTCAGTAATTCACCTCCACCTCGTCATTTTTTACGCACAAAATACTTTTAATAAAAATTAGCCATGTAAAATGCTGATTGAACAAACCATTGAACTTCAAATGAGGGGGCGTGGTCCCCCAGGCCGAACATGTACACCTATAACTAGTTATTTTCATGACAAGACAAAATCTCTGAGGAAAATCTTTGAGTGGATTATTATTTACTGCTAAAATGTAGCAAGAAACAATGCACCTTACTTTCCCCTACCTGGACCAAATTACTTACAATTAAAATTTAACACAAAAATGCAAGATGTTAAACGTGTTTTGGACTTAAATTGCTAGTAAAAGAAGCACTAAACAATTTAATTTTTTCAATTGGCTATCAAATTTTAAAATTCTAGTGCGTTCAAATGGCTGTAAACACGTGCGAAATGTGATTCAATGGCATTAAAAAAGCTTTTTTTTTTCTAAAAACTTACAAAAAATCGCCCAACAGCTAGGGGCTGCGGCCCTAGACCCCCATAGTCTCTGGCAGCTGGGAGCTCCGCCCTCAGACCCCCGTCTGTGATACGTTTGAGTTACGCTAGCTTTCTCAATACGTCTCCAAAGTTAGATATTTACACTTTTGAACTATTAGTTTAAGCTTTCTTCCTTTGCAAAATCCTGGTTAAGAGCCAGCAGACAACGATTTCAGATCTTCCATCCTACGATATCTTTGTCCCACAAAAAGTTCCGCTTTTGAAAATTTTTGATAACGCCATTGCATGTGATTTGTGGTTCGGGCCCCCCAATCAAAGATTCTGGCTACGCCTATGAATTGGAGATCGCCTGAAAAATGTTTTTAAGATCTTTTTTTTGGAACACTTGCGGCTGTGTCTTTGGTCCTTGGCCTTGGCCTCGAGCATTCCTGTCCTTGGCCTCGAGCGTGTCTGTCCTCGGAAAGGCTGTCTTTGGCCTTGGCCTCGGATTTTTTTTGTGTCCTTGGCCTTTGGCCTCGAGCCTTGAGTCCTCAATTCCACCTCTGCTAAGCACACTGTACTTCAAAGTTCGAGCAATTGAAGATATCAGGGAGGATTAGTGTGGGAATGAAATTGGGAGTGCCAGGTTGGGGGATCCCTCTCCATTGGGCTCTCCTAAATTTTGAACATTTTAACGCTACAACATAATGGATAAAATTTTTGGAGTTTAAAAAAAAACTAAACCTAACAAAAATTGGGGGTTCTACAATGGAAGTTCCCCCCTCCCCAAACGGGGCCGTCAAAATTTATACTTTTTAACCGTTTAAACTGGTTATGTAAAATTTTGAAGGTAAGCAAATACAAAGAAAAGATAAAATTTGACAAAATGTGAGGGTTCCAAAAAGGGAGGTCTCCCCAAACGAGCCCCCCAAACTTGAAAATTTTTAACCATACACGTTAGACGCATTAAATTTTTCAGACTGGCAAAAATGAAAGTAAGATAATATTTGACAAAATTTGAGGGTTCCAAAATAAAGGGATCTCCCTCAATTGGGGCCGCCAAAAGCCAAACTTTTTAACCACTTACGCTTTACAGATGAAATTTTCAGAATTGATAAACATAAGTTAAACATAAAATATGACAAAATTTGGGGATACCACAATGAAATTGTCCCCCTCAAATGGAGCCACCAAAGTTCAGTTTTTTTAACCACTCAAGCTAGACGCATAATATTCTCCTGATAGGCAAATATGAAGAAAAGATAAAATTTGACAAAATTCGGGGTACCAAAATGACGAGATGCAATTTTTAAACCGTTCGAGTTAGAAACATCAAATTTTTGGAATAATTAGAGATTAGAAATAATGTAAATCTAACAAAAATGGAGGCTAAAAAATGGAGAATCTTCCTTAAATGAGGTGCTCCAAAAATTCAAATTTTTTTAACTTTTAAGCTGGAAACATGAAGTGTTTGAGGTAAGTGAATTTAAAAGAAAAGATAGATTTGATTAAAGTTTGGGGGTTCCAAAATGTTTTTTTTCTTGAAACGAGGCCGCCAAAATTCAAACTTTTGAGCCACTGATGCTAGATACACGAAATTTTCAGCTTAAGTTAATATAAAGAAGAGAAAAAGTTTGGGGGTACCAAAATGCTCCCCCCTTCCAACAAAGCTATTTTTGATTTTTGAACTTTTGAACCGTAAAACCTATATGGATCAAATTTTTGAAATGGGTCAATATTGAAAAGTAAAGCAAACTTAACAACTAACACAGTTATAAAATAAATACACAAAACAGCATTAAAGACATCATAAACAAAAAATTTTTAATCGAAGACAAGAAGATAAATTTTTTTCAAACACAATCTAATATCAAGGCATTCAAATTGGAGGTTCCCAGGTATCGCTTGCGATGTCGTTCATACTCTAGTTGACATTAATAGCTTTGATAAATTCCGGCTACATGGCTGAGCTTTTTCACAAAACTGTCTCCAGTGACGTTGAGAAAGCGTACTTTTTCTTATGGCTCAAGGTTTTTAAAGAATTTTATTAAGGAAGTTTTAGTGCAAAACAATGGAGTTAACATGCAGCGTGTTTCGAAATTAGAGTCCCTCTCCTTAATTACGGCCTTTAGCGTATCCAGGTAGGGGGGGCGGGGGGGGGGGGCGTAGCCATTGGCTTGTGAAGTATGCAAAATCGAACCTTTTTGGTGGTTTTGAGGTCGATTTTTAGTGAAAAATTGAAAACAGCCCCCCCAATAGGAAAACAGCCACCCCTCAAACGTTTGGATTTCCGAGTTGGTCCGAACAATCAGTCTCAAAATTGGCGAAGACCTTATTTTTTTTGGAGACCACCTAATTTTGGGCGAAAAAAGCTTTGAATTTGAGATTTCGACCAAAAATTCAGTCTCAAAATCGGTGAAGACCTTTTTTTTTGGAGACCACCTGATTTTGGGCGGAAAAAAGCTTTAAATTTCCGAGGTTTCCGAGAAATTTTGTCTCAATTTTCGTGCAAACCGTGTGAAACTGATTCAAGAGCAATGAAAATTCGGGTCAAGGTCGTTTGCACACTTCTCACTCTTTCAAAATAGCCCCCCCCCTTTTCCAAATCCTGGCTACACGCCTGATTACGGCTGACATGAAAATTTATGAAGTTTTCTTCATTAGACTAGTTTGAAGTTCACTAACGTAAGTTTCTACTAAGCTATTTTTGATTTTAAATTTCTCCATTTTCATGTCGAGTAGCTAGCTAAGTTATATAAACCCACAAAGCCAATGATTCAGAAAAGATTAGATGGATTGAGAAACGATAAAAGCCTGAAATAAATTTTCACAAAAGCATGTTGGGTAGTCATTTTGAAAGATTGCATTAATTAAAGAGCGTAAAAAAAAACTGCGACGGTTTACCAAGTTAATTTCATCGACCAGTGACAACTTGTGTGTGAAAACTGTGAGTATTAACTAGCGAAAATAAATTTTGACTCTTCTCCTTTTTTATTTTGCAATTTGTCAAATTGTACCACTTGAGAATGAAGGCTATGTGGAAAAAATAAGAACGATTTAGTGAAAAATAAATGCCTGTTTTAAATTTGCATAATTTTAGCACTTTTATAATTTACTTTATGCTGTTGAGGAGGGGACTTTAATTTCGAAACAACCGGTATACCAATATATGTGTTAAATTGCGATGCCCAAGAACGTTTTCAGAACATACATGGCTATACGTTTGGTTGATGTAACGAAATTTGCTAGTGAGTCGTTGGAATTTTAAAAACCGCTTTATGTTATTTCAAATGGAGTGAAAAACTGTTTAAGAGCTTGCAAAAAGTGCTGAGATTTGATGTTGTATTGTAAACTGTTATGCGAGCTTTTTGATTGACGTTACTCGATTAATTTTGATAACTTCGAAAGATTTAAATTTTGAACTCTATTAACGATAATGCGATTCAAGTTCGCCAAACAAAATTTGAAAGAAGCGCGTTTAAATTTTTACCTGACTACCAATGACCACATTTTTTCACAAATTTATTCAAAGCAGTAGAATCACTATTTTAAGGCTTAATAAAGTTTAGTAAAAGTTGGATAATGCCGTGAAGTCCTTAGATATCGCTTGGGATGTCACGTTCTAGTTATTACCTAATCTTGAACATTATGGCGTCCTAGGAGTTGCACACAAACTTATGAGCTCTTTTTTACTTGGAAGTCAACAATATCTTGCCCAACAAGATATGCAATCCGAAATAGTCACCAATTGATTCGGAGTGCCTCAAGGCATTAACTGCTGATGATGCGTATCTGGAATCCATGCTGCCATTCCGTCAATTTTGCTTGATAATACAAATCATGGGTTACGGAGTGTACTACTGTAGAATGGAAGAGCGCCAACAAAATAACTGTAAACCCTGCAAAATCGTCAGCGGTAATATTGTCCCCCCCCCAAAATCACTCATTCCATCCCGACGATCGAAATACTTTTCAACAATAATTCGATTTCCGTGAATAAATCAGCAAAATATTTGGGCATTACAATTGATGAAAAAGTAAACTATGCAAAACATATTACCAAGTTGACCTGTAAAATATCTAGATCTGTTAGTAGGTATATTGCCTAAATTGCAGAACATATTATCTTTTACAGCTCTTCGTTAATTGTATTGTAGTATGGTTCACTCTCATTTATCATACGGCATTGTAATCTGGGGTAACACTCATGATAATCATTTGAAAGGATTAATTATTCTTCAAAATAAAGCTGTCAAAATCAGAGTTGTAAGTCGGGCCGGGCTTTTTGGGTCGGGTTCGGGTCGGCTTCGGGTCGGCTTCGGGCCCAAAATTGACAAAAGATGTCGGGCTTAATTTGGGCCTGAGACGTACTTTCTGTCTTAGGTGTACAAAAAAATAATCAAAAGTACTTGGCAATATTGCTAAATTTTTAAGACCTAACTTAACTTTCGGATTTTTTTTGGGCATGATTCGGGTTTCAAATAATTTTCGGGTTCGGCCTTATAGTTTCGGGTTCGGGCCGGGTTCGGGCCTGAACTTTTCGGCCCGTTTACAACTCTGGTCAAAATAGTTGGAGGTTGACAGCGGCAAGACCATTTTACACCATTTTATCACCGATTACAAATTTTAAAACTTAAACACTTGAATGCATACGAAGTAGCAAAATTAATGCACAAAAACTCACGAAGAAAGCTACCGAATCCCCTAAATTTTCACTTCACTTCTGTTAGAGTGATACTCACACGAACAACGCGCCTCGCTTTATCTAAACTTAATTTATATTTACCACGGCACAGAACACAAAAATCCAAGGTACAAAACACAAAAATTACAAAAAAGTTTAAGTATCAAGGAGCTAAAACTTGCAACTCGGTACCATTTAAATTTAAAAAATTACTCTTCGATAAATTTAAATCGAAAAATACAAAAAACCTTTGTTGTTAAATACAAATGACTCATAATCTAAATTAATAAAATTGATAAAAGCTCAAGTTTGATCTGTACTCAACGTATTCAAATCAACATGAAAATCTGACACGTCCAGCAGCTTGACCTGACTAATTTCTGGGTGGCTGCTTGACTTGATGACCGAGAAGTTCCACGCAGCTTTCTGTTCTAGTTAATTATATTTATGTGTTTCCATGAGATTTTTTTTATTGGTTTGAATGGAACGAAATAAAGCAAACATGAATATGAATATATTCTCTTATCATATTTTTCTTCTACGAAACCCCTTACTGAAAGTAAATCCAATCTTTCCACGCCGTTGCTCTCAACTAATTTATCAGAAAATTTTGACTGAATGGCGTTATCACTGTTTTTTTTATGAATAAATAACGCCATCAATTAATTTTGGATAATTTACAAAACAATATGTTAACGTCTCAGGTGCCTAAAATTCAGATGATAATTTAAGATTAACAGTTTGTTGTATTAAACAAAGCCAATAAAATATAGCTAATTCTAAACTATTTATAAGTAATTAAGAAATGCAATTCGATAATTCAGTATGCTACAAAGTCTTACTATACACTAAATGTACCATCAAAACTGTATTAGAATAAACAAGCCTAAAAAAAATTGTTTCGGAATCGACTATATTCTGAGTTTTTATATTTCTTGTCAATTTTTTTTTCCAAAATGTAATGAACAAAAAACGAAATATACAGAATTATGTGAAAACCTTGATTTTTGCATTAGTGCATACCCTATCAAACCTTGTCAGCAATGCACGTACAAGTACATGCAAGAATCATCTAAAATGTACTGACTGATAATGCATAAAATTTATTCCTCACTTTTTGTATAGAACATGACTGTAACCCATGTGCTCGTAAAAAATGAAGTTGAAGCATCAAAGGATTCTTGTTCGATTCTCACCAAAGTAGCTGGCTTGATCAAAACGTCAATGGAAGAGAATGAAGGATCAGCTGCGTTGGTTTATTGCAAGTATGCGACAAGACTTGCCTAATCAGAAAAGTATTATTTAGTTTTAGGTTGGATTCTAAAATCTGAAGCTGTCCTCAAACACTGAGTATTTTTTGCAATGCCACTCTTCTCCATGACTCCTGTTCTGAACAAGATATTGCAAACTCCATGGGCCAAGATTTATCAGGATGTCAAAGAGAAAAGCTTGAAAATTAGTCAGAAGAAGTAGAATCTGAAAAAATGCTAATAGTTGGAAAAAAACAACACAAATTTTGTTTTATTTTTTACCTAAATTTGATAAATAATACAAAAAAGGTTTAATAAATGATACAAAATTTTGTTTCTTCTTTTCAGAGACGGTTTAAACAAAACCGGAGTCTTCCTTGCTTTTGCTGTGATGATCGAACGAATTCGATTCGAAAGAAGAGTAGACGTTTTTCGAACAGTAAAGGACTTGAGAGACTACAGACCTGGAATAATCAACGGTTTAGTAAGTTGCCTGTTTGTTTTTGAGGAATGGATTTTATTCATGCTTAAAAGATAGTTTTGTTGTGTATTAATGTTGTAAGACACTTTCTTAACAAAAAAAAAAAAACAGCAACAAAGAGCTGTATCACTCGATGAGTTTTGATACCGGTAAGTCAATCCGTTCGTAGTCTTCGATCGTAAAAATAATTTTGAAAAGTTTTGGATTCTCATATTAGCGATATTATGCTGTAGTTCGGTCATCTAAGAAGGAACAACGCTTTTTACGGTTTAAATGAACCCGTGATATATTTTGCAGAAAGACTACAAAAGATGTTACTCCCTCATTGATGAATTTTTAAAAGAAAATCTTATCTGATAAGAGTTTAGCATAATATCATTGTTTTTTGTACATTCTAAATCCTATGTAATTATGTGCTTGTCTAAATTAACAACTGTAGAAAAAAATTACGGTCAAGGAATCTTCATAAAACCATTTTTGTATGGTTGTTTGCACTTTTCATTTACATTTATACGAGCTTGCGTAGTTTGTTTGATATATATTTTTTGATTTGAACAACTTTGTTGCGCCCTGATTGTGCGGAATTTTTGGTGCAGCTAATTTACAAGGAAGTGTAACAAAAGGCTTTACCAGTTACCGGCACATTTTGAAAAAATTAGAAGTTTTGGGCTCACCACATTAATTTTGCAAGTTCTCATCATAATAAGATTATCAAATTGCCCATGAAGGCGTATTCAAAAAATTTAACATCATTTTTAGTACGCCTGCATGGGCAGTTCGGAGATTTATGTAATCACAACTGCGATGTTTCAGTAATATTTCAAATTGCAAACTTTTAAGTCAAGCAACTTGTATAAGCTTACCTAGTCCAAAAATCTCTAGAATTGTGATAAATTTCAGTTGAGTGAAACAATCAAAATTGACTGACTTGCACTAGTTTGATCGAATGTCAAATGTTTCAAGGATTATCACGACTTGTATTCTGGTTCGATACTTGAAGGTACATTTATAATATGAGAGTTGTCTTTTTTTGAGTAAAAGTTTCTAATTTGCATATTTATGAAATTCTCTCTTTTTCTTGATTTTGCTGGTTTTATTATGTTATTTTTTCATCCACATGGACATTGACTATTGTGTTTGTTTTTTTCTGTTTTTTCGATAGATTGCATATTTTTTTTGTTTTTCTGTATTTTGTGAGATACAAATTCTAAGATATTTAAGATACAAAAGCATTTTTTACTGTTAACTTAAAATTATCATATTCTTATAATCTTGCTTTTTGTATACCTTAATATCTATACAATTATATAGAATGAGCACAGGACCGTTGTCTATAATTAATCAATTTTTATGATTTTTTCTGTGCATGTAACCAGAGTATATTTGTTATCTTGATTGAATTTTTTCTGTTCTCTTGCCTACAATATCTTCCGGCCAGGGAAAGTCGAAGTAATTAACATTTGTCTTGTAACAACATAAATTGAATGACTGATAGCAATATTTTTTCGCAATAATTATTTTTATTGTTACTAAGCCACCTAAATTGGCAGTTAAGTCATCTGACATCCCATCATGAACACACCACCAAAGACGTCATGCATTTGCAGTTATCATTTCCGTAATCGCGCGGAAGGGAACCAACCCCTTGTATAAAAGACAACTTCGAGTTTTTTTCAATACAATAACACAACGGTTAGAATACTGTCTGTTTTTCAAGTGCCACAAGTAAATAATTTTCCTGTTTCTCACAAATACTCGCCTTTATGCAAGCCGCCAGGATTGCATCATTGTGCCAAAAGATGATACCGGAGATCTGACAATAAGATGCTAAAAGTTTAAAACGGTGTTGTCTAGCCACTGACATAAGTATGACATAAGCCGCTGACTTAAGTAACTTTTTGTGACATTGGAATCTTATTCATGCAATTCATTCGTTATTCATTATGGAATCTTACCCGAACAATTATAGTGACTATGATATTTTGATACAATAAGGGTTCTTGCTTTAGTTTTCATCTTGATAATTTTGATAGTAATTAACTGTGAGTGTTTGAGTCGCTTGCTATACACACATTGTCATGTTAACAATAAAATAAAACAATTAAAATAACTGCTGTCTTCTACCGTATATGTATGGCAATTGGCAGCTTGACTGCCAAGATTTAAAGGCCCATTTGCTATCTTCTGGCCTGCTGGGCAACTTAATAAACAAAGATGAGATTACATTTCCAGTTTATGTGAAAATATTATTTTTCTGCCTCATAATTTCAGTAAACATAAATTGAAGCTTTGCAGTATTTGAGATACTTTATGGAATCCTTTTTAAAACTGCATTTGTGTTCTTCAATGAAATAGTGCTGGTGAAGTAAGATTTACTTAATTCAAAGCTTAAACAAACTAAAAACTCTACATATTAAGTAAACGTAGTCTATAAACACGAACTAGTTTAGCAAAAAATAGCATAGCAGTACGTAGACCCCATCTCTGAAACCATCGACTGGCAACGCCATAATGAACAAAACTTTGCACGCGTAACTAAACAAAAATCGAACACATGTTGCGTTGAGAAAAGCAATTAACAGATGGTTCATAGCGAATATCAGCAAAGCGCGTCTCCTCGATAATTTCCATACCGTGCAAACAAAAACACTATTCAGCTGGTAATAGCAGTTGTCATGGAAATTCAGCCACAGAATATTTATGCAATTGGTTATTTATGTGTATGTAACGATCTAAAACTCGTGTTGTTTTTTTTTTGTTTTTTGATTTGTCTAATACTGGAATTCAAACACTCGCTATACCTTACGTTTTTTCGTAATGTTACTGATTAAGCTATAACTATATTGTCTAGCTACTATCTACCATTACAAAAACTGTATCTGAATGAACAACTTTATACACATGCAGTTGTCTCAACCTATTTTACAAGGGGAAAGAAAGCAAAATGCCTCCTTTCGGTTTTTTGTGATAAATCCTGTCAAAAAGAGCTTTTTAAATTCAATTCAACTTGGATTTGGACTTAAACTTATTCATAAATAGCCCCTGCAGATTTCAATTTTTTAAACCAAAGAAAAGTTCCTTAATTATAGGTTTTTCGAAGTCACTCTCTGAAAACCGCAACCACTTTGATTTACAATAGCTAAGTTTTTTATGATTTAGTTTCAAAAAAAAACAAACCCAAGAGCAAAATTTGAGCTGTCTATGACGCCATTTTTGCACAATATAGCCTGATGTCACTATGATGATATTGTTGCGAACGATGAAGTTTTTATAACCAAGTCTTGCGATATGTTTCAATTTGCAAAACCGTTTCTCGTTAAAGCTTAATTCTTAAATTTGGGTCCTTAATTGTTAAATCTGGGGTCCAACAAGGATCAGTACTTGCACCACTTTTATTTAGTCTTTACTTGAAACCTCTCGCTGATATCATTACAAATTTCGGTTTTAGCTATCATTTCTATGCAGACGATGTGCAATTTTACATTTCAGTTGATAAGGACAAATATTATGATGAAAACGTGATCAGCGAATGCTTAACTGCTGCTGAATAATGGCTTGCAATCAATAACTTAAAGCTCAACTCCAACAAAACCCAATGCATTATTTTTAGTCGCAAATCATCCAAATCTGCCATTGCTTTTTCAAAAGTTGTCAATCAAGATTCTCACATGGACTTTTTAGATTCAGTAAAGAACTTGGATTTTTTCTGGAAAGTAATCTTACAATTGAACACCAAATTAAACATGCAGCAAAAAATGCTTTTTTCACATTCGCAACATAGGAAAGATCAAAAAGTTTTTAAATGTAGAATCTTGCAAAGTGTTAGTAAATAGTCTGGTAATTTCCCAACTTGACTACTGCAATGCTGTATACTATGGCCTGCCAAGTTGCCTAATTTCACGCTTGCAAAGAGTTCAAAATATCGCTGCCAGATTAATCTCATGTAGCCACAAAAATGAGCCAAACAATGATTTCATTACCATGCATTTTTTTGTGCCAAAATTTTCTGAATTTTTGATAAAAATGGAGGGGAAAAATCAAAATTTAAATACTTTTGCTTGTTGAACGAAATTCAAGCGTTTCGGAAATAAAGATTCTTAGATGCATTTAAAATATGAGATTTGAATTCTTTTGTGTGAAAGTCTTAAAAATGCATATATTTAAACATCTTGTTCTCTTGATATTGCTTGCTCTATTTTGTTTATTATTTTTGTATTCATGTAGGTAGTCAGTAACTTCAATTTTTATCTATTATGTTGATTCGATAGAGTACTCTTAATAAGTGCCTTTTTGCTGCAAACATGAAAACATCCTTAATAACATTTTTATAGACTGTACTCTTTGTATTCCCTTAGGTTTATCCAATTATGCAATGCATGCACGTTTGCGTACAATCATTTTTAATGAAGTTTTCTATGAGTTAGTAGCTAGACCAGAGTATACTTTTAATTTCACGAGAAGCTTTTTTTGTTCTCTGGCTTAATAGTTCCAGTACGGAAACCTTGGAATAAAAACATAATGTAGTGCAACAACATAATTGCTTTGATCAAAATGTTCATTTCTTCGAACCTTTTTGTCTGACTCTTGCCGAGAAAAATTGTCAGAGTCAGTGCTCAAATTGTAAAATTTTGCATTGGGGGACGCTTTTGCAGCCTTGACCAAACGCATTTGGCGTGCAAAAGTACTTTAGTGAAGATTACGTAATTTCAAAAAAAGGTCTTCTCTAAAAATTGTAATGGTTTTTTGCCAAAATTAGGTGAAGACCAAAAACAAAGCTCTTCACCAAAAATTGAAGTTGTTTTTCGCCAAAACTAGAAATTAGGTCTTTTCTGTCTGATCATCTAGCGCTCAAATCTTGATGAAGGAGCTCCTAACTCTCGATGGGGGGACGCGTTCTTTCTACAATTTACGTACTGGTCAGAATGGATAGTGCAAAAACGATGCCTCTAATGCAACAAACGGCAATTTAAATGTCATGTAGTTGTACACCAGGGTTTGCAACTTTAAATAGTGATGTTGTGCTGAAAGATAGTGTACCCCTGGCAAGTGTCCGTAGTGCCTTTGAGCACCTGTGAAACTATAACAAACGTTACAACCAATAGAAACTGCATCAATTTCCAAAAACACCCGCAATGAAAGATGAAATCCCTTGAGCTGCTGATAAAAACTAATAACTCAAAATGAAGTAGTCTAGATATCGAAGTAGTCAAGATATCGTATGGCCTCGTGCAAAATTATCATGTTACTTTGATATTCCAACTTAACATTTTGCAAGCTGTTCTTCATTACTTACGTCATTATTCATCAGCGTTGGAAAGACTCGAGTCCGAGTCCGGACTCGAGTCGGACTCGAGGTGACTTTTTAAGGACTCGGACTCGTACCCTTGAGACTCGGACTTATGGAATTTGAGAGGACTCGGACTCGTGATTTTTGTTGAATGTCTTATTGTAATGTCGTGTTACAGAGATACTATATATCAACAAAATATAAATGTGACAAGCAATGCATCATCTTTGGCAGGTAGAGATTTCTTACCCAAATTAAAATGAAAATAATTGAACTTGGTTTCATATTTTGGCAACCGCATTGTTTTAGCGTTTTGGTGTCATTGGTTTGATCACGTTTGCATTGATGATGCTGGTAGGTAAAATGTGCTCAAGATATCGTATGGCTAAAAATTTTTTCGAAGGTATTCATTATGTAAGTATTCGGAGGTAGTAGAGGGAGATAATAAGTTTTGTCTGTGTTAAGTTATGTTAAATTTTACACCTGATTCCTTAATGTTACAATGGAGAATGAAAACCTAAAAAGAATCAGCTTGCATCCAAAAAATTGCTGATGTGACGGACAAAAATTACCGTAACCCAATGATGAAGCACGAAGTGTTTTTTTGATTACTCAGAAGTACAGTGCTGTTTAACTTTTTCTGTGTATGGGCTTGCGTTAGGCCTGAAGTTTCTAAGGTTTTTGCAAAAAAAAAACAACAAAACTTTCTGTTGGTGAGTTAGTTAGTTAAAACATGAACAGGTGTATACAGCCAATGCAGCAAAAACCAATTCATTTTTTTAATTATTAACAAACCATAAAAACAAAAATTGCATAATGCATGCCCTAAATTATGTAAGAACTATGACAAATGTATTTAAAACCGAGGTTCTTCTTTCTTCTTCTGAAATAAAAATAATACAACAAAAGATACCAAACCATGGCGACAAGTGGCGCAATCAGGAGTTGCTAAAGGGCCTTCAGCCTCCCTTCGCAAAATCACTTAAAAATATAGCCCCAAAATTTAAGGGTTTGTATAACCCAACAAATTCAAAGCCCCTCCCTCCCCAACAAAATCTGGTAGCACGCCTGATCGCAAACTTGATAATCCTCAACTCTTGTCCCTATAAACTGATGAAAATTACGAAGGTCCTTCTATTTTGTAACTTCAGCTGGTCAACTTTTGGCTTTAGGTTACTTCCAAAAGTAGTTAAACTACTGAAAAAAATGTACATAAATTTGGTTCCCTCAGCATTAATCGAATGCAATACTACACCACCAGTCTGCCCAGTTTCCGAAAAGATAATACTTTTTTGCACGCTTTCATCGATTAACTGTTTAATACGCAACTTAAAAGTTCTAATAAAGCTCTACTTTTTATTGGACGCGGTGACAAATCGACTGAAATAAGCTCTTTTGCTGGTTGAGCGGTAACGCGTTCGTTTCTGGAGCGGGAGGTCCGAGGTTTAAATCTTGAGCCAGTGAAATCGGCCGCACTGTTGACAACGGCTCGCCGCCGTTACGACATTTTTTCGAAAGGAGCTTTGTTGCCCAGGCCGCAATGACGTGGAGATGAGCAGTGCCAACTCTTTGCACACTTCGGCGTAATACAACGAATATAAAACAAAAATTGAAAAGGAAACAACAAGTATAATGAAAGATTTGATTTGCTTAAAATTATTTTCTTAATCTGATATCCCGAAAAATAATTAACTGCAGTTAAAAACTAGATGAGAGCTTTTTGAGTAGCAACCTTTTTGAACAACCGACGCAAAAATCTACAGATTTCAAAAAAACATGCGCCCTAGCTTTAGCCGTTCAAAAAATTGATTTATGGGGGTCCCCAGAGGTGGCACTCCCAAACTATATCAAAGTATTTGTCTGTTAAATAGCTGCTGATATCATAAAAAACTAGCACTCTAGCTTGAGCTATTCAAAACATTCATTTTTGGAGGGTCTATTTGGGTGAGTCCCGGGGGAGATTGGTACCCCCAAACTACGTCAAAATATTTGTGTCTTAAATATCCACTGATAACAAAAAACGCTGTCAAGTTTAAGTTAAGCTGTTCAAAAAATTGATTTTTCGGGGTCCATTTTGGGGGGTCCCCGTAGGGATGGCATCCCCCAAAGTACGTAAAAATATTTGTCTGTTAAGTATCTGCTGATATCAAAAAAACTAGCGCCCTAGTTTGAGCGGTTTTCATTTTGTTCATTAGCAAAAAATTCAGTTTTTGGGCCCAATTTTTCAGGGTTTCTAGAGGAGTGGCCCCAAAATATTCAGAAGACAAAATTGCGTTTGCAACTCAACAACTTAAAAAAAATTAGATTTTGATGTTTTGTAGTGTAGAAGAAGGTCATGCAAGATTTAGGAAGAATAAAAAGAAAAACAAAGGAAAAAAAAAAAGAAAAAAATTTCATCGCGGCCAAAAGTGAGTTAGTTGGGATGAAAAGGTAGCTTAAGACATATAACCGTGTGAAATATTAAGACATATAAGTCGTGCTTAAGCCGTTTTTGACTGAAACCGCTTTTTACGCCAAACTTGCGGGGCGGTTTTTGGGTTCTAAAACCGAAGTCACGGAACCTATTGCCTCAAAATTTGATACGAACATGCAAATCAATAGTCTCAAATTGCTGTCAAAAATTCATGTAGCTAGACCACACTGTTCTCGAGTTATAAGCAAAAGCCTGAAAATTTGCACTCATTAAATTGAAAATGGCCGAGTAAAAACAAAAAAACACTCGACGCCAGTGTCGGTCGCTCCAATAACTTACAAAATTCTTTGCAAATTCAAACTACAATATAAGAGGGTTTCATGTGACGTCACTCGCATATTTTTACTGAAAAAACTTTGTCAAAACTGAACTGGCTGAATAAAAGATGCAGGTATAAAAGAAGGAAAACCTCGAATTTCAACTTTCTTAGCCATGAGGAGTTTTTCAAACTCGGATGTAAAATTAATTAAGGCTGAAGTAGACGACTAAAATTTATTTGCAGGAGCTCTTGCAAAAGCGTTAATGCAACTTTTTTCTGTGTGTAAAAAGCCTAGTTAGAAGATTGTGCAACGCTTGCAGAAACGTTGCACAAACGTCTTCTTGCAAAATTTCTGAAAGCGTTTGTCCGTTTTGAAATAACTTTGGCCAAATTTTAATTTCACTTTCCGATTTAAATTTTAAAACTTTTCAAACTCGGACTAGTGATCTTCAGTTTTGGTGGACTCGGACTCGGACTCATGGCATTCGGACTCGAACTCGCACTCGGACTTGTGATCTTGAGTTTTGGTGGACTCAGACTCGGACTCGTAGCTTAAGGACTCGCACGCGGACTCCGACTCGTGAAAGTGGCAATAGTCCCAACACTGCGCAACTCCAAAAGTAAATAAATACTTAATTCTTTCAAATTTTCCGCGATTGTGCAAGTCACCCAGGGTTGCATAATTGTGCCAAAATGTGGTACCGCAGAGCTGCCAATGAGATGCTGAAAGTTCGAAACGGCCGATGTTGTTGAGCGGCTTGCATAAGTGTTAAGTTTTTGTGACATTGGCATCTTTTTATGCAATTTATTCTTCATGAAATTCCAACAATACGATTTTGATGTTATGTGCAATTGACCCTTACTGTAGTTTTTATACTGATAATTTTAATAACATTAACTGTAATTTTGTGGTGATTGCTATACAAGGCAATGTCTTTCTGGTGAGAGGCTGCGAAAAGACCATGGTCGAGATCCAGGAAACGATACAAACATTGTCTCGTTAAGCATTTATTAACCCTCTGTCTACCATGGGGTCCAATGGACCCCAAAATGAAATTTGATCTTTCATCACTTAGAACAGATAGCAAATACAACGTCCATGTTACCTGACTTTTCCTAAGTTTAGTTGGTCTTCAACGATGTAGAGTATCACTAATCTCAGATAAACCGATATGGTTTCAAAAATAAAAACAGCATCGTATACCATAGGGTCCAATGGACCCCAAGCCAATAACTAACAGGCATTGTTTAGTTTAGACTGACTGATTTTTTTTTTAATTATAGTCATTTTGTTTTGAAACAACTAATCTGATGTTTGAGACCATAAATATCAAAATTATCAATTTGAAAAATTTTACTTTATAATATCAAATGGAAGTCAAATTAGGAAAAAAAACATTGAAGAAGAATAGCCAGCTACTTTGAAAATGACGAAATTCTAGTTCTTCCGGAAGAGAGAGAAATGAGGAAAGATGGAGCATAAAAGAATAGATTGAGTAGTAGTACATTTTGGATAGGGTGATTCGAACCTACAACTGCAAGAAGATGATTGGAAGATGGCCAGTAGCCCTATTTTATAATATGATTCATGTTAGCACTATCAATGCATATACGTAGTATGACAGCAATTGCATAGTGAAAATAACTGAATTTTTAGCAAGCTTTAGATTCGCTAAGGAAAAGAGCTTCCTGGAATATCAAGTGCTATGTAAATACAAAAAAAGCATACAATTAAGCTTCAAAACCAGAGAAAAAGGACTACTGCAACCAAAAACCATGCAACAAAGGCTAACCAGACGCTATTTTTGTAAATGAAGCACATATCGAAAATGCAGCGCCTGCAATAAGAACATTCTCAAGTTATTTGCATGCATTGCAATAACTAATGGGCTGAACGCATTATTTTGCAGTTTTCTAAACGCTTTGAAATTGTAAGCATTGGTTTACAGTATTGAAAAACCGTGCGTTTTGATTTTTGTACAACCAACTAATCTGCTGACTAAATCAACTATGATTTCCATTCTTTTTTGTTTTGATATTATAGCTATTTGAATTTTTATGTTGTTGCGTTTTTTTTTATAAAAATGATGATTAGAAACAAGCTGTAAAAAAGTTTAAAGTATGCACATCATTGCATAACCGCCAGGAAACGGTGCAGGCTAAAGGTAATTGCAGTGCTCCATCTAATCTTTGGAGTCCCTGTCTAACTAATACAGTACGGTATATAATTAGGCCTAATTACCGCATTTTTGTAATTTTCTCGCGTTTGTTACTTGTTTTTGTGTTTAAGTTGTTCGTTTATATCATGGTCTAATGTTAATATGTTAATCTGCGTGAGATCGTTATAGCTAGATACTTTTACGAAATCTGGGGTCCATTGGACCCCAATGGTACAATTTGTTTGGAATTTTTTTGGTAAACAGAGGGAAAACAATTACTGCTGTCTTCCACCGAGAGTGCTTGACAGATAGCAGCTTGACTCTTGAGATAGAAAGGTCCTTTGCTACTTTCTAGCCATGGCAACTAGGCAAATAAAGATGTGATTACAATTCAATTTTTGTAAAAATATTATTACAATTTAGTTTCAAAAAACAAACCCATGTGCAAAATTTGAGCTGCCTATGACGTCATTCTTGCAAAATATGGCCATGACGTCACGATGTCATCAACTCAAAGTCGCTTTTTCTGAAACATTTTGGTATACATCAGACTGCATATTAAATTTGATGTTACTATGATTTTAGTTGAGGAGGTAGATATATAAATTAGCAGTTTTGCAGTTTCGTTCCCCTCCGTGTACCAAGCGTTGGTCAATTAGACAATTAGTCAGTGTAAAAAAGGGTAATTGAATCGAGCTTTTATAGTGCTGAATTAATTTAAAACTTGAATTCGACTCTGAAGAACCTAATGATTTTAAACTTGGTTCTTGTTTTCACCTTTTAAATTTTTTCAGCAATAGAACTGGATACAGGCTGCTTGACTAGAAGACTTAAAATATTGGTCACTTTGCAGTCACCTGTTGAGATTGTTTTGTGTGTTATTTTTGATGCTATGATTCATGTTCCTGGACGAATAAATTAATTTCGTCTGCCTGTATGTGTAACTTTCCTTTGAAGGGGTAGCAGTTCTTAATTGTCTCAAAGAGAGCAAACTCCCGCCACTTTCTATTGCCATTGGCTGGCAACATAGTACTCATGAGCCTATAGCGATATAACATGCGATAAACACAAAATATAATGAAAACCGATTGGCGCAAAAGGAATGCATTTCTGACTAACGCAACCTCAAATAGACTATGCAAAATTATAGATTTTAGAACAGTTGCGGCGCTGTTCTCGATTTAAACGGCCCAGAAATTAAACACTAGATATTACAAATATTTAACGAGATACTCAAATAACCGAGCAAACGAATCTTATGTTCTCTTCTTTTTTTTCTGGCCACAACTTCGCTGAATAGTGTTGTTGTTGTTGTGCACATTTATCTTCCTGTAACCGGATAGCGTCAGATGTCAGACGCTAACTATTGGATGATCCGCATTCTTTTTGTTGCAGAAACTATTCCGTGTTTAGAAGAATCCTTGCCTGCTAACAAATTTCCAGTGATTCAATGTTTCTGCAGACGTCTTTCAAATATTGTTCACTGCATTTGCTGCTAGCTCAAAGCCACCAAGCTGAGATAATCATCGTGAAGAGTCTTATCTGTGAATAAAAAAACGTGAGGAGAATGCGGGTTAATCAAGCAATGAGGGTCGTCGTAAAAGCGACGCTTTACCCTCTCGGCCACGCTTCCGACACTCTGCCATCAATTTCAAATAAAAAACGCTATAAGCATTCCGCCTACATTAATTTGTTGTAAGCCTACTTTACAAAGTCATTGTAAATACCAAAATCGAATGATAAAAGCGTTCATAATTTTCCTGGCTGCCTACACTTTCATTCTACCAAAAAGCGTTTACGATTTTCCGCTTGTAAAAGCGTTGGCTTTGTTTACTAATTAAGACAACTTCAAATGTTGCGAGCTTGAAGATGCAGTTATACTAAAACGAAAAAGTAATGTACGGGTTTTATAGCGTTAAAAATGAGTTAAGACACTGTGCTATCAATTTTGTATCAATAGCGTAGTTTCACTGGATAGTTTTTACAAAAGGTTATTTCTGTATCAACATGATTAAAACACTACTAAATATTTTTGTTGCATTAGCTTATAACTCGTTGTTATTGAGTCCTTTTTGGTACCCAAATTCAACTGCAATAACTGGTAGTAGCAGTAAAATAGCTCTAATTCTTGCGTTCTTCCGGTGAAGTCATAGTCACAGCAAGCTTGATCTTAAAAAGCTCTGTTTTTATTGACGTTTCTTTATCGTTGCTCGTATTCTGATGATGTTGGTCGTCATGACCAACGAAACGTCAATAAAAACAGAGCTTTTTAAGATCAAGCTTGCTGTGACAATGACTTCACCGGAAGAACGCAAGAATTAGAGCTATTTTACTTATGCCCGGTGAACATCAAACCTTTAGGCCTAGTAGGCCTATACCTACGTTTGCAATTTTTAATTTGGTAGTAGCAGTATCCTTTCATTGCCAAACATAAATAAATGCATCGCCAGCAGTAGCGTAATCAGCGGGGGGAGCGGAGGGGGGTATTACAAACAGTGGCGTTGCCCACCCATTGGCTTGAAGAGTATACAAAATACCTCGTTATTAGCACTTTTGAGGCCGATTTTTGCACTAAAAACGAAAATAGCCCCCCCATTCGGATCGGCGAAAATAATTGGGCAAGGAACTAACGTGATTTTGACCAGAAAAATTAGGTCTTAGCCTGACTGAAGACCTTTTTTTTTTTGAAATTACCTAAATTTAGAGAGAAAAACCGACTCAATTTGAGTGAAGACCGATCAAAATCTGGGTAAAGATCCTTCGACGTTGCTTTCAGTATCCATAACAGCCCTCCCATTTCAAATTCCTGGCTACGCGCTTGATCACAAATAGCAAACATTGAAAAAGACACAATTTAGCACGATGAGAACAAGCGAAAGACCTAAGTAAAAACGTCTAACAAGCGACGCGGTCGCGAGTCTGCTCCTCCTCTCAGAAATATTACAAAATTAATTGTAGAATTTCGACCCTGAACGGAAAATTTCGTTTTTGGTAATTAAGAAAAATTTCTTTAAAAACGGCAAAAATTGGTTAAAAAAAGAAAAAGAATGTTTAGACTAAAGTATTTCATTTTCAGCGCAAGAGTAATTTTAATTCAAGAGCGAAGCGAGAATAATTATACAGTAGCAAAAATGCAGTTAGCTTTTATTGCATTTGTTTTAATTTAGTGTGAAATGAAACCTTCCACCAGTAGATATCCAAGGCAATCGAGGTTTTACATTATAGCAAATCGAAGGTTTTACATAACAACTTAAAAATGAAAACTTGAACTTGAAGTGACCCGCTCCCATTGCACATGTCTTTTTTGATTTAATAATTTAGAATTGTTAACAAAAAGCAAAAGCTGCATTCGAGCTACCAGCACTTACCAGTTAACAGAAGTCGACACGGTAATTTCTAAAAGTACCGCGGCACCGGTAGTTGTTTGAAAAAAGTACCGTCGGTACCGGTACTTTTTGTAAAAAGTACCGCGGTTCCGGTATTCGTTACCGGTGCTTTTTGATGATTCAACTTAATTGTCTTAGAATCTTTGAAGAACATTTGTTTTAAAAATTTATAATTTTTTGTGAAAAAAGCACGACTGATCAAAATTACGAGCAACCAATTACTTTGATAAAAATAAAATCATCAATTCGTAGCTTAATCCAACTCGTTTGAATTTTAATCCTATTTTACACGAGGGCATTTTTGCCCCGCTCTTGATTTTTTTGTGATAAAAAAAAAACTTGAGAAAAACATTTTTTTCAAACTGAGTCAAATTTCATCACAAATAACTTTCAAAAAATTTCAAGTTGCTAAGGTAAAGGGAAATTTTCCAATATCTCTTTCAAAAATCTGAGCATTTTTAGGCCAAAATTTACTTTAAACAACGTCATAAAACGTTTCGTGACGTAACCAACTTGACTTGGGCATTTTGTGATTCAGTATCCAAAAACAAACCTATGTATAAAATTTGAGCCGCATGTGACTTCATCGCAAAAATGACGTCATTTTTCCAAATATAGCCGTGACGTTATTATGATGACGTTATGAACTCAGAGCCAGTTTTTCTAAAGAAGTTTTTGGAACACCAACTCGTAAACCAAATTCGGTGTTCCCATGACTTTTGGTTTAAAAGTTAGATATGGGGATCATTTTGGCCCCCCGTGTAAAATGCCGTTGGTCAAATAGCCTAACCCGTGTAAAATAGAGCTATGTCTTTCCTGCAGATAACACTTGTTTGACCACTGCATTTAAAGGCAGTGCAAGTTATATTTACATGAAATTAAGAGATTTTTCAGCGCATCATTTTGAAAGTTAGACAATAGATAAACTAATTTTCAATTGAGGCTTTTGATCGACGAAACTTTTAAAAATCTTTGCAGCACTCTCAGCAAGTGTTAATGCATGTTTTGCATGAAAATCAAAAAGTTTGTCCGAATGTTCCCTTTCGTTCATATTGTTCTCTTGTAACAAATTAGTTGCTGTGGCTTTGCACGCTAGCTGCGTTCCTTTATAAACAAAGGAGTTTCATAGCTTTCGCCTTACATTCACATCATAGATAATACGGAACTGCGGATGCAGAGATGTTGTAATTACATATTAATTGTTGGCAAGCACACTTTGAACCTTTCTTTGGAGTGAACCGTAACGGTATATTTTGGAGTTAAAAATTTATTAGCTCAACTTCAAAGTGAGAAAGACATAGTGTGATTTTCAATCAATAAGTAATAACAAAAAACTAAAAATACCGAATACAAAAAAAAAGTACCGCGGTACCGGTTCTTTGGTACCATTTTGAAAAATTACTGTCGGTGCCGGTAGCAGTACTAAAAAAGTACCGCGGAAGTTTTGTGCTCGGTACTGCCTACCTTTGCCAGTTAAAACTATGTTTTTATCTGCTCAAATTAATAAAAAACCGTAAAAATATTTGAAATTTTATGGTTAATTGTAAAGTTGTATAAAAAGTAGCAAGTTTCAGCAAGTTTTTACTGCATGTACAGAAGCTATAGCAATTAGCGACAAAATAATTCGCCATCTCAAGGTGGGTTTAGCTCCAAAATTTTATGTAAAGAATGTTTTAATCAGCAGAAAAGAACCCCGAAAGCACAAAATGTATTTTACGAATTTTACAGTCTTGCGGAATTTTAGTTGATTGAAATTTAATAATGCTAAAAAGCTTTTATCCAAAATCAAATTAATGTTGAAATATCTGATTATAAGTAGTTAATCTGGCAACGAAGTTTTTCTTATGTGGTTCAAATGGTTAATAAAAATGTTTTGCTCCTAAATTATAGTTTTTAATTCTGCATTTAAACAAAAAACTTGATTTAGTATTTTTCTGGTCAAATTGTTTGATATTTTTCTGCAATATGTTATTATCCGCATATACTAGTCAAATTAAGTCTACGCCAAAAAAGGGCTCAAACTGGAAAATTTTGCATAAAATAATTTTGCCACGGTTTTTGATGCTACATGATGAAGAGAATAACATACAAAAAGTCTATCAAAATCTAATCATCAGAAAGTCAAAAAATTTTAGGGTGAAAAACATTGCTTTCTCTAATTTTTTGTGATCTCTGTGCGCAGAAATCTTGGCGTGTGCGCACTTTTTTTGGGAATTCACCCAGAATTAAAGCGGTTTTGTGTCCGAAATTAGGTGAAGACCAAAAAAAAAGAAAAAAAAGGTCTTTAGCCTGAATGGAGCGGTTTATGTGCCCGAAAAGTAGATTGTCTTTTTTGTTAATATAGCAATTTTATGATCAACAACAATACGTCTTGGCAACAAAATGTCTGTGCACAGCAAATTTGTGCGTGTGCGCAGTGCCTGAAATCTCTGTGTGCGCGCACACGCGCGCAGCTTGGAGGAAACACTGGTGAAAAAAGAAGGTTTTTCCGAAAATAGAGAGTTATCGAAAATATGCCCAGTTATATCACTGCTCTTTGCGAAAGACTAGAAAAATAATTTTTGGCAAGGAGTGCGTCTGTATTCTTTAGTTTTTGAAAATGGTAAACGTTGTATGACTTTATGGCAGCTACAGTAGTTTCAAAGCTATATTATGGCAGCAAAAATTGTTTTAATTTTGGTAATGCAAATATCAGTGTATTTGCATGCCAAAATATGTAGCAAACCTATCGAAATCTTTCAAGTGCGAAAAGGGAAAATCAATTCAAAAAAATTCATAAATAATTTTAGAATGTTTCACCCTTATGTGACATTATGGCAGCTCTATTGCAGGTCCTTCTACAATAACAACTGCTGTTTAAAGTTTGAAATTTACCACAGAGATGATTTGCTAGACGTAATAGATGACAGAATTTTCTAAGCACTTTCAAAAATACAATAATTTATCAAAGTTGATTATCACTGAATGTTTTTTCTGTTTTTTATTAAACATGACGTCATAGTGGTTATCTCACTAATTGCACTTTTGTAACAAAACTTGTATCAAATTTAGCAGCACAGTGTGAACTTCAGAACTTGTAATTAAAAATTTGCTTTATGACCCGTTTTAGTGTGATTGCTTATTAAATGATTTAAAATCATTTTGTCCGTGAGGATTTACACCAAATCAACTTAAAAATTGGATTTATTTTTTTATCTTTAGTAAAAGTTCATTGAATCATGATTCAAAGATATAATGTTCCAAAAAAATTGTACCCTTAATATAGATAACATAGAAGTGGAGTAGCCAGAAGCCAAGACACAAGAGTTATTTCAAAAAAAAATGTGCGTTCGAGATTTGAGCATTCATTCTAGTTAATAGTACCGATACGTTTTTATATGCTTAAAACATAATGAGTGTGGAAAGAAAATTTTTATAAGCGACAACGAATAATAAAAATAGAAATGTATAAATTGCAGCAAGATTTAATTGGGTTCTATAGTACATATTTGTATATATTTGTGCAGTACGTAGCTCTAGCAATAGCAACAAAGCTATTTGCAAGTTAAAGTTGAGAGTGGCTTAATGATTTTCAGGGACTTATATTTTTGTTGAGCAGATAAACAAGACTCAAAATTAATTTTAGATGCAGCAATTCAATTCAAAATCTAATAGTGCAAGATGTACCAAGTTTTATGATTTTTACAGCCTTGCCAAATTTTGGTTAATCGAAATTTAATAATGTTGAAAAACTAAATTATTCTTTCCAAATTAATCTTGAAATACGTTATAAAAATAATTTGAATTTATGAAGCAGAAAAAAAATACCTTGCAAGCAACTATGCTGTCATTCGTAGATAGTTAAAAATGTTAATGAATTGTTTTTGCTTTGAAATTAGTTTTTGATTCTGCATTAAAAAAAATACTTAGTTTGATATTTCGCTGCAGCGTATTTTTCCCACTCAAAAAAATGTATAAGTCTACCTATTCAATATCAAATACAGTACTACAGTAGCCATCACTCGAGATACGCTATTCGCGTAGAAAACATATCTAGCAGAGGTGGAGTTCTCAAGGACGTCCTTGGCCTCGAGGACGTCCTCGAGGACATATTTTGAAGTCCTTGGCCTTGGCCTCGACGACTCAAGTCCTCGAAAATTGCCCTGTCCTCGGCTCGAGGACAGCAATATTTTTTGAACAGTTGAAATTTCGTTGAAAAACGCCAGAAATCTAGCTGAAAATTTGCAAACACCTTTTTTGTTTTCCTCACTTGGAGCATAGGCGTAGGCAAGGGGAGGGGGGCAGGGGTCTCTCCCAATTGAAATTTCACCAATGACAAAAATGTGACAAAAAAGCCGATTGTTTCTTCAGTTTAAGTTTCTTTTTAGCATTTTTCGCTGACAGCAGTATAACTAATTAACAATATTGAAGACCAAGGGCGCTAGGTCCTTCTTAATTCAATTTTTGCCAGCCAATTTAAACGTATAACCCGGAGAAAATGGAGATTTTTTTTGTCCTAAAAGTTGCTATCTCAAGCCCACATCTAGCCTTTTTGTGAACGCAATGCATTAATCAGGGCTGGATTTACCATAATATGACGCAGAACCACCTAGGGGGCCCCGAGCTGAAATTGTAAGATTTTTCTTGGTCTTCACCTATATTTGGCAGAATGATGTTGCAAAAATTTCCAAAGTGCCAGGGGCCTAGCGCGACATAAATCCGGCCCGGCAAGAACATGGTTAGTTGACGTAACCATCTATTTTACCATTTTTTAATAACAATTTAGTATTTCACCTCCAAACTCGCCGCTTTTTACGCACAAAATACTTAAAAAAAAAATTAGCCATGAAAAATGCTGATTCAACGAATCATTGAGCTTCAATTGAGGGGGCCTAGGCCCCCTGGCGAACGTGTACTCCTACAAATGGTTATTTTCATGACAAAACAAAAATCTCTAAAGAAAATCTTCTAGTGGATTATTATTTACTGCCAAAATGTAGCCAGAGACAATGCTCCTTACTTCCCCTTACCTGGACCAAACCACTTACAATGAAAATTCAACCCCAAAATGCAAGATGTTAAACGTGTTTTGGACTTAAATTGCAAGTAAAAGGAGGATTAAACAATTTGATTTTTTTAATTGGCTTTCAAATGTCAAAAATCTAGTGCTTTCAAATGGCTTTGAACACTTGCGAAGTGTGATCCAATGGCATTAAAATAGCTTTTTTTTTCCAAAAAATTACAAAAAATCGCCCAACGGCTGGGGACTTCGCCCCCAGCCCCCAAAGCCTCCGGCACCGGGGGGTTCCCGCCCCCAAACCCCCGTCTGTAATACATTTGAGTTACACTGACTTTCTCAACACGTTTCCAAAGTTACGTATTTGCACTTTTCCACTATTAGTTTAAGTCCTCTTCCTTTGCAAAATCCTGGTTACGTGCAAACAGGCAACAACCATTTCAGATCTTCCATCCTACGATATCTTTGTCCCATAAAAACTTCTTCTTTGGAAAAATTTTGTTGACGTCATTTCATGTGATTTGTGGTTTAGGCCTCCCGCAACCAAAAATTCTGGGTACGCCAATAAATTGGAGACCGCCTAAAACTTTTTTGAAGACCTTTTTTTTTGGAGAACGCTTTGCGCCTGTGTCCTTGGTCCTTGGCCTTGGCCTCGAGCATTGCTGTCCTTGGCCTCGAGAGGGTCTGTCCTCGGAAAGGCTGTCCTTGGCCTTGGCCTCGGATTTTTTTTGTGTCCTTGGCCTTGGCCTCGAGCCTTGTGTTCTCGACTCCACCTCTGATATCTAGTGGGTACCTTGGTAATCAAAAAAGAATTGAAAAGCACAAACAGAATTTAATAAGCGTAAGTGGAAACAAAAACAGCAGCTGCACTCAGTTCACAGTCTTCAAATACTTTCCAAGCGTAATTTTCTGAAAACTTGATACTTTATAAACACATTGAGTGAAAAGGCAAACAAGAGATCTATTTTTCCTTGCTTCATTACTCTTATGCAGAATTAACAATTTTTTTGCGATTTTCACTAAATTCTGCCATTTTCATATAATTATAGGTTATACCCTGTTCTATTTGGCATTATTCATTAGCTAAATAATATTCACTATAGTTTTTTTCGTTATTGTTGCCATCTGATTATTACTCAACAAAATTATTTTTCAACTACTGAAACCTATAAAGGCGGTCAAAACGGGAGATTGACGTAAATTTTTTGTCTAATTTCTGAAAAATATTATCCGTGATTTCTCTGTAAATTCCATGCCACATACCATGTGCAGTAGAAGCTAGTCATGCAAAAGTCACGTAGGCTGCCGCATTTAAGCGTAACCCTCTCTTGCCTCTTTCTCATACATTTGGTTTAAATACGACTTTTTGTCATTGTTTTGTTACGAGCTGCGTAGTGAAGTGATTAACGCGTTCGGCGTTCAATCATCGCACCCGGGTTTGATTCGCGCTAGGGTTAAGAAAGCGAAGAGCGGGAAAGGAACTGCACAGAGCAATCTTTTTTTTTGTTTAAAAACCTTGCATTATAGTTAAGGGTTGGTGCAGCGATGCCAGCTTGAGGGATAGCAATTACGTGGCAGGAGCTTTTTTGCTTACGTCGGCGACGTACCGTTTCGCTTTAGTGCGGCTCCCTGCGTAAGTTTTGAATGACTAGCTTATCGTACCTTTGTGCATTAAATTACATTTATTCCATGTTTTTTCCACCCAAGTTATTAAGAATTTAATTATGAATACGGATTTTTGCAAAGTATTTTTCCTTGCGCTGATCTCTGTGTTAATCTCAAGGACTCATGGAAAAGGTAAGGCTATACTCTGCAGATAGGTGTAATTACATTTTTACAGTATTCGCTAAGTTGGTTTGTTCAGGAGAAGGTGAATGACTTTTCGTTGTTCGTGTCAAACTGCTACTTACTACAAGCGGTGAAAGCTTCGCACTGTCCTTTTATTGCTGAACATCAAACAGGGACGCGGTGAATACCAATTTTTTTAGTTTTAGGTTAGACCCTTGGTAATAATGTGTATAAACCTGCTTTTTAATAATGTGTATAAAACAGATAAACTGTGTAAAGAGCAAACAGAAAGAATATTTTGTAGAGAATCAGTCAATCAATTAACTTGCCATAAATACGAGCATAATTTTTATTGCATTATTATTTAAGTGACCATGCTGGCAAGTTTTGACGTAGCCAGGATTTTTGATTGGAAGGGGGGTCCCAAACCACGAATCACCTGCAATAACGTCACCAAATTTTTTAAAAGAGGAACTTTTTATGGAGCAAAGATATCGTAGAATAGAAGATCAGAAGCCGTGGTCTGGTTTGGCACTAAACCAGGATTTTGCTAAAGGGAGATGGCTTAAACCAATAGTTAAAAAGTGCAAATGTCTAACCTGGGAGACGTGTTGAGTAAACTAGAACTAGTGTAACTCAAACGCCTGAAAGACGGGAGTCTGGGGGCAAAACCCATAGCCGCTAGGCAATTTTTTGCAACTTTTGGAAAAA
Organism: Trididemnum nubilum; assembly: GCA_963965965.1. NCBI lineage: Eukaryota > Metazoa > Chordata > Ascidiacea > Aplousobranchia > Didemnidae > Trididemnum > Trididemnum nubilum. The sequence goes on from OZ014479.1 coordinate 42,336,841, forward strand.
AAGCTATTTCAATGCCATAGGATAACATTTCACAGGTGTTCAGATCCATTTGAAAGTAGATTTTTGACATTTGAAAGTCAATTGAAAAAAATTAAACATATACGAATATACTACGTAATACGAATTAAACATATTACGAACATAAATCAAATTAAACATATTGCGAACATATAATTAAACCAACATGTTCGTAAATCTTTTGCCACAAGAAATTTTGCGATAAGTTTTGTCAAAACTTTATTAATTCATGAGTACGAAGGCTAATTTAATTTGTTGTATAGTGCGGTAGTTGTTATGATTTTAATAGAAAGCTAACGTTGCTGAAGAAAAGCGGATAATGTTTCCTGACAACCAACGCTTTTGTCGCCTGCGTACTGTGTTTTCCAGAAAAATAAATGCTTGGTAATTTTGCACGTTAAAAAGCGCTACATTGTTCATTGGCTGTAAGTTTGCCAACGCTGTTCAATTAAAACGGTGCAGCTGAATTGTTGGAACTACTGGAAGTTGAAACATTCTATTATTCATTAAATTATGCGAGTTAGAACCAATAATTTACGCATGCTAAATAAATAGCTGCAGACTCGGCTCTAATTTAATGCTAGTAGGCAAAGCATGTTAGAAGTAGAAATTGAGTTAAGCATAGAAATTTTCAATTTCAGCAAACGTTATTACTGGTAAGCATTAAAGAAAAATTTAAAAGGACATTCTATACCTATGAGGTGCTCCAAAATCATAAAGAAGCCCATTGCACAGAAATAAGTTTAATGGCGTGCTGTCATGACCAAGGATGTGGAAGCAGTCAAATTTTTAATGCTTCCGCTTTCAGCTTCTCTTGAAGTTTTGTGCTTCCAATTTTGCTTCCACTTCCTCACCTTTGGGAGTTTTTTACTTCCACTTTCAGCTCCGGATAGAATTAGTCGCTTCCGAGTTCGCTTCTGCTTCCGTCTCTTTCATCAAAATGCTTCCGCTTCCACAAAAATTTAATCGCTTCCACCTCTTCCGCTTCTACATCCCCGCTCAGTATGAAACAGCTAATTGTATTATGTGTAAAAAATAAAACTGATAAGGTTACTTTGTAATCTATTTTACTTGACTTGCGCTGTCGACAAGGCATGGTATGGAATGGATTGGAAGAAGATTTTTTCATAATCAATAGTGGCAATTTTCATCCATTCTATTTCCATTTCATACAAAAAATCTTTCATTCGATATTCCATGCCATATTAAAATTTTATTCCATATTCCATTCCATACTTCCATGCCGAAAACATTTTAGACTGGGAGCAATCCAACGTATATTTTGCTGCTTTGCATTTTTGCAATGTTGTAAGCAACCGCTCGTGAAGGTGCGTCCACAATAGTACGATCCAACAGCCGGTATCTGGTATACATATTGCACATGGTTTAATGCATAGGCGAAACCAGGATTTTGGATTGTGGGAGGGCTAAACTGTAAATCACATGCAATGACGTCTTCAGAAGTTTTCGAAAAGAGGACTTTCTATGGGACAATAAATGAAAGAAGAAAAGCTGGGGGTCTGATATAGCACTGAACCAGGATTTGCTAAAGGAAAAAGACTAAAACCTCAAGTTAAAAGTTTTACTAACATATCAAAATTGGAAGACGTGGTGAGCAAATTAGTGCAACTTAAACGTGTCACAGACGGGGCCTGGGGGCAAAACCACCAGCCGCCGGAGGTAATGGGAGTCTGGTGGCGAAGAACCCAGCCGCTAGGCAATTGTTTGTAAGTTTTTGGAAAGAAATGACTATTTTAATGTCCTTTGAATCACATTTCGCACGTTTTCAGAGCCATTTGAAAAAACAACACTTTTGAGATTTGAGAGGTAATTAAATAAATCACTTCCTTTATTTTAAGTCAAGTCCAAAACACGTTGAAAATCTTACATTTGGGGTTAAATTTTGTGACTTAACCTGGTTAGGGGAATCAAGGTACATTGTTTTCGACAACATTTTTAGCATTTAATCATTCTCTCCAAGATTTTTTTTTGAAGATTTTTGTTTTGTCATGAAAATAACTAGTTTTAGGAATATGTACGACCAGGAGCCCAGGCACTCTCGATTCAACTTCACTAATTTGTTCAATAAGCACTTCCCTTAGCTAAGTTTTTTTCAAAAGAATTTTGTCGAGTAAAAACTGGCGAGATGGAGGTGGATTGCTATTTAAAGTTGGTAAGTGGTAAAGGTGGAATTTCTAGTTGGTATATTAGATGCCATAAATGTTACTAACCATGTTATTGAAATATAAAAGTTAGCTGGGAGCCTAAAACATATTATTGCATAAAAAAGTTAGATGAGGGTCTGAGATTGCACCTTTTAGAACAAAAACACTGAATTTTTCCCGGCTTGGACATTTAAATTGGTTGGCAAAAATTTAAATTGAGAGGGCCCGGGCCCTCTGGTTGTCAATATTAAGTTATTGCTAATTGCTGTTTTACGCATGTACTGTTGCGCCCAAAAAATGCTAAAAAAAAATGACTAAATAGGCTTTGTGTCATCATTTTTATCATTGGTAGCATTTCAATTGGGGGGAGGCATAGGGTTTGTGCCCCCTGGTTATGTCGATGATTTAATGATTACCGCACAAGTTTGCACTCATATCAACCTTAAAATTTGTCACAACCAGTGCTTAAATTGTAGGGAGGACGCTTTTCCCCATCGAGAGTTAGCGTACCCCTACCGAGATTCAGCGTCCCCCATCAAGGTTTGAGCGCTGGTTGAGCAGACGAGAAAGGGCCTGGCAGCACCAATAAATCCCTCAAATTCCAGCCAAATTTAGTCCAAAATTGCGGTAAAGACCTTTTTTTTTGGTCTTCACTTGGTTTCGGGGACAAAAACTCTTCAATTTTTGGTGAACAGCATTTCTTTGTTTTTTTGGTCTTCATTCCATTTCGGGGACGGAAAGGTATTATTTCCATTCAAGCACTTTTGCATTCCAAATGCCTTTGGTGAAGGCTGCAAAAGCATCCCCCCATCGCAAAACTTACAGTTTAAGAACTGGTCATAACTAAACTACTAAAGAACATTTACCATAATAGAAATACCAAGCTTTCACACCAGCAAGAATCATTGTAAGCTGAAAAACTAAAAGTATAAACAAAATTAAGCTGAAACGGGAATGAAATAGCAATTGCGAGTTTCCGTGACGATGCAAGAAAACAAAATCTAGGACTTGGAAAATTGTCAATCTCAAAAAAAAGCTATGTCAGCTATAACGTAAATGCTGCATATTGCAATGTACTTACAATGATGCAATACGTGCACAATTTGCGCAATATTAATAAACAACCAAGGTACCGCGGTTTGTCGACAAATAATACGTGTAGATATTGAAGTTGATTACTTTCATGACAATATTATTTATCACCACCCGATATCGATATGTATTTTTCTGCAAATACAATTCATAAAATCTAGAATGGAATTGTTATGGCAGTATAGAAGATTGTCTTCCATTCCATTCTTGAAATCTTCCATTTTATTCTGGCATCTTCCATATTTCATACCAAAAATTTTGTTCCATTTTCCATTCCATTTCATTCCATACCATGCTCTGGTTGTCGAACTGTTACATTTTAACCCAACGGTTGCAGCCAGTTTTAGAGTTTGAAAATCCGGAAGCGCCTGATTTTGAAAAAATTGCTTCCGCTTCCAGCTCCTTTTCAACACTTTCGCTTCCGAGTTCGCTTCCACTCCCAACCTCTTCCATCAAAGTGCTTCCGCTTTCGCAAAAAAGTAATCGCTTCCAGCGCTTCTGCTTCCAACTTCCGCTTCCATGTCCCTGATTATCACAGCATTACAAACCTGGTGGTGGGTTGGTAAGCGTTTATGCACAAGCTGAAAGAACTTTTAGCCGATATTCGTGATGACTGCGGAGGTGAAAGGAAGCTTAAACCTTAAAATTTTTTATTGAGGTTCTTCTTCTTCGGCGGTGGTTTATCCCGCACGAAAATTATTGTGATGCTGGGATGCCAATTGTACAAGTCCATACGGGCAAAACAGAATGTAAGGTACCCACTAAAAGAGAGTAAAATATCCACTGTAAGAGCCCATACAAGTGAAATAGATTTTGGGGACATGATAAATCGTAATGCTCAAAAACTAGATAATGTTTCACTCTGATTCTCATCGAGCACTTTATCTGGTTTTGCAGATCCTATACAATAGGGTTTTGCAGTTACCCCCATCTCCTGGAATTTTTTTCTACCTTCTTCAAAAATAGAATTTCTACAAAAAAATAAAGAATACAAAATTTGAGGGAAAAAAATTGAGGTTTAGGGGTAGCACAAAGACATTTTTTACTCAAAATTTGATATTGGTATGGTTTTAGGCCGCTAGATGGTGCTATGTGAAATCTGTGTAACTAATGAGCCATTGTAAAATTGTACATTTAGTTTTGGTCTTAAACATTTAAAAAAATTTCACTTCAACTTATAAAACTGTTTACAGTTATGTTTTTGGTTTGTTGTTTCAGAAATAGAGGTTAAATTAAAACAAATTAAATTAAAACAAATTAAAGCAAATTAAAACAACTGAAGCCCCCTTTGACCCAGGTCCACGACAACTGACCGCGACAAACTGACCGCGAACAAACTGACCGCGAACAAACTAACCGCGAGCAACGCCGATTGGCTGAGAAGGGCGATTCTAAAAATATTTTACTATCGACCGAGCCATCTTGCCCAAACCCTCACTTTGTGACAAAATTAGTATGACGAAACCAGTACGAAATCACTGTGACGAAACCGTAGCTCGCGGTCAGTTTGTTCGCGGTCAGTTTGTTGCGGTCAGTTAACTTGGCTCGTTTGACCCTATCCCCTGGTTGCCGAACTGACTGCGACCTAAAAAAATCTTGAGCGTCCTCTAAAAAAACAAAAGTATCTAGTCTTTAAAAAAAAGGTTTTCACGTATTGTTTCAGGTCATAATCACTAACTAAGTACCGGTAACAATTTTGCAGGCTTACATCTCAATTTCGCGACACATCCGTAAGGGCGTTTTATTAAGGCGTATTATTGCGTCACATTTATGTACAGCAGCTGGTCGTCAGCAATTTCGAGAAGAATTGAGGAAACTTCAAAAAAGAATTATCTTTGAACCTTATTAATCCTTTTTCCATTATTGCCGTTTGTCGTGTCGTTACTTGATGCTCCAAAGAAGTATTCTGAGTAAACCGAAATGGGGGGCACAAGCAGTCATTAGGGGGGCACGGCCCCCCTGGCCCTCCCGTAGCGACGGCACTGCTTTTCAGTTTTAACGTAAAGCAGCGATTAAGCTACTGCGTTGGGTCGTTTTGCTACGCACTGATCAGTTTGATCTTATCTGTACGACGAATCTGGGGCGACATGACAGAACGTGCTAACGAGCTCGTAAAGGCCATTATCGCTCGCTAAAAAGCGCTAACGAGCAAAAAATCTTCGTAAACTAACTGCCAATTCTGAGCCGTCTAGACCAACCCGCGTTAAAACGGCTCGCTCGAATTTCTTTGCGAGATGTTCGTAACTTGTGTTAGTACGTAATAAATACCCCATTGTGACGTCAGATCCATTTCTACTTCAAAATAATGCGTTCAAACATACTGTATGTACTACATTGTAATGGAAAAAGATACTTTAAGCTATGGGTGATTATTCTACGCAAGCAAATTTTTCAACTGATAACAATTAGTAAATGAACGACAGAATTTAATTATATTTTTGGATCAATGTAAAATAAGAACAACTTTTTCCATACTATAATTTTTTAAATGAAGTAAAACGCCCTTGAGGTTGTTGGTGGGTAAACTCATATGTTAACAGTAACTTTAGGTCTTAAGGTTTCAAAATTTTTCAAAAGTGATCAAATCGAAGTACACTCTTCCTTTTTAGAACCGGTAAATCTTGAGTTTAGACTGGCTGTTTTTAATTTTTTGCCAATATTCAGTCTCATTTGTTCTTGATTTTGCAAAAATTTTTAAAGCATCGATGTCAATTTCAGCGGGCATGTTTGAAACACTGTTTAATTCCCATAGCTCTGTCTGCTTAAGACTTAAGTGAAAGCTTTTTTCTTGCTTTTGCAGCATCGTAAAACTGCAAAAGCAAAAAAGCAAGCTTTTTTCAACTTGAATAACTGCCGAAAAAATTTCTCAGTTGCTTGCGCAGAGCAACATAGCTTTATAACCTTGAATAGTTGCAATTTTGCTTGCAAACACAAGAAAATCACTGAAATTTTATCGTTTTGAATCAGCACGAATTTTAGTTTCTTTGATTATTTGAATTTTTTTTTGTTTGTTTTTTGTTTGTTTTGCTGCCGAGGCTGGCAGTGTTTTTAATTTGTTCTTAAATTTTGAGCAAAAATGAGCCTCGTGTTTTAGAAAGTCGTTCTTATAAAAGGAGTGTGTTACTATTTTTGTCAACTTGCACTACTTAGCATTTTTTTATCAATCGAAACAGCAAATGGTTCTCAATGCGCTTCGCTTTTTTTTAGCAGTCTAATAGCAAACATGGCAACGATTTGAATTAATTTTCAGCAAAAATTGGCATGAGTTTGAAGTTTTCAACATTTCGCCAATAATTTCTAAACCAAATAGATTTCTCGCACGCTTAAAGAGTGCTTCAAGATCCTCTTTAATTTGGCAACGAAAATGTGACGTTTTTTTGCTCGTACTGCTTTCCGCAATCGCTCGAAACAACTTAGCGAGAAAGAATGACGTAACAGATTTTGCAAGGCTTTACATACACATGCAAAAATGACCTCTTACTTTCAGCGAGTATTTTGTTCGTTAGCTCCTCTTAAAAAAAACCTCGTTATTAAAGCGAACAAGGAAATTTCTGTCATGTGCCCCCTGAGCTGGTAAAAAGAGTAGAATGTTCGGTAGCTTAGACATTTCAGTACAAAAATCAAGGTGGCAGATACATTTCAGCCTAAACCCTAGCCTAGTCTCGCAAAAAGATTTTAATTTCTAGGCTACTCGGTTCAAACTCATACCTGATAATAAGACTAATAATACTTGAGGAGGTCTATTGTATTTGCTTTCGGTATTTTGTGACCCTACAATAAACTTTTTCATCTAAATTGCAAACAAGGGCTCATGAGTAAAACTACACAAGGATATTGGAAAATTTAATCAACTAAACGCTAAAAACAAAATACGGCTCTTTAAACTTTTACTGTAGTCTTCGTTTGTCAATTCCATCCGTTAAATCTAAAATAAAACGGACTTCCAACCATTTAACGACTACAAATTACGTATATAAATTTAACACGTGCACCAGAGGTGGAGTCCTCGGGGACGTCCTTGGCCTCAAGGACGTCCCCGAGGACACATTTTCAAATCCTTGTCCTTGGCCTCGAAGCCTCAAGTCCTCGAAAATTGCCGTGTTCTCGGCTCGAGGACAGCACTAGTTTTTGAATGGTTAAAAGTTTGTAGATCGGCTGAAAAATGTTTTTCTCGACCGTTTTTTGTTGGAGATCGACGGAAAAAAAATTTTAAGACCTTTTTTTTAGGAAAACACTTGCATTTGTGTGCTTGGTCCTTGGCCTTGACCTCGAGCATTCCTTTCCTTGGCCTTGGCCTAGGATTTTTTTGTGTCCTTGGCCTTGAGCTGGGCCTCGAGCTTTGTGTCCTCGATTCCACCTCTGACGTGCACCAATTATCTTTACACCAAAACTACGCTTAAGGCCTATCACAAAATATAAATGCACTAGCGTACTAGGCTTCGATGCTACTCTTAAACATTACCATTACAGTAGGCTAGACTGCAAGAGTGAACTCAAATAATCAATTTACATACTAAAATCTTAGCAGAAATGTCGCCACCAGCTACAAATATATCTCTCAGTCTCGTTCTGAGCAAATTAACACAACAAATTACTGTAGGCTAACTAGAGACCATGCCAAAGTCAAAAAGCTTAGTACCATAGGTGGCAAGTTAATGCACAACGTTAGCTTCGTTGACCAGGAGTAGAAGCTAGTCATGCAAAACTCACGCAAGTGCCATTGTCTTTTTCTCATACATTGGTTTAAATCTGACATTTTGTCATTACATTGTTGCAAGATGCGTAGTGTAGTGGTTATCATGCTTAGCTTCCAACCACCGCACCCGGGTTTGATTCGCGCTTGGGCAGCGATAGCTTGGAATGGAACTATGCGGAGTGGGAAAGGATATGCACGGAGCAATTTTTTATTTGCCTTAAAACCTTGCATTACAGTTAGGGTTAGGGCAGCGATGCCAGCCTGAGGGATAGCAATTACGTGGCAGCAGCTTTTTCGCTTACGAAAACGACGTATCGTTACGCTTGAGTGCGGCTCCCTGCATGAGTTTTGAACAACTAGCTCCTCGTTTAACCAGGGCATGGTATGGAATGGAAGACGATTTTTCCATATTTCATGCCGGCAATTTTTTTCCATTCCATTTTCTTTCCATACCAAAAATCTTTCATTCCGTACTCCATTCCATACTCAAATTTTCTTCCATATTCCATTCTATTCTTCCATACCAAAGAAATCTTAGACTGGAAGCAATGCAAAATATATTTTATTACTTTGCACCTTTGCAATGTTGTAAGCAACCGCTTGTGAAAGTGCGCCAACAATACTAAGATGGAACGACCAGTATCTGGTATGCATATTGCACATGGTTTAATGCATTGGCGTAGCCTGGATTTTGAATTGGGGGGAGGGCTAAACCGCAAATCACATGCAATGAGGTCATCAGAAGTTTTCCAAAAGAGGACTTTCTATGGGACAAAAAATGAAAGATTAAAATCTGGGGGTTTGATTTGGTACGTAACCTAGATTTGCTATAACGGAAGGACTAGAACCGCAACTTAAAAACTTTTCTATTCTTGCAAAATTGGGAGACGTGGTGAACAAATTAGTGCAACTCAAATATGTCACAGAGGGGGCGTGGGGGCAAAGCCACCAGCCGCTGGGTGATTTTTGTAATTTTTTAGAAAAAAATGGCTATTTAAAGCGATTTGGATCACATTTCGCACGTTTTCAGAGCCATTTGAATAATCAAAATTTTTGATGTTTGAAAGCCAGTTAAACAAATCACTCCCTTTACTTCATGCCAAGTCCAAAACACGTTGAATATCTTGCATTTGGGGTTAAATTTTGTGACTTGGACCAAGTCCATAAAATCAAGGTAGATTGCTTTCTGCAACAATTTTAGCATTAAATAATGCACTTGAAGATGTGCCTTTGAAGATTTTTGTTTTGTCATGAAAATAACCAATTTAGGTATATATGTACAACCAGGCGCCCAGGCACCCTCGATTTAAATTCAATAATTTGTTCAACAAGCATTTCCCTTGGCTAGGTTTTTTCAAAAGAATTTTGTTGCGTGAAAACTAAGGAAATGGAAGTAGATTTCTATTTAAACTTGATAATTTAGAGTTATTTAAAGTTGGTACATTAGATGCAATAAATGGTTACTAATAATGCTATTGAAATATAAAAGTTAGCTGGGAGCCTAAAACATATTATTGCATAAACAAGTTCGATGCGTGCCTGAGATTGCACCTTTTAGGAAAAAAACACTGAATTTTTCCCGGCTTGTACATTTAAAGTGGTCGGTACAAATTTAAATTGAGAGGGCCCGGGCCCTCTGGTTGTCAATATTAATATTAAAATATTGCTAATTGCCGTTGTACGCATGTACTGTTCACTCCAAAAATGCTAAAAGAAACTGACTGATTAGGCTTTATGTGATCATTTTTATCATTGGTAGCTTTTCAATTGGGGGGAAGCAAGGGGCCCTGGCCTTCTTGCGATGCCCATGGTTTAATGATTACCGTACTAGTTTGCACTCACATCAGCTAGAACATTTACTGTAATAAAAATACCAAGCTTTAACACCAAAAAGAATTACAACTAGCTTAAAAACCAAAAATATAAACAAAAATAAGCTGAAACGGGGATGAAATAGCACATACGAGTTTTTGTGACAATGCAAGAAAACAAAATTTACGACTGGGCAAATTGTCAGCCTTAAAATAAATAAAAAAAAACATTCAAATCTATCAAGGTCGTCAACGGTAACATCAATGCTGCTAGTAAATTGCAATGTACTTACGATGATGCAATTCGTACACTGTTTGTGCAATGTACACATCCAAGTACCACGATTTGTCGACAAGTAATATGCGTTGATATTGAAGTTGAATACTTCTGTGGCAATATTATTTATCACTACCCGACATCGGTATGTATTTTTCTGTAAATAAAATGCACGAAATCTAGTATGGAATTGTTATGGAAGACTGTCTTCCATTTCATTCTTGAAATCTTGCATTCCATTCTGGCATCTTCCATATTCCTTACCGAAATTTCCATTCCATTCCATTTTCCATTCCATTCTATACCATACCCTGTTGTTAACCACGGAGTCCGTTAACAAACTTCACACCTCCGTTAACGTGAATCAATTATTTTCAGCTTTAATTAACGGAAGTTAATAAAGTCCGTTAATTCGTTAATACTTAGCGTTTAATTTACATTTCTATTTATTCACTCGCCTCCAGAGATGCCGCAGGCACACTTTTACTGCACTGCTCCCTCACCGCCCAGCCAACGTTTTTTCCGCACACTGCACCGCTCCACAAAAAGTTTGCAAACACTGCACTGCACCTGCGCTGCACCGCATAAAAATAAAATACCAAAAATATGACGACAAAAAATATATTGCATGAATTTGATGATTTGCAGAAGTACCAACACTAAACACTGAAAAGTTATATTCTGATACAGCAAAGCTTATTTGAATACTAATGTGCAAATACTGTAACTCAATGCTTATTTACATGGAATCCTCCCAACATACTGTACTTTCATGAGGCTGGAATGTTGGAAATAGTTTTTTCTAAAGCTCTCTTGTTCTCACCCTCCTTCAACACTGAACAAAAAATAAAGTTGTAGTTGCTGACTATTCCCAATGTGCTTGTAGCGCCGTTTTTTTTTTTTTTTCTTATTTATTTATTTGCTTTGTGTGAGTTTCAAACCCGGTTTCATTATTTTCGTTAATTTGCATTTAGAAGCCACGACTCGTTCTTCAAGGCAGGTATTTAATCCGTTGAATCGTTGCGAATGTTGAAATCTGTTAAATCCGGTTGCCGTGAAGATGTTCTTGTTTCTTTTTATATGACATAAGTTACTAATTTTCGCGTTGAACTAATTGAGTACAAATTTTAAACTTTGCAAGCCGAAGCCTTGCGATGTCAAAATCACTATTCAGTTGAGCGTCTGCAGTAAGCAGCGGTGAATTTTTGTTACTAAAAAAAAAGATCGAGTCAGCAAAGAACTACAGTTTGAAATTTGAGATATCGCTGCCTTTGCCGCTCGTATTGAAGACGGCTGGTCTTCCATTAGATTTATTCCGAGTACCAATTGCCTTGGTTTCTCTTCAAATAGTTCGCTGACTCAATCCTCAAAATCAAATCAAATCTTTCATTATACTCGCTGTAATACGCTGGAGCGTGTAACGAGTTGGCGGGGCCCATCTCCGCGTCATTGCGCCCGGGCAACACAGCTCCATTCGAAGAAATGTCGCAACGGTGGCGAGCCGTTGGCAACACTGTGTCCGATTTGACCGGTCCGAGATTTGAACCTCAGACCTCCCGCTCCAGAGACGAACGCGTTACCGCTCGACCAACTCCTAACAAATATTATTTTTCAACATTCCCCCTTTTTTGTGAGCATTAACTGCAGAGAGTTTGACATCGGCCAGGCTTCAGTTTAAATATACAACATTTGATTTGATCGCATTTGGAATTCCCGTCTGCATTGAAAAATTCATCAGTAAGTACAATGTATTATTTTGTTAAATTGTTTGTTAACTGTAAAAAATAGATTCTAAATTTGAATAAGTTAATGAGATAACGAGTTGCGTGCTGAAGGTCAAATTTTGTTATCGTTAAAGAATTATTTCCAATTTGTTTTGTTTTTGGTTCAAAATTAAGCTTGAATTTATTCGGTAAAATATTTTATGTGTTTTTTGAGTGTTTAAATGTTTATTTTTCTCAGAAACCGCTTCTCGTTTTCGCTTCCGCTTACCTATATACCAACAAACAAAGGACGAAATTTCAAACAAGAAAAGCGTGTTACGAATTCTCGAGGCAGACGGTAGACAAATCAAATCCGTAACAGTGCTAGCTAACTCTAATCCAATTCTCAAATTTGGTGGCCATCCTCACAAGCCTCGAGATTGATCACAATTAAATTTCAATAGACTCAATCTCAACAAAAAACCTATTACAATTCCAAATTTCAAGTTCCTAGATTCCATGCTTTTGGAGTTATAGCATGCGCAAGAAATCTTGTTAAAGAAAAAAGTTATATATATATAAATCTCAAAATTCCAACTTATTGAATGTGAGAACTAAACCTTCATCTCCATGCAGTTTGAGATCCAAAATTGTTATTCACCTGCTGTCGCTACTTTAGATCTATGCGGCTTTTTAAAACTTGAATTAGTTTTTCAGATTAGGGTTCGTAAAACTCGTATCACGCAACCGGCAGCCCCCAAAATTTGACAAAGTAGCCTATTGTTTCACGCATTCAGTCTGATCTAACTCCATTCAATTTCAATTTCCAATTTCCACCTTCAAATGTTCCGACTCCCGAAGTTATGGTATTAAGATTATTTGCTAGAAGGAAAACGACTGATTTTGCCAAAGGAACTATACCGATATTAGCGTATTCCTGATATACTGGTACTGTACTGTACTGTTGCTGCATGATCACAATTAACTCATTAGCCGTTACAATTTTGAGAGAGCAAGCTTTGGTACCTAACTGTCCGGCATCCGCAGCCCGCACTGCGTGGCAAAACTGGGTAAACTTATACGCGGTACCCGCGGCGCGGTTGACATCTCGACTCGTTTTTATAATACGTATTGACGTTGTTGAGCTGATTGTAAGGAAATATTTATTGCTATGGCGGTCTTTTTGTGTTTTGGAAGTTATATTTTACAGTCTAATCTAATTTCAAGATAAAAATACGAGGAGGTGTAAATGCACTAACGAAGCTGCGATAGGAAAATCTTTGCTTCGGAAGATCTCGGAAAATCTCGGAAAATTCAAGATAAAAAAGATCGGAAACTGCAATTGGAAAATTCATTCATCGTACTCGCAGGTTCAAATGCACTAACGAAGCTGCGATCGGAAAATCTTTGGAAATTGCGAACCGCGATAATTAATAGACCTATGAGTTTGCAGCTTATTATTTGCCACAAAAAAGAGCTCCTTTCTTCGCTTTTTCTTCCATAAAACTCGTGCTAATGCTCAACAAGTGTTACCAGAACAAACTGGTTTGTACCGGTACGATGAATGAATGGTGCCAGATATAATAAAAACCTTAACGGAAGTTAACGGAACTTAACGGAAGTTAATTTGGTCCGTTAACAAAACAAACTTTTTATTGGAATAACGAGTTATGAAAAAGTTAGCTTCGTTATTAACGGATTAACGATTAACGGACTTGTGCCCACCAATGCTTAATGCAAACCAGTATCTCCTCGGCTTTAAGTAATCCCTTTCAAGCGCATTAATAAGTAGCATCAAATTACTTTATCTCATACTTTACTACAGCTGAATCAAATAGAAAAAAGTTACTCAGTAGCGTAGCCAGGGGGTGGGCGGGGTGGGGAAAAGGGCCATAGCTTTCTTCCCCTATATTGACATGTCGACCAAAATGCAGAATAAGAAAAACACTGCGTTTTTAGCACTTTTGAGACCGTTAAATGCACTAAAGTGGACTAAATAGTGATTTAAAACATCTTTTGAAACATATATTTAGAAGGGGGAGCTCATTTGTTGAAAATAAACCTAACAAATAAATGAAACTTTAAAAAATGATCAAAAATACGCGATCAAATTTGATCGCAAGGGTAAAAATGCTAAACATAAGTGCCAACAACAAATATACTATAAACTAAGGAACAGAGGGTGGGGTCTATTCAGTATTAGTTAATTACCAATATCTATTTCAAATTTCTTCTCATTAGCCGCACCCAATTATTTTTCTCTATAAACTGTATACAAAATAGATTACTCCGTGTGGGTTTTATTGAACTATTCGATTTTATAATTTACCAACATCTAAATAAGAGAACTAAATATTTACCATTAACCACCTCCCAAATAGCACATTTATGCAACCAGTTTAATCATGTTTCCACTGCCAATTTCTGAGCCACTTTTTAAAAGAAATATTTTTTTATCAAAATAGCCCTAAAATGAAGTTATTTTTGCAAAAAAATGCAAAATTTTCGAGCGCTGGGGGCTCCGCCCCCACACCCATGTGCCTCCGGCGGCTGGGGGCTTTGCCCCAAAACCCCCAGCCTCTGGTGGCTTGGGGCTTTGCCCCCAGACCCCCATTGGCCTCCGGCGGCTGGGGCTCCGCCCCCAGAGCCGAAGCACACAGCCTCCCCATTGCGACTTTCTGGCTACGCTCCTGGAGTTACTGCTTTTCAGAATAACAATATGGCTGCTATTTTAAGCAGTCGCAAACGTATATCTACCGCATAAACAAGGTCATCAGGCAAAATCAACCATCTACAAATTATAACGTTACAAATTAGCTTTAACGTAAAAAAAAATACAACAATGGCCTACTAGCATACTCCAATAACTTTACTAGCCCTACTTTCGCTTGTTCTTAGACGTTTGTTTCCTAGGCTATCGTACAGTTTACTCTTTTTTTCAGCTCAGATCTATTCTGCGGATAAAATCGAACTGATTAGAGCGCAGCGAAACGACCCAATGCAGTAGCCAAATTGTTGCTTAAGGATAGAACTGGAAAGACGTCGCTAAGACGCTTATGTTTATCAACGACAGGATTGCCTGAAAAAATTATTAAAATTTATAACATTAGAGTCACCGACCTCGTGTTTGAAGTAGCACATCTCTAAAATGGCTGAGTCAAAATGGATAGAGTCAACGCTAATTTGGTCTTATATATGATTGGCCTAACATTAGATACCCCCATTGATTTTGCCATTAGTCCTCGTACTACAGCTGCAGCTTACTGAAAGCATGTTTGTTACGTTTTGCTGTGTAAGATATGGGGTTTAGTACAATTTACAAAGTACAAGCTCTACAAAAAATAAGCATTAGTATATTAACCAGCAATACTTTTATTAGATTTAGAGATTCTCGCGGTTGGCTGGGAGCAGTAGCGTACGCAGGATTTTGAAAAGGGGGGGGGGGGGGCCAGGAATAAAACAAAACTGACCTTGTCGCCTGAAGAGTCCCTTGAGCAAGGACGAAACGCGTAGCGACGACTCAAATCCATTTACTGTCATATTGTCATTAAATTATTATTCATTTTGTGAAACAATGTCCCAAGTGCTCTTGTCCTGAACCCCCTGAACTGAATTTGATTTACGCTCACCATGTTAGTGGTTTGAGCACTCTTGGTTTAGGAATCTCTTGACTATGACCCTTGTCGTAACCTTTTTCAAAATTTTAAATATATAGTTATATATACTCGTATATATAGAAATATATATAAATATATAGTTCATACACAGCCAATTTCGGATATAAATTTTGTGTATGAACTTGAAGAGTTGGATGTTTTGATACGGCTGTTAATTAGTACTACAAACCACATTTATTGAATCCCAAGCATTAGAATGCTGTAAATTTTTTGTTCAGATTTTATTGGAAGCCAGTTCGTTATTGGTGATACCCTTTACATTTTATCGAGCATCAAAACAAAAGTGGATGAAGCTCATCGAATGTGTTCATCAATTAATGGAAAACTTGCAAAGTTGACCGATGATGGAATTCTAGAAAGTATTCAACCAAAACTTATGGAAGAATATATTAGTCCAGGTACGTATTTTAAAAGATGCTTGCTAAATTAAGCACTTTGGAGTTCCTCCATTGATAATACGACACAGCTTAGTGACGATGACCTTATCCTTTGAACCTTTGAATGAAGCCGGATAAACGTTAAAAATTATTATAAAAAAAATTCGCTCCCAGGCCCCCGTGGCCTCCAGCAGCTGAGGACTCCTCCCCCAGACCTCCGCTTGTGATTACGTTTTAGTTACACTAGTTTACTCACACACATCTCCCAATTTACACATTTGCTTCTTTTGTTTTTGGTTTAAGTCCTCTCCCTATAGCAAAATCTTGGTTAGATGCAAACACACAGACCAGGCTTTTGATCTTCCTATTTACAAAATCTTTGGCCCACAAAAAGTCCGAAAACTCTTTCAAAATTTTCTGATGACGTCATTACATGTGATTTGTGGTTTGAACCCCTACCAATCAAAAATTCTTGCTACGCCTATGCAGGTACACTAAACAAAAACGGTAATTACAAGCTATAATGCAAAAAAATAGTTTTTTGAAATAAATTTTGTAGATCTGGCTCTTGTTACAATCTATAGCTTTCCTGCTATGTATCCATATTATCAAAAATTTCGAACAGAAGATGTAGCCGCAGTCGATGGAAGGAATTTATCTTCATATAGCCTTCCTCCAGTTGGAAATCTGTCCAGATTTCGGTTGTATAAAAGGTATTATTTGTGACAAATGTGTAATAAACAGAATCAATCTGAACAGTAAGTGCTAGTTCGTTGAAAAGCAAAATTTGTTGCTACACAATGGCGTTATAATGCTTCAGTTTGATGTAAAATATGAATTGATGTTAATTATAAGCTTGAGACTAACACAATTTCAGAATTAAAAAAAAGAAAGTGATTTTGTCCAATGAAAAACATTATGTCGATTTCAAAAATATTTGGAAAACTTTCGTATTGTCCACTTTGGATTTGAACGCAGCACTTTCCACTTACGTGAGCTTCGACTGACCATACCACCTTTAACCGTTATCCGCCATCTTACACATGCACATTAGGGTGGAGCGTTTTTGAACACTTTTTTTGAAATTCCTTAGGGGTAGTTATAGAAATAGTCTATCCCATGACAAAGTTACCCACAAAAAATTTGAGGCCTCAATTCAGTCATCTTTAGCCCTATCTAGCGGCCTGAAAATTGAAAAATGGGCCAAAAATGGCTGTTTTTTAAAAACCTTCAACAACATTTAAAAAAAATTTTTTTGGAAACGGGTATATGTAAAAATGCTAAGATAGAGCTGAAAAAACTTTAACAAAAGTTTTAAAGCGGTTGAACAAGGTTTTCAGCTCCATCAAAGCTCTCAAACAATGGCATTTTTAAAAAAATATTCGCTATTCAGCGGTAGGCCTACACTGCAGGCTAATGCTTACTCGAAAATTCTTCGCTGACAATAACTTCGTTATAGTGCAATTGTGGGGTCATTCTTCCTATACTTTGTCGAAAAAGGATCCTTTCGGGCAATTGTGTGGATACGGCATAGGTAATTAGCAAGTATAGTTTGCAGGATAGTGCAGTAATATGAACTGCTGATCAGTCAAGTGCAGTCTAGCTTTGGTCAATTAAAACTTTATGCGCCGCCTAATATTAGAAATTTTTTTAGCAGATGAGATTTGTTTAGCATTATAGTTTTAATATGCACCAGTATACATTAGCTATCAGCGGTTTTTAGTTGAAAAGGCAACGCTTAGTCGCAATTCAAACTGAGATCCTTTTTAAATCAAAGCCACTCACATAGGGCCATGCTATATTAAATTTTATGAGCTAACTTGGGAGTATTTAACCCTTAAAAGGTCACGTGGAGTCAAATATGACCCCAGGTTTGTTGTGTTTGTTGTCAGTTTTCTATTTAACCTCATGGAAGCACCAGAATTCTTGACTTTGTCACGATTATAGCATGATATTTGGAAATGATGCTTTTTGTTATCAGAAACAGTTATTTATCTTTTGTTTTTTGTGTTATATTCCACTGGGGTCATATATAACTCCACGTGGCCTTTTATGTTACAATATTTTCTTGCTTAAATCAAGCTGTTTTGGTAATTATCATAGATATAGAAATGTAATCGAGTAAAAAATGGCGGGCAGACAACCTCACTTGGACGAAGATGAAGTATATCGGCTACTGTACGACATAGACGAAAATGAAGATTTGAATGATGAAAGCTGGGATCGGTTAGATGACAATGATCAAATAAGTTCGAAAGATGAAGAAGACGTGGTAGAGGAAGATTGTGAAGATGACGTTGATTCTGTTTACGACATAAATGACATGAATGAACCAGATGATAGAGATACGGACAATTCTGCAACCGAAACAAGCACAGATGAAGACGTAGATAGTTATGAAGCTAAAAATCACGTGCACTATATGCCTGCAGCAGTGACCATATGAGCATGACAATCAAATATGATGCTTGCAGAATCCAAGATGCAGAGGGCGAAGAAAGTAAATAACTGCAGATTTGGATTATGTTTTGAACTCTTGAGACAATTTCTTTACCAGTTTTTTTTTCAACACTACTATTGATTATGCTAACGCTGCTTAGTCTTAAATCAGTAATGAAAATGGCGTCATTATGACATCATAAGAGGAAGTGTTTGAAGTCGTGGTGTGTGCTCTGACTTTTGTTTTGTATCCAAACTTGGATTATAATAAAAAATATCAAAATTGCATTCAATCACTGTCCATTATATTATGGGGTCAAATTTAACCCCACATGGTCTTCCAAGTTACAAAATTGAGCTGACCTTTTAAGGGAAAAATGCAGCTGCTTTTGGCAGATCTTGTGCTTTGCGTTAAAGTTATATAACCCAATACTGTAAGTGATGACTCGCAAGGTAACTAGAAAGAGTACTAATTGTGTGATATTTGGACAGCCGAAAGTGCTTTCATCGTCCACATTGCCTAGTTATGAAGATGTAATAAGAGCCTGCCAGTTTGAAAGGATTACTCTGTTGGAAATTTCACGTAAGGAACCAGCTTTTTCTACAATATGTCAATTAGTTGCCACCTCGGTTATAAAAATATGGAACTCTGCTTCAATACCGACTGTGTCGCTAAAGCGTGTCAAAAATATGATCAATAATTATCACCAAAAGTTTAAAAAGTTTTTATACAACTACAAAGCAAGAGCAGACACCCTATTGTATCAAACAAAGTTGAGTGATTTTAGAAGTCAAAGTAAAATGCTTTTCGACATTGCTGCATGTAAGTGCCTAGATTTTTCCGCAAGCAGTTGTGTCAGTGCCAAAAAGTACCCCGAGAAGAGTGCAAATTTTTACTAGATCAGAAGACCAACAAAAAATAATAATTTCTGGTGTAGATCGTCATGAAAGCTTGAGGTTGCGAAAGTTAAATGACCTAAGAAACCGACGAAAACAACTGCAAACAAGAGACCAGCAACATGAACCATCCACTGACCTTGATATGTTACCGCTAGATTATGACTCCGACGCATCGAAATCCAGTAGTGGAGAAACAGATAATACCGATAATGAAGAAGTTTTTAAGCTATTAAGTAAAGGAGGCTCAAGAACGAATCTCTCATCCGTCGCTCAAGTTTGCGACAGAGCTGGTGTTTCTGACAGAACAGCTGCTTTGCTTGCAAGTTCTTTACTTTTTGATATGGGCCAAATCAACAAAAATGATCAGAAATCTATAATTGATCGTTTCAAAAATCGTCGAGAAAGACCAAAAGTACGAAAAGATCTCCAAAATAGTGTTGAGGCTGAACTTAATTGCCCTTTTGCCATCTTTTTTGATGGACGTATTGATAAGACACTGAAAAAAATAAATAAAGGCAACAAGTCTTCAAAAAACATGGTCAGCGAAGAGCACATTTGCATGCTGTGAGAGCCTGGATCATCCTAGGTTGGCCATGTATCACCCAAGACCGGATCATCAAAACACATTTTTGAGGAGATTCTTGAGCTGATAACGTCCGATTCAAATTCGTCATATTTACAAGCAATTGAATTCGATGGAACTAATGTCAATACCGGCACAACAAATGGAGTAATTGTAGGTTTAGAAAGAGCTCTTAAAAGTCCATTGCAATTGATAGTTTGCACTTCACGCAAACGAATTGCCTCTACGTCATTTGATGCAAAAACTTGATGGCAAAACAAACGGACCAGCTGCTTCCAAAGGAAAAATAGGAAAGGCATTGAAAGATTGTGAAAAACTTCCAGTAAATGTACATTTTAATCCTATTCCAACCGAACTTATTACTGTTCATTGCGACGATTTAAGTACCGACCAAAAAGATTTGCTTGCAATACACAGAGCTACATCACAAGGGAGGGTGGATAATCCAGTCTTTGAACGTGACCCAGGAGCTCTTAACCATTATCGGTGGCTTACAACAGCAAACCGAATACTACGATTTTATTTGAGTGAAGCCAACCCTTTTACAAGCTTAATTTTTATTGCTGAATTCATTATGAAAGTATACGCTCCAATGTGGTTCAGAATTAAATGTAACTCATCGGTCGTTAACGGAGCTAAGCATTTGCACGAAACGATTCAAAAGACCCGCTGCATTTCTTCAAAAATCCAAGAAATAGTTTCGCCAATTGTACAAAGAAGCGGATACTTTTCCCAGTCTGAAAATATTTTACTGGTTGTGGTTAAGGATGAAAACATGATTGTTCGCGAACTTGGGTTAAGAAGAGAGTTACGCTCTCGAAAACTTTGCAAAGGACCACTGACCAAACTTAGAGCATTTAAAGTACCAAAAATCAACTTTGATGCTGACATATATTATAAAATGATTGATTGGCAAAACGTTGAAGTGACGCCACCTCCTCTTCTTCATGACTTTACGAATGATGAAATCGACAAAGCAATCGTTGAAGGAAACCCGCTGCTGTTAGGGAGTAAGCTACTCAATATCCCATGTCACACTCAAGCCGTAGAGAAGATGATCAAACTTGTCACAGTAGCATCTCGCAAAGTTTGTGGACAAACAAGCAGAGACGGTTACATTAGAGCTGCCTTGCAGAGTCGAAAAGTAATCCCGACTTTCAACGCAAAAAAATCAATTTCAAGTCTTAAGTATTCAACACTTGTTTATTTGTAGCTAAAACATCTGTGTGCCAAAATTTAGTGACACACTGCAGTTGCGAATTACATTAACTCTTTCTGTGGTATTTTTGTCAGCATAAAAACGAAGAAACAAAGACTAATTTTTTGTGATTCCAGTTTAGTTATAGCATGCAGTAGCTGCGTTTATTTGCTTTTATTGGTGTTTTGTGGAATTCTTGTCTACTTAAAAAAAGAGAAAGTAAAGGCTAATTTCTTGTGATTTAAATTTTGATAACTACTTTTTATGCTTCAGTCTTGGTATAAAACATGATATAAAACAAGTTAGTTTTGATGACGTCATTATTTCGTCATTAATTATCTATTTTGATGCTCACCGTGCAGCTTCAATAACTGGTTTTGATAAATCATCAAAACATGCTAAGTAATGCTAAAAAATCGACAAAATTAAGTTTGCTTGAAGGCTGCTGCAGGGAAAGACCTCTGTTCTGGAAAATCATACGTATATCTCTAATGATTGTCACTATCTCAAAAATCATGATTTGAATTGCTAAATATAAAATGTCATAAATTTAAGTGCTTAGGCATAGCTTTCATTCAGGAAACTTCTGATGTATTTTGTCCTAAGTTACTGCATAGAAACGCATGTATTTGTCGCTTATGCTAATTAAATGGTAAATATTTTAGAAAATATGCGATGTTTTGTGAGCTTTGATGGTGCTGAAAACTTTGTTTGACAGCTTTAAAACTTTTGTTAAAGTTTTTTCAACTCTATTTTGGCATTTTTACACCTACCAGTTTCAAAAAAAATTATTTTAAAATCTTGTTGAAGGTTTTCGAAAAAGAGCACTTTTTGGCTCATTTTTCAATTTTTAGGCCGCTTGTTTGGGCTAAAGAAGACCGAGTTGAGGCCTCAAATTTTTTGTGGGTAAGTTTGTCATAGGATAGAGTATTTTCATAACTACCCCTAAGAAATTTGAAAAAAAAAAGGTCAAAAACGCACCCTAATGCACATTACTGAACAGAATTCAGTATTAAATTTTGTGTGAAAGCCATCGCATAGTTTTAGAGTAGGGGTCGGCAACCTGCGGCCCGCGGGCCAAATTCGGCCCGCCGACCCATTTTATCCGGCCCGCGGCCTGTTTTCGAAGTTGTGTATTTATCCGGCCCGCGATCTCTTTACTTAATCATGACAATTAGCGTAGCAAACAGACGTTTAGCGATCACTATTTAATTGAGCTGAAACTACGCTTCTATAAACAGTTGCATGACGTAATAGATTTGACTGGAAGCATTTCCGTGTTTTATTCTGTTAAAGACCGCTGGAAAAAGAAAAATAATTTTAGTCGTTCATCAAGCACTTAGCAGTTCGCATCTTGACCTATGAAAACACGGAGAGCGAGTGTTTTTGCAGGAATTGCAGTTACATGCTTTCTAATCAGTGGCGTCGCTAATGGGGGGCGGCTCGCCCCGGGTGTCACCATTTTGGGGTGACACGATTTTATGATAACAATCGAACAAAAAAGAAAACAAGACTATGCTTAACATAAAGTTTAACACACTGGAATGGACTAAAAATAATTAAAAGCATCTTTTGAAACGGTTATTTAGAATTGGGCGCTAATTTGTCAAAAATTTAAATTGCAAATCAGTAAAACTTTAAAAAATCGCTAACACTAAGCAATCAAATTTGATCGCTTGTTGAAACATGCTGAATATAGGTTTCATAAAAAAAAAGCTCAGGAACAAGGGGGAGAGTGGCTATTCAGTATTAGTTACTTAGCAATCACTTCGGCTCAAGTTTCGCTTCATTCGCCTTTCCCCCACCAATTGTTCTCTCTATCAAGTATAGACAAAACGGTTTACTTCTCGTGAGTTTGATTGAACTATAAGATTTTATGGTTTCGGTACCACCTTGTAAACAAGAGAACTGAAATTTTACCATTAGCCACCTTCCTGATAGCCATTGCCAATTTTTGCAACCTGTTTAATCATGTTTTTGCACAGCTAATATTTATGCCACATTTCAAAAGCATTAATTTTTATTAAAATAGGCCTAAAACTAAGCCATTTTTGCAAAAAAAATGCAAAATTTTTAGACCCCCGAAATAGTCTTCCCATTGCAGATTGTTGGCTACGATCGAGCCTGAATCTAATCATTTTTTTGCACTGCTAATTTCTACGCCGATAGAGTTCTCCCTGATGGCAGTTTAAAGAGCATTAATTTTTATCAAAATAAGCCTAAAAGTAACTTATTTTTGAAAGAAAAAAAAATGTTTGAGTGCTTGGGGCTCTGCCCTCAGACCCCCGAACACAGCCCTCCCCCCACTGCAGTTTTCTGGTTATGCACCTGATACTAGACGTGTGCTGCTCATACTTCTGACTTTTGCAATCTTTAAATGAGAAGTTATTGAGCTAGCCAAATAACAAACGCTATCTACAGCATTGAAGTAGTACCGCAATTTTTCAAATATTACCTTTGGCCTCCTACTATATATTATGAAGGGTGACACCACAAAACTCCGCCCCAGGTGTCACCATTCCTAGCGACGCCACTGTTTCTAATGTATTTGTTTGCCGCTGAGCAGTTTGCTTTAATAATAACTGAATTTCTGTTTTGTTTTCAGTTAATAGCTAGAAAACAGTTTTGTGTATTTTTTTGTCCAGAATAAGTGGAAACCTTATTTATGGCCCGCGGCCAATTATTAAGCTTGATTTTGGCCCGGCAGCATCAAAAGGTTGCTGACCCCTGTTTTAGAGCAATATCTTGTAACCCCAAAATGCTAACACCATTTGACTTTACTAAATATTGGTTTTGATTATACCCAATAAATTTGCGTATATTTACTGCTAGGTTTCAGCCACTTTGAAGTAATAAACCCAAATAATGACAGTTTTTTGGGCCCATCCTCCCAAAGTATTCAACCTACCGGAATGCCTTCCTTTGCCCTTCTTACTCTAAGCCAGTAGCGTAGCCAGGAGGGGGGGCGGGGGCTCGAGCCCCCCATTGGCCTGTGAAGTATGCAAAATCGCATGTTTTTAGTGCTTTTGATGCCGATTTTTGGTGAAAAAATGAAAACAGCCCCCCAAAGGAAATTGGGTGCCGAAGATGTGAAGTACATGTCGTGATTCGGCCTGAAAAAGCGTATGAATTTCCGATTTTGGCCGAAAAATTCGTTTCAATTTCGGTGAAGACCTTTTATTTTTTTTGGGGGGCTGAAAAAACGTTTGAATTTCCGATTTTGGCCAAAAAATCCGTCTCAATTTCGGTGAAGACCTTTTTTTTTTTTCTGGAGATCACCTGTTTTTTTGCTGAAAAAGCGTTTGAATTTACGAGTTTTCCGAGAAATTCCATCTCACTTTTCGGACAAACAGTGTGATTATGATTCAAGAACAATGAAAATTCGGGTCAAGATCGTTTGCAGTTTTCTCACTCTTTCAAAAAAGCCCCCTCTTTTTCAAATCCTGGCTACGCGCCTGCTCTAAGCCTATAATTTTTCATAATGTAATTCTATCAAATGAAATTTGTTTGTACCAAAGAAAATTCTTATTTAGTATAATATTTATAATTTCTACGAAATGAGTTTTCGGGAAACTTTAATTTCAGCCAAATGTCTGGCAAATGTCAATGTTGCAAAATAAGTTTTCAGAGAAATGTAGTTTCCACCAAATATAAATTTTGGCAAGCCTAGTTTCTGCCTAATACGCTTTCGGAAAAATGTAGTTTCTAGAAAATAAATTTTATGAGAAATTTAATTTCTGGCAAGTGTACGGGATATGTACTTTCAGGAAAATGTAGTTTCGCCCAAGCTTGTTTTGTGAAAATGGAATTTCTGAGATGTGTTTTTCGGGGAGGTGTATATAAAATGTCTAAGCTATGTTTTTACTTGAACTAAATTTAGAACTAAACTAAATTTCCATACAAGTGTCTTGATTGGACCTGGTAGGTTTAATGCGGCGCTATAATGGTGATAATAGAAGATGCTGGTATGTTGTTTGTAACCTGTCATTCAGCTGTTGTACAATCAGGTATTTACAAGCTGAGACTGCGATAATCACTGACATTGTTAGCTGCCTAATGCAGGGCAACGCATGATCGCACGGGCAAACAATTTGGATAAGGCGAAGTGTTATGAAAAGGGCACTCCACTTAAATTGCACAGCCACTTTTTTCTGAATCCACCTCGCGTGCGTATTTGGGTAAATTGACATGCATGAAAAATGTGCATACGTTTTGCGTACGTAAAAAAGCATTCAAAAAAAGAAAATGATCCTCTACCAATCTTTAGCTGCAATGCTACAGTTCATCCATTTTAGAGCAATTGGAGAATTCGGAGATGATGTATACTTTTATCATGTTTATCGGCGAGATCAAATCACTACCAGTGCACTCAACGATAATTCCTGGAAGTATAACTTTAAACTATTTGGTCGAACAAAATCATCACCAAATGCGATCAAGTTAAACAATTATATTACTGATGACGGCGGAAATTGGAAAAGTTACGTGTTTCTGGCGGGAAAACCGGATCCATTAACGTTTATACCAAGAACAAATCTTAATCAACACAGCTTTTACATTCCAGGTTTGGGCAAATTTAAGAAAATACAAATAAAAATGTAAAATTTGCTTAATTGTATAGTTTTGCTATAATATTTTTCAATAATTTTGCAAATAAGCTGTGTATTATGTTTCAGAAAATTTATGATCAAATTATGTTTTATGCAGCTGACATTGAAGATAACTGTATTTGTATTTAATATCTAGAAAAAGAAAAAAAACTTGAAAAAGGATTGACCACAGTAGAAAACTTTTTTGAAATCGAATACCGGCAGCAGGGTTTATTTTGTTTTAGGGTCATTTCAATGATTTTACGCCATTTCACCGAGATGACAGCTCATCCTCTCAGAGTTTTCATATTGTAGCTTAGTTTCTTACGTGCAGTCTTTTCGGAGCGAAACAAAATAAATGTGATGTAGCTGTATACCAGGCACTTCAAATATATCAAATTCTGAAATTCTGCTGGTGTTGTAAGCTAGTTTTGAGAAATCACTCAGGTGCTACTCAGAAGACTAACTTTATTGTGACGTTTCGCTGGTTAGAATCAACTAGTTACTAGCTTCATTAGAGCATTTCTATCTGCAGTGACAGCTAATCACCATCAACCACTGATAACAAACAAAAAAAAAAAAAAAAAAAGAACAGAAAAACGGTCCCACACATTACTGTCGCAAAATAAGTTATTCGCCGATACAATTGGCAACCCTACATTTTGCAATTTTGTGACATCACGAAAGACTGATTTTGTAAATTTTCTTGCAGACTTTAGGCTTTTGCCTATTACAACAGTCCTATACCAACACCATCCCTACCTACCACTACCAGTTCGATTCTTGCCAACTCTTTTTCTCTACAGTAAGCTAAGTTTTGCAAGTTACAAGCAATTAAATAACAGAACATACTGTATACTGTAGGCTAACCTTAGACCGGCAATTAGAAACTACGCAATAATACAGTCATTGGTGGAGTCAAGGAACCAACGTTCGAGGCCAAGGACTCAAAACAAAACCGGAGGCCAAGACCAAAGCCAACGACCGACTTTTCGAGGACAAACCTTGTCGGGGTCAAGGTCTGAAATGGTTGAGGCCAAAGCTAAGGATCAAGAAGACAATTTTTGTAGATTACGGTCGATAAATTTCTATAATTTTTAAGGACGAAAGACTGTGCATTTTGTTAATTTCTTAGTGATAATTCGAAAATAATATTTTCTAAAAATAATAAATGTCTGTTTGAAGTTCTAAGCGTTAGAATCAACGTTGATTACGTTTGTGGTAATTAAACAATTAAGGTCGTAATTAATGCACGGGAATAGCTAAATTCCAAACCCGGAAATGGTCAATTTCAAGGTTTTAAAGTTCATCGGTTAGGGTCCTGGTGCAAACGTCTACTAATTAGGCTGTCTAGCAAACTTTGGGTGATAAAAATATTCAAGAACAAAGTATGACCTTTTAGTGAATTTGGGGTTGCTAAATTCGAATATAAACTCCGTTTTTTGAGATCAGGTTAGCATTTTTCAGAGAACGAATTTGCTATTTTTTACAGTTTTAACCCACTTGCATGGTTTTCCACAGCAAATGTACCACATAGCCGAAGTTGCTGCAATTATATTGCTAAATTTGACAGGATGGATTATCAATATAAAAGCTACTACAAGCAAGAAATAAATTAACCTCATAAAAGTAGATAACGTGAGGTAAATAATCTTGGTTGGCCCTTGACTGATAAGTAAAAACTTACTAGTTTCATGCGGGTACTGATTTTATTTTTTATTTCAAGTAAAGGTAAACTGTAAACGTTCTTACTATTTATTTTGTATAAAAACTTCAGAATCTGGATAGTTTGTGTGAGGCAGGGGAGAAACGGGGATAGGACAGCACTGAGAACAAAGTCTGCCAAAGAACACCAAAGAAAACTTACTACAATATCTGTTCATTTGTAGGACATGTTTCATTAGTGTTCAATTCCTGATTTCACTAAAGCATATAGAATTTTAAGCGTGTTAAAAATATAGCTTAAACACTGTTTTTTATCACGTTTTTTTAATTTTCAAAAGACTAGTGGCAAATCTGATGGCACTGTTTTGATTGCCATAGATCCTCTTTAATTAAAAAACATTTTAAATCCTCAAAAATAGTTATATAAATTAATTTAGCTCCCCATAAATCAGTTACAACATTATTGGAGATTGTTTACTGTTGAGCGCCTCAAAACCTAGCAAAATCATTTCGAATAAGCCTCATTTGTAACTACTGAATAATGCACTCGACTTTAGTAGAATCTTCGCAACACCTTTTACCCTAACATATTGTATATAGTTGAAGTTTTACTGTAAGGATCGCTCTTCCAGCAGGCTATGAGCAGTAACAAGGTAACGAACAACCTAATTTGTAACCGCCAATGCTTTATTCAGAACAGAATAGTGAAACCAGCAGATTGTAAAAGCAACCCAATGGGTATCTACTCCTCTTTAGGAAGTGTTTTCTCTGTGGTGGTAAAGTGCCAACTCTTTGAGTGGAATGGAAATAAATGCCTTGCTTTTATCTCCAGGGTTCTTCAACGAAACAGAGTGCCGTGCATAAAAATATTTACAAGACAGTTTTTATCTAGCCAATCTTGTCTCCAGCTACTAAAAAAATCTGACTTAAATGTTAAATGATAATGCAAATAAGAATAATTAGAATCTATCAAATTACTGTTCCAGCCTGATAAGTGATAAAATTTAGATTTGAAACAAAGCATCAAAATGCACAGATTTGGCATGCGAGGGATTTGAACTACTAAGCATCATGGATGTGGAAGCAGTCAAATTTTTAATTCTTCCGCTTCCAGCTCCTCTTGAAGTTTTATGCTTCCAAGTTCGCTTCCGCTTCCAATCTTTTTCATTAAAGTGCTTCCGCTTCCACAAAAATTTAACCGCTTTCACTGCTTCCGCTTCCACATCCCTGTTCAGTATGAAACAGCTAATTGCATGTAGTTTAAAAAAAAGCAGGCAAGTTTACTTTGTAAGCTATTTTATTTGACTTGTGTTGTCGACAGGGCATGGCCTACACTCTAAACAAATTAAACACCAAATTTAAACACGTTTAGTGTGCCTTTTTCTCCACATGTATTTTTCTAAACATGTTTAAATAGCGAGTTTATGCGTTTAAATTTTTCATGTTTAAACCGGACAATGCCTATTAAACACGTTTAGAGTGCTTTTTTTTAAACACGTCTTTTCTTTAACATGTTTAATTGCGCAAATTAAATGTTTAAATAACTGGCGTCATTATTTTATCTGCATTCGAATCAGGGTGATCACTAACACCAAGTTTTTGCTTGAAGTTCATCACGTTAAAGTTGCATTCACACAAAGTTGTTCTTAACCATAACGATGGAAAGAAGTTTGACAGAAAAAAATGTTTTAGGCCGGCTCCCTTTCCTTAAAATATTATTCTGCCGAGGGAATCCAGCCAGGAGATACATTTTGTCAAACTTTTTTTTATCATGCTTTAAATCATCTCGGTGTAAATGCAACCTTAACGTGGACAACTTGAAGCAAAAATTTGGTGCTAGTGATCACGCTTAATCAAATGCAGATAAAACAACGACACCAGTATAATTTCAACCATTACACATGGTATTACATAACGTTGAAAATAACCAATTCAATGGAAAATCGCAGCATCTCCAGTTCTCCACACTAAAAACCTTACTGGGTAAAGGAAGCTTGATTACCATAGTAATCTCTTCAATCATTCAATTGGTTTGTTATGCATGATTGATCAATCGTTGAGTGTTGAGTGCTGTTAATTGCACTAAAATCTTCTGTTCATTGTATTGTATTTCATCTATCAAAATCGATACTTATCACAAATACAGCAGGTCATTTTTATTCATGTTAAGGTTACCTTCACATGGTGAAACAGCACCATTCGCAAAAGCGCTTAACACAGCGTGATGGCTCTTCTACTGGTACCACCCAATGCAATTCACACTGTAGGGTGATGCAGGCGCCTAGACCTCCAATTTAGCCGGAGCTTTTTTGTTGGAGGTGAGGTTTGGGCTAACTATATTTTTGTCAAATTTATTTAAAAATTTGAGTTAAGTTTAGGGGTGGCTGCAGACCCCCGAAAGTTCATTCGGGGTCAAGTTTTAAGAAAATTTTTATAAAACAAGAATGCCTTGATCGAGAAAGCTGATTTTGCACTAAAATTAAGCGGAATAGCCATGTTTCTATCTGTCATACGAGAACATTTTGTTTTATCTTCATATATTTTTTGAGTTATTCGGAAAAACATGATTTTTACCATTACATAAAATTTTGTCTGCGATAGCCATGAAAAGACTTGTCTAAACTTGCTTCAGCAACATGTCATCTTCTTCTATGCATTGTCCAACAGAAATTTTTAGCGCTTATTAACTTTGTAACGATTAAGATAAGCTAATTTTAACTGACTCCGGATGAACTTTTTGGGGCTGCTGCCATCCCTAAACTTAGTTCAAACTTTTCAAACTTGACTGTAGTTTTTAGCCCAAACCTTTAAAAAACAATCTGGCATTATACGCCCATTTTTTAAAATCAAGAGGCGCCAGCATCGCCCTAATTTATATACCATTGCACCAAATAACAGCGATGCTAGCATTCACCAATGACAAAAAAGGAAACGATTATCCTTCATAACAAGTAATGACTTCCTTGCTGAAACTACAAATAACATTACACTTGCAAAAGTCTGAATGCTAATGCTGCGTATATCGATTCTTAACTTGATTGTTGCATAAAAAGAAACGAAAATAAATATAAAACGAAGTATGCCGAACACACAAATAGCAAAACTTGCTTCAGATCAGAGAACACAAACCAAACTCTACTACAATAACATTGTCAATGTCAATGTCAATGGTGGCCACAGGAAAGGTGCAAATTGAACGGGGACTATCCATTGTATAGACTTGTACAGGCACACAACCCGAATTTTGTTAACGTGGGCTGGAAACAAACTCCAAAATATTCGCTTCAAATATACTCGTTAAGGAAACGCGTTAAACAAACCAATTCGTCTCAAAGGTAGCAAAAGCAGCGGGGATCTGAGTGCAGAGTATAGGGTTGTACAAAATAGAATTTTCAACCCTTGACATTCGAATCTCTCTAGAAAGGAGTATCTTTGACCCTTGACATTCGAATCTCTCTAGAAAGGAGTATCAAAGAAGCATTTTTAGCGGGTAATTGGATTCGGAAATAAAACAGCAATATTTCAATGAGCTTTGTTTGTAATGTTACAACTATAAGTGCTAAATGCGTTTTCCAAAAGCAGCACAGCACATGGTAATTGTTATTTCGCTCTCACACGTAATTGTTTCCAAATTGATGTAGAGGGTGTGGTAATATGAAGAGGTTGTGATTAGAGAAGTGTGAGGGGCCAGGGGTGCAATTAAAGGGGGTGAAGTACCCAGCCAATTCCGGTATAGTTTACAATAGCTAAAATCGAAATATAATTTTGGAATTTTTTCTTCTCAATTTGGGGCTGCGGTTAAAAAGATATTCAACAAACACAAAGAGATACCCTCCTTAAAAACTTTTTCGGAACCCTAAATCGGTTTTCTCAGCCTGAACTTCCTGGGAAAAGGACTAAATAATATTTATTCTTCCAGTATAACATCACATGACCTATATCCAATTTCAGTAAAACCCTCGTTTTGTTTGGAAATCTAGGCCGAGAGAAAAAAATTAAGAGTTTCCAAAAACTTTTTACGGGGGATATCTTTTATATTTGTTGAATATCATTGTAACCGCAGCCCCAAAACGAGAAAGAGTATCAAAAATTATATTTCAATTTTAACTATTGTAAATTATTGGAATTGGCTGGATGCTTCACCCCCTTTAACAAGATGGGGGATTAGAGATGTGCAGGGACGTGGTAGTATAATGGGGTGTTGCTTAGAGAGATAGAGGAATGATTGTTATAGAAGATAACGAAGTGATGAGGGGTGTGTAATGTGAAGTACAAAAAAGACACCACCATGAGGCCACAATTGCTTATTAATCATGCAGCAAAGTCGTTTCAAGAAAATGTCTACATTCGACACAAATAGTTAAGCATCCGCCGCTTTCATGAAGTTCTTTTCAAATACTTTGTACTTGGAATTCTTGTAGCATTCGTGATTGTCGTTCAAAAGGTAATCTTGTAAAAAATGGAGTACCTCAAAACATTGAGGATAGCTTAAGTCCCATGCGTAATAACAAGCAAATAGATCCAAAATGTAGTTCAAGAATCCTTCCTCGGCTTTGTCATTCTGCAGCTCAACGCTGCACCCCCCAGCAACCACCCAAGCCTGGGTGTCATTAGCTTGATTTATAGAAACAATTAATCTGGGAGCTTCCGTTTTAGGTGAATCTAAATTCACCGCAACGGCCTGAAAAAAAAAGAACAAATCAAATTCGCATAAATAATAATTCTATTGTGCAATCAGCCTTACATTATACTTCTACCACCGTATTTCCATATTAGGTTAACATCATAATATTGCTCATATATAGGAGATTTCAACGTCACGTGCAGTTTCACAACATTCTCTACAAACTCTGCCTACTGCAGTTACTGTATTCAAGATGTTGCAGAGCTGAATATTGTAGCTGTCAAAACTATTTAAGAAAATTTACTACAGAACTTTCAACTTTTGCTATTATATACTGCATTTAGTTAAGTAACCCAAAAAAGCTATCCAGAAAAGACAAACATCCATCTATAACGTTACATGCGATTAAAACAACCTATTGCAACTTTAACTCTTACATCAACAACAGTAATCAGCTTCAGTGTTACTCCTTTTGTCTGCTTTGCACGTAGGCTTTTTCCCAAAAAAGTCAATATCTCAAGTTCAGTCTTGTCTTGAACCTGCATTGTTATACACAGTTAAGAAGTTGCAGATAAATATATTATATACGTTCAAAAAATGAAACGATACAGCAAAGAGGAACTGATTCGCATCGACTTGAAACTTTGAGCTTTTGCTGTTCCCCAGATACACTTGCGTTTTTGTTTTTTTTCTTTGGCAACTTTCTAATTTTAAACGCTAAGTAATTGCAATGTCAGTGCTAACAATGTTCATCGCTTAATTTTGCACTATATTATCACAATAGTTGTTTCACTCTTTTAGATTGGATCCTCTAAATTAGTTTACGTTCTTGGCAACTTGATTACGTTATACTTATCATTTTATGAACATCTTATGACGTCACAAAATAATGGCATTTTTTTAAAAGAGTTTTGTCACTTTAGTATGGAATTTTACATTTTTAAGTATATAACTTCTACTTCAACTGAAATGAAAATAACGGCTTACCTTATCCCTACCCAACTTTTTCAAAGTTTTTATAATTTTTTCATAATTTTCTTTGCACGTTTTGGAGTCAAATGTAAGTTGACGATGAAATTCTTGTCGAATCTAAAAAAGGTAAATATATGATTATGAGAGAAGCACTGGTCTTTATAAAGTACAGATAGGCAAAAAAAATAGGACATCCAAAAAGGACTCGGAAAGACAGATGCAGGAGGAAGTCACAATGATTAGTTCAAAAAAATGTTCCTAAACACACAAATCTTATTAAACTATAAGTGGCGTAAAAGTATTTGGGAATCTGAAATACAGTGAGGCAGATCCTGCTACACAGGATGAAAGATCATAGAAAGCCATTATCATAATATGATAAAACAATTATACAGCATCTTGTAACAAAATTTCTATTCCGTAAACTTACTTATGCTGTCTTACAAATTTTTAGAAACCTTAATTGACATAATTTAAATAATCCAAAATACAAAATTAACGTCAAACTCTCCATTATTGAATTAATTTAAATAATCCAAAAATATTTTCATTGAATTTACAAATTCTTACATAATGTATCTTCTGTAGTAAAGGAAACTTTTCAATAATTGCGCTGACATTTCCTCCCAATCTTTTAATTTCCATCTGCCGGTTTTGTGCTGTACTTGAAAACGCTTTTTCAAGCAAGAAATGATCAACGTCATGCCATGCTTTGGCAAGTTCATCCTCTAATACTTTTTCGGCTCGTTCAACGCTCCAGTCTTCCTCTATACACAAACAAGTGTGGCCTTACAATTCCTTTTCACTATACTTCTTTCACTTTTGCATAAATACTTTGCAGTTGTTAACTGCACAGCACTTTGAAGTCTAATTGTGTTTTTCACTATATTTTTTAGGTTTTGAAAGGAGGCTAGTAGCTATAGATAAGCATACGGCTGTGCCAGTAAAACAGGTCACGCATGGGTTCGAAACCATTGGAATCAACTGCTAACTATAAAACCTTGCTCCTGAGGTTATGACACCCAGTAACCCTATGGAAGCACAGAATCACACGTGATTATGTTGATTTGGAAAGTTGAAGTGCATATTTATCCTCCTGTCACGAACCACGTCGGATGCTAACTATTCAAAGATTCGCACATTTTTCGTTGCATTGATTAACTACCGTATTTTACGGACCATAAGGCGTGCTTTATATCCGTTTTTTTTCTCAAAAATTGATCGTGCTCCTTATAAGCCGGTGCACCCAATGTATGGATCAGGTAGTGCTTTATACTTTATTGTCCACACTAAAAACCAGTACCGGTACTATTGTTATGTGAACAAACTGCCGTCTTACGCAATAAACTACAGTAAAAGCAACTAGCAACTGCAATATTCACTAGGCTCATTTTTTCTTTTGCTAATTGCACTATTGTGACTTTATACGGTAACCTGATATTCTTCAAAAAACCATTGGGTCTTATAATTCGGTGCGCCTTATGTATGAAAAAAAAAACACAAACCAATTTATTGACACTGCGCCTTATGGTCCGTAAAATGCAGTACTTCGAAGGAATCCGCACCTGCTTAGGAGCTTCCAATGATCGAATATTCCTGTGCATTTCTTCGAATTCTTGTCCACCGAATTTGCTGCTGGCTCGAAGCCACCAAGCAGAGATAATCATCGTAAAGTATCTTATCCAAGGACTCAACAACGTGACCAGTGTGAGGGTTGAACTCAAATTATGCGATCACGGAGGTCCAAAAACGACGCCTTTGCCCTCTCCATTGCACATACACCAAAAGCGGTGAAGCATCCAGCCAATTCAGCAATTTCGGCAGTCCGGTACCTTGATCATATACCAATGTACCTTTTCAAGCATTAAGAATATCAATATGCTTTTGAAAGTAACTTATTAGCTCAAAATCAAATGTAAGCAATTCAGCATGCCACCAATTCAATGCAAAATTAAAAAAAGGACATACCGATTGCCATGTTAGAAAACATGGTAATCTTGGATCTTTTGCCGGCGATACTTTCTCCAATATGTTTTCGTTTCCATCGTAAGTTCCGAAGCTTTTCAGAAAGCTTGCGTGAAAAAAAAAGCCTAAATAACATAAAAATTGTGACAGCAAGATGCAGACAATATAAAAGCCAGGTATAGTGACTATTTCACCGGAAATTTTCAACTTAAAGAGAATAAAATGAAAACGAGAAATATTCATCCACGCTTTTTTCATTTGCTATTTTAAGGGTTAAGATTACGATTTGAGTTAGGGTTTGGGTTAGGGATAGGTTTGGCATTAGTTTTAACGTTACAATTTGAGTTTAGGTTAGATTTGGGTTAGAATTAATAAAAAACTAGATAAAAATTTTCGGTGAAATAAAGCCTTCCTAAAAGTCACACAGTAAGTGTGCTGTCTAAGCAAACAAGGGCCTCAAAAACTAAATAACTAAAAAATATTATCACACTGAAATGCATATCTTACATTCACTCTCTGGCAAACATCTAAAAAATTCGAATTCATCTGTACATACCCATGCCTTTTCTTTACTGTGAGACGAAGAAAAATCAAGACTAGGGTACTTTTGGACCATTGCTCGGCCAAATTCTTGATACTCTAACTTTGTTGTCATATCTCCATTGGATAAAATGTGCTGAGCAGTTTCTTCCACTATCAAATTTAAGTCTCGCTTTGTTAGATGTTCATTTTTCAAGGATGACTTGACCAATTCACTAAATGCTGGAAGATACTCATCTTCATCAACAGCCAAAGTAGAAGCAGAGCTACTACAGCTTTGGGCTTCACTTCTGTTCATCAAATAATCACTCGTATTCAGATTTACTACTGCGTCTGAACTGCTGCATGACTAGAAAAACACAATCAGGAGTGAACTGTTACAATACTGTGCAATGTGCATTAGGTTGATAAAGCAATTGGAAACATTATTACAATAATCAAAAATAAGGTTGCCACTCAAAAAAAATTTTGTGATCAAAATTGCAAAAATATTATGATTTTTTATTGATGTTTTGCTGATCTGTTTTATGATATTTTCCTTCAATATTATGATATCTTTATGATAAAACATTACTTCTTAACATGCATGAGAAATCGTTCCACTGAAAAACTTGAAAATGAAGTTTGCAGAAGCAAAAACATTTTAAACAATTTCAGCAAGAAATAAGTGGTTATCACAAAAATGCAACAATTTTCCAGAGAAGACATTTCTCTTTTTGGTAATTTAGTGCAGAAAATAGTGGAAATTGAAAGACGTTTTTCATGTTCGATTTTGGGACGCTTCAAAAAGCAGGGTTTTTTTATGATCTTTTGTGATCAATTGAGCATTTTATGATTATTTTTCCAGATTTTTGCAATTTTTTATAATATTTTATGATAAATGGCAGCCCTGAATAATGCAAAATTGGGTCAAGTTAATTGAAACAGAAACTCGCAGCATTAGTCCTACACCTAGCAGTATCGAAACAAACCAGCAAAGTCTCCAAAAGAAAGATAACTTATCAGAATAAAAATCATTTTAAGCTGCTTCAGTTTCACTACGGTATTTAGATCTAAATTTTCAAAACATATTCGAGATTAAATATAAGACACGAGACGAGATATATGATAAGCTCAATAGAGGAAAAAATGGTCAAATTAGCGCAATAAAAAATGCAGAAGTTCATTCAGTCCATAACCATATGGTGTGCATTTTGCAACAATTAAAGCCAATTATCACACTGCAGTTACCTGGGATGATCCTCCATCAGCCCTCTGATCTGAAAAACAGGAAATAACACATATTAAGAAACACTCTTACCACGTAATATAAACTTAAAGGACCTCAAGTTCTTCAGGTACTAGGTGTGATATATACTGACATACGTTCATGTTATCACAAAAAGGCCACGTAGGAAAAACAATACAACTGCAAGATGCTAGAGCTAGACTGTTTTTGTTTTGTACCGGATGTGATACTAAAGCAAGGTTTAGTTATGGTAAAGTCTAGTTTTAGACTATGAAAGTCTCACTAAGGGGAAAAATCAAATTTGTGCAAGTTAGTAAAATGAAATACAGTACTATAGTAACAAAAAGTGATACGATACCTATTACCTACCTAATACTTTCCATGCTTGTATAAGCTTTCGAGCTTGGATCGTTGTAACCATGGGCGTAAGATCAGATTCGATGACAAATTTAAGATCATCTATTTCTTCCACTCCTATATTTTTAAGG
The DNA here is from genome assembly GCA_963965965.1 of Trididemnum nubilum. Taxonomy (NCBI): domain Eukaryota; kingdom Metazoa; phylum Chordata; class Ascidiacea; order Aplousobranchia; family Didemnidae; genus Trididemnum; species Trididemnum nubilum. The sequence continues at coordinate 42,373,848 of OZ014479.1, forward strand.
CTAGTGCAAATTTCTTCAACCGAACTTTGCAAGTTTGGCAAAACTTCTAAAATTGCCTTTTCCATTGCATTTGTAGGGTCACAGAAAACTTTTTCAAAACTGTACTCTTATTACTAAGCTAACGTTATCAACAACTGTATTCTAAGTGAAATAACAACTGATTGTACTGCTTATTAACCATCGCAACAAACACGTATGGATAAGCTTATGCCAGTATTAAGTGCACTGATGAAAACATGCATCACTGTAGACAACTAACACAATACCATATTAGTTGACCATAAAAGGTAACAAAGCTTCGGGAAAGATGTTGATTTTGGATACCAGAGGATTGAAAGTATGAGATACAGGTATTTAAAGTATCATACAAAATCAACTTTTGCGGTTAAAGATTAGGGTTGCCGTTGGGGATTCAAGTTCGGATTACACGTTACAACAATGATGAAATCATTACAAAATTCTTTTATATAAACCTGATTTTGATACAATGATTAACAACACATATTAGCATTCATTTAATGATTGCTACCGGCCAGTTGGTAGAACGGTAACGCATTAGTCTCTGAAGCGAAGGTCTGAGGTTCAAATCTCGGGCCGGTCAAATCAGACACAGTGTTGTCAACGGCTCGCCACCTCTGCAACATTTCTTAGATAGGAGCTGTGTCGCCTCCAGGCGCAATGACGCAGAGATGGGCCCCACAAACTTGTTACACACTTTGGTGTATAACAGCAAGTATAATGAAAGATTTGATTAATGATTGCTAGAGCAACCAATGACAAAAAGTATACATGAAATACTTAGAAGTGGTAGATTATTCTACTAATATCAACCATCCATTTTAGTGTTAAAGGATCAGGGTATAAGTTTGGGGTTGTGACTGGAGCTACATACAATAATGATATAATTATTCAAAAATTGTTTAGCTACAGAAAATTTTACATGACTTTAGCATAATGATCCATCTCTTTTTAAAGCACAAACGTCATGCATAAGTATACCTACGCTTTTCTGCAAAAATGGTGTTAAAATGTCCATTGCTATACCAGCATTGGCTATGTTAATTAGTATTAATAACATAGCCAACATTGTTAAAAACACAACTACTAATTTTCATCATATAAGTTACTCTCAACAGATTTTGTGGACATGGCACAACGCATCAGAGATGAATTGACTATTGGGCAACATAAGAAATGTAAAAAAAAGTTAAATTGGAACATGGATCAGTATACCAGTAACTTTGCAATACCAGAACATGATATTGGCATCATAAGCTAATATTATTCCAATCTAGCTTGTGCAATTTAAATTATATGGTAGTATTAGTTACCGATAAATACAATGAAACGAAAAGCTATTGCAGTACTATTGACTTAAAAAATATTATTACTGTATGTCTGCATAGCTTGTTAAAAGCTTACAGTAGCTCTGTATACTTAAAAGGGCACATTCAAGTTGAGTTTTTCATTCTTGACCAAACTGTTGAGATAAGCCTAAAATGCATTCTCATCAAATTTGAAGTTTCTACGTCATCCCGAGTTCAAGATATTTCAATTTAAAATTAGTTGCTTTCCTCTTACTTAAGTGTTGCCATTTTGTCAGTCTTGTGGCGGAAGATAACGTTGGATAGATAACATTTTGTGGTAGCGCCTTTCAAATCACTGCTTGTGGCCCCCAAGCAAGAAGCGATAATAGGCTACTAGCAACATCTAAGCCTTGAAGTTACCGAGAAATGGATGTGGAGTAAAATCAAAGTTTAACGATTTGTAGAAATTGCGTTAGCAGAAAGTTGATGAGAATGTAATTTAGTATATTGTTTACAGCAAAGCTTTATATTATTGGGTAAAGTAAAGTACAAACAAACATTTGCCCAACAACAGGTCACCACAAATGCTCTTCTATGAAACAACAAGACAAATTGAGTGAATGTGGTTCAAGTAGCCCAACAGTACTGTAGTTATTATTCTTGATAAAACGTCCGTCTATTTAGTTCACAAAATGTTGACCCCCAAACATAATACACAGGCGCTGGGCCTACAATGAGGGAATTTTCCCAAAACGCAATGCAAGTTAAATTGAGTCTCATTTCAGAATTAAAGAAAACTTGCAACTGTGCCTAACAAGGCTAGTGGTCTATTACAACAACTGTATGTGTATAAGGTCTTTTTATAAAGACCAAGCTTTGTCAACATGATGTAGCATTACATACTTTTTTCTTTCACATGTGTGAACTAATTGCGGCCATTTGCAGAATAATTCAGCAAAGGAAACAATAGTGTGAGTAGCTGACGACTCCACATGAAAGGCATTCAGTTTGCTTTCAAAAGAAACAACCGACATATCATTGCAGAAAAATAATTGCAGTGAATCAAACACATATATTTTTTTTATCACAAGTAGAAACGGTAAACCAGTGTTCCTGCAGAAACCATTATTAAGCACTGTTCCAGGTTCATAATCCAAATTGTTAACTCGGATTGAGCTGCACAACATGATGTGATCAGAACTGCTTGCACCAATAGCATGAAGAGCATTCAAGTAATTTAGAACTTCATGATTTTCAGCAATATCTTCAATAATAACATTTTGCATTGGTTGTGGTGTGCTATACGTTTTGTCCTCAAGTACAGAGCCACTCATTGTTTTACTACAAATCCATCTTTGATGAAGCTGTGCAAGGGTTAATGGCAAGTTTTTAAAATTGAACAATCGTTTCTGTTTGAAAAAGGCATGTTTTCCTTCAAATCTCATGCACCAGTGTGTCCTTAATGGTCCAAATAACTTTAATTGTTGAGGAAAATGTATCAAATAGTGCATTTTAGGTGAAAATCACCTATTAGGATAAAGCTTTGAAACTGTATGCAAATACAAGGAAATTAAACATTGCAATTCAACCGCTGTTTCTTCAGAAACCATTGATGATGTGCAAAGAAGCACTATCTGAAGCAAACGAAGAAAGTTTAACCAATGATCATTATCCATTGAGACATAATCACATAGGATAAATGGAAAAGAATGCATTAAAATTAACATGCTAGTTGCTGTTTGGGGAAAAGTACTTTCTGTTGATAAGTGCTTTTTTTCTATCTTTTGTGGCTTATCACGCATATCTCTATCAGCATATTCAAAAAACATTAAACGTCTGTTCAACTCGTCCAAAGAAAATAACTTTTGGCAATATATTAAATGATGTAAAAGATTTTGCAGCTCTGTTTTACAGATTCCTTCAAGCAAAATGTGCATTGGATCATGCAATATACATTTTGTGACATCAAACTCGGGAACATCATGGATAAACGTTTTTGTATTAATCCCCCATTGTTGGGACCAGTGTGCTCTGTCATGAGAATTCATCAAGTTGAGTTGCTCAAGGCGTTGTGTATGTTCTTCATAAGAACGTATAGGACATGCATTATGGTGTAACACTTTGTCCATATTCTCTTTCAAAATATTGCATGTTCTGCAAGGGCTTGTTGCAGCACCCAAACCCTCTTTAAAGCCACCTATACTTTGGGCTGCTGGTGTATCCCCAAATGCGCAAAGCAACTTTCCATAAAAAGTTCTTTTATTACCAGCTACAGTAATTTCTACACCATTTGCTAACTGTTGCATTGAAGAAACAAAGTCTTTGAGCATCTTTCTAGAACCATTGCGCATTTTTATGTCAACAGATTTGCCCAAACAGAGCAACTGAATGGAGGCAAGCTTGCTACGGTGCATGACAGGAATATTTAGCAAAGTCCAGTAGAAAGCCATTATCTTGTGGATTTTACGATGAACTCCAATTGCGTTCACAACTTCAAACTCATCAGTATATAGTCCAATTAGCAATGCATCTGGATGATTTTCTAAAATACTACTAGTGTTCATAAAAGAACCTTCACTAATAAAATTGCTAAAATAATACCCATCTATAAATCTGGTGATAAAACCGATGTAAGTAATTATCGACCGATATCTATACTTTCCCCAATTTCTAAAATTCTTGAAAAACTTATTCATGTCAGAACAATCAATTTTTTTAATAAACACTCAGTCTTGCTGCCCACGCAGTATGGATTCAGGGCTAATCATTCAACATCTCATGCTCTGACTGATGTATTAACTTCATTGTATGATAATATTAATGATGAAAAATACACTGCTCTATTGTTACTTGATCTCAAAAAGGCTTTTGACACAGTTAATCATAAAACTTTATTAACCAAACTAGAACATTATGGAATCCGTGGACCAACACTTGATTTGTTTGCTTCTTTTTTGACAAATAGATTTCAATACGTATCTTTAGAAAATCACCAGTCAAATCTAAAAAAAATTAATTATGGTGTTCCTCAAGGTTCTGTATTGGGACCTCTTCTTTTTAACGTTTACATTAATGATATTAGTACCAGTGTTACTTCCACCCCAAGACTGTTTGCTGATGACACCTGTTTACTTGTAGATGATAAAAATATAAATGATCTTCATAAAAAAATCACGACTGAAATTACTTCACTAAATAGGTGGATGATAGCTAACAAACTAACTCTTAATTTATCAAAATCAAATTTGATATTAATACAACCAAAAGGTAGAGGTCATAGAACTAACTTATCCTTAATTTCGTCTCCATTTGTTTCAAATCTTGCTTCTGTCAGCATGTCAGAATACTTAGGTCTTATCTTTGATAATTCCTTGTCTTTTGAACCTTACATTAACAACTTGGCCCGCAAGCTATCTAAAGCAGTGGGAATCCTTTCGAAAGTTAAAGTGTATTTAAACACATCGGCCTTATGTAATTTGTACTATGCCTTATTTCACTGTCATATTCAATATGGGATAATCACTTGGAGCTCAACGTATAAAACGTATCTTAAGAAATTAGCTACTCTTCAAAACAAAGCAGTAAAAATCGTAGATAATGGAACGTGGAATGATAGAGCAACTCCTTACTATGCAAAACTTAAAATTCTTAAATCACAAGACTTAGTTAAACTAGAAACTGCAGCATTTGTTTACAACTATAAATCGGGACAACTTCCACCTACTTTTCAAAATTATTTTACAGCTCTTACTAATATTCATGTTAAACCTACCAGAGCTACCTCCTCACATAACTTTTTTGTACCTTTTTTTAAAACTCTGAAACTTCAAAGATCTATTAAATATCTAGGACCAAAAATATGGAATTCGCTTGACCTTGAAATTAAAAATTCTAAATCTCTAAAAACATTTAAATCTAGACTGAAATACTCATTGCTAGAAAGTTACCACAATTAAATTGGAATGACTATAAAATTTGTGTTCTATCTGTCCATAAAAGACCTATAGAATTTGACTTGATAGTGTTTAACTTCTTGCTCTGTATACAACAAGATGTACGTGTTTGTAAATCATTCTAATTGACTTAAACTGTGTGTATTATGGTGCATTGTAATTGCACCATTTACTAATGTAAATAGAACCATTTTTTTGTTTGTTTGTAAGTAAAAATTGTATTGTTTTCTCTTTATGTCCTAATTTTTCTGGTGTTATGCAACCTCGTTCTAATGTAAATATATGTATGAAACCTCGATCTGGGTTAGCATTAAATGCAAACTTTGTTTGGCCAAGATTTTCTAATTTCCTTCTCGTAACTTTGTAATTTTATCCATAAGGGTAGAAGTAGACTTGAAGACTACATTGGTCACTTCGCTTCTTCCCTATTGCCAGTAAATATTATCGTCAACATGCTTTGCTTTTGCTTTAATTGTGAATTTAAACTTCGCTGGCTTTGAAATAAATTACTACTACTACTACTACTACTAATATCTTTCATTACGGATAAATCATTATTTGGGTTGCTTTGCAACATGGCATAAATCTGTGGAACATTTAAAAGTGACGTGAGTTGTTGCAAAAAAGGAACATAATATGCTCGAACTGGTTTAACAATACGTCGAAAACTCTTTTTAACTCTTGAGTGAAACACTTGATGTCCTAATATGACACTTTTAGGCTTCACTAAACCAAACATTTTTTCCATATAAGCATTTGCATCTCTAACATTTGCAAAGTTTTTAAACACAGATGTTAGAATTTCTTTCAGCTGGCCAACAGTTAACATATTGCTATCTGAGCAGGTGTTTTTTATATGATGGAATTTGGATTCAAACAGTTGTCGAGTTAATTCAATAACACCATTTACTGCACTTTGACTTAATTGATGCTCAGTCATAAGCTTCAACAAAAATACTGCCTCATTGAAATCTTGTTTAGGCCTACTATCTTGTGATGGACTTTCAAGATTATTTCTTTCAGAACTAGTAGAAGCAATACAATCATGGGAGTCTTGATCTTCCATAACAGAATCCTGCAGGTTATCCTGCTCTAAGGTAAGCACAGGCTCTTTAGAATGCTTACGGCTATAATGTAATTGAAAAAGTTTGTAAGATCTGAAGTATTTTTGACATGATGCCACATTGCATTTAATGCTATGTATTGCATTTTTGTGACGACGAATGAGATGCTCTTGCAGAGAAAACTCACTTCTTGTCTGGAAATAGCAATGCTTGCATTTCAACTCTAAACTCATGAAAATTCAGTTATCAGTAACAGTGCTACACAGTACAGCTTTCATCCAGCATCAGTAAAGTTGATAACAGGCAATTCTTGAGCTGTTACCCGTAACCGTTGACTGGCTGGAGCATAAATCTAGCCCAATACACACAGTGTACAACTGATTTATACTTAGATACCAATATGATTAATTACTACTGATTTGCACGGTAGCCTACTACTGCCAGAGATGGAAAGCGCAAGTCATAACAGGTGCAAATCTAATCTAACCCAAACTCTATTTTAAACCTTATGGGTAAGAGTCTATTTTGCCACTAAGGTGAAAATAGTTTTTTTCACTATTTTGTCCCTAATACTAATAGTTTTTGATTGGCTAGCAAATTTATGTTTAAAGGCAAAATAGACACTTTCTAAAATTTTCTTCAACTTTTTATCTGCACTAAGAAAGACTTGTTTGAGAATACATAGAGATATGATTTCTTGCAAACCGCCTCCGTAGACCCTGACTTTTCAAAAACGACCTGCCATCCCAGAACCTGCATCTCGGATCTACCAATACCTAAATAAATCAGCAGTTGCTTTGGAAACTTTCATCCCTAGACGTAACCATCTAAGCAAATCTTATTCCTCATTCTATCCCTAGGCCTACGGTAGCTATGTCTTTTTCATCTATGATAGGCCTATACGATACAAGCCCTAGCCTAAGTACTGTAATAGCCTAGTAGGCCTACTTTAGCGGTACCGGCATGTGCACTAGTCATTCCGTTACCTAGCGTACTGTTACAGCTTTACTATGCAGTATTACACAAAGAGGATAGGCTATAGCCTACGGGTACTTCTATTATTTCTTGACTCTTATCTTTTTTCAATTAAAATTATACAAAATGTATTATAGTCGAAACAATCAGCCTGCAAACCTGTTCAGTGATACAGTAGGCTAACATAATTCTGTAATTCCGGTCTGACAATTTTAACATGAGCAGAAAATTCTGATAATAGATGATGCAATGCCTGGCAATGATTCACCAAGTCATGTGAGCGCAGTGAGGCGTAAAATTTATTTATTTATTTTGTATTTTAAAAGTTTATTTCAAGACCTTATAAAAATACAAAAAGCAATAACACCAAAATATACAGTATATACTAACGGTAAAAAAAAAAGATTATACATATTGCAAATATTTATTTGCTCAGAGAATTGCTGCTCACCTTGACAAAGACAAATCTAAAAGAACAAAATGTTACCTTGAGCAAGAAAAAAAATTAAAAAACTAAAAGTTAACTAGTCAAGGTGCATGTTGATAACGTCAAGTTATTAAAAAAAAATAACTATTTTTAAAACTACACTGGAAAAATAGCCAGACTGTGCGTTTGCGAATGCATGACTGCAGCTTCCCACACTTCTATTCAACCCTTTTAACTTTTATCACTCTTACTCTCATTTCTATCCTTATTCTTCATCTCTAGCTTTTCAATCCAATCCCCATTCTTATCTCCCATGATCTCATTCCCATTAATTATTCATTTTCTAAACCTCAACCACCCTGTTTCTTGTCTATTTTTATTTCATCATCTCATCTATTTCCCAATTCCTGTTACTCTGTTTTCTATTCCGCTTTCTCCATCCTCATTTCCCAACCCATTCCATCATTCTCATTTTCCATCCCTATTACTCCAAACCTTCATTTCCTTAATCCCAAGTCCTCCATCCTTAATCTCCTATCCCCATTTCCCTCATCCCATTTTCTCAACCCAATTTCCATCTCAATTCTCTCATCACCATTTCCCCATTATCCCCATTTATCCATCCCCATTTCCCATAAAATTCTCTTCATTCCCACTTCTTTTCCCCAATTCTTATCCCCATTCTCCTACACCCATTCCTCCCATCCCCACTCTCCCATCCCCATTCCCCATTTCCATTGCTCATCCCCATTTCACCATTCCCCCATCCCCATTTCTCTATCCCCTTTCTGCCACCTTCATCCCCTATCCCTATTCCTCATCTGCATCCCAATTGCTCCATTCCCCCATCCTCATTCCCACATCCCCATTCCTCCATCCCCATCCCCATTTCCCCATCCCCCCACCCCTATTCCCAATCTCCATTTCCCCATTCCCCTACCCCATTCCCCTATTCCAATCCCCATTTCCAATCTCCCTATCCCCATCCCCATTCTTCCATCCCGATTCCCCCTTCCCCATTTCCACACCCCCCCAACCCCATTCGCAATCCCTCTATCGCCATTCCCCATCCCCATTCCCCCGTCCGTATTCCCCCGTCCCCATCCCTCATTCCCCCATCCTTATTCCCCCATCCCCATTCCCCCATCCTCATTCCCACATCCCTATTCTCGCATCCCCATTCCTCCATCTCCATTTCCCTATTCCCATTTTGCCATCTCGATGCCCTATCCCTATTCCCCATCTTCATCCTGATTCCTCCATTCCCCATTTCCATTCTCCCACCCCCATTACCCTATCTCCATTTTTTCATCCCCAAACCTTATTCACCATCTTCATTCCCCATCTCCATTACCCATTCACATTCACCCATCTCCATCCCCCCAACCGTATTCCCAATCTCCATTCCCCTTTTTTTAGTCGGTGATTAGCCCACACCCAATCCATTCCATTTTCTTTTTCATTTTCCTCGCATCCAATTTTTATTTAACGCATGCATCATCACTGACTTTTATGCTTTTGCATGACGCGTTTTCATTACGCCAACTTTACATGTTTAAAAGTTGGTCGATATCTCAGTGCAGCGCTGTATTTGCACGACTATACACGCATCAACAACATATTAAACGTGTTGCAGCGAGATTAAACGGAAAATTTTAAACGCGTGTTTGAAAATTACACAAAATTTGTCACCTCAACATGTTTTAATGCCAATTTAAATGCATAAAACACACCAAATTTAAACACTTCGTTTAGAGTGTAGAATGGAAGACGATTTTTCCATATTCCATACGGGCGTTTTTTGTCCATTCCATACTAAAAGTCTTCTATTTCATATTTCATTCTATACTAAAATTTTCTTCCATATTCCATTCCATTCTTCCATACCGAAGAAAGTGTCGACTGGAAGCACTGCAACGTCTATTTTGCTGCTTTGCATCTTTGCAATGTTGTAAGCAACCGCTAGTGAAGGTGCGTCAATACTAAGATGCCACAATCGGTATCTGATATGCGTATTGCACATGGTTTAATGCATAGGCGTAGCCAGGATTTTGGATTGGGGGAGGGCTTAACCGTAAATCACATGCAATGACGTCATCAGAAATTTTCAAAAATAGAAACTTTTTATGAGACAAAAAATGAAAGATCAAAAGCTGGGGGTCTGCTTTAACACGTAACCAGGATTTGCTAAAGGGAATAGACTAAAACCGCAAGTTAAAGAGGTTTATTAACAATAGCAAAATTGGGAGATGTGGTGAGCATATTAGTGCAACTCAAACGTGTCACAAACGGAGCCTGGGGGCAGAGCCACCAGCCGCCGCAGGCTATGGGAGTTCGGGGGCGAAGCACCCAGCCGCTGGGCAATTTTTTGTAGGTTTTTGGAAAAAAATGGCTATTTTAATGCCATTTGGATCACATTTCGTACGCTTTTAGAGCCACATGAAAGTACAAAATTTTTGAGATTTCAGAGCCAATTGAGCAAATCCCTTCTGTTACATCAAGTCAAGGCCAAAACACTTTATCTTTCATTTTAGGTTAAATTTTGTGACTTTTCCTGGTCAAGGAATCAAGGTACATTGTTTTCCGTAACATTTTTGCATTAAATTATTCAGTTGAAGATTTGCCTTGCAAGATTTTTGTTTTGTCATGAAAATAACCAGTTTTAGGAATATGTACGACCTGGAGCCCAAGCACCCTCGATTCTACTTCTGTAATTTGCTCAATAAGCACTTCCCAAAGCTAATTTTTTTCAAAACCATTTTGTCGCGTGAAAACTGACGAGATGGAGGTGGATTGCTATTTAAAGTTGGTAGGTGGTGAAGGTGGAATTTAAAGTTATTTCAGGTTGGTACATTAGATGCAATAAATGGGTACTAATCATGTTATTGCTATATAAAAGTTAACTGGTGACCTAAAACATATTATTGCATAAAAAAGTTAGATGAGGGCCTGAAATTGCACCTTTTAAAACAAAACCACAGAATTTCTACCGGCTTGGACATTTAAATTGGTTGGCAAAAACTTAAATTGAGAGAGCCCGGACCCTCTAGTCGTCAATATTAAGTTACTGCTAATTGCTGTTGTACACAATTACTGTTGCGCCCAAAAACTGCTAAAAAAACTGAATTAATAAGCTTTTTGTCATCATTTTATCATTGGTAGCATTTCAATTGGCAAGGGTTCAGAGGGCCTGGGCCCCCTGGTTACGCCTATGGTCTATTGATTACCGTACAAGTTTGCTCTCATATCAACTATAAAATTTGTAATAACCAAACTGCTAAAGAACATTTACCGTAATAAAAATACCAAGCTTTAACACCAAAAAGAATTCTTGTAAGCTGAAAAACTAAAAATAGAAATAAAATTAAGCTGAAACGGGAATGAAATAACAAATACGAGTTTGCGTGACGATGTCAGAAAACAAAATTTAGGGCCTAGCAAATTGTCAATCTCAAAAAAAAAAAAAACAACGAAAAAGCAAGTCAAACCTGTCAAAGTCGTCAACTATAACATCAATGCTGCAAATTGCTATGTACTTACAACGATGCAATACGTACACTGTTTGCGCAATATAAGCAACCAAAGTAACGCGATTTGTCGACAAATGTTACCCGTAGATATTGAAGTTGAATACTTCTGTGACAATATTATTTATCTTCACCCGACATTGGGATGTATTTTTTTGGAAATACAATTCACAAAATCTAGTATGAAATTGGTATGGAAGATTGCCTTCCATTTTATTCTGAAAATCTTCTATTCCATTCCATTCTGACGTCTTCCATACTCCATACTGAAATTCCCGTTCTATTCCATTTCATTTCATACCATGCCCTGGTTGTTGATTCTATATTATTATTATTATTATTGTAACATTTTATCCCAACGTTTGTAGACAGATTGAAAATCCGGAAGCGTCTGATTTTGAAAAAATTGCTTCCGCTTCATGCTTCTTTTCAATACTTTTGCTTCCGAGTTCGCTTCCGCTACCAACCTCTTTCATCAAAGTGCTTCTGCTTCCGCTTCCACAAAAACTTAACTGCTTCCACCGCTTCCGCTTCCACTTCCACATCCCTGCTAAGCATATTAGTGGGCATTAACCCATTACAGCCCAGAATTATTTTTTCGTAGAAAAAATCTAATTTTATAAACTAGATGTGCTGTAGCGAAGCAAAATGTGATTTTCAAATTTTTTTCAAAAAAATTTTTGTTTATCTATCAAAATTTTGCTGGCAACATTTGTTGCCACTGGGATTTAACGATATCAAAGCCTGGAAAAATACAACACACGAATAATTTTTTGAAGCAATTTATTACCATCACATGAAAATACAATGCTCTGCTTTTCCGTAAATCTTAAGCTTTGTGATACATTTTGAAGCACTGGACATGCAATGGAGCATCGCACTTCTCACACTTAACTGAGGATCTTCCTCCAGAAACACATCTGGAGTAGCGAGTTGGAAGAGGAACTGGCCAATGGTCTTTTTTGTCGAACCTGATAGCATTGGCAGTTGACTCGCTGTAGCTATAGTTTTGGGGCCCGGTCTGCTTCTTGGAGTACCACATTGTTTCAGAGCTTGCTGGGCAACCTCTCGTCGAAAGTTAAGAAGAGAAATGGAAGATCCCTTGATGGATTTATACATTATCCAAGCGTTTACCACACAAGCGTCGATTGACCATGAGAAAAATGGCCACCACTATTTCTTGCTTCTTATTCTAATGCGATAGTTGGCCACAAATTGATCGAAAAGGTCTACCCCGCCCATATTGCGGTTGTACGTGTGTACCATTTCGGGCATGGTAACGTCTATTGTCTTCTTCTCTTGCCTTGACCATCTTCGTACCAACTTTGTTGATTCGGTGAGCGTGCAGTTGGAACCAACGGAAACAACCGAATTGTCGCACCACCTTACCAGCATGTTTTTTCCATCCGATGCATAGGAGAAGGAACCTCTTTCTTTTTTCTCCAATTCCTTTTTCGATTGAAGAGGAGCTTTTTCGCAACGATCAGCCGGTATTGTTCCTGTTCCTCCAATCCCATCTGCTTTCAACCAATCCAGCAAGGATAGGGATGTGAACCAATTATCAAAGTATAATCTTGATCCCGCTGGTACATCACAGTATTCTGCCAGAGTCAGAACAACGTTTCCTCCGAGACCATAAGACTCTTCTTCCAAATGAGTATGAGATCCGCAGTAAGGTTCAGCACGATATAGATAGCCTTCCGGAGATGCTAACGAAAACAATTTGAACCCAAACCTGATAGGTTTTCCTCTAATGAACTGTTTAGTGCTGTGCTTACCATAATATTTGATCATTGACTCGTCAATGCTGATATTTGGTTGGAGAGGAAGTTGCTTGAAAGTTTCATTGACTGCTTTGAACAAAGGTCGCACTTTGTAGTACCGGTCGGAATTTACCTTGCTGTTGTCGGCCAAGTGCAAAAACTGCATAATTTCGTCAAACCTATTTCTTCTCATTGAAGCAGATACGAAATCATTATGGACATCTGGTTCAACTGACCAATAAAGCCGACGATAAGGCACGGGGGTATAGCCGGAAAGAATAAGAATTCCTATAAAGGATACCACTTCCTCTATGGTAACAACGAAATCAATTTTTCCGCGTTGTTGAGCATAAATCATAGTTTGCTGTGTTATTTCATTCACCAAATTCTTTGGAAAAAGAGAAAAGAAAGCATCCAATGGAGTGTCGATAGTTCCATTCAAATAACCCACGATGGATGGACCATAACCGCATGCTGGCTCTGAAAGCTGTTCGAAAGGCAGAATTTTTTTACCCCAGTTTCTTGGCGCTTCCTTTTTCTCTTTGCTGGCTGCTGCTGTGCTTCAGGTGCTGGAACAGTGCAGGCAAGACTAAGCGTTTCTGCCTCAGCATTCAAAATGCGACGAGGTAAATGGATAAAGGTACCTGTTGCCTCACCATCAGACATATCTGAATCTTTATCTGTAATCCCACCTTCATCCGGTGGCAACACGACGACTTTAATTTCGTCGTCTTCGAGTTGAGAATCATCCAACTGATTTTCCTCCAGCGCTGACAGAACATCATTCAAAGTAAACCTACAACGAAAACAACATGTTGGTAATTCAGCTTTCATTTTGAGTAAAATGAACTACTTCTGAGGTTCGATTACCAAATAAAAGCAAAGAAAGGAAGTAAATATTCATATTAACAGTATTATAAGCCTATAAAACTTCAAAATTTCACAAGGCTTGCAAAAATAAAAAGCCAGAGAAAACTGCGTTTATCAGATCAGCAATATTTTCGCATTATTTTACTGTTTCTTGCTTATTTTATTTTGCCATTTATTGGCACGCGTTCCTGACAAAAACCACGCGATAATAAATTGTGCAGAAGCAACAGAAAAGCACAAATCGCCGGTCTGATAAACGTAGCTTATCTTTTATTTATCAAATGCTAACCAAGCATCATATTTTTACGCTAGTTTAGAAGGGTAGTACGAAATAGACATAATGAGCAAAGTGCGGCAGGCATAGTATACTAATCTATTACCTAAGCCCACCATAGGAGGATTCTACTATGCCTGTTTAGTAATTTTCTTAAAAGGCATAGTAGGCTACTCTTATGGTAAGGTTAGGTAATAGATTAGTATACTGTGCCTATTTAGTACTACCTAGTTTAGAATGCGAATCGTGTATTGCGGGTCCGATAAACGCAGTCAATATCATCGTCAAAACAATCTTGTACCGAAAAAGTGGTTGGATATTCCAGCAAGTCTTAAAAATTTATAAATAATCTTTCGCTACATGGGACCAGGCAAATGCACAAAAATGATATCACTAATACCCAGTGGCAACAAATGTTGCCACCGTAAAAAATCTACATAAATCTTCGCCATTACACAAACAAAACTGCAAATTCACTCATATGCCAATAAAAGAAGAATATAGGAATACAATAACTGCTATCTATTTCAATTTTTGTAAAACACATTAGCACAACTTACCTTGAAGTTTGAGCCATCCGAAAATTTTGCGTTTGGATCTCAAGAGTCTCTTTCTGTCGAAAATACTAACGACTGAATTTCAAATCAGCTAACAGTAGGCTGGTTTTCTGACAACAGAAACAGTCTGGCAAGAGTTTTGTGACATAACAATTGAAAATAATTGGATTAAGTAGATCGTTTCAGCAAATAAATAAAGGCGCATCCGTTGGCAACAATTGTTGCCACTGGGCTTTAATGGGTTAAAATGTTTAGAAATCAGAAAATTAAAATTCATTAGCAGTGACAAATGCGATTTTAAAATGTTATAGAACATTACTAATGCCTCTTTTAAAGATGCAGGTGCACTTGCAAAACATTTTGCAACCAACTAGCACAATCTACCGGCACTGGTAAATAATAAAACACGGCATCTATGGGCAATAACACAAAACCAGCTAAAAATTTTAAAACTTCGAAGGGCACTCAACCCGAATTTTGAAAAATTGCGAAAAAATCTTAAAAAATATGTTTACCAACATGACCCCATTGCAATTTTTGCAACTCATCCGGTTGAGAAAGTCTAGGAGAAAAAAATTTATGTTTTCCCCTCAGAATCTAAATTTCGGCCATCTTGTTTCAAGTAGATTGCGTAATAAATCAGTTTGTAACTTCTATTTCCGAGTCTTGCTAAGTACCGGGCTTCTTGGAACTAGGTGAGTGCTAAAGGTATAGGTAAATAAATTAGTGGAACAACTACTGTTTGAATTCAGAGAGGTTAGACATTTTCCTAGTCTGCTTTGTCCGGCAAATGCTAGCTAAGTAGTCGGAATAAGATAAGGCTTTAGTGCTTTAGGCGTAGTAGCCTATAGCCTATTGCAGATTGTGACTATGGCTTCCTATAGACAGCCTATCCGAAAAAAATTATAGTCTGTTGAAGGCTAAAGCATCGTAGCAGACAAGATATTAGACTTTCTAGTTTTTAGTGAGTCAGTAAGTTTTATGCGATTATTGCGCAATTGGTTTAGGCCTAATTAGATCAGATAAGGCCAGTTAGATTTTCACGTAAATATGAAATTGCAAACTTCGGTCCAAAGCTATTTAGTTTGTATTTTTCGCATAGGTTTGTTACGGTTATCAGCTGGTACCTGCGAAGCCACTTTCTCCACAGCTGCTAATCTAGTCAGTCATTTGGAACGATTTTGACCTACGTCCTTTCAGTTTGATAATGTTTGGAAAGCGTTTCTCCTTGGTCTAAAGGAAAAAATAATTGCGAATGTCTTACGATTTCTTGGCCGAAGCGAATCAAGATTGGTACCAAAAAAATTCTAAAAAATTGTCGAAGTTGTTTTACTATTAAATTATTCCTGAAGTGAAATAGGCAAAACTAATTTAATAGTTCACAGAGACATCACGTCTTACAATCCTACTTCATTTGACAACACCTTAATGCTGTCTCCACGTCGAAATGGGTAATCATTTCAACCCCTAGTGACGCAGGTGAGGCGGAGCCCCCTATCGCGGGAGCATTCCCGTGTTTCGAAGTCAACTGACTTCATCATCAGTGTGAAGAGGAGTCGACACAATGCAAAGAATTTTGATCCCTGAATTAGGCTAACTCAACCGGTAAATTTGAATAACCAAGCTATCGGTATAGGTTAACGTCTTCATCTCGTAACTTCAGCTGCTAAATTCAGCTGCTAATAAGGTCAGTTAGATTTTCACGTAAATATGAAATTGCAAACTTCAGTCCCAAGCTATTTAGTTTGTATTTTTCGCATAGGTTTGTTACGGTTATCAGCTAGTAACTTCAGCTGTTGTTTTACTATGGTTTCGCGGAAAAATTTTTTGAACAAAAACTTCCTGAATGCCCTTTTAAATGTTCAAAAAATCTGAGTCTGCTAGAAAAAATCTCACTTCAGATTTGTGTTCAGCACACCCAAATATCCCTAAAATGCATCAATTTGTTTTTTATCGTTTTTTTAGTGTTGTGCACTGTTATGGATCATCACTTTTTGTAGTTTCTATAAAATACTAACCTTATTATTAAGAACAATGTACTGAGAAAATACTCTAATGATAAGCTATAGAAAGTATCCAGACTCTGCACAATCAAGCCTATAATTAACAGCCTAAAGTAGTGGTTCTCAAACTTTTTTATGTTGCGGCCAACTAAACCTTAAAAAAATTTCATTGCACACTGACCGAAAAAAAAAACTTCACAAACTTTATTCTGCAGACTTTAATGTGATGGTTGCGCCTGTTTTTGAGAACAAATAAGATCAAAACGAGGTTCCGTCATTGTAAAATACACCCGCATTTCATCGTCAATTCCAAGAAGTCTTTTTTTTGTTTTTAATTTCTGTCAAAGCAGAAAATCCATACTCGCAGAGTCCTGAAGATGCAAATGGCAGCATTATTTTTTATGATTTTGACTCCGATCATTGCATAAGATTTGTAAACAGATAGCCAAACCTCGTCCAAGCTTTTTGGGAAAACAATGCTTAACCGTTTCAAGGTTGGGCTTTTTGGTCACCATAGAAAACTGGGGGAGGGTTCAAGCTTAACCGCGCTGTTTGAACGCTTATATCTTTGTAAATACACGTGCTAAAGTTTCGAAAAAAAATCAATGTGCCAAGAATTTTATACACTTTTTTGCTAAAGTTTGATATTCCAAGAAAACTTTATGATAATTAAGATGTTATTAGTTTGTGTGACCCCACTCAAAATCAGCTTATTTTTAGAAAAAAGAGAAAAAAGAAACAAGAGCGGTTACGCGTCGACAGCCTGTGGTTGAATGACTCAATAATACGAAAAGCTTTTATCGCGATACCACCTATCTCACGCATTTATTAAGACTTATTTGGTTAGCGTTTTGACTCATTTGTTATCGTTTTCTATAGAGGTGGAGACGAGGACACAAGGCTCGAGGCCAAGGTCAAGGACACAAAAAAAATCCGAGGCCAAGGCAAAGGACAGCCTTTCCGAGGACACACCCTCTCGAGGCCAAGGACAGGAATGCTCGAGGCCAAGGACAAAGGACACAGCAGCAAGTGTTCTCCAAAAAAAAAAAAAAAAGGTTCTTCAAAAAAGTTTTCAGGCAATCTTCAATTTATAGGCGTAGCCAGAATTTTTGATTGGGGATGCCTAAACCACAAATCACATGCAATGGTGTCATCAAAAATTTGCCTGTTGGCACTTAACCAGGTTTTCGCAAAGGGAGAGGGCTTAGACTAATATAGTTGAAAAGTGCAAATACGTAACATTGGAGACGTTTTGAGAAAGCCAGTGTAACTCAAACGTATCACAGACGAGAGGTCTGGGTCAAGACCCCCAGCAGCCGGAGGCTTTGTGGGTCTGGGGGCAAAGCCCCCGGCTGTTGGGCGATTTTTTGTAATTTTTTGGAAAAAAAAGCTATTTTAATTCCATTGAATCACATTTCGTAGATGTTTAGAGCCATTTGAAAGCACTAGATTTTTGACATTTGAAAGTCAATCAAAAAAATTAAATTGTTTAATCCTCCTTCTAGTAGCAATTTAAGTTCAAAATACGTTTAACATCTTGCATTTTGGAGTTAAAGTTTAATTGTATGTGATTTGGTCCAGGTAGGAGGAAGTAAGATGCTTTGTCTCGTGTAACATTTTAGAAGTAAATGAAAATCCACTTGAAGATTTTTCTTAGAGATTTTTGTTTTGTCATGATAATGACCAGTTATAGAAGTGCATGTTCGGCCAGGGGGCCCACGCCCCCTCAATTGAAGTTCAACGATTTGTTCAATCAGCGTTTTCCATGGCGAAATTTTTTTTAAAGTATTTTGTGCGTAAAAACTGGCGAGGTGGTGGTGAATTAATGAATCATTATTGAAAAATAGTACAATAGATAGTTACGCTTACGAACCATGTTATTGCCAGGCCGGATTTACATCGCGCTAGGCCCCTGGCACTTTGGAGATTTTCACAAGATCTTCCTGCCAAATGTAGGTGAAGACAAAAAGTTTTAAGATTTGAGCGCAGGACCCTTAGCTGGTACTGCGCCATATTGTGGTAAATTCGACTTTGGTTAATGCATTACGTTCATAAAAAGGCTAAATGTGATCCTTAGATAGCAACTTTTAGGACGAAAACTATCCATTTCTTCCAGGTTTACGTTTAAAGTGGCAGGCAAAAATTGATTTGATGGGGTCTCGGGGCCACTGGTCTTCAATGGAGTTGTTCGCTACTGGTGTAAGCGAAAAATGCTAAAAAAAAACTAAAACTGAAGAAACAATAGGCTTTTTGTCACATTTTTGTCATTAGTGAAATTTCAATTGAGGGGAGGGCCTTTTGGCTAAGACTATGCTCCAATTGCGAAAAACATAAAAGGTATTTTCAAATTTTCCGCGAGGTTTCTGGCGTTTTCCAACAAAATTTCAACGGTTTAAAAAATAGTGCTGTCCTCGAGCCGAGGACTGGGCAATTTTCGAGGACTTAGGGCTTCGAGGCCAAGATCAAGGACTTGAGGGTTCGAGGCCAAGGCCAAGGCTAAGGACTTCAAAATGTGTCTTTGAGGACGTCCTCGAGGCCAAGGACGTCCTCAAAGACTCCACCTCTGGTTTTCAACAAGTCAAAAGAGTATAGCAGAAATCTAGCTCTTCAATAGCATGCCTAAAACACATCAATAAGCAATTTTCTGTTATCATTTTGTTTTTCCTCGTACGTCATCACTACCGTTCATTATAACATTTTTATGACACGCAACGCTTTATGGCCGAACCACCTGACTCACACATAATTATGACATTGAATTAGTGAACGTTTTTACAGTGAACGTTTTTATTTTAATAGTTATACAAAATAGTGAACGTTTTTATTTTACAAAAATATAATTACCAATTATAATTTGCAGTTAATTAAGTCGCGTCCTGTATGAAAAAAAGTACGCGAAATATTCAAATACTCAAGTGTAAAACTGTGGAAAATCACAATATGTTTGCATGATTAGTTTGAAACAATTCCGACCAGTAATTGTGCGTTTTTAGTAAAAATCTTATCAATTAGCATAAAAGTTTGCGAAACTTTTCTGGCCTATTTCTGAAATGTGGCAAAAGATTTGATAAACCTATATTGACGCATTATGCTCCAGTGGAACTTCAATATTGGGATTTAGCGAATTTTATAATATTCCGAAATTTTTGCAGTTACCAAAAATGCTGCGGAAAAAATTCTAAAATATTTTCGTGCTGCCGTTGCATGTCTATTGAAGAAAATAAACCCAATTTGAAAAATTTGATTTTTTTTTTGCAAACAAAAATATACCGAGTCACGTAGGAAAATGAAACAACAAAAAATGCAGAACAATCTTTCTGAAGACGACGACGGTTGCGAAAAGACGACGGCCATTTCTTGGAAATAACTCAGGGCCTTTTTCAAGGAAAGGCGCTACCGTTGAGTGTGTTGTATTAATGGAAATCTAATAATATGTGATATCAATGCGCAGTAGCGCATAAAATATTAGCTATTTTCTAAATGCAGCCAAGGATGGAAAATAACAATTACACTTGCGGTAAATCCTTTACCAAACTTTTGTGAATACTGGCGTAGCTAATTCTTCGCACACAGTAGTATATATATTTTCTGCCCACTAAGGTAACCACGAAGTAACAAAATTGGAATTGAATACTTTTATTTTGCTCTTCATTTGGGATTTTATAAAACCTTTAAAATAGTTTTAGAAGTTGTCGACAACGAAGCATTAGACTAGGGGCGGCTTGTAATGGAAGCTGGAAAACCTGCAGCATACCCTGCATCGTCTCTTCGTTTTTCTTTTTTTATTAATATTTTTATTTTGAAGGTTTTTAGCTGTGGCGACCAGTAAATAATTAATCACCTTTACCCCCCCTCTCTACTGCTTGACCGCAAAAATTAGAAAATGATTGCATTTTTATAGCTATTTTAATACAAAAAGATATTTGGAAGCTCTAGAGAAAATCTGCTCACTTTGCAACTTTTATAACGCATTGAAATTGTACGCGGTGACGTCACAGCTAGTCTCTCTTAACTACCTGTTTCAATAAATAGGCAAAAATAAGCTGCGGCTCGCGTAGCTTTTTGGCTTGTTGAGAAATGTAAAAATTGGTTTTTGAACAACAAGCATTGAACTATTGAATTTATCCCATCTTGTGCTGTTGAAGGATACTGCAGTTGGTGTAGACTGTAGAGTCGTGGAAGGATATACGCTAAACTAGAACGTGACATCGCAAGTGATATCCGGGTACTTCGCGACAGTATTCAAATTTGACTGAATTTTATTACGCTTTTAAATAGCAACCCAATTGCGTTAAATAAATTTGTTAATAAGTGGTTGTTAAAAATCAGGGGCGGGATCACGACTTTTTTCTCGCTCGTTACAGCTTCTCGGTATGTGCAAGGACAAACAGCGAGGGAATTACGAGCGAGGGTGTTTTGATATCATGAGTATTTCTCTTAATCGCCTCTTAAGGTTTGACGCAAAAGTGAGTTTGCGTCAAAAAGTTGAGAAAAAAGCAATATGCGTCGTGGATTCTTCTGTACTTTGGACACGCTGCACGTGGACGCGGAAAGAAAAACATAATCTTTGAGTTTCTTTGTTTTGATTTGGACTTGGTTTTGGTACCGTTAAGGAAACAAAAGATGGAAAAATTAAAAGCAGTTAAAAAAAGAGCTCCTAAATGGTCGGAAGCTGAGATAAATGCCCTAGTAAATGCTGTTGAATCGCAACGAAGGCAAATACTAGGGTCTTTTTCTTCAGACATTACCTCCAGTACGAAGACGCAAGCCTCGAAGCCGGTGACAACTAAGGTTAGTGAGTACGTTCGTGTAAAAATTGTTACTTCTTGTAGGCTGCTCGGCTACAGTTATAAGGTGTCGGCGTGGCAGTATTATATAATTGGCAACGAGCAGCAGCAGATGCCCGCTGCATCCGTTAAGATTATATTAACAGGGCATACAATCAAACAACTTTGGTTTCTGACCTCACACAATGACTATAACAACAACGAACGAACAATAACAAACTGGTACCAGAAAATGAATAAGGATGAAACAAAACGCAGAAGCGTTGAGAGTGATTTGCGATTTGGGTACATCTTAAAATTGTATTCCATTATACAGGTAAATTCCGTCAATATCACTGGATTCAACAGAACTAGGGAGCAAGTTGAACACAAATGGTGGGATATCAAAAGCTCCTCCAAAAAGGCAATTGCGTTATATAATAAAGAATCTGTCAAAACTGGAGGTGGACGGAACACAGCACCACCTCCAACGGAACTGCAATCACGTGTAGTTTTGATTATTGGGATGCAGAGTGTAATGGGAATTCCAGGAGCGTCGGGATTGGAAATCACTGAAAGTAAGGACCTATTACGTTTTATACAAAATAAACCGCCCGAAAATTTTCGATGCATAAGCGTTGTCTGTTGGCTTATCTGCAATTCTGTAGTAGTTTACAAATTTTCAAATGTTTGTAACGTGACGTGACAGCGTGTTTGATTTTGGTGAAGATGGAAAATTAAGCAAGAATGACGTGATGAATATTAGCATTCATATTGGTGAATGTTCTCATAAATTGCCAAGTTTACATAACACATTTGAGATGTTTCTCAGGCTGTAGCAAAATTTTTACCGCACTTATTTTTAAGTAGTATCTAGGCCTATAGAGGAGAGGGCTCGACCTCATAATTTTTCGGTGTTATTGTGATTGAAATTGCAATTGCTCTGAAGTCACTTCACATTTTTTTGTTTTAAATTTTTGCTTTACATTACATTTTTTGCGATTTCGATTACGTGTTAAAAGTGCATGTTTGTTTTTACTGTAGATGAAAGCGAATTTTGCACAAGTGCAGATCCAGGATTTGACCCAGAGCTACAGGAAAAGTATAATGAACTCCCATTCGCCATTACTCCTACAGCGCAAGGGAGTTCACAAAGCTTTCTGGAATTGCTTCATGCACCCGTAAGCCCTGCGACCTCCACTCAAAGTACCTCCTCTGCAAAAAAGGTAACTGTAAAAAAGATAAAAGCAAGCCCCGAAGCGGAAATAGTTCAAGTACAAAAAGAAATTTTGCTCAAGTTAACGGAACTAACAACAATTCATTCTGGCATATTGAGGCAGTTGCAAAGAAGAAACGATCTAGAAGCTGGAAAACTTCACAACGAAAGTACTGAAATTACCGGAAGTCAGCTTTTTACTTTCCATCAGGATGACAATGATAACATCAATTTTTAATAAATATCAAGAAAACTTTTCAAGACGTTTTTAATTTTCGTTATTTCTTTTCTTTGGCTGCCTGACGTGTGTTTGTTATCGTAAGTGCAGTTCTTAACAGTGTTCAAACCATGGTTCAAACTATTTGTTCACTTTACTGCTGCAATAAGGGCCCATGCATTATAGTTTGTAGCCTACATGTTTATAGCTGTTGTTTCGTTTAAAGCAGAGGTTCTTAAAACTTTTTTCAGTCACGCCCTCTTTGGCGTTAGTTATTTTTGCTTACTCTTCACCACTAGCGTAGCCAGAAATTATTTTGATTTGGGGGGGGGGGGGGTGAGGGGACAAAAAATTTAAAATTTTGACTTTATCAATCGAACACGGTAAATTAAAAAAATGTCCTGTTTTGAAACTTTTTTACTACGAACAACCAGTAGACTATGCAGCTAGGGGGTATGGGGGGGAGAAGAGCTGTAACCTCTCCAACGTTTTTTTCCTCTTTCAAATTCTCCAAAACGGCTTAAGACATTAGCGGTAAAATGAAATAGGTTGGTTTTGAGTCTAAAAAAAAAAAAACGTATAGCCAAGTTACAACATACGTTCAACCAATAAGCCACTAACTCTAACTTCTTTTTAATCAAAAGCTTGTGATAATAATACACTAAGCTGACTACAAGTACGGTGCGTGTTTTTTCATATTATTGAAAACTGGAAATAATAGCTTCCCGGACTGTATTGCCATCTTGTTGATCATGGACACCGGTACCTTCTTCGGGCCGTTCGGCGGTTGTTAAGCACCTTGCAGGAGATGGTTCGATGTGTGGCACGGGAATATTGTGTCTTCGGCAAATATTGTGAAGGATGAAGCAACACATTGTGATCTTGCATGCTTTTAATGGTGTGTAGCATAATCGTCCCCCGGTATGGTCTATGATGCGCCATCCCTGCTTCAGTACTCCAAAGGCTCTGCATAAATACAGACTAAGGTTGGCAACTAACGTTTTACAAAGCACAAACAAAAATACAATAATTCTTTCAAAATTTAAACGTTTCAAATTCATCACTTACTTTTCTATAGTTACTCGACACTTCTTGTGAGATTTGTTGTATCTAATCTCAGCATTAGTTTTGGGATCTGAAATTGGTGTCATTAACCATGGTTTCAGTGGATATCCGCTGTCTCCCAGTATAACACCACTTCCGTACGTGCCATTTTGGAAACTGTCGTAGATGTTCGAATTTTGCAGTATAAATGAATCGTGGCACGATCCAGGATATTTGCACACCACATCCGTGAACACCATATTCGCATCACATATTGCCTGCTCGTAAAAACGTACAAATGTAAGAAAAAGTTAGGCTTTAACTAAATAAAAAAGGTACGGTATAGTGACTATTTCACCAAAAGTTTAAATGGAAGATTAGGCCGACAATGGATTGTTTGGCGGAATAACGGCTCTGTAATTCAAAAATTTAGGATCGTTTTTTTAGGCTCGGAGTTTTTTGGGTTGGAATATCGTTTAAAACCGGAATTATTATAAGTTAAATTACATCGTATCAATACGTCTATAGTCTCACCTGAACGTTGAGGGAATGGAAACCGTTTCTGTTTACAAAAAGATGTTCATCTTCAGCCGGAGCAATTATGGGAATATGAGTCCCATCAATCGCTCCAATAACACTTGGAAATCTCCCGAGCAAGTAGAATTGGAGCTTAATTTCCTCAGCATAAACACTGTCCGGCATGTAAATAAATTCTTTCTTTTTGGAAAGCAAGCTATCCATAAATCGAGAGAGCGTGCAACTAACAGTTGATTGTGCCACGTTTATATTATCTTTGGCTGAACTTTGAAAACTGCCTGAAGCTAGCAACTTCAATGATATCAAAACCTGTTGCTCCACAATCAAAACTCTTGAGCTACATAGCGCTGGTTTTAAATCCTCTCTTAACAGATCGCAAAGTTCCATAATAGCAGCTTTATTCAGTCGGTATTCATAAATAAGCTCGTTTTCAGGCCTCTGCAATGGATTTTCTTGTCTACATTGTTTTTGTTTTCTACGGACACTTTGAAGAGCTAAAAACGCAGCCATTTTCAGACTCGGTTTGCAATAAAAAGCTGCTGTACGAGTGCTCTGACTTCCTCTTGGCTTTCCGAGAGAAAAACACAAGTTTTACGAGCGAGAAAAATCTCGTGATCGCTCTCAGTTACCACACCGAGATTATACGTCATGTGCGAGCGAGAATGCTTAACGAGATGAGCTCGTGATCTCTCCCCAGATGAATAATTTAAATGCGCTCTTTCAAATTTTTTTTGCTAACTTTTACAGCTTCTGGTTATGTGCTTTCTATATTTAAATGTCTCGAAAAGTTGAAAATAATAATCACGCAACGTCAATTCTATAATTGTACAGCCAAAGCCATTTTTATACCATTCTTGGTCTTATTAATATTGCAGATCAGTATTTCTTCGTAGTTAGAATATCCGTCGTAATGATTAAACTACAGAAGTGTACTTATTACACTTCGGCAATTTTTGTTTAATTTAATCACATAAAGTTTTTACATTGACATTTTTGTTTTTTGAAGAATTCCAGTCATTAAAGCAGCGACTAAAACTGCCAGGCTGCTACGAGCGATGTTATGTTAAACCATGGTTAAACGCATATTTAAATAAAGAATTAATGATTAAGGAGAAATAATGTTTATCCATAAGGTTTTGAAACATGTCTTCAGTCACGCGCCGCTAACGACGGCCAAATCTTGAATCGAACTTTCAACATCAGTGATTCCAATCTCAACTAGCTTTTCTTGTCCATGCCCGGGCCTTGGCGTGCCGCTTTTGCATTTGAGACATTACAATAGATGAGGCATAAATTTTGATTAATCACAAAACTGACTGCGAAGTAGATTCCAGTTGACCTAGAAAGCTCATTTTTGTTAATACGCTTAGTTACACTTTTTCATCGCAGTTGAATTTATCTACGACGTTGACTTTTTAGGGTCCAAATGTTTTGATACAATTGGCAGCTTACCCTTTCAAAATGGTTACGAGCCGCCACTGCACTAGACTGTGTAAGGACTTATAGTAGCGACCATGCAACATAGCAACCAGCAAATGCGCAACTGAACTAGTTACACATATGCACAATTAAAAATTTGCAGCCGCAAAAATCAGTTTTTGTATGCAAACTTTAGCATTTCCAATAGTTTAGTTTGTGGTATTGGCCCCACAACTTCGTTTACCCTCATCTGTTTGTAACGTTGTGCATTAGCAATAAGTATTTCGTCTTCATGCATGATAATAGACAAAAATCTGGCTTGCTGAAAGTCCGCATACTGCCTTTTCCACTCGCGAAAGCAAAATGTACGTGAAGACCAAAAATATGAGGTTTTGTTTTTAAAAAGGGACTGCTTTATCCCAGAAATACAAACGACAAACGAACAAAAAGGTTATCATCTTGCTGAATGGCTGTTGCGCCCCGGGACAATGGTTTCCGCTGGCGGTTTTTCCTCCCCTCCGTTGTACGCCAGTAATATAGCCTACAATTAAATTTTATGATCTTCAACAATGATGGTAATTGATACGGTTGGTAGTTTTTATATATTTTTCTTTGCAACTGAGGACCCAGCAGCACTACTCTACAGTCCACAAATAGATCAAAAAACGCAATTAAATGATTTTATTTTATGCTGTAGCGTACCATAGCTCATCAAGCCGTTTTTTTAATTATCAGGCACATAGTCAGCAGGATAGTTTTGAAAGAGCAATATCTTTTCGACCATCTTTGTGACTGCATGGTTTTAAAACAAATAATTTTGGTTTTGCCAATGCAATTTGCAGAAGTTTTACATTCGTTTCTTGTTGTTACAAAAAGTTTTAGTCGTAATAAATTCCTGAGGTCATTGGAGGTTTAGGGTTAAAGCCCCAGCTACCAAAAACAATGAGTTTTGGGGCCTATGCCACCAGCGCTCAGAGATTTTGCGATGTTTTTTGCAAAAAAACAAAAAAAAAACAATTTCAGGCCTATTTTGGTTAAAATTATTGCTTATGAGCACCATACATAACAGCAATGCAAAGCATGATTCAAATGGCAGCGTAGCTGGGGCTTTAACCCTAAACGAGCGATGCCTATAATAGTAATTAGAAAATTTTATTAATTTAAATTCTAGCCATGATACAAATCTATTATTCGAAAAACTTGCAAGTTTTATCAACTTACCTCAGAAAATCTCCCATGCCCCCCAAAACACAAACACTTATTTGATTAGCTTATCTTAAGCATTTTTTGGCAAGCAATCAACTTTGATCATGTTTGGTCGAATTATTTTACTGATATATTGAAGTTAAATTTTGTAAGAAATTTATGTCCCCTCTCGAATAAATATAACAAAAACGCCTTTAAAGTCTCTTCCTTTTCTCCGGCTAAAGCTGTAATTAGTTTATTAATGAAATGTAAAGCAGCAAGTTTCTGCGAACTACGATACATTTGTGATTTTTGATGCGTGCATTCCGTGCAATTAGATTTAGCGAAATGGTGCAATATACTGTATTATTCAAAACTACAGCTCCAATTTGTTAAGTAACATCAAACAGGTAAGGTTTAAAATATTTTTTTTGATATTTTTGAAGTTATATAGGCCATTTGTTGTCAACTTATGCAATACCGCATATAAATTTGACTTCAAAAGTTTAATTTCTCACCAATGTCTCAGCTTTTGATTAAGCTTTGTTGATTTGCTAGTGAACTGTCGACTTGAGTAGAAAAAGAAATTGCCGGTATCGGTTGTTCTATTCAATTTTTAAACAAACGGATTTTTGTGTTCTGTC
The DNA here is from genome assembly GCA_963965965.1 of Trididemnum nubilum. Lineage (NCBI taxonomy): Eukaryota > Metazoa > Chordata > Ascidiacea > Aplousobranchia > Didemnidae > Trididemnum > Trididemnum nubilum. The sequence continues at coordinate 42,401,596 of OZ014479.1, forward strand.
TAACCAACCAATGAATGACATGCTTGTAGCCTACCAGTCGATTATTATGTAATTAAAAATTAAAAAATATGCAAAAAATAATCATATACTGTAATATGCAATCAAGCAGCTGACTGTCAACGACTTTTACTGATTTTTCGCTCCTCTTACCTTACTATAAAGCAAGTAAGATTTGCATGGGAAGCAAAATAAACCTTAAATGAATCCCCAGACTCTCCCTAGACAATGGGACTGCTAATTATCACAAAGTAATATAAAGCGAATCTTTGCCGCAGTAGTACGTAACAATTTGTTTCTAATCTTAGTTAAATGCTGTGGCTTTGAATTACTACAATATTCTCACCAGTAGCGGCCACGTAACTAGTGGGGACTAAAGGAAATGAAGGCTTTATCCTTGCCCAAGTGGGTCACTTGGAAAATTTAATTCAAATATGCATGCTTTTAAACGTGCTTTGAACTATTTCTTTTGACAAACAAGTATAAAGGGAACTGAATCGGCTATAGGTAATATAATTTTGTCAAAAAGTTTCCAAATCTTTGCAAGATTAATTGCTTATGGCTCTAGGGAAATGTCATCAAAATAGCGCAAATATTTATTTTGGAAAATTACACACATTGCCAAGTTGCCAAACCATGCCCCTAAACGGCTGTATATGCCCCCCCTTTTGGTTCAATAAAAATACTTGTTTAGAACATCACGTTATTAAAAGACAACTAACAATTATGTGAAAAAAGTACGGTAAGGTTCAATCTTATCTCTAATCTAGCAGTAAAATGATGTTTTTGAATATCAAAAGTTTTGTGGTTCAAGTTTCAAATACCAGCTTTAACATTCAAAGTTTACACCTCTGAACCCATTAGGTCATGAATTAGGCTATTCATATCAATTTTAAAACCACGAGCGTTTGGAGTATATGCAATTCGAAAATTTCTAAGCCTAAAGTCAGTGTTTCTTAAACCATGGGTTGGACTGCACATCAAGTCGCTAAACGTTTAGGGATAGCGATACAACCAAGGGGTTCTCTTTTCCCCCTCCCCCTTAGCTAAATTACTTGGAAACTTTAACCTTAAAATGCAGGCGTAATGTGCTTTGGACTTGACCTGTAGATAAAGCAAGGGCTGAATGGACTGGATAATTTAATTTTTTCAACTGGCTTCCAAAGCTTAGCAATTTATTTCTTTCAAATAGCTTTAAAAACGTTCGATATGTGATCCAAATGGCTGTTTTTCTTAAAAAATGAAAAAAAAATCTTCCAGCGGCTGGGGGCTTCACCCCCAGTCCCCCGTCTATGATGCCCTTGAATTGCACCATTTGCTTAGCTGGACATAAAATTAATGCATTTATCAAACAAAAAATTGTAACTTTTGGTTCAGGCTCCCTTTTCCCCCTTTAGCAAAATCTTGGTTCAAAATGTTTACTAGTGTGTAGGAGCATACAGATGTCGACTGACAAAATAGTTAGTTTGTTTTTTTTCAATGGCTAGCTCTTTTTGTTTTTAGAGCATACTCAAGCTTGTTTAGCTCACAGTGACAGCTGCAAATAAATTTTTCAAGCAATTATGGACCGGAAACGCAAAGCTAAGAAACGCTACCGGCCTTATACGCCTTTTTTTTTAGATATAAACACAAAATTTTGTGAATTGCACATAATTTTCAATTGTAGGAGATCAATGTTAATACTTCAGTTTATTTTAGTGCCCCCTCACTCTCGGCAAGTGCACACTTCGTTTGCTGTGGGCTGTTGACGGCTCTTCAAGCAGCTGTAGGCTAGGCTCCACACCCCCACTTTGGAATGCAGACAATTTTAAACGAGGGTTCTAGCCCTCTTTGCAAAATTTTGGTGGCGCCCTAATTTTCGCAATTTTTGCGCAGCAGCAGCAAAACTATATCAACTGCAATTAAATGCGCATTATTTTAAATTTAGTGGCATTATCCTAATTGCAGAGTTTTTATTAATCTTGTCTCGCGTTTTTGAAAAATTTAGAAAAAAACACTGTAATTTTTCCACCGTTATATCAAAGCCTACCTGCCGTCAAATTTATCATAAAGTCATTAAAAATACAATATTGAAAGTTGAAACCCACATATTTGAAACACAATTTGCATACGTGCAAATAAAAAACGCAACTTCGGCAGTGGCAACAACATTTTGACAAGAAAAAAATATATAAACGCTTTAGGCGTAAAACATACTTGGTCAAAGTTGCTTATTTGCCAATGAATTGCTTCATTAAAATGCGGCCTAAATATTGCAATAGCCAATATGTATCGAAACGCGATAAAAGAAACCATTTTTGAAGACAGCAACAATCTTTCGATTGACAGTTCTCAAGCTTTGCCTCTGCTGTATGTACCAATTGTACCACGTACTTGTACAACATACAGAGCATAAACCAGCAATTGGAAAAATTAAATGTAATAGGCCCATTGAGTCGAAACTATGGTTTTGCTTTTCAGACATATTCAAAAAGCGTTACCTCAATAACAATAAGCGTAATAAAACTAGAACATTGAACTTATTTTGTTGGTTTTGCAATTTGTACGCGCGAATTGTAATACAAACAGTAAAATGAAACTTTGACCTGGCGACATAAAGACCGTAATATGGAAACACAAATTCTTTGCCTGTTTGATTGATGATCTCACTTAGTTGTAAAAGATTCTCTGCTACGATCAATAAGATTTTTCCGAATGAAAATAACAGCCGTTTTCATGACGAAATGTTATTCGTCATAGCGCCTTGCCATTGCGCACACGAACGACGGCCGAGAATTTCAATGACTCACTCAGAACGCATAGTTTCGATATGTGTCGCTAAGCATGCGTGGCTCATTCTCGCCTATTCTCTTTATTTACGAAAATCAGAACTTGACTTATGTACTGACTTTAACAGTTAATAACTCGCTTTATAGTTAGAAAAAATCTCGAAATTGTTATCAATGGAAGCAGACTTTGTTAACTTCAAAAGCCAAGGAATTTGATCGACTATCTTCAAATAGCTTGAAAACAATACGCGTTTAAAGAAAGCGCGTGCACATGTACCCCCCCTCCCCCCCGTCCTGACAGGGTTAAAAAATAGGTCATTTTGTAACTCAATGAGCTGCTCTTCTCCTTCGATAAAAAATTCAACATTATTAAAAATCTCAAAAAACTGCGAGCTAGCCTACTAAATACAACATCGTAATCTTACCATAGAATTGTAGAATCGAAATAAAAAATCCTAACTATTACATCACGACGCTTACACAAATAATAACTATTGGGTCATTCTATTATAAGACAGTCAAATTTTTCAAATTTTGTAACCCACCCTCTCAGATTTTTTTCATACTTGGATATATGAAAGCCATTAAAAAATAATGAAGGTTACAAAAAACGGCATCAAAATTCATCAAGCGGTTTTCGAGTTATGATGGTTTCAATATTGCCACTTGAGGGCACTGTTCGGCAGTCCCAAATTTTTTAATTTGCGTAAAAATCTTTATCTTTATGCTATCGAAACAAGAAAAATATCAATTCTGATAGATTTTGAGGTGAGGAATTCAAAAATGAAGTTAGTTTTCGGAAAATTGCAAAGGTAAGTGGTCAAAATGTAGATTGAAAAATTTTTGAGTGCCCGATTTCATTTCCGATTATCTCAGAAGGGCAAAAAATTTTTTTAATCCAATCATTGCCAAAATCTCAAGAATGGATCGCTGCTTGACATATTTAAGTTGGTTAATGTTATTTGTTGCATATTTTTGTAATTGGTTTTGAAACATAGCTAAAAACTAACGTTGATTTTTTTGTGATTTTCTGAATTTTTTGGAACACATGTGCAACAAATAACAAATAGTATCTTATAAAATAATAATAGTTGCAAAAAATGAAGTAATCACTTTGTATACACTTAGTAAATCTGGTGATCACCAAAATTTTGATTTTAACCCTTAAATTGTTGGTGGTTAGTATAGGTCTAGCTAGGCTAATACAGTTTTGCTTCAAGTTATTTCCCAACTGAAAATTAGTCAAGTGACAGACATTGACTATTACGGGTATGGAGAGAGCTAGATTTCTGCCATCCTTTTTCAATTGCTTACCTCTGGGAACACTTTTGTAAAGGTTTAACCTCTAAAATGAGTGGATTACCATAAATTGGAGTGTTTGGCACAAATTTTCAAATGATTGGGTATATTCTCAATTAAATGGGTATGACTCAAGATTTTCTCCCTTTACGTAATGGCACTTTCTGCAGGGGTGATAATTAAATGGGATTCTTTATCAATTAGTTGCAAATAGTCAACTTGCCCTTTCGATACATACTTTACAGTTCAGATTTCATTTGAACCGTTAGCATGAAACATGGTAAACCCATCAGTTGCTGTTGAGTGGCAGGAAACCTGGAATGACTTCCTTATATGTGACAGTTTAAACGGATAAATTATATAGAAATAGTGTAATGTGCATGTTAAGTACTGCAGATTACAGTAAAACCTTGATACTTATCTAACAGAAACTACAATTGGTTTGCTAGTAATATGTTGCATATACTAGATATACTCCAAAGTGTATTTACTGCTAAGTAAGTCTTTTGAATTCCACTTATCTAATTTCATGTAGCACTTAGCACTAAATACACTTTGCGGTATATATATAGCAGTGGTCAAAATTAACTTTTTTAACAACTTGCCTGTCGGGCAAGTTATAGCAAATATTTACTTGCCCAAGGAGATCTCAACCTGCCCGAACCAAAATGGCAGAGTGCATTTTTATGTTGTGTAGTTTTGAAAAAGTGCGCACTACCAAATTTGCATAATATCGTATTTCGAGAAAATCCGGTTCTTGTGTGCGATTTTTGAATCAGATTGAGGTAACAGATACCTTTTATTGTGGGATGGCAATCGCATTGCATGCTTTTCTTTCCAGAAATATCTCATCAAAACAAACAAAAAATCAACATCCATTATCCATTATAAAAATTAAACAAAATTATCTTCCGATTTTTGTCATTAGTTCTGTTGTTTGTTTTCTGTTTTGACAAAAGTCACATTTTAGGTAAAAGTTTGAGAATGTTTTAGTATTGGTTACGTCACAGTCACAACGCGTATTTAAACTAAAGTCTTGCGCTGGCTGAGCTTCACTTTATGTTGTTTGAGATAACAAACCTACTTAACCAAAAAATCTATCATCGTAAGCTAGTGACGAGTTTATCGCATGGAAAAACTTTTAATTTATCGTAAAAAAATCACATCTATTGTTCTATTCTGCATTGCATCTCAGTTTTCTTACATAACAAATGTTGCAGAGGTCATTAATTCAATTGCCATCCATGTTTTTTTTCAATCATTCAATTTCCAAAAATTGATTTAAGGATTGCAATTATTTCAATCGTTACGTTAGCAATAATTCACGTTGCCTTTTGCTACAAATGCATTTTTCAATCGCGAATATCTCGCAAACTGCACCGGCTAAAACTATAGACTTTTTTGTGTGAAACATAAAAGAACTAAAGATCTTCAAAAAAACTAAAACAAAATTTTTGATCTTGCTTTCTTACAGCTCAGGGTAATAGTTGTGAATTGCGATACCCGAAAGAGCGATTAGAGCGACAAGCGTGGTAAAAATTTTTGCTAAAAGAGAACGAAACATTTTGCTCCAAAACAATCGCAAACCGTGTTTGAGCTTCGAACGAATTTGCGTGCGATTAAGAAATGTTAATTGCGATTAATTATCTGAGTGCGATTAAAGTGTTAAGTGCAACGATTTCACTAAAATAACCCAAGCAAGAGCTTATGTTACTAGCATTTATTTTATTGTACTGTAGCAAAAGCGGTATCGGTAATTTGCGTTTTTAAATAAACTTGTTCAAAGTTGCTTATTTGCTAGCAAACCAATTGTAGTTTCTGTTAGATAAGTATCAAGGTTTTACTGTAATCTGCAGTACTTAACATGCACATTACACTATTTCTATATAATTTATCCGTTTAAACTGTCACATATAAGGAAGTCATTCCAGGTTTCCTGCCACTCAACAGCAACTGATGGGTTTACCATGTTTCATGCTAACTGTTCAAATGAAATCTGAACTGTAAAGTATGTATCGAAAGGGCAAGTTGACTATTTGCAACTAATTGATAAAGAATCCCATTTAATTATCACCCCTGCAGAAAGTGCCATTACGTAAAGGGAGAAAATCTTGAGTCATACCCATTTAATTGAGAATATACCCAATCATTTGAAAATTTGTGCCAAACACTCCAATTTATGGTAATCCACTCATTTTAGAGGTTAAACCTTTACAAAAGTGTTCCCAGAGGTAAGCAATTGAAAAAGGATGGCAGAAATCTAGCTCTCTCCATACCCGTAATAGTCAATGTCTGTCACTTGACTAATTTTCAGTTGGGAAATAACTTGAAGCAAAACTGTATTAGCCTAGCTAGACCTATACTAACCACCAACAATTTAAGGGTTAAAATCAAAATTTTGGTGATCACCAGATTTACTAAGTGTATACAAAGTGATTACTTCATTTTTTGCAACTATTATTATTTTATAAGATACTATTTGTTATTTGTTGCACATGTGTTCCAAAAAATTCAGAAAATCACAAAAAAATCAACGTTAGTTTTTAGCTATGTTTCAAAACCAATTACAAAAATATGCAACAAATAACATTAACCAACTTAAATATGTCAAGCAGCGATCCATTCTTGAGATTTTGGCAATGATTGGATTAAAAAAATTTTTTGCCCTTCTGAGATAATCGGAAATGAAATCGGGCACTCAAAAATTTTTCAATCTACATTTTGACCACTTACCTTTGCAATTTTCCGAAAACTAACTTCATTTTTGAATTCCTCACCTCAAAATCTATCAGAATTGATATTTTTCTTGTTTCGATAGCATAAAGATAAAGATTTTTACGCAAATTAAAAAATTTGGGACTGCCGAACAGTGCCCTCAAGTGGCAATATTGAAACCATCATAACTCGAAAACCGCTTGATGAATTTTGATGCCGTTTTTTGTAACCTTCATTATTTTTTAATGGCTTTCATATATCCAAGTATGAAAAAAATCTGAGAGGGTGGGTTACAAAATTTGAAAAATTTGACTGTCTTATAATAGAATGACTCTGTTGATAATAATGATGCTGCTGTCTTTTTCTACTTTCTTCATCACCCGTTTTTCCGTGAGGATTGCGGGGGAAGAAGCTAGAGATTAAGCCGGCTGCTCGGTTTTCCATCATACCCATCCTTTTGCTTGGGTGAAATCCCAGGCAATTCCCCTTAAGATCCTCAATGAAATTGTTCGATCTATTTCTAGGTCGTCCAATTGGTCTTCTCCCATTTTCTTTGGCAAATGAAGTTTGTTTTGGTGGTCTTTCTGGGGCACTCTGCTTACATGGCCAAACCAGCTAAGTTGAGATCTTTCAATTGGGAGAAGTAACTGTTCGATGTTTAAGGAGTTTCGAATCGCAGAGCTACGCACAGTTCATATGCCCCCGTTGAAGAATTATTTCAGTCTCTATTTTTTCGAAAAAGAGAAATTTTTGTGACTTGTAAAGAAGATTACACACTTAAATTTTCAAGCGATTTGAAAAAAGAAAATTGCGTAAAAGTACCTGTTACATGTCAATGAATGAGCGCGTGCGTTTTGGCCACCAAAAATGCTTTATAAAATTTAACATAAGCTGTGCTGTATTTAACTGTAAAAAGTATATAACCTGAGGATCCCAGCAAAGTCATAATAAGGAGGAAGGCATTGGAAGCATTTTTTCCGGGCATAGGCGTAGCCAAGGGGTGCAAGGGGCCCGCCCCCTTCCCCCAATTAAAATACCACCAATGATAAAAAACTATGACATGTTCAAGTTAAAGTTCATTTATTTTTGCCGCAAAATTCACATAATAAAAACAAACGATTAAAGTTCAAGAATTAATTTGGCAAGAGAGACTGCGAGTTGACCACTTAGTCTTCAAAGTCTGCAGCCAACTCGATTACCAGTTGAAATGATATAACTTAATAAAAAACATATCGTTGTCATAAAGCAAGTGACGACTTTTACCCAAATTGCAATACCAATGTTTTATACTGTATATTAAAGTTTCTGCAATACATACTAATACATATTCAATAGATAATTTTTGTATAATACTTTAAAGCTTTTAAAAGATTGTTTGGTTTTAATGCTTGGTGGAATTTTGTTCCATATTTTAACACCTTGGTACCTGATGCTTTTTTGAAGTCTGGTTGTTTTGTAAAGAGAAATGTATAAGATAGGATTGTTGGCAGTGCTTGATGAACGTGTACACTTTTGAAAAACTAAGTTAGTTTTAATGTAAAGGTTTGACAGTAAAGGTGGGAGACGTTGATGATAATGGTAAAATACCAGTTTGGCAACTTCATGCTCACATAGCTCAGGAATTTTTAGGATTTTTAGTTTAGAGTAAAATGGTGTAGCATGGTCCATATATTTGCCGCCGCAGATAATTTTTACAGCTTTGTTTTGAAGTGTCTGTAATTTTGATAGGTAAGATTTGTGGGTACAACCCCAAATGGATAAACCATACAGCAAATGAGAATGAATAAAAGCATAGTATAGTTTGAGAAGTGAATTAGAAGGAAAAAAATGTTTTAATTTTGAAAGAATGCCCACCGACCTAGCAATCTTATTTTCAACACTTTTGATGTGGGAGTGGAAGTTTAACTGCGAATCAATAAAAACACCCAAATATTTGGCTTTATCACATGATAATATTGGTAAGTTATTAACAATTAAGGCGAAATGAGGACTTGGTATAATTTTTGGGGGGGAAATAACAAGATGGTTTGATTTTGATGGGTTTAGACTTAATTTGGTAGCGATGGGACCAATAGTAAACATTTGCCAAATCCTTATTCATTTCAGTTTCCAATGATGCTAGATTTGGGCTATCTATTAAGAGGCAAATATCGTCAGCGAACAATCGTGGAAGACAATTGACGGAATTGCTTAGATCATTGATGCACAGTAGAAAAAGAAGTGGACCAAGTATTGACCCTTGAGCTACACCATAAGTTATAGATTCAATTTCAGATTATATACGTCAACTGAAACGTACTTTTTTCGATGTAAGAAAGAACAAATAAGTTTATGAGCTGGTCCTCGAATGCCATAATGATCTAGTTTTTTTAAGCAAAATATTACGTAAAACTGTATCGAAAGCTTTTTGAAGATCTAAAAAGATAAGTCCTGTATATTTCCTTTGATTGATATTATCAAGAGTAGTTGTTGCAATGTCAAAGCATGCATGGCTAGGAGCTATGTGCTTCTGAAATCCGTATTGTGATTTATAAATGACGTTATGTTTTTTGAAAAATACCGGAAATCTATTATACATAAGACGTTCAAGAATTTTTGAGAAACAAGTTAGTATTGAAATGGGTCGATAGTTGCTTGGGTTTGTTTTATTTCCTTTTTTGTGAAGAGATATGATTTTAGCAAGTGAACAGTTTTCGGGAAATATGCCATTATTAAAGGAAAATTCAAAAAAGCATTGCAAGTATGGTGCGATGATGGGTGAGGCAACTTTGAAAAAATAAGCAGAAATGTCATCATGACCAACAGCTTTGTTCGTGTTAAATGAAAGAATAACTCTTGATATTTCTGTAGTGCTGGGTGATTTCAAAAAAATTGTATCAGAAACACGATTGGATAAATAATTTGAGAAGTGTTGAATGGTATCAGATTGAAGGATATCATCAGCAAGATTTTTGCCTACAGTGCAAAAAAATTTATTAAAGGAGTTTAGAATTGATTTAGGGTCAGTGGGTGTGCTTACAATTTTTTCTGTATCCAAACAATCAAAAAATGATGAAGTGCTTTTTGATTTCGAGGGAAGTACTGATTGTATTATTTCCCAAACGTTTTTCTGATTATTTTTGTTTTGGTTTAACACCCGAGAAATAATATAATTTTTTGGCAAGAGCTATATTACTTTAGCAAGTTTGTTTGAATATTTTCGAAAAAAAGATTTTTGGCCGTTATTGCCTAGTAGAAAATGGGATTTGAACATTAAAAGGTCGTTTATAAATTGAAACCAAGATGCCTTTGGTCAACTAAGGTTTATTTTGTAATCTTTGTTGCCTACGAGATAATTTCTTCTTTGGGGCATGAATATTTATAGTTGAAAGGATTGTCTGAGAAAATCCGTCAAAATTTTTATTATAATTACCAGTATTCAAAGCTGGTAGCTTTTCAAAATAAATAGATAAATTAGTCGTTAAATCTTCACAGAGTAGTTCAGAATTTAAAGCTGATTTATCTCTAACAAATAATTCTTGTTTCTTTTTCAAGGGAGGTTTAGAGAAGTCGTTTATGCAACAGCCTACAACATAATGACCTGATAAATCATCTCGCACTGGTATTACAAAGGGTATTATATTGTGGTTGACGTCATTAGTTATATTATAGTCAATAATACTCGAAGATCTGGAAGTTACTCTTGTTGGTAATGTGATTATTGGTATTACATTATAACTGAGCATTTCTTTAATATAATCATTTGCTGTTTTTGTTTTACTTCATCTGCCAATATTGATGTTTATATCACATGCCAAATACAACGTTTTGTCAGCAGAAGTGGCTTCTTTCAAGCAAGCAAAAAAGTCACCCAAGACTACTCGATATTAGTTGTGAAGGGATGACGATATATAATTGCAAGTATTGTTGGTGACTTATTTTCATGATGGTACAAATTTAACCAAATAGATTCAGAGTTATGTAACTGATGTTGATTATCGTCTAAGGAAAATTTTAGATTTAGCGATACATAAACTGCAACACCACCAGCATTACTTTGAGATGGAGTATGAACAAAGCTGTAATTGGGGAGATTTATGTTGGCCAGAGGTTGATCTTTAACGCTTGTTTCAGTTAAGCATATCACATCAGGTTTAAAAGGTAGAGACTGAAGAAATAAGCACAAGGAATCAAAATGTTTGTAGAGAGAGCGAATGTTTAAATGTACTAGAATAAGAGAATTAGAAAAATTAAAATTGATTTTAGGCGCAACAACATCAAAATATTTACAAGAATTTATTTTTGAGGGTAAAAATTGGAGAACCTTGTCACATGATTCATTATTATTTTCTTGGACACAAGGTGTTGTGGCAGCTAGACTTGGAGTAATGAAATTGATAAAGTCAACTTCATCAAAAGTCAAAAGCGCCATTACACTACAGCAATGTACGAAGTAGTCAAACCGCACCATGACGGCGGTGGCGTTAGTGGTAAAAAATAAAATCCTGTACAAGTAATGCAAATCAGAGGTAACCAAATTGATTGTGGATCTGTTTGTAAAATTTCTGAAAAGGGAAGCTATTTATACAGATCATATCATATAAAACAATGTTGCAGAAATAACCATCAACGAAAAACCGAAACTAAAAATTTAACACAAATAATAAATGTAAACAAAATATGGAGCTACTTGATAGTGAAGACCAACTTTACAAATACTTTTCTAAAAAGAAAAAATGTTATGAGTATAATAATAATAATGGTTTGAATGGTTTAAGAATGTTATAACTTAGAGCAACTCAATAGTTTCTCAATTATACTCTTTTCCTAGCTAATTTGATTTCAGTACCGTAGAAAGAGGGATGGGGGCTATATTTCGCCGATAGGCCAGCCGACCAAAATGCAAAATAAAGAGAATACACGTTTTTAGCACTTTAGAGACTTTCTTCTGCATTGGAATAGACTAAAAAAAAAAATTATTGAGGGCACATTTTAAAACGTTTTTTTAAGGAATGGGTTTTTGGCAATATAGCAAAAGCAAAACTCAAAAATCAGGGAAAACTTTTAAAAATGCCTAAAAATTGGTAATAAAATTGATCGCTCATTGAAACATGATTAACACAGGCTTCATCAAAAATTATTTTAGCTCAAGAATGGGAGGGCGGCTAGTCAGTAGCCAATTATCAAGCACCTCTCTCAATCTTCCTTCCACTAACCCCTTTAATTATATCTTTCTCTATAAAATTTATACTACCGGTATAGGATTTTATGATTTACCGAATTGTAAATAAATAGAACTGAAGTTTTAGCAACAACTACCTCCCACATAGCCCATGATTTATGCAACTACTATAATCATATTTTTGCACTGTCAACCTTTATGCCACGTTTTAATAGCACCAATTTTTTATCAAAATAGGCCCAAAATTGAGTTATTATTGCCAATACAAAAGTTTCAAGCGCTGGGGATTCGCCCCCAGACCCCCCAAACAGTGCCCTCGTTGCAGATTTCTGGCTACACTCCTGCTTGATTTGATATATAACAGAGGTGGAGTCGAGTACACAAGGCTCAAGGCCAAGGCCAAGGACACAAAAAAATCCGAGGCCAAGGCCAAGGACAACCCTTCAGAGAACAGACACTCTCGAGGCAAAGAACAGAAATGCTCGAGGCCGAGGACTAAGGACACAAGCGCAATTGCTCTCCAAAAAACAATTTTTTTTCAGGCAATCTCCAAAAAAAAAAGGTTTTCAAAAAAATCTTGCTAATGCTAGAGTGACTTAGCAGGGTTTTTATGTTCAAGTTTATGCCGATGATCTAGCGGTGTTGGTCACTGGTGCTGATATGCTTTGGATCAGAGGTATGGCCCAAAACTGGGCTTCGGAACAAGAGCTACAGATTAGCAGCAAAAAACCGAAATTGTACTGTTCACTCACAAACGGAATCCAGATTTGGATTCCTTGTCAAAGAATCGTTCAAAACTTGAAGTTTTCCATCAAGCAAGGCTGTTAGGTGTTACTCTAGTCAGCAAGCTAACTTGAAAACCTCATAATAACCGAATTACCCGCAAAGCAACTACAGCATTAATGCAATGTAGACAAATTGTGGGTAAAACGTGGGGATTAAAACCATTTATGATGAAACGGATATACACAGCTATGATACGTCAAATCATGTCGCATGCATGTGCGTCCTGGGCTGGCGGTCTCAGCAAAAAGTATCTAGTGAAGAAATTTGCAAACGTGCTGAGACTTGCATGCCTAATGATTTCTTCAGCTCTTCCTGGCACCCCTAATGGTGCTCTGGAAATACTGCTCACCATGACTCCCACTGAAGAATTCTTATTGGCTGAGGCAGTGCGACGGACATACAGGATCACTGTTAGTGGCTCAGGCAAGTCAACCAGGTTGGTTCGTTTGGGAAAACGAAAAGCCATGTTGATGTTTGCAATGAGGCTAGAAGATTCTTAACTCTGCTGCAAATGCCAGCTCACCGAATAAAGAAAACTGAGGTATTTGAGAGAAATTTCGAATGTCAAATTATGGATAATGAAAAGAATGTTATCAGATCAGAAAGCGTTTTAAATCAGAACACTGTCAAGGTTTACATTGATGGCTCGAGACCATATGTGAAAGTAAGAGCGGGTTTTTATGCAGAATGCCCAAACAACTCCCCGAAACAAGCATTTTCCACCTTGGAATTGACAGTACTGTGTTTGCCAAGTTTCCCATCTAGGAATTCACAGTACTGTTAGTTAGGCAAAAGTCTTAGCTATTTCAGAAGTGTCAAAGAACCTTCTTTTAGAAAAAATGCACAATCAAAGTTTTGTTGAGCTGGTTGATAGTCAAGCAGCTATCAAAGCACCCATAAAGTGCACTGTAACATCAATTACAGTGTTCAACTGCATTAGAAACCTAAATCAGTTAGGTAAACAAAACCACGTCAGTATTGCCTGGATTCCTGGACATGCAGGGGTACATGGTAACAAAGTGGCAGACTACACAGGATCTAAATCAAAAATTCATGGTCCTGAATCTTTTATTACAGTCCCGTATGCCAGTTGTGTTAGCACGATTAAGGACTGGTCCACAGATATAAGGAAATCTATGTGGAATAAACGGAAGGACTGCTTGAGGATGAAGGATTCGGTAGGTTGGACCAATGACATGTAGGACGTCTTCTCAACTAACAATACGTCTCCTTAATCTTAAGAGGCCTTAATCAAATAGAGTAGAGCAAGTTTTAACTGGGCACTGTAATCTACATTGACACAAGAAAACTACAGGTTGTGCTGAGTTTCTTTGTGTCCAAAATGTAGCCTACAGAGGATGAGCATCAAATCATCATGTAGGCAATTGCAAGCTTTACCAAGATATTGGTGTTAAATATTTTGGAATCACCAAAACCACTGTTCACACTGTGGTAACGAAATGTAACATTAATAAACTGGCCACGTACTTAAAGGAAGCTGAAAGGCTTTCTGAATTCGACTAATAGCCAAACAAAACAAAAATAACATAACAGCTACAATTGCAATGGGCCCAAATGAGACCTACGCAATGTGTAGGTGGTCTTTACGTAACGGTAGCAGATTTGCTTGCGCCGCTGTCCATTAATAATAAAAATAAAAAAAATTTTCAGGCAATTTTCAATTGCGGAAAACAAAAAAGGTTTTCGCAAATTTTCCACAAGGTATCTGGCGTTTTCCAACAAGATTTCAATGATACAAAAAATAGTGCTGTCATCGAGCCGAGGACAGGGCAATTTTCGAGGACTTGAGGCTTCGAGGTCAAGGCCAAGGACTTCAAAATGTGTCCTCGAGGACGTCCTCAAGGCCAAGGACGTCCTCAAGGACTCCACCTCTGATTAATAAATTGGAGATTTCAGCATAAAAATTGGCGGTCTATTTCCAAGTCGATCCTTTTAGTAAATAAATAAAACAGTAACACTTAGTTAATAAAACAGTAACAGTTAGTTAAATCAAAACAGTTACTTTTAATCAGCTCTTGGCCAAGTCACAGATTTTTAGGCCTAGTAAGCGGCTATATTGAGCGTTAGTAATGTTCAGTTATTCGTTCATGATTCTCTTGCCATCTACGTACAGACAGAATTCACCATTTTGGACAGTAACGTAGCCAGGGGGGAGGGGGCGGCGGGGGGGTGCTATAGCCCCCACTCCCATTGGCCTGTCAACTAAAATGCAGAATAAAATAAATACCATTTTTTTAGCTCTTCTGAGTCTGTTTTTGCGCTGGAATGGACTAAAAAGTTGTTTAAAGTATCTTTTTAAGCATATATTCATGGGGGAGCTACTTTGTCAAAAATTAAAGTCAAAAACTAATGAAAACTTTGAAAAATACCCAAAAATAAACAATCAAATTTGATTGTTAGTGTAAAAACGTTAAACATAAACTTTATCAACAAATATATTATAAACTCAGGAAAAAGTAGGGGGGGGGCTTTTCAGTGTTAATTAATTACCAATCACTTCTCTCAAATATCTTCCCATTACCCCCACCCAATTATTTTCTTCATAAAATATACACGAAATAGATTACTCCATGTGAGTTATATTGAATAATAAAATTTTATTTTTAATCAGCGTGTAAACAAGAGAACTACAATTTTATCATTCGCCACCTCCCACATAGCCCATTAATGCAACCAGTAGAATCATGTTGTGCTGCCAATTTCTATGCCACGTTTTAAAAGCAACATTTTTTATTACAATAGCCCTAAACTTAAGATATTTTTGCAAAAAAATGCAAAATTTTTGAGCGCTAGGGGCTCCGCCCCCAGGCTCCCGAGCCTCCGGCGGCTGTAGGCAAAGCCCCCAGACCCCCAGCCTCTACCGGCTGGGGGCTTAGCTCCTAGACCCCCATTCACCTCCTGCAGACCCCCAAAATAGCCCCAATTGCGAATTTCTGGCTGCGCCCCTGATTTTGGATACACCAACTGGCTCTTTTGTTTTTAGATCTTGCCTTCTGTAAAACGGTAGCAATTGTTTTTTCTGTGGATAAAGGAGTTTGGGAAGATGTTCGCTAACATAGATTTTAGTTGCATCAGGATTATCGTTTAACCTGGCTTAATTGTAAACCTTAAAGGGGCCCTGCATTTGAAATAGGCTATTATTTAAATTATCCGGAATATTTTTCTGAACACGTTATCGAAAGTTTCGTCCAGAAATTCCTCACCGTTCTTGAGATATCCTCTAAAATCCGCTAATACTCAGCTAATCCGTGACGTTACTTGCCCGAGTTTGGCTGAGTTTGTATGGGCTGTGTAAGGTATAGAGTAGACAGTTTTGAATAAAATAGGGTATAATTCACTTAATTTAGACAAGGATAAACATTCAAAACTGTTGCCTACCTACTCTATACCTTACACAGCCCATACAAACTCAGCCAAACTCGGGCAAGTGACGTCACGGATTAGCTGAGTATTAGCGGATTTTAGAGGATATCTCAAGAACGGTGAGGGATTTCTGGACGAAACTTTCGATAACGTGTTCAGAAAAATATTCCGGATTATTTAAATAATAGCCTATTTCAAATGCAGGGCCCCTTTAAGATGTTTCAGACTGTTCATCACCAATTGTTTGTCATAGTTGCTTGCAAGTTTGAAAATAATAGGTCTATTTATTTTGGTATTGTTGCGGTATAATAGGCAGAGGTGGAGTCCTCGAGGACGTCCTTCGCCTCGAAAACGTCCTCGAGGACACATTTTCAAGTCCTTGGCCTTGGCCTCGAAGCCTCAAGTCCTCGAAAATTACCCTGTCCTCCGCTCAAGGACAGCACTATTTTTGAACCGTTGAAACTTTGTTGGAAAACGCCAGAAACCTTGCAGAAAATCTGCAAAGACCTTTTTTGGTTTCCTCAAGTAGAAATTGCCTAAAAAAAATTTTTGAAGAACTTTTTCGCCTGAAAAAAAAATTTGAAGACCTTTTTTTTTGGAGAACACTTGCGTCTGTGTCCTTGGCCCTGGCCTCGAGAGGGTCTGCCCTTGGCCTCCAAATTTTTTGTGTCCTTGGCCTTGGCCTCGAGCCTTGTGTCCTCGACTTCACCTCTGATAATGGGTGTTGAAGGAGCCTGTGCAGGTAAAGAATTTGTAAATCATCTACACTTTCAATATTTAGGCCTACGATTAAAAATTTCTTTAGTTCAGTTTCAGTGGTAGATTTGTTTCCCAAGCGTTGTTTTTTTCTTTATCAATACCATGAACAAGCAAATTAAAACGCTTTCTGTACACTTTTCTGCTTAGCTGTTCACGTTTAACAAGTTGAAGATAGCCTTCTACTTGTCCTGTTAACTTAGTGACTTCAAATTGTTAACTATTGATCAACTTACGATCAGCAGCTTTCTCTTGTTGTAAAATTTCGAATTAATGTTTTAAATCAATAAATTCAGCCTTTTCAGTTTTGTTCATGAGGTTTTGCTCTATTACTTCACATCTTTCAGACAGCTTACAGTCTATTTCTTCAACCTGTGCTTGGGTGCAAGTTAACGCTTTTTCCAAATTGGCAACTCTCATCTTTAGGTCATTAAGGACCTCCAAAATTTGGTCTAACTTGGCTTCCACTATGTCTTCCTTTATATTTATGAAATGTTTGCTGACTAAGTATCTTTAAAAGGTTTACCAATGACTTGAAATCAACCACTAGACGCCACACTTAACCACTCTTTTTTTTCAGTAATGACTAACACAACAGTAATTAACTATAATATTACTGACGACGAGGAAGCCCTGGGGCCACTAACTAACAACCATGGGGCCCTGGGGCCCCTAATTGACGACCATGCGGCCATTGGACTCCTAGCCGACAACCAAAGGCCCCCGACCCCTAACTGACAACCGGGGGGCTGGGGTCCCTAATTGACAACCAGAGGACCCCGGGCCCTTAACTGACAACCAGGAGTCCCGGGGCCCTTAACTGACAACCAAGGGGTCCCGGGGACCTTAACTGACTACCTAGGGGCCCCAGTGCCCTAATCGACAACCAGGAGTCCCAGAGCCCCCTAACTGACGAACAGGGGCCCCTAAGTGATGACCAGGAACCCAGGGCCCCTAACCGACAACCAGGGAGCCCCAGGGCCCCTAATCGACAATCCCAGGGCCCGTAACTGACAACCAGGGTCCCTGGGGCCTCTAAGCCCTAACTGATGACCAAGGGTCCCGGGCCAGGGGCCCCTTAATTCAAATTTTCCACAATTTTAATGCAAAACCTGTGAGAAATCTAAGAGCTTTGTGCTAAAAGTTGCAACCCCAGGCCCTCGTTTAACATTATTATGAACTTAATGCTACAACACAGGCGGTAACGCTAACCCCCCAATGGAAATACCACCAATGATAAATATAATGAAAGCATAGGCAGTATGTTGTCCTTGTCCGGCCTTGCAGTTTCTTTATTTTAGGATTTACGCGTACAAAAGTAAGTAATATTACTGACGACCACGTTTCCACGTCATAATAATGTCATGCAACTCTTGGAGGTTTCAAAAACTGTCAAGTGACTTGACTCGAGTCCTCCACGTTTTGAAAAAAAAAGTTATTTTGATTTTGCTTTAAATTTTTTGTTTTTTTTATGCAAGAACTTAAGGGCGCGATCTTATTTCAAATTCATAGGCATAGCCAGGGGGTGGCCCAGGGGACCTAGACCCCCTCAATCGAAATACCACCAATGACAAAAATTTGAAAAAAAGGCTTGTTTCTTCATTTTCAGGGTTTTTTAGCATCTTTACGTACAACAGTACAAGCGTACAACAGTAATTACCAATAAATAATATTGACGTCCAGGGGGCCAGGTGCAACCCTTAATTCAATTTTTTTCAACCAATTTAAACGTATAACCAGGGTGAAATCAAGGGTTTTTGTCCTAAAAGTTGCTACCTCAGGCCCTCATCTAAACTTTTTATAAACGTAAGGCAATAACCAGTGCCGTTTTTGCCGTATGGCTCAGTGCCAGGGAACCGCGCTTAGGTAGAAGGACTTTTTTGGTCTTTATCTATAATACTTGGCAAGAAGATGTTGCAGAAATCTCCTTAAGTGCCAGGGGATCCACGCAATGTAAATCCGGCCCGGAAATAACATGTTTAGCAAGCGTAATCATCTACATTGTGCCATTTTTTAGTAACGATTCACCTCCACCTTGCCAGTTTTTGCGCACAAAATACTTTTAAAAAAATAAATGAGGAAAATGCTCATTAAACAAATGATTGATTTCAGTTGAGGGGGCCTGGGCCCCCTGGCAATTGGCTACATGTACTCCTACAACTGGTTAACTTCATGACAAAACATAAATCTTGAAGGAAAATCTTCGAGTGGATTACTGTTTACTGCTAAAATATTGCAGGAGGCAATGTGCCTTACTTACCCTTACTTGGACCAAATCACTTGGAATTAAAATTTTACGCCATAATGCAAGATTTTAAACGTGTTTTGAACTTTAATTGGTAGTAAAAGGAGAATTGAACAATTGAATTTTTTCTATTGGATTCCAAATGTTAAAAATCTAGTTTTTTCAAATGGCTGTGAAAACGGGCAAAAAGTGATCCAATGGGATCAAAATAGCTTTTTTCCAAAAAGTTACAAAAGTTGCCCAGCGGCTGGGGTTTTGCCCCCAGACCCCATAGCCACCGGCGGCTGGGGGCTCCTCCCACAGGCCCCCATCTGTAATACGTTTGAGTACTCTAGGTTACTCAACACGTCTCCTAAGTTAGTCATTTGCACTTTCTAACTATTAGTTTTCGTCCTCTCCCTTTACCAAAATCCTGGTTAAGTGCCAAGAGGCTTCGGCTTCAGATCTTCCATTTTGCGCTTGCTTTGCCACACAAAAAGTTCCTATTATAAAATTTCTGATGACGTCATTGCATGTCATTTTTGGTTTGGGCCCCTCCCCCCAATCAAAAATCCTGGATACGCCTATGGTTCCAGGGCTCCCTTCACAAAGCCCACAATTTTAAAAGCATAAAATAATAAATCATTATTTGTTTTTAAAAATGCCCAAATTTTTTGCGGGAGCTTCAACTCCTCATCTTCATGACGTCGTGTGAAAAATTAATTACACACAGCTCGCATATTTCCAAGCATCCTAACAATTATACTTACATTTAATTTCACAATCGCTTTTTCAATGATTCTTCATGCAGCAGTTTTTCTGGTACATTAGTTCATTATTTGGGATTTTTAGCGGCAGTTTTCAGCACAAAAATTGCTCAGCGAATGTGGCTTTGCCCCAAAGCGATTGACAGTGATAAAAGTTCTTATTTCTTATCTCAAAACAAAATATAATTAATTATATCAAAGTAATATTCACTCGCCCATTTTCAGAACAAATTGGCGTTCTCAAAATACGTTTTGTTAATTATATCAGTGACACAGCACTAATATGTTTAGTAAAATAGACTATTCCTAGTAACTGTATTATATTTCATTATCGTGCACATTATTATACTTTCATCTGAAACCACGTTTAGACAGGCTCAGTCATGTTTTAGCATTAGCAACTCAAAACTGTTTGTGTCCGAATCTCAGAATCCCTTTCTATGACCCTAAATGGTATTCAGTGCCTTGCTGCTTGTACCACCTGTACTGGAAACATTAGCAGAAACAAAAAAAAACAAAACTACTCTACACAGCGTTTTGCTCCCGTACTCTCCGATAAGAAATTTTAAACAATGCCATTTAAAATAAAGTTTACTATAATTTGTCTATCACATTAATTATTTTTCAAAAATAAAAAAAGGAAACAAATTAACAGGCTAGAAGTTTGGGATATTTTTTGTTTGGTTATTTTCCTGTTCAACCAATCAAATAATAATCCTGTCCTCAAGCCTAGAACAGAACATTTTTGAGGAATTCTAAGCTCGAGACCGATGGCTTCAAAGTGTGTTCTCAAGGCTAAGGACGTCCTCGAGGACTCCACCTCTGGATACAGTACTCTAGGCCTAATCTAATACCCATAACCAAACAACTAGTAGCAGTGATTATTGGAGCCAAACGAAATTTGAAAAGTTGGCTACTACTACAGCTATCGGTACTTGTTGAATTAAGCTCCCAGTAGCTAATCTTCAGCAAGCCTTTTGCTTTGTCACAAAATTACAAAATGCAGAGTTGCTAATAGTACGGAGTAAAGCGGATTAAATGGCATTTTTGAAAATAACGGAAATTGTGAAAAAAGGTTCGGGGTACCTATTTATTACAGTACCTCCAGTAGACTAGTTCTTATTTCTTCAATAAAACCGATTTCGAGCAGTATCTCTTTAATTTTGGGGCCAAGCCTTGTTGCAGCAGTTGGCCGCTTTTGTCAAAAACGCCCTCGATGATATTTTTGGCGATTTTCGATTAATAAGCGTTTGAATACAGGGTGTCGAACCGAACCTGAACCCGAACCGTAAACCCGAATGAACTGTTTCATTTTGGTGAACCCGAACCGAACCTGAACCAGCAAAATTTTACTTCAGTGAACCTGAACCAAACCTGAACCCTCAAAATTGTGCTCAAGTGAACCCAAACCGAACCTGAACCCCTAACAAAAGTAAGACTATATTTTTCCATATCTGGATGCCGCTGGCGCTGGTACACGCACAATAAAAGCAGTGGTGATCATCAACAGGATCAGCAATTTCTCCTTTTTTTTTCAGGACGAAACGAGTAACGACAGTTAAATTTTAAGTCAATGAACCCGAACCGAACCTGAACCAGTAGTATTTTACTTGAGTGAACTTGAACCAAACCTGAACCTCAAAAATAGTGCTCAAGTGAACCCGAACCAAACCTGAACCGCTAAAATATTTTGAGCAGGAGCTAAACCTGAACCCGAACCGTTATTTAAAACGGTTCGACACCCTGTTTGAATATGACTTTCAATAAAGTCGATTTCATTTTGCTTTCACAATAAGCTTTTCGGACAGAACTCTTCAGTTGCAATCTCTGTCTGGTTTGGTATGTGGTGAGCAGGATCTTTTGAAGACCAAATGTAGTAAGGAGAAATGCACTCTGCAGTAAAAAGAATGCATTTTAAGGAGATTGCACAATAATAAGGAGAAACGCAATCTATCCAAAGACAGCAGGTTTTGATTTTACCGAAACAGTAATAGAGTAAATACGAACTGCGTTTGCTAGCACAGTTCTGTTTTTTTTCCGTGAAATATAAACCGCTTCCAACAGGCTCAAGTGAAACTGAGAGCGGGCTGTGGTTAAGATTTTAAACTGCAAGTGGGAATAGTTGCATACCCATTGATTGGATTCCAACAAATGTTTGCCAATGGCTGAATCGCTTTCTGGTTCGAATTGAGTCTTACTTTTTGCTTTGCATTTTCTATTTGGCTGCTGTCATTGCAAAGCAAAAAGTAAGACTCAATTCGAACCAGAAAGCGATTCAGCCATTGGCAAACATTTGTTGGAATCCAATCAATGGGCACGCAACTATTCCCATTTGCAGTTTAAAATCTTAACCACAGCCCGCTCTTAGTTTCACTTGAGCCTGTTGGAAGCGGTTTATATTTCACGGAAAAAAACAGAATTGTGCGGGCAAAAGCAGTTCGTATTTACTCTGCAACTGTTTCGGTAAAATCAAAACCTACTATCATTGCATAGATTGCGTTTCTCCTTACAATTGTGCAATCTCCTTAAAATGCATTTCTCTTTACTGCAGAGTGCATTCTTTTTACTGCAGAGTTCATTTCTCCTTACCGAATTTGGTCTTCAAAAGATCCTGCTCACCACATACCAAACCAAACAGAGATCGCAACCGAAGAGTTCTGTCCGAAAAGCTTATTGTGAAAGCAAAATGAAATCGACTTTATTGAAAGTCATATTCATATTCTGCACCACCTCAAAATTGCTCATTTATTAGTAAGCGATAATAAATAATGCGGAAAATAACAACACAGCTTTACTAAAGCTAGAAAAAACGATGCAATAAGATTTGACCAAGCTAAACAAAAAGGACCATCAATGCATATGACTCTATGATATCGACATCTTAAAAAGTACCAAACAAGTACAAAACGGCAATTAGGCATGACAACGTTCAAGACTACTCCGCGCACTCCCACGACTCGTTGCGGCAACCGAAGTTTTTAAAACGCTCCACCGAAACACATAAAATACTCCCAGACGTCCCATTTTCAGTTATTAAATGCTCAACCCAATAACAGTTGCAGTTTAGCTAAAAAATCAAGGTTTGGGACAGATGCGTTGCCAGGATTTCCCAAAGGGGGGACTTTTTTGGAAGCTTGAAGCAACAGTGAACGAACTTGACCCAAATGTTCCAGATTGAGGCGGTTTTTCTGTCAAAATCAGGTGATCTCAACAGAAAAAGTCTTCACCGGAATTCAAACGGTTTTTCCGGCCAAAATTAAGTGATCTCCAAAAAAAAAAAGTTCCTCACCAACTTTGGATGAGCTCCGCAACAAAAAAAACTCCACTATTCTAGTCCAAATAACGGCAAGTCCTTCACAACTTCTGCTCCCCAATCCCATTGGGGGAGCTGTTTTCATTTTTAGAGCAAAATCGGCCTCAAAAGCACTAAAAACGTGCTATTTTGCATACTTTTCTGGCCAATGGGGGGCTGTTGCCCCCCCTCCCCCCCCTTGGTTAACACTACTGCTTTAGAACCAGCAACATAAAAGATTACAAAAACTCTTCAACTGTTTTGCAGCAGTCAGATTAATACAGTTCTACTTAGCAACACGGCAGTAAATTTCTACCCAATAACAGTAATTCCTAAAACATAAATTCTAAAAATACACTTAAACTCATTACTTTGGTATCCATGCTTTGCCTGCAGCCCGCGCAACCCGCACAAACGAGCAAAATGTCAGGGCCAGAGAGCAAAGACACGTTTCCCGCGGGTGAAAGTCACCCAGAACGAGTAGATTGCGCATGGAAACAAGCAGGCTTGTTCATGCGATTTGGGTTTCCAAGGGAATTCCATGGGAAATGTCCCAAGGGATGGAATAGGATGGGACAGCCCGCAGTGCATTTCCCATGGCACCAATGAGACAATAGCAATGCGATAGCCTTCTTATAACGTCGTACATAAATAGACAAAGCGTTGGTAAGAATTACCAAACCCTAAAATTTATAGTTATCTGGCCACTTTGTGCGATCGAGCTCAGAGCTACTCCCAACGGTACTACTATATTAACTAAATTTATTAACGGTGTCAAAGTTAAACGAAGTTTATTAGTTCAACTGGTGGGCAAAAAACTTTTTTGCCAACGTTTCGATTGGCTATGCTCAAGGCATGTACTACCTATCTTCGTCAGGGCTAGAATGCAAAGTTGAAAAACAAGCATACGATAGATGCGAAAAATTACGTCACAAGTGAATCATACGTTAACGCAAAAATTATAACAAATCGGAAGCGAAAAACTGACAGATTGGCGGAGCGTGAAAAAACAATAATATTACGTCATGTGGTTTGAAGTAGAGTGGCCGAATAAATGCTAGGAAACTTGTCATTTTGCTGATCATTCATAGTGTTGGGAATTTGGTTAATGAAATACGACTCGATGAAACGGCGTTTTGTGAAGTCAAGTTCGAAATCTAGAATTTTAGCGTTGGTCCAATCCATGGAATGTTCGTTGTGAATTTACATGAACGTCATGCTTGCGTTTGTTTGCCTTCATTAGTCGCAAGCATGACGTTGATGTAAATTCACTGATCAGTGCCATGGAACCAGCTCCGCCGCAGACAAGATTGCCCCACAATGAAATTAAAAAGAAATGGGTTGTAAATTTATCCGGAACGAAATTGAGTGAAGCGCAAACACATGTACTTCAACTTGGATTAAACTTTGCCGCAGCTCCTACTCAGATTCCTACACACCGCATCCTAGCGGCCGTAGAAAAGAGCCTTACAAAATTGACTGTTGGAGAAGCCAACCATGTAAGAAGCAAGGTAATTGGAGTTATTAAAAACCACAGGCCCCCCAAATCCACTTTTAGCTCAGAAGAAACCAAAGCATTAAAAGAACTACGCAATGATCAAAATTTAGTGATTTCAAAAGCCGATAAAGGCAACACAACAGTTGTTATGGACAAAACCGACTATGACAAGCGGCTGCTTACTATGTTAGAAGATAATACCTCATACCAACAACTACAAAAAGACCCCACCCCCAACACTGAAAAAACTGTCAACAAGTTCGTCTCCCAGTTGGTTGCCGACAATAAAATCACAAAAATTCAAAGCTATCGACTTAAAAGCTCCAACGGACGAGCACCCGTGTTATACGGCCTCCCAAAAACTGCACAAAGAAAATACCCCGCTGCGGTCCATCGTATCTTTTACTGGCTCTCCAACCTACAATTTGTCAAAAGACCTGGCACGAATCCTTAGTGAGTTGACAGGAAAAAGCGACCACCATGCCCGAAATTCGAAAGACTTCGCAAAATTTATCACATCTATTACCATTAACGATGATGAACAAATGTTGTCTTTTGATGTCGTCTCCCTTTTCACGAAAATACCCACTGGATTGGCCGTCGAAATCGCAAAAAGCCGGCTAGAAGCTTTGGACAATTTGGAAGAAATCACTTCTTGGTCAGTGGAGGATATTTGCAAAGGCCTTCAAATTTGCTTAAATGCTACCAACTTAACCTTTCGAGGAAAACACTACAAACAAATTTTTGGCACGGCAATGGGCTCCCCCGTTTCCACTGTGATCGCCAACCTAATCATGGAAGATGTTGAAAAAAGAGCCCTGTCGACATTCCACTCGCCAACGAAAATCTGGAAACGCTATGTTGACGACACCTTCGTCATAATCCACAAAAACTCGATTGAAGATTTTTTGGACCATTTAAATACGATTGAAAACTCAATCAAATTCATAATCGAAAAAGAAGCCGACCACACACTTCCTTTTTTAGACACATTGGTCCGACGAAATCAACATGGCAAATTCTTTACATCAGTCTAACGAAAACCAACCAACAGCAACCGATATTTAAACTTTCGATCTGACCATCCTTTGGAACACAAACAATCCGTTGTACGATCACTAATTGACCGGGCCAATGCTCTTTGCTCTACCACGAAAAACCGTCAAGATGAAATCAAGCACGTAAAAGATACTTTAAAATTGAACTCGTACCCAAACACGACCCTCATCAAGAAACCTTCAAACCGCACAGAACAACAATTCAAAGGCTTTGCCATTATACCATACTACCCCGGATTGACAGAAAAAATACGGCGTTGTTTGTCTAACCATAATGTTAAAACCGTATTAAAACCGTGCTACACCATTGGCAAGAAACTCGCTCATCACAAAGACTCAGTGGACCCTAATATGCGACAAGGAGCAGTATATCAAATTCCCTGCCATGACTGCGACTTCTCGTACATCGGCGAAACAAAACGCAGTTTTTCCATCCGCAAAAAAGAACACTTAGCAGACATTCGGCATCTACGATTCGATAAGTCAGCACTAACTAAGCATGTTTTTGACAACGAACATTCCATGGATTGGACCAACGCTAAAATTCTAGATTTCGAACTTGACTTCACAAAACGCCGTTTCATCGAGTCGTATTTCATTAACCAAATTCCCAACACTATGAATGATCAGCAAAATGACAAGCTTCCTAGCATTTATTCGGCCACTCTACTGCAAACCACGTGACGTAATATTATTGTTTTTTCACGCTCCGCCAATCTGTCAGTTTTTCGCTTCCGATTTGTTATAATTTTTGCGTTAACGTATGATTCACTTGTGACGTAATTTTTCGCATCTATCGTATGCTTGTTTTTCAACTTTGCATTCTAGCCCTGACGAAGATAGTTAGTACATGCCTTGAGCATAGCCAATCGAAACGTTGGCAAAAAAGTTTTTTGCCCCACCAGTTGAACTAATAAACTTCGTTTAATTTATATTCCTGGTGACAACAATTGAGGTGTCACAGTTATTAACTAAATTTATTAACTCCCAACGGTGGATTCACCAAAGTTATTAACTTTTATTCAATTGTATTTTGATGGGAATCCCATGGGATGGGACAGGCATGAACTGCTATGGAATGGGATAGGATGGGACAGCAAAATATGTCCCATGAACAAGCCTGGAAACAAGGCAAGGTCTTTCAGGAAGAGCATCTCAGAAACATGGACTCGCTCCAGAAAACTCGAATAACAAGAATACCGAAAAGCAGCCAGAAGTCTCCGCCTACGCCCAACATCCCAGAGAAACGAACTACTAAGGGGCAGCACAGACTCCCAGCAGACACAGAACCCTTCTATAAAAACTCAAAATCTAACAGTAAAAATGTAATCTTAACAGTTAAAATGTAATCTTAACATTTCAACAGTAAAAATGTAATCTTAACAGTTCGTAACAGTAGTCTCAATTTTAAACAATAAACTAAAACTAAACTATGTCAAAACAACCCGACAGCTCTGACCACGCCGACAACCTTAAATACGGAAACTTCAGAAAATTAAAACGTCCTTACTTTGCCGAATCAACTGCATGTGATCAAAGAAGTTAAATTACAAGAGAAAAAATTGCGTAGCTGTGGAAACAGGCGTTTTGCAATTTCGTTAAATTATGCTGGCAACTAATTACGTGAACTAAAAGCTCCATAATGACCGAAGGCAAGTAAACAAAAACTGCTAATCGAATCCATCTTTAGGTGTCTTGCACTAACAAGCCTCCCCCTCAGCAACATGCTGGTTGTGTGCTTGACTACCGGTATTTACAATACAATATATACTAAATAGATTGTTGTCATTGGCACTTAACAATATTGTCAATGGCGATGTTTGTCTGCAACAGAGTGACAAAAATTATATAAAAAAATGTTCATTACCTCCCCTACTCACCCTCGCTGAGTTTTGTACTGTTAAGTTTGGACTAGAAATTGATCTTGCTCCAGTTATTGCAATGAATTTTACGTGTTATAAGTTTTTCTTACATTTCTCCGGTTTGAGCAGGGGGTAGGACCCCTTACACTCTCTGCATCCGCCGCTGGATGTATAGCCTATCGTAAGAATAAATTTTTTCGAGGTTAAAACTACTTCTGCATTTATCATCTTACTATGCTACAACTAACTTGGCTGGGATAATTTCATATTTCATTCATTGAAATTGAACGTGTTTTGCATTTTAGAGAGCGTCCTCATCAAGAAACCAAAAATACGATAAAATGAGAAAATAATACCATTTTCAAATAGACTGAAACATAGTTACGAAATTCTTTTTCATCGTACAACAAGTCGGAAAACGTAAGATTTCACTTTCAAAAACGTTCGATTTCAATTAATAAAATATGAACTCAGCCTAGCCTAACCAATTGTAGCATAGTAAGATGATAAATGGAGTGATGCTTTTAAGCTTTGAAGCAATATTTTCCAACAGTAGTGCGGGGATAGTTTTTATGTTTTTTGCTATCAGTAGTTGATGACGATTTGCTACCATTATACTTATAGCAATGCTCTAATGAAGCTTATTGATCCTAACTGGCGAAAAGTTAGCAATAAAAGTACTTTGAATAGCAACTGAGTGATTTCTTGAAGCTAGCCTACAACACCAGCAGAACTTCAGAAATTTGACTTAAAACAAATGATATTGAGGTATTGTGTTCGCTTCCACAAAATTTTATTTTGCTTCCCCCTTAAACAAATCTTAGTTGGCCTTATAGTACGGTAAAACGGAACGAAAATACGTAGTAGAAATCATTACTAGTCTGTTGCTGGATTGCATGTAGCAGTTGCATGTTTTTTAATTTGAGTTCAACCAAGTCATGCAGCATTTGCATATTTTTCAATTTCAGTTCAATCAATTCAACCATAATACAGTAGCTCATATCTACACAAACAATATTTTTAAAACAATTGAAAGTTTCGTACTAATACACGATTTGACTGACCATCTAACAGTTTTGGTGAGTACCAAATCAAAATTTTATAAAAAAGACAGCGCAACCATACCTATTAGAGATACAGCATGATTTGATGCAGAAATATTAATTAGAAAATTGTTGGCCAATTTAGATAATCCTAATAAAAAATATTCACACAAGGTCAACCAATATATGATTGATTGTATTGATATTTTTCGCAATACTTTAAACAAATTTGCACCATTAAGAAAGCAAACGAGTAAGAAAAAAAGGCTTAAAACAAAACCTTGGATAACTTGGGACATTTTAAAATCCATACAGCATAAAAACAATGTACAGAAACAATGTTTTAAACAACTAAATTCTGAATTGTGTCAGAGTTATAAGCAATACAGAAACAGAGTTGTACATTTAAAAGAAATTACAAAACAAGAGTACTTTCAAAAAGTGATATCTGAAAATAAGCAAAAAATAACTCAGTTATGGAAGGCCATTAATCAAATGCTGAATAATAATAGAATGAAAGGATAATCAAACTCTGAAAAACATACAGTACGTGCTGATGGTAAAAGGAATCACGACCAACAAGAAATTAGTAATTCTTTTAACAACTATTTCATTAATGTTGGTCACTCTTTAACAAGCAAAATTTCCTCAACTATAACTGTTCTTTTACTGATACATCTTTAATAATTAATAACAATTCACATTTTTTCTTTTTGCATCCAATTGGTGTAGATTAAATTCGTAAACATACTGTATAATTGGTATGAAATCGAACTAAAGCACAGGAAAATTTTGCAATCCTACAAAATATATCAAAATAACTGTTGATGTGATTTCACCAATACGTACTAAAAT